>JAMWET010001125.1:0-600000 GCA_024036415.1 Prochilodus magdalenae
ATAGGTGGAGAAAGAGGGTGTGAGGGGAGAGAGGTGCAAGGGGGAAAGATGAGGGAAGATATGGGAGAATGAGTGAGGGAGATAAGAAAGACCAGGAAGCTTTTTTAAGTGCGATTATGAAGGAGAATTGCTCAATATTCATCTCGTTGTGAGTTGATAGACTTAATAAATTCTGTCGTGTTTTAAAATTAATTACTTTATTCTTCCCCAATTCCTACGACATTCAATAACTCACACATCTCCTCATTTCCTCCAAAACTATTTTAACCTAAATAGAATGTTATACTTATCATTTTTTAATTAATATTTATCATTCCTACATCTCCCGCCAGATTTCCCATTTTCCCTAAAATCGAGAACACATGGTAGTTAAAGCAGTAAACTCATATGGGGGAGTTACGGGCTTTGATACAGAAAATCGGTTATTTATATTTCAGAAGTAGAAACCAACATCTACATCCCGTGACTGAGATCTACCTACTTGCGCGAGACGGATAACTAAATCTTTTACTATTTTCCCCCCTCCCTCACAAAAAGCGCATCAAGTGCAGCTGGGCCTAGTGCGTCATCGAGGTACATGGTGGTATAGTTCTATTCATGGTCTGAACTCTCATACGCTTGAAAGTGGGTTAGTGTGTAAATAACAGAGCTGAGGCCCTTTCATAGCTCGTACGTCTTGGTTTCTGCATTCATGGGTACAGGGCTTCCTCTTTATGATACAGCGGCACGCCATGTTCAACAATTCAAGTGAAATTGACTTTGTGTAATCTTCTAGGTTCAACAGAAAAAAAACAAAGTCAATGATATATTATCCACGTTAATTTACATTTGTTGAAACAATCATCTTGAAGATGTCCCCACTATGTCATGCCGCATCAAACATTGTTTTCCTCATCAAAGACCCTTATGCACCCAAATGTGGTCTTTGGCTCGGGAGCCGATCTCTGGAAGAGCTGCCCGAACTCAGGCTGGTGTGAGTCTAATTGTAAAGTTTGGTCGAATGTATCCGAGTCAAGTGTTCTTAACTGAAGGCCTAGGGGGAGAGTTCTGTGAAATCTTTCATTAGCTGCGCGAGTTAATCGAGGCCAAAAAGACTCAGACATTGGTATCCATTCATGATGTAAGGAACTTGACGTATTTTTTAAAGAACTTGTGCGGGGGGGGAGGCGGGTGAATTCACTTTACAATTTTAACAGCCCGGGCTAGTGGTCCTGTACTTAATCTAAGTGATATCCAGCTAAACCTGTTATTTTAAATTAACTCCACAAAGTTTACCCTATTTTTTAGCGCTGCAAGCTTTGAGAACTTATGAACAATGGAAAACTGTATCAGTCCAACACAAGAAAATGAAGCCTCATAACATTCATGCACATTTGCAGGGACCCTAAGAACGCCACTGATAAAACTGACAGACAGCGAGAAAATGTTTAACTTGGCATTTGACCATGTTTTCACCCAAGTATTCCGGTGTGTGCGTGTGTTTTTGGGTGAATTTCGAATTTTGTGTGGGCTGTGCTAGGATTCTTGAAGATGAGGCCTATGGGCCCTTGAAAAATCTGAGCTAGTATTTGTGATGTATAGTAAGAACTACTGGCTTCTATCACCACCCCAAGCTACTACAGGGGAGTCAGCTTGAAACAGATCACTTTCAGTGAATGCTCTTCTACTGAACACAGCAGCAGGGGAGAACAGCCACCAGCGCTCCTGAATGTAGTAAGGCAGCAGGCATCTCACTTCTAGCCACTTTAGGATACACTCACTTACCCACCTAACTAGCACACAGCCCAACACAATGTCATAAAAACAACGTGGCCACGGTGCTCCCAGGAGCCTGAGTGTGTAGCCACTCTGCATGGCCATGCCCCCCTTGGTTGCTTGAGTCAGTCACAAAACCAGGTCAGATTATAATCTCTGATTCAGTGTAATGAATTAGGAATGTGGAACCGCAGATGTACAACAAACCAATAATAAATCTATACATCCAAGGGTCAAATCAATGGTGATGACAGATGCCAGATGATGACGACGACGACGACGACAACGTCGACCTGTTGGATGGAGCTGTGTCCTTGTCGGCTGCTGCTGTCCTACCCTCCAAACTCCATCAGTCTAATCCTGACAGTCTATTCCCCATCCAGCACTAATACAGCCATTATAAGACCTGTTTTCCAGCATCTACTCATTCATCTCTCCATAAGCATCCATCCACCCGAGTGTGCCATGCGTGTGTGATGGTGTTGATGTGTATGTCCTCATACATGTGTGTGTGAGAGAGAGGGAGCGAGAGAGAGAGAGAGAGAGACAGATTATGAATGTATGAGGGTCAGATGAGAGTTTAAGAGGCTGATTTAGAGTCCGGGAGAGAACCCTGCGCTCAATAGCATTAGCGCTCAATGCTAAACAGCCTGTTTTAGTGCCATTAGCATGCTGATGGCTGCATGTTCTTCCCTCACTCCCTCCTTCCCTCATTCCCCCAAACCATTCTATACCTCTCGTTCTCTCTTTGTTCCTTCATTCCTGTACGGAACATTGCTGCACATGTGCTGTTTGTCTGTTCAGAGTCCCAATCATATCACTGTCATCCAAAAACCTTTGGACTCCCAGTTTCATTCGTATGCTTATTCACACCATTTGAAAACATCAGCTGTGAACCTCATGAACCTCGTGATGAATCCACCAACAGAAAGTTCCAGAAATCCTTGTTACATTAGCGCACGTTACTCTTATGAGTATGATCGGAAACCGCCAGCTGTTCAATGTTCAATGATTCATGATGACTGAGCTAAGAGTCCTAATAATAGTTCAAAGGAAGCCACGCCACATTAACTTCCTCTCTTAAAGCAGACGGTTCCTTAGTGAAGGAAATGTTTCTTATTAGAACCTTGAGTTCTATTTACCACCACCTCATGCTTAAAGATCTTATATAGCATCACTTAAATACAATCTCCTTCAAGCCAGAGAACATTTCACCATACAAAGAACCCTTTAAGCCTAGATTACACACCTTAGGTGTGTAAATATGATAATGGCAAAGTATCACTGGTCAGCACTATTCCATATAAAACAATCACATGCAATGGTCACAGGCGACTTACAAAGGTATTCATATTACAGGTGGGCCAGTGAAGTGTTAGGAGACTTGCCCAAGGACTGCTATTGGTGTAGCACAGCATAGTCACCCAGATTGGGATTCGAACCCCAGTCTCCCACATGTGGTGGTGGCTCTCCGGTGGGTACCGGTGTTATCCGCTGAGCTACACCAACCAGCAGTACTCACCAACTGTATGCTTCATTACATAAAGACCCCAAATAGTCCTGTTTAAATGGGTTCTGTTTTGCACGGCTGCCCACGAATCGATAAAATACCGAAAAAATCAAGAACATTCAGTTATTTTCCTTCTCATAAGAGTTATGGCTACTACTGTCGTGGTTGTTGACAACTTAAAACCCAATATGCCGTGTGAACAAAACAACAATGGTTAACAATACCGTGTCACGTACATCAATGAGAGACTATTCCTCCTTTAGGTAACTCCGACAATATCGGCTTTTCCTATAATCGGAGCGCACCTTTAAAACCTTTTAAAACGTGTGTAGGTAAGAGGGGGGTAAGGCATAAACCACCCGTTATATAGACGAGTAATAGATGGACAGATAGTATTGGAGGAGTAATATATGACAATATATTAAATAATAGTATATTAATATATGGGATGAACCAGTGCACTGAATATTTTGCATCACAATATTTAGTTAGTATAAATAGATTACGATATATTGTATAAATACATAAGGAATTGACCCTGTCGTTGTGCGATATTATTGGGTATGTATGGAGTAGTATGAATCTATCATCAGGCGTCTGGACGAGGAAATAAATATATAGGGGCAGACCTTATATTCCCTACATTATTGTATTAGTAAAACCTACTTCCTCAGGGGAGAACAATATATGAGACACTAATATATCGGTTTTTATTCGATGATACTAATACACCAAACAACATATTGGAACATAATACCCATACTCTGTCCACTATTGTACATACCCAACATGAAACAATACATTGTACAATACTCTAAATTTAAATATATTTAAAAAATCTTTGACATACAAACCATTACATACAATATATTGGGTAATTATAACAATCACTAAATACTATAATATATGCATCGAGATACTTGTTTTTTCCCATGAATATAAAATTTTTTTTTTTTTTTTTTTATACCTATCTGTTGGCCTAATAGTGTTTGCTCCGAATAACGCGGAGAGTGGGGTTCCGATATATTACCTCCGTGTTCATAAGGCAGACTTTTGCTGGTCATGAGCATCATTAATCTATTCATGTATTAATTGACTAATCGCCTTATTCCACTATTATTAAGGGACCCTTTCAGTGTGGAGTCTTACCAAAAAATTAAAAACGTCTTATATTAGACTTGGATGCTTGTTTTTATTATTCTTGCAGTTTATGCCTAAGCTTAAAATCCTTACTTAAAAATTTATCCATGTAACCATTTAAACTAACAAAAAAAATTCGTAACCAACATCTAACTCAAAGTATCTCACTCCTATTCCAACGGGAATCAGGATGTATCAAGGCTAGCAGAAATAGACTCAAAAGGTAAATATTCACTTTTGGACTTAATTAGAATAAAATATATCTCATTTTAAAAAGGTCTATGTGATATCTACTCGGGCCATCTGTGACATCGCTTTTTCGTAGCATATCCCGTTTCTGCGACTTCTCTATCGTATTTTGCAGCTACATGCTTCATCCAAGTATTACCGGTCTTATATATTAAAGGAGGCGATAATTGTTGCCTAGTACTCCACTAATTCAACTATTTCATGTTCTATGCATCTAAAATTATTCCATCGAGCGGAAACTAATTTATTTAGCATATGCAAGTTTATTCAATACGGACAATCCAAATTAATGCGGGGTGGGCCTTTATTAATAGTGAACTACTCCTATGACCACTGGGTAGTGGATGTTTGTTTTAACAAATGTGAGGATATGTTACATCTCTAAGATTGAACGCATGTGAGGGATCTGGAATGGTTACGTGTGCACCATCTGAAAAAAGGTTCTAATCGTGATGTTTGTTTTAATGGTTGCTCGTCAGTTTTTAAGGTTAAGTGCTATAAGACTGTGTCAATTAGTGACTATTTTGGTGTGGGCGGATGGGGATGGGGGTTTAGGAGGCACTTTTTCCCCTCGGGAGGAGTGGGAGCGATAACTGACTAATAGGTCAACGTGTGCCTCTGTTATTGTGTCCTTTTCCATACGGGCTCTTCTCTAATGGCAAACTGTATTCTTTCCTTTCGCATCAAGAGGGCTTAGGATGGTTCCTCCCACGTTCACCATTTGACTTACCGCAACTTACAAACCACGGGGGAGGGGGGGGACCACCGGACTGGGCACATCGCCGAGGAACCCCAGCCAAGTCTCTTCATCTTCGAGCATATCACCTCCTCCGAGGGAAGACAAGGCTCTGAGGTAACGCAGACTTCCCAATCCATCGGTTCCCCTCAGGACGTCCCAAAGGTTTATCTGTAACTAAACATGAAAAGCAAGGATTTGAACTCAATAGTATCTTGCGAGTGTGTGAGTAACATGCAGGACCCCCTCTAGGGGCTACCTCTATATGCGACGAGGCCCTGTTCATTATAAGAAATGTGCCCTTCCCCTAAGCCCTCTATATAATTAAAAAACAAATAGCAACCGCTTCCAGATTAGAGCGTCACACAAGAGTGGCGTGCAGGCCTACCACCCCCTCCAGAGTGACAGAAGTTCATGTCCATCCACCACGGCAAAACACCATCTTATACAGGGGGGGTCGTATTCCGGTTACCCGCACTCACGACGTCCGTCCTGATGTGTGTCGAGCGTTCAGACAATTCCAGCATTGTCTCCAACTGTGAAGTTGATCCACTGTTAATGAGCTCCATCTGATCTTCTCTACAGACACACGCGCACTTTGGAGAGCGCATGGACAAACATTCAAACAACCTTTTCAAACTTTTAACTGCGCTAAATTGAGATGAAATCTGTCCCTTCTTCTTTTCCTGTTCTCTTTTGTTGGGTTCTCGCTTCGTTCCACACGCTGAAGGAGAGGAAAAGAAGGGAAGGGGGACATTGTTCTAAACACACCATTATGCGAGAAGTATTGGACAGTTTCCAGCACCTATGGTTCACAACATCTCTCGTTAGCTTATCTTTGCACTCCATATCATCTCCTTCTTTTGACTTGTTCGCCTGGAATGCGTTCCTGTGTTCCTGTTCCACCTCTCCTCTCAATTTTGTTACTTTCCGTACACATTTAGTCTATTACTTTTTCTCTTAATGCCTCCTTCCATTTTTCTCTTATCTACTTACCTTTCCATCTCTTTCCCTTCATCTTTCCATTTTCTGCCATCCCTCTCTCTCTTTTGTGTGTTGTAAATTATACCGCTGCTGTTGTGTGTAATAAAGAGCGCCCTGAAAGTCTCTCATCAACTCGAATACAATCCTCGTTCTCTTGTTTCCTCTCTCTCTCTCTCTCTCCTCCTTCCTCACTGATATTCGTCATCTCTCTCTCTCCTTCATATCTGTATCACATATGAAGACAAACAATACATTTTCCGTCCATTATTAAGCTAATGATAATTTATTTATTAATATTTATGAGCTCCAAATGAATCCTGGACTATTTTAAACACAAATATTAAAAACTATGAATGCACTTCCTAATATTGATGAAGCCACAAGCGTCTCGAGCGGGGATTAAGAACTTACTCATATGCATGCTGGCCTAGTAACTGCTGCCCATGTTCATATAATCAGATTGATCATGAATATGACAGGCAAAGCTCCTGGATCAGCAGACTCACTCACTGAGTTATGATTCATATGACACTGGCTTCTAAGGCAGTCCACTCAAAATCTGCACAGGCTCATACATTCCTGTGAAAACATCCCTCGCCACCCGTAACGCTTCGTCTGCCAGTGCCAGTCTAGGGACACATGCACGTCTGGCTAATATTTCGATAATGATTCTGGGACATGCTCAATAATAATACACTCCAACATCACAAGCACGGCTGGACTGTTACAGACAGAAACCTGACCAGAGGCCAGTCCGGCTACACTGAAGAAAAGCTGATTCAGCCTAATCCCTACAAGGGCATAACTTATACAGATCAAAAGACTGCCATGACGACGGAAGCACTTCATGTCAACTGAGACTTAGTGATCTTTGTTTAGGATAATCCCGCAAATACTGGAGACTTTATTAGAAACTTAGTCTCAGTTTCTGTTATTTACATCCTCTGTATTCTTAATATTAGCTCCCACCCTGAATGGAAGCTTTCATGTTGCCATGAATGCTATTGTACCCTTCTTCATTACACTGTTTAAGCATGGCTGGCTAATAATTGTCATGGCAAAAGTGGATTTCCATTACTGAGATGCAAGCTAAGCCCTTTTGATAGATTTTTTGTCAAACCTTACCCAAACTTTAAGTTTGCGCTGACAGTAGACATACAATGGGAAACCAGCCGGTCGTCCAAAAATCATCAAAAACCTCCCCCTCCCAAAAATCATGTGCTTTTTGCTATACATTGAATGTACCCCAAACAAAGCTTCTTAAATTTACTGCACTGGACAAATGTAAATGTTCACATTGTCACAGTAAATGTGAAGGAAGATGAAGGTTACCAGAAACAATAAATGATGATACATTTAGACTAATATGAGTAATATTTAATGAGCTACACATACAGCAGTAGTGTCTTTCAGTATAGCATCAGGCCACCATATTAGCTAGAGCAACATGCCAGACGTTTCGTCACGAAGCTGTAGAGGTTCCTAATGGTGTCGTGTGATAATCCATCCCATGCAGCTTAAATATTCTCCCACAGTTCCTGCAGAGTTTGCGGAAGGGGTGGATCTGGACATGTGTTGAGCAACAACAAAACCTTCACCATGGTGCTCATCTTGGATTAGTTGGTCGTCTACACCAAGACAAAACAGGACGGGTCACTGAAGATGACCTGCTGCCATTCTGAGTCGCTCCATGACAGTCTGGAACGACACCATTGCACTTGCACATTACATCTTTGGCGACACTTGATGGTTGTGCAGTCTGTTCGTAACAGTCGTGTTAACACCAAACAGCATAGTAGGTCCATGAATGGTGTGCTAGGCAACTAAAACAGGATGGTAGCTTCTGCATCACCTCTTCGGCGACAAAAATAACAAACATTGCTAGAAATGTACGAAAAAAAAATATAACAAAAAATAAAAAAAAAAAACAAAACTCAACAAGCATGGGATCAGGCAGCTACATCTTTGTTTCTAAGCTTACAGTCACATGAAAAAACTATTACTTTTAGTGAACGAGTTTATTTGAAATTTTGTGTAAACGTTCAACAATTTCTTACACTCTTGCCAACCTTTCACTGCTAAACCGGGTGGGTAATTTCCCCCTCCCATGGTCCTTTTTTCTTTTTTCATTATCATGCTTTTAAGGGTCCAGTCAATGGATGTGAACAACTGAATAAAACAACCAACAAAACCGAGATCAAAGACAAAAGGGCTAAAACATCCAGAATCCTGTGTGTCCATGAGGAGTTCCCCCCCATATCCCCGTTTGAAATTGTTTTTTGTTACTTTCCCTCTTTTTGTGGTATGTTACTCTCATTGGAAAAGTGACTTAATAATAATTATAATGACTAATGATTTTCCTGTAAAGGTCTTACGATGGCTTTGAACTCTCATAGATTAGGCTTATGCATGCTAGTGACAGGGCATCAGCTCGTTGTGTAGATTATAAAGGTCACAGTGCACATCAAATGAGATATCAAATCGAAAATGATCCCACATAGATCCTAATGTCTCCTAGACTTACATAAGGGTCATGCTTTTTGGACAATTACAGCTGGATTATTAGACTGACTGTGATGGAACCTACAATTAATACAATTCAGAATTTAATTCAATATGATACATAGGTTTCTTGATTCTACATTTTTCAATACAGCATAAATAAAGAGTACCTGAAAATGCTCCTTATGCCAATTCATTAGCGCACTAAACATACATACATACATACATACAGTACATAGGTGCATTTCACTGCTCTGATTTAGTGTACTAGACAAGTTTCTATGTAAGCCCCGAGCAAACATGCCAGTCACAGTACAGTGATGCAATACAGTACAGTGCAACACTGCATCCATTACATACAGACATACTGACCACATCATGAGATCTTACCTTACAGGTCCACTACAGGCATACATTTCCAGACTGCAGCCCCTGAGAGTGGTGCACCACCCCAATACGTCCAGCAAAGACCAGCCCTGTGTTGAGAAACTGAGCACTGATAAAGAGCTAGAGGTTGGCTAATACAAGCCATGCACCTGCAGATGACTTAGCACTGTACACCAGCAGAGGTGGAGCTACAGGGTGTTTCTATTAACAGTGACCAGTGAGTTTATACTGCTATGCTTTTACCTGACCAACATGCCTGCTTCCGTTTGTGAAGCTCGAGACATACCCAGTGAGTTGAATCAGGTGTGTTAGATCAGGGAGTTTAAGAAGCACTGCTCTAGGGCTCTCTGCCCAGCTCCGAATCTCCACACAATAACTGTCAACACAGCATAAATCGCCAAACTGCGTGTGAGACAGCGAGCAGTAGCAGATTGTGAGACATTGTTGGAGAAACAGAACCAGCAGGGGAAACAGTGGTGGTTTTCTCTTCGGGGTTTGCATCAGTTACCAAGGGGCTGAGGGGAGGCAGGCTATTGTAACGCTGTGGCTTTATGAACCTACTGCAGGGCACAAAGCCTTCTGCACCCATATCGCTCTCATTTACACCCCCCCCCCCCCACCCCCAAACACACCACACACACACTCTCTGTGTCTCTCTTCACCCGCAGGCCAGCCTTCCTTACCACTGAAGGCCTGTTGGAGACAGACTGAACCACATTCTTAGGTCAACAGTGTGAATATGAGCCAAGACCCCTGCAACATGTGTAATTCAGGGCGACAATTAGCACACGTCCTCTCATTGGTCGAATGGTATGAGATGCTGGGGGAGTGGTTTGCGCTACACTTCATTTTTCACTTTAGCGCAGGAAAACAGGAACAAAAGTCTATTCTTATACTGTGAGTAGATGGCCTAGTCTGCCAGATTTTGAATATTCTGGTACTAGAACTCAGTTTGGGTTGATAGTTACAGCCATCAATGAATACAACTACTTTGTTACGAATACTGTAGAGCTTGGGAACAGGAGGACACTCTAATGAGCAGGGCACGTCCTTGTAAAACTCCAGGTCACATTTTTTTCTCACAATCACTCACATTCCCATCAAGGCACACCATAACTGCACTAAGAAATTTAATTTTTTGTGCGTTTTAGATATGCAATTTATCTTAACACATTGCTGTAGGATACTGTTAATAAGGTCACATGACACCTGCAGGAGCTTGTCATGGCAACTAATCTACCCCCATATAAATGTTTATTCCAAAAGGCATCATCTGCTATAAAGGCTACTTTAGCCGACCTAGCTAGACCAAAACTGGTAAATATAACCTTTATAGTGAATGATGGCTATTGGAATAAGCATTCATAAACATTTCTGCAGGGTTATGTCAGGTGTCATTACAAGCTTAGGTAGGTGTTAAGTAGCCTTAACAGAACAGCCCCCTACAGTAAAGTGTAGCCTTGCGTACCTTGCTATATAAATCTGTGGTATCGCTTTCCAAGCTGCCTTAAACTGAACCTTAAGCCCCCCGCTTCCATAACTTCAAAAACTGTATACAAGACATAACTCTTCTTGTGTTTGAATATTATCTAAACAGACATGGTAAGCTTGCTGAAGATCATGGCTGTCATATCAAAAAGGCTGTGGCTGCTCTTTTGTATGAACCCTTCATGTCAAACGGTCCAACAAAATTGGTACACAATATGGAATAATATTTGGAATAATAATATTAATAATTGGAATAAAAATGCTGTTGTGATAACATATGTAAAGTTAATACTTAAGCAGTTTCAGAGGAATATGGTGCTGACTAGGTGATTTTTGATCATCTTAAACATCATTAAATATAGTTTCCAGTGCTGTAACAAAATCTGCTAATGATAACTTATTGCAGAATTCTTCATTATGAATTCATAAAATGAGATTTTGCATTTATTCATTCATTTATCTTCTAAGCCGCTTACTCCTTGGTAGGAAGGTGCTAGTAACAGTGAATCTCTCTGATGCTCTTTGTTTGGTTCATTCATTATAAAATATTCACACAATGTAAAAGGGCAATTGAAAAAAGGCAGTATTCATCATATCTGTGTTGGCAACAAAATGAGCTTAGCTCAAACATATAATGTTAACTAGCTAGTTGGCCAGCTAGCTAGCAGGCTAGCTACAGTATAGCCCGTTTACAGTTAATTATTTACATAAAAACTCTTACTGTAGCCATGTTCAACATGAGCAATAAGGGGAATGCTTTATGTGGGCAGCGGAAGGTGCAATTTTAGCACTTTTAGGTACATAGGCCTGGGGAACTGTAGGAACTGTAAAATTCACATCACAAATTAAAGCCAAGTTGGCATCAGCTGCTAAACCTTGAACCATTCCTGTTAAGGATATCTTGAGGATTAGCCAAGCCATGCAAGCCAAGTGTCTTTGAAATGATGATTTGAAAGCTCAACATGTCAAATATGATTGGTCAACAGTGCAGAATGTGCCATCTGTTGTGCACAACAGGTTAAACCTCCCACTGGTAAGTCAACAGACTGTGTAATGTTGTCATATTTCTGCTGTATGTTAGTGTAAAATGCATACATGGAGACGTGGAGAGGGAAAGGAACTTACTGAAGTTCTACTTACTGAAGAAAATGATAATTAAATGAAAGTGTTTCTGTAAAGGGATTAAAATGGTGTCAAGAATGCACCAACAAGAAACTGAGAGCAGCGGTTTGGGCCAGACTGAGCTTCTAAGCTTCACTGTCCTATTCAATGAGCAAGCAAAACAACCTTCATCAGAACTGATTTATTATTCTGAGTAGCTTGTGTACACACTGTCCATTTTTCATCACCAGCGTCCAGTGACAGCAACAGTAGTCATGTTTCTGTTGGAGCGGTTTGCAAATGTCATGAGCATTTTCAAACTTATGGAATTTAAAAAAAGACAACAGCAATGGAAATGATATTGTATACACCGTATGCTGAGCATTAAGAGAGTCACAAACTGAGTCATCACTCTTAATTTATATATATATATATATATATATATATATATATATATATATATATATATATATATATATATATATATATATATATATAAATATGTACGTTTTCCATCTCTCCCTTGTGAAGAAACTTTTTCTCTGAGGGTGTGGACTTCTTTTTTTTTTTGAGCATTTTTCCATGCATTGGTGCACAGAAACGCCACTAGTGACTGCATGTACCCATCACACATATATCATATACAGTCACATATGCAAAGGTTTGGCCACCCCAAGTCAAGTTACACATTTGACTGGCACTTTAATGTGCCGTTTCTATATTTAACATATTGGGACAAATAAAAAACATGTGACCTGTGCAAGTGCTATGACTATGACTACTGTGCTATTTAGCATGCTTCGCAAATAATACGACTTTTTTTTTTGTCCAATAAAATATGCCAGAAAGTAGCACATCTACGTTCTCTGTAGAGGATGCGTGTTGGAAAATCAAAAACCTCTCGTTTTACCACCGCTCAAACCTTTGCATGCACCTGTATGAAGAGGAGAGGCCTGCAGCCTCTTACGCTAATCTTGCTTTAAGGGGAACGGAGGCTTCCCACTGCTGCTTTTGGTAGTTAGCTGCGTATAGCTGTCCTGTTAGCACTGTCTAGTGCAGTGTGCTGTAAATGAGCCATCAGTCTTTACAGATGGTTTAAAAGAGTCTATGAAAAAGTGCTAATGCTGTTCAACTTAACATTAATGTTAATCAATAATGTCATTAATGCACCATAATGTGATTGTTTTAATGCAGTGGTTTGCAAACCTCCTTCTGGAGAGTAACTTTCCTGTAGAGCTAAGCTCCACCCACAGTGTGTCACACTTATTCCAGCTACCCCACCTCTTAACAAGTGCCTGATTGGCTGGATCAGACGTATTCCAGTTAAGCAAGTGGGGGCAGGGCAGCTTACTGCAACTATCCTCTACAGGTGAGGAGCTCTTCAGGAGAAGGTTGGAAGAACACTTGGTGTTCTGTATAGTGAAACGTCAAGAGTAGGTCTACATGCCTAAGGGTTACTACAACACAGCCATCTGTATCGAAAGTGTAAAGTCACAGTTTGCTGCAGTCCCCTGTAAATGTGCGTGCTCTTGTGTGGGAATACATTAAGCTGCTAAAAGACTGGTGAAGCACCGCTATACCGCTCGATCCAATTCAGACCTGCTGATCTTTTGGCCTCTTAACGCACTATGAATTATCCCACTCATAACACATTTCACACTACAATGACTGGCAGCTCTATCCAGATCTGGCTCCAGGGTTAGGTGAAGGGGCGATTCTGGGCCTACAAGGCTCTGAAGGCCAGTTTCCCCACTTTCAAGCGGAACTAGACCATGACCACCTCGCTGAGCATGCCAGCTGCTTATGCGCTTTAGTGAGGAAAAGTTATTGCCAGAGGTGGGTAGTAACTAGTTCTGCTTACTCTGTTCCATATACATGAGCATGGCTTGGATGGAATATTTCCAAATGCTACTTAACTTCTATTTAGGTACATTTGAGAGGAGAGAGTAATCTACTTTTACCACTTTCTCAATTCACACCGAGCTCCTAAATGCTTTTTTAGCTTTCTGCACTGCATTCTCCAATATTGCTTCAGCTTGTGCACTTTTCCTCACACCTCTCACTTTACAAAACGCATTAGCATTTCATTTCAGGCCGAAAGAGAAGAACAGAGCCTAGTCGACGTCAGTTTCAGTATTAATAGATGCTGGAATGCTCTTATTAACAGGGCTCTGTATTTGGAGTTACTGGATTACTCAAGCTGTTCTTGCCAGAAGCTTTTTGATTCTAGTCAAAAGAACAGATCTATCTATCTGCTGCACATGTGGTCTTATACTACAGGCTATTTCCACACATATCCTAAACGTATAGCCAGAGCTGCACAAAGGCTTCAGTTGTTTTCAAAGTCAGAGACCACCTTGCATTTATTTCTTTTCCTGTTCCACAACCATAAATGGGGACCTTTACTACTGTTTGTCCCTTCCCTGAAGTGTGCTTTGGGTTTTCATGCATGTAAACAGTCTGCTATAACTGTATAAAGCTCAAAGTACGTGCCAGAGGGAGAAAGTATCTCCCACAGAAACAATCTCTCAGTTGCAATTCCAGCCCTTTCCTCTGTGACAAGGTGATGTCATCATGTAACACGATCTTTAATGCCCACCTACTGACAAGCTTTGGATGCCGATAATAGATAATAGGATGCCAAGATAACAGGATGCCAATCTGGAGGCTGACCAGTCAGATGGGTGCACTAACCAATCAGATCACACTGGGCTCATTAGGAGGCGGGGTTTGAAGACACAGGTGCTCTAAAAGAGTGTGGGAAAACCAAAGTACTAATAGTTGCCCTTTATTTCAGCCAGTCCTTTTCTTCTTTCCTTTCTTTTAGTTTTTATGAGACATCTGCTGGTATATTCACCTCCATGGTTCAATCTCAGACTTTGAGTGCATTGCATTTTCAGCTTCTCCACAACACATTTAATGACGTTGTGACCAGGCCACTGTTCATAGAACACCAGCAACCTATTTGTTTGTTTTGGTGGTCTACCAGGTCTTGCACGAATGTTCAGTCTCCTGTTTTCTTTATCTTTATTAAGCAAATGAGTTGAAATTATTGTGTATGGCATTTGATCACATGCTACACATGCAGCAGATTATCCTGAAAACCATCCAGAGTACTTCTTTACATCATGACTTGACTGAGGTAACAATGCTTTTCTGCCCCCCCGCCCGAGTATGAGATTGGGCTGCTCGCCTCACGTCTGATTAATGCAGGATCAGACAGCTGGAGCCATGATTGTACCAGGCTATCGTCTGAGAGAGAATTCTGAATTAAATATGATGCAACCACCATTTCTACTAGCAAAACAACATTGCGCACACACATACAGAGCACATTCCCCAGTGGGTAGTTAACACCGCTCCACTCTTCGCCACACTCATCCGTTCTAAGTGTCTTTAAATGGAGGCATCGGACGAGTCAGTGAATTATTTATGGTCTTCCCCTTTCTCACCATTGTCTCTGTGGAATGTTGCTGTTTAGCATGGATGCTAATGCAGGGTGATGGGAGAGCACCGTCTCTGTGCGAGTGTGTGGGCGCTGCGTGTGTGTGTGTGTGTCACCAGCGTTTTGGTTAATTCGGGGTGAAAGGCTGCGTGTCCTGGGCGTACACCAACACATACACAGAGGCAGTAGGTCACCATACAGCCCATCACATCAGCATTTAAGGGTCAGCGTGTCGACAAGCGGAAAATGTGCTGGGAAATGCAGCTAAACTGGAGCACTGTCTGGCTCTACGGCCCAAAAGATCCACCAGACAGGCCATAACACTATTACTGAGGACCGCCTCAGCTGAAAAGGCTGCCCCTAGAGATGCCCAGCTCACTTTAGCAATGCCAGAGCTGTGTGAATTTTAGCTGCTGATATTAAACAGATCCTGAACAGATCCAAAACTGCTGGCTAGCATGTAGAACCTCTAACAACCAACACTGCAGAGCAGAGAAGTGCACAAACCAGGGAAAAGCAGGGACCTATTAGGCAGTTAAACAATTTCAGGTCAAACAAGCTTTCCCATAACCTCATCTGTGAACGTGGGCAGGAGTTTCTCAAAATCGACAAAGTCGACAAGTCAGGAACACAGCGTCTGAATGGTCGACAAGTCAGGAACATAGCGTCTGAATGGTCGACAAGTCAGGAACACAGCGTCTGAATGGTCGACAAGTCAGGAACACAGCGTCTGAATGGTCGACAAGTCAGGAACACAGCGTCTGAATGGTCGACAAGTCAGGAACACAGCGTCTGAATGGTCGACAAGTCAGGAACACAGCGTCTGAATGGTCGACAAGTCAGGAAAACAGCGTCTGAATGGTCGACAAGTCAGGAACATAGCGTCTGAATGGTCGACAAGTCAGGAACATAGCGTCTGAATGGTCGACAAGTCAGGAACATAGCGTCTGAATGGTCGACAAGTCAGGAAAACAGCGTCTGAATGGTCGACAAGTCAGGAACATAGCGTCTGAATGGTCGACAAGTCAGGAACATAGCGTCTGAATGGTCGACAAGTCAGGAACACAGCCTCTAAAAGGCTGACAAGTCAGGAACACAGCCTCTAAAAGGCTGACAAGTCAGGAACACAGCCTCTGAAAGGCAGACAAGTCAGGAACACAGCCTCTAAAAGGCAGACAAGTCAGGAAAACAGATTCTGAATGGTTGACAAATCAGGAAGAAAGCCTGTGGTAGGACAAGTCTGGAACACAACTTCCAATTTTTAAATAAGGCTGGAACACAGCCTCTGATGGTTTGATGAATCAGGAACACAGCCCCTGACTGGTTGATAGGCTCAACCTAATACATCAGTGGGCGGCTAACAGCCATGCTAATAACAACAATAACTCAATACTGAACCAGAGAGTGGGATATGGAGCGCACACTGGAACCACACAAAAATACCCAACCAGGAAAATTAAGACAAAGTCTGTGCAGCATTCCCAAGGTTATGCACAATGTTCTTCTACGTTATATACATCGGTGAGATAGTACATATATGTAACTTGCTTCTGCCAAGCCTGCAACAGAAGCCTATGAAAGACAATTTTTTTCTCATATTAAGGCAAACGGTTTTATTTTTCCATGTTTTTTGATCCAAGAAAAGTAAACCATATTACATTTAATTGTTTTAAAATTTGCTTCTTTGTGGTCAAAAACATAGTTTTTCCACAGTATCTGATCACTAATCCTAATTAATTTAATGTAATGTAATAAAACATCTCCACAACAACTAGCCACAACTCTAGACCCAATAGCTCCTCCTCCTTAACATTCTACCTATGAGTTCGTCCATCATGAAATGCTCCATTCAACCCATTATTTCAACATTTAGCGGTTAGCTTGGTCAGTACAGGCTAAACAGAGATGTAACAGACTGCATGAGTAATACAGCAAAACTGGAGAACTGTTTGCCACAACAGCCCAACAGACTGACCGTGACACTATTACCCAGAATAGCCCTAGCCAAAAAAAATCAGTCCCCAGAGAGACCCAGTCCAATTTAGCACCACCAGAGCTGCCAGACAAGTGTTCAGGTTGCAGCTGATACCAAACACCAGAGCCAGAACTGCTGGTCTGCATGAAAGATCTCCAAAACCCGTGATAAACGATCAAGTGCTTCCGGCCTCCACACCACCATAGCCAACTCTCTGTTTACAACATATATCCGATTCCTAATTATTTCTTCTCCACAAATATTGGTCATTATCACAGAATCACAAAACATGCTAAGTGTTTATGCAACAGGCCATATGTGAACAGGCTGAGCATGAGTGTACTGTCCACCACAACAGCCCACCAGACAGGCCCTGACACCATTACCCAGAACTGCCTCGGCCAAAAGGCCGCCCCCAGAGACGAGGAGCTCATTTTAGTATTGTCAGAGTGGCCAGACAAGTGAGTCTCAGCTGCTGACTCCAAACAACAGAGCCAAAACTGCTTGCCTGAATGTTCAATCCCCAATAGCCAGTCCAAAACAAGTGCTTTTGGCCCCTACACTGCTAGCTCCTTAATTACTGGCACAGTATGCTCCGTTCTTGTATTGTTCTTATACTTGACAAAAGCAAGGCCACAAGAGAGAAGGAGGGAAGAGATTGGAGAGGAGTTATGGATTCGCACCAAGTCTCTACTGCCAGGCACGGTCAGCAGGCGTGGTTATGATGTTAGCGAAACAGCTAACACTGAATAAACTCTGGTTAACTTAGTTCTGCTTTGCTAAGTAGTTAACTGTGTATTGAAGCCGATTATGCAATGCAAAACACAATTTGAGTAATTAAAGAAACAAGTAAAATGTATAACTAAATTTTACTGTAGTGGTTATATTTCTGTATGGAAATTATGGTGCATATTTAAATTAATGCAATATTTAACCTACCCATTTTGGTTTTTCATACTGCACAACGCGGTTTTTATTTTTAAATTTGTATTTGTAACTGTGCTGTTTTTGTGAAACTACTACTGGTTGCTAAATTTCCTTCGGGATCAATAAAGTATCTATCTATCTATCTATCTATCTATCTATCTATCTATCTATATGCATTTACAAATGTGATGTATGGAAGTCTGAACCTGGACTGGTCCCTCAAGGTTTATTATATGGTGTTAATCATAGCACATGTCATTATAAGAACATATTACTATTAAGTATAAATGTATAGTATTTGTATATGACTTAGCAGTATATTATGATATTAGTGCTATATACTGTAATACAGTAATATATACAGGGGTTGGACAATGAAACTGAAACACCTGGTTTTAGACCACAGTCATTTATTAGTATGGTGCAGGGCCTCCTTTTGCGGCCAATACAGCGTCAGTTCGTCTTGGGAATGACATATACTGCGTCCTGCACAGTGGTCAGAGGGATTTTAAGCCATTCTTCTTGCAGGATAGTGGCCAGGTCACTACGTGATGCTGGTGGAGGTTCGTCCTTCTTGGTGGTATGCTGACATTACCCTGGATACCGTGGCTCTTGATACATCACAAAGACTTGCTGTCTTGGTCACAGATGCACCAGCAAGACGTGCACCAACAGTTTGTCCTCTTTTGAACTCTGGTATGTCACCCATAATGTTGTGTGCATTGCAGTATTTTGAGCAGAACTGTGCTCTTACCTGCTAACTGAACCTTCACACTCTGCTCTTACTGGTGCAATGTGCAGTTAATGAAGATTGGCCACCAGGCTGGTCCTCCCACATACCTCCCACACTAAAATGACAGGTGTTTCAGTTTTATTGTCCAACCCCTGTAGTGATGCATAAGTTATCAAAATATGCTGCAACATTAAGTCCCCAGACCTTAGGGGATACAAATATCTACATTCCATATGAATGCATGTACGCACCAACATTCTGGGCACACCGGTCAAATTACACGTTGTCTTGATTTGGTAAGTGACACAATTAAATATAGAAATAAACAAATATAGATGTGTTAACTTGCTTTTAGATTTTTCTGGAATATTTCCAGTTGTTACGATCAAGTTAATCAAAATTATGACCAGATCCAAGCCTCTACTGTGTTGTCTGAGGGTCTCGTCTTAACGCGTCGCAGTGCTGTGGCCCTCGTTGTTTGAATACAGTCCAAAACTACTACTCAACAACTATTCAAAATTGCAGTGGGTTATAATGTTAGCTAGCTAAGTTAGCCAGGCTAGCTAACAGCACCCAATGACAAAAGGCAAACTAGATAACCTTTATACAGGCGCTGGGTTTTAAAGGGTGTGTCTTGCTATGAAGCCACAGCTTTGTGTTTTGGTTGTCTGGTTTATTGGTCGAATTTCAAGGAAAGGGTTTTACAACATACATGGCATCAGATTTAACAAATGGATATCTAAGTAGCTAGTTAAGCTGATGAGCAGAACAGTTACGTTACATGAACAATCCAAAACTGGATTAGATTTTCTAGACACAGCCTAGGGGTCAGCTCCATGCTTTCATTAATGTATTCATTAATTCACTCAATTAATCAATCATTCATTCGTTCATTCACGCCATTCCATTAATTTAATTAACCTTGCAAATTAAGCGAGAACGCATTCCCCTTTAGCGGGAATGACCTGGAAATGTTTAGTCCCATTTTGCCTGGCTGAATGCCTCCGAACGAACGAACCCTTTCGGCCCCCCTTCCACAGACTCTCAATGCCTGCCACGTCTCCATCACAGCCCCATACATCCTCATTCCCCTCCACATCCATTCCGCACACTCCTATTACAGCAGCCCTAATGTATGGAAATGAGGACCCGGGTGACAGAGTGCGTGATGTATTGGGACGACGACGCTCCATTCACACTCACATGCACACCCACGTTGTTCAGAAATCGATGAATTAGGGTGTGTGTCAAGTGCATAAAGCACTTAAGACTGGCTTCAGCTTTTATATGGCAGACGCTTGCCCTCCAGCTACCGACACCAGATCGGCGCAGGAGACTGAAGGCCTTTGCTTTCTTCCACGGGGATGGCACTGATCCAAAACTCAGCATCTAGCTGATGCAAGCCGAAAATGCTGGAACAGATATCGGAGGGAAAAGAACAAATTTGATCCGATTCTGAAACAAAGCCGGTCTAAAAATACCACAGGATAACGTAAAGGGATTTGAAGTAGGAGATGTAAAAACCCACGCAGCCCGGTCTCGCAAGACGGATCACAGAGAGTCTGTCTTGGTTTAATCACTGAAGCTGGCCAAGAGCAGCCAACCTCGACAGGTATCGTCTATTTGAAAACCTGAGCAATTCCAGGTTAGAGTTTTGTGCAACATGTAGGAAAAGAAGTTCAACTAAACCACCACCATGCAAAACAAAGTGATCGACCCATCGGCTATCATGGTACTACCTGCTTCAAATACAAGTCCTAAACAAGTTTTACAGACCTGATGTAGTGCACATCCCATAGCTTGCTAGCGCTATCCAGCTAGCATTTGTCCCGATAAGCACTGGTTATTGGACTGATAACCAGACAGACCTCTGAACTCAGTTAAGTAGTTAGTTCAGTAATTCTTTCTGTAGGGTAGTTGAGTGTTTGAGCCTACTACATTTAGACTGCTATCCTAAGTCAAGTCTTTTAATTAAAACCAGCTAGGTATAAGCTTAAAATGCATAGACATAGTTTTAGGACAGTTCCTAAACTTCCAGTTTGTGGAAATTATGTGCTACCAAAAAAAGTCAAAAGTACATTCGACCTTTGACTTATTAACCAATCAATCATATGAGTTCTGCTGTACAGTAGTAATATAGCTGTAACACTGTATTGCTAACCACTCATTTCCCTAAAGGCAAACATTGAAAAAATTATCCAAATGCATCCATGAAATATTCAGACTAGATTTCCAAGGCACTTACAAAAAATGACGGACAAAGAAAGTGACCTAATACCCTAGTGACCCTCAAAAACACACTAGATGTACATGGTGGAAAGATAACCTATTCAAGTACTTGGCTTATTCAAGTTTTCAGAGTTAACTACACAAGATCATTTTGATTTTCAGCTAATAAATGTGATTTATTGTTATAGATGTTATTGCTAGTTATAGCCTTTCTGATGGATCCAAATAAATGAGTCAATTAACTTTAACATAATAAAATAAACAAGATATATTAATTGCATTCAGAGAGTGACCAGACAGTCATTTTTAGCACTGTAGCAGTTTTAAATGGGCTAAAAGCACAGAACGCTGGATTGTTCCAGTCTTAAAACAGAATCTGACGACCTGATTAAGGTGTACATTTAGAAATCACTGACTGGTACTTCTACACATATCCAGTTATTTAGCCTACAACAGTATATATATCAACCTATTCAAATTATAAGCTAGTTAAGTAATACAGAAGATTACCACCTAAACTGCTTTTAGGGCATGGCAGCCAATCAGAAGAGAGGTCATTTACATACATCATGGCTTAAAGGCTTAAAGTAAAGGTAGCCTGTTTCATTTGAAGGGGTAAAATACAGAGTTCCAGAGAGGCCATGAGAAAAACGTAGGCTATAGGCCCTTAAAAGGAAACTTTGAAAAAGCTGAGTTTGCTGAGCTAGAGCAACATTGCTCACAGTCACAGAGGGGACAGTCTTAAGCTGCAGGTTATGGAACCAGCCTTGTGAGCGGAGGGTTGCCAGTTTGATTCCCTGACCTGACAGAACATGACTAAAGTGCCCTTGCAAGGCACCTAACCACCAACTGCTCCCCAGGCACTTTGGATAGGGCTGCCCACTGCTTTGGGCAAGTATGGCTTACTGCTCCCCTTTGTGTGTGTTCACTACTGTGGGTAGAGGTGGGTTTTTCACTTCACAGACAGGTTAAATCCCAAAGGTTCTACATTCTAATCCAAAGAATAATAAAGTTAACAAATGTAACCCAGATTATGCTTCTGTGTTAATCAACTCATCATTTCACATTAGCTGCATCACTTATTCTAAGTGTAAGACCTGCATCAGTTCTGCAGTGTATCGGCATACTGAAAAAGGTGGCACTGTTTCATTTCCACTTCGGGCACTTTCTACTCACTTCCAGTTGTTAGAAAGTGAGCTGAGATCATTCATGTCCTGGAAATACTGGATCACAAACGCTGCAGTGCGTTACTGATGGCACAGAGAAATTGCGGCTGACAATAGCTTGTAAGGCCCTTTGATGTGTGATCTTTAATATCATATCTGATTCACTTGGTGAATTTTTGTCCGCCATGACAATAAGCTTCTTGGAGAGAGCGAGAGAAAAAGAGGGAGAGAGAGAGATTTCGGGGGACTCTCGTTCCTTGACGAACATGAAAGCAAAAATCTAGAATCAAAAGAGACAATTAGCTATAGCTTCAGCACAAGTGACGGCGCGGTTAGGCCTCTCTGTTCTTTAAAGTGACTGCACAGCCAAGAGTTTACCCAGCTTCCTCACCCACCCCGACTGTAGTCGACCAGCCCAGACGTATTTGCCGTTTAGAGTTTTCTGGTTAGCAGTGAAGCTATGAGCCTAATGCAGCTAAGAATGAACAAAGGCGTGTAGAAACTTAGCAATTAGCTTTGCACAAACTGCAGGAAGTGCAGTCATCACGCATTCGCACAAACTGTGAATTTATTAGCATGTGGCTTCTGACACTGTATGGATGCCAATGTCCGGAACTCTGTATTAAAATAGCTTTCAGAAGATTTTGGGCTAAAATCAACTCATTAGGTTCACTGAAGGGACATGAAAACAACATGCAGGGGGCTGCAAGGCAAAACAGGCCCCAAAGACTTTTACTACAATCAATAAACATATATAAAAATACCAAAAATACATACGCATACCCAAATATACACATGTAGCCTTACTGGCGGTTTTGATTAGTGAATAAATGGCTTTGGTGAGAAGATTAGATATAAACATGAGGAAGGAGAAAATCAAATGAAAATAAGATTCAAAAAATGGATTTGAAAGATTAAAAGCTGCACAGGAAATGGTACCCTTAATTACCAACCAGGCCTGGCAGATCTCCAAAACTGCCCCTATCAGATAAACAGCACTTAAAGCTTTCATCTTTGAGAGAAAGGAGAAAATTCAAGGATCGCTCCTGAATCAGATCTGAACACATCCACAGGTGTTTCTGTCCATCCTTCCACTGTGAGAAGACCACTCAACACTATGGGTCCGAAAGGACGTGTAGCATCTCAGAACAATGTACTGACCACTCCAGAGCCCAGACTCCAACAACATTTCTTGGAAAAGCTGAGAGCTGGTCTCCTGAGAAGATCGGGAGCTGTAACAGATTATTGTGTTGTCAAGGCTCCTGTGTATCAGTCTGTTAAAGGCATGTTTTCCTGATGTGGATAAAGGAGTACCTGCTTCTGCTTACAGTATATGGGCATTAAATAAATGAAACAAGGTCTCCGACTTCTGCACAGGACTGTGCGTGTTTGCTAAGAGCTTGTTTTATGGAGAATTGTGGGTTTAAAGTTGGAGTTTGGTTCAGCATTGTTTAAATGGCTCATTCTATAGTGCCGCTCTCGCTCTTATTTGAAGGGATGAGATGAGAACTTTACCCATCCATAATCCCTCATGAACAATAATGACCGCAGGCTGAAGCCAATACAGCAGAAAATAACTCTGAGATGATCCTGAGAAACAGGGTTGAGTCCACTGTGCGTGTGTGTGTGTATGTATATGTGCGCTCTCTTGCAGGTGTGTTGGTGCGCGTGTGTTTTAGGGCAGCAGACATTAAATGAGGAACGCGTGAGGCGAGGCTAACGGGTCACATTAAAGTAGGTAGCAAAAGCCTGCAGAAATACAGGCGTAATGTATTTGAATCTACAGCCCACAGCTGACGGGGACACTCTCTCCCTCCCTCCCTCTCCCACATCCTCTCCCTCTCTCTCAGCTAATAGGGCTAATAAGAGAGAGACACTGCAGTTCCTGGCGAAGATGCTGCAGAGAGAGAGAGAGAGAGAGAGAGAGAGAGAGAGAGAGAGAGAGAGAGATTGAAGGTGGGTGGGAGACGGAAAAGAAAAAAGGGAAGCAATAAAGGCTGTGAGACTAAGAAGAAGAAAGAAAAATGAAACAACAAGAGAGTGAGAAGGAGAAAGAGGGAAGAAAAAAGGAGAGATAACGACAGGCAGTAAAATTGAGAGAAGAGGGAGGGAGAAGACTTATTGAAAGAAAGAGAGAGAGAGAGAGAGAGAGAGAGAGAGAGAGAGAGAGAGAGAGAGAGAGAGAGAGAGAGATACGGTGTGAGCATATGAATGTAGCTGTATGTAGTGATTTGGGTGATGAAGTCGAGAATCAGTGTGAATGGACTGAGAGCAGATCTGACTCTCAGGAGTGTGACACACACACACACACACACACACTCCATCGGACCCTGAAGTGCTGAGTGATTCAGGCGATCGATGAAGCAGCCAAGCGATGACACCTCACTGTGTGTGTGTGTACCTGTGTGTGTGTGTGTACCTGTGTGTGTGTGTGTACCTGTGTGTGTGTGTACCTGTGTGTGTGTGTGTACCTGTGTGTGTGTGTGTACCTGTGTGTGTGTACCTGTGTGTGTACCTGTGTGTGTGTGTGTGTGTGTAAACTTTTTTTTATTGTTGCTTTTGAATGTAATCCCTCTCTGTAGAACATCTTCACTAAGAACAGCACTGCCTTTAGCCAGCTAGTGAGGCACATCAATTCATTATTAATTATTACTGATTATAACTTAATTCATTTGCTGATAAAAGGGGAAGAAATGGGCGAGGACGGAAGAAAAGCAGAGAGTGAGTGAGCGGGTGAGTGAGAGAGAGAAGTGAGTAAAGGGTTTCCCATAGTAAAGGGAAAGAGAAAGAAGTTAGGCAGTAGAAAGGTAAAAAGAGTAAAGAGACAGGAAATGAGGTTAGTAAGAGGGGAAAAAAGGAAGGAAGACAGAAAGAGAGGGAGAAGTGAGAAAAGGGATAGAAGAGTGGAGTCTTTCCCATGATGTGTATGTATGTTACAGTAATTGCAGTGTTCAGTGACTCGTCAGTGCGGGCTAAACCGAGTTTGTTGAATGCGTACGCTGGTTACCAGGAGTGGCAAGTTCTATTTAAAGGAGCAGTGTGTAATATTCAGGGGCTCTATTATCAGAATGGGAATGTCATACACAAAACCATGTTTAATTAGTGCATTAAACTTATTATTAAGCCTTATTAAGTATTATTCATAAGCTACAAATCGTTGGGTCTTCATTAGCCTACAGTAAGTCTTTCATATCCACATGGAAACAGGCCTTCTCAAATTGTAAGCAACCATGTAGAGCTATAACGTTACTACAGTAGCCCAGAGCAGACAAATCAAGCTGGTGAACGTCCTTATCAGAAAATCTTACCAGAATGAAAAGAATAAATGGGATGCTTAGATAGTCTAAATCAGCTCATTAGGTGGGAAGAAGAGATATGAATATTAATATATATATATATATATATATATATATATATATATATATATATATATATTTATATATATATATATATATATATATATTAATAATAATATATTAATCAGAACAAACTAAAAAACTGGCAACAGAACAGGTAGCTAACCTGACAGCCACCAGAGTTCTAGGAAAGGAAAAGGTGGGTGGGGGTCCAGTAGACTGCAATACCCAACCTCATCACTAGAGGTTACACACTGCTATGTTAATGAGAAATGTGAACCATCAAGGACACCACCATTCCACCATTGGCGACACTGATTCACATATTTGAGCCCTACAAACGCAGAAGACGGACAGACCCTCCCCTCCTATAAAGCCTCCATTCCTGAAACACACGCGTTTGAAAAACCAATGACCGTCAGCAGCCAAGGACAACATAACTCCACTCCAATCTACAGCCATCTCCATTCCGGTTTAAGCCCGCTACGTTTGAACACAATGCAGCCACAAAACAGACAAAGAGAGGCTCTTCATCATCACCACAGGGTAAGCCAGTCTCAGAGACATATGGACTAGGCGGATCCTTGAGGGCAGATGATGACAGGGATTGATGCTTTGCGTTTTTTTCCTCCTTTCCAGTTAACAAGACCTCCTTAAAAGTTGTCCTCTCAGGGAGCAGGGGGGTGAAAAAAATGAAAAAGAAAAAAATACTTTAGAGCTGAGGCTTTTTCAGAAGAGCCCTTGAAATTTCATCAAAACGGTTCAGGGTGGAGGAGCGGAAATTGGCGAGGGGACGCAGGAGAGATAATCAGCTGAAAAAGAAACGGGGGAAAAAAAAAAAAAAAAAAACACGAGAGGAGAGAAGGTAGAGTGCGACTTAGGAAAACGCTAAAAGTGCCTGATCTTCTTTCCAGTAACCTCGACTGGCGAACTCTAGGCTAGTCAGCCACCCCAAAGTGGAATCCGGCCTCCAGTCCAAAAACAAAACAAAACAGATGGATTCTGTGTTGCTGCAATGCCTTTGTGCAGGCGTATGGCTCCGGGTGCATGTTTCTAATAAACTGCAGGGGTTCTGGTGAGTGTTGGGAGTGATGGTGCAGAAGACGAGGATTGACAAGTGTATGCCTGGACGCCAGAAACGAGCCCACAAGGTCAAGAGAGGCACCCGGAGTTTAACAATGCCTTCTTTCACTGGGAAGGGGGAAATGTGACACAGGCAGGGTTTGCATAGAGTCACAGAGCTACAGTTATATACAGGAGTTTAAACTAGTTACATGCTATTGTTGTTTTTCTAAGTGGAAATCCACATTCTCTAAACCAAACTTAAATATGAGGCTAATTCAGCACTCAATTCCTCTTCAGGGGAACTACTCACTGTGGTGGGTGATAGCAACCAGACGTCCAGCTCTAAAAGCCCCTCCCTAAATAGCCCTAGTACAATTCCCACTATTGTACCATCATCATTACAACATATTGTCCCTGTCAGATGAAAACATGTATCTCCGTTTGTAAATTTTGTCTTTTATACATCATTTGAACACAGCCGTTGCCGTTTACACTCTCTGAGAACTGCATGATGAACGGACCAACTGAAATGACCCAAAGGTCTTTGGAAAGACGTCTGGTTCCATTGACTTGCATTACAATTGAATGAGGTTTTTGGCCTCTCCTGTAAAGTTGCCATTTTGGAGATACATGTTTTTCTTTGGACAGCGACGATATGAAAACTCAGTAGACAGGTGTAGGCTGACTGGTGGTTTTGCATAGTTAATACATTGGCTATATTTGTGTTGTAGACATCATAAGCTCCTGGGTCCCATTACCACTAACACCACTATAAAGATACTGAAGGCTCCTAAACATCATCATGCACCCATCGTTTACTCCTCAGCCCAAACCCTCCATGCACTGAAACAACATGTATTCATTGTGAATGAGACATGATTTAAGTGAGGAGCCAATCAAAAAAGAGATCATTTACATATACCAGTCTCTAAGGAACAGCCAGATTACTTCTGAGGGACGAAAACGAATTCTGCCTATTTTTGCTGCATAACTTACACAGATGTGGTAAGTGAAAGAATTTCAGCACCCCCAACTCTAAACACCGTCCTGCCAGCTTCTATATACATGTGTGTGATTTTTACAGACAGCACCAGAGCGCCTGGTTCCTAATGGGTAATTTAAGTCCTCCATTATGCCTTTGACCCAAGGTCAAGCACTGCCAAAGCCCTCCGCTGCAGGACGCTTTTGATTCGTAACGTAAACAAATGTGGGGGAGGTACGTCATTGCCCGTGTGGTCATGTAACCAATGATCACGTATACATATACGAGCGCTCTCATTACCAGCCTTCAGACGTTTTTCCAAAAGGTCATGTTACGCGCTGCACATTCTAATTCCACAGGCCGTAAACCACTGAACACAGCAGGCCAGTGTGGAAACGGGAAGAATGAGAATCTGGGAGTCGGTAGTGAAAACAATTGATTTATACTGTTGACGCAATCACCCTAGCACTCTGCAATAGCCCCAGCTTCTTACGGCTCCACATACGTCCTCAGTACTACTAGCCACAATGCAGTCCTGTGCTGAACTAAGGCAAAGGTGCTAAGCTCATCTTAGCAGTTAGCCTTGTTACCCTCCGAGAGGTGCTGCTGTTCATTACCATTGTTTTGTATGTTCCTGTGAGGTTCATTTGAACAGGACTACATTACTGCAATGACCCAGGTAAATCTGATCCGGCTCCAACAGGGCTTCATCCATATAACACTATATAACGAGGCTGCAACCATGAGTTAACAAAAGCAACTCCGTTGCGATTTTTAACATCTTGCCCCCAACACTTAGCCCTATCCCTCCAGTTTGCACGTTCATGTCTGGATGTAGGGTTGCCCCGGTTGTTGTTTAGATGAACGGGTAGGGCGAAGTGTTAGGGCTACATGGCCCTTCAAACTGAGATTTTTCAGAGGCACACTGCAAACGGAGTGTTATGAGAAAATTCCCAGCATGCCCAGCAAATCATCGGCAAAATGGCTGCACAAGCAATCAGAGAGACGCATAAATAAGGATTTTCTGTAAAAAAAAAAAACGAACAAAAAAAAAACATTGTACTGAAAGATAACCACTGTTAAAGCTGTTAGCCTGCATAGAAATCGCTAGTAACAGTTTGCGCAATTCCCATTCCACCTTAAATGAAGCTGAACTTAGCTTTTTAATCGCCAGCTTCATGACCAGTTTCCCTGTTCCCCCTTAAACAGGGCAGCAAACTCAGGTTCTAGAACGTAACTGCTGCACCATTTAAGGGGGGAACGGGGAAACTGGTCATGAAGCTGGTGATTAAAAAGCTAAGTTCAGCTTCACATCACAGCTTCACATGTGGTTGGTGTAGCTCAGTGGATAACATCACTACCCACCAAGTAGCCACCACCACCGTGGGAGACTGGGGTTTGAATCCCGGTCTGGGTGACTATGCTGTGCTACACCAATAAGAGTCTGTGGGCAAGACTCCTAACACTACACTGGCCCACCTGTAATATGATTAACCTTGTAAGTCGCTCTGGATAAGAGCGTCAGCTAAATACCATAAATGTAAATGTAAACATCACTGAAGAATTATTGGTGGCCATAAAAAATAACCGTCCTCCCCTCTTTAAAGGCATATGATGCCCTAAATGTATTAAAGCAGTGAGGAGCTGAAGTTTACCCCTCTCTGCTATTACTGCAGACTGGCAGGGTTGCCTACAGAGCACCGCTAGAGGCCTGTTAATGAAGCCATGTAGTTTTTTGCTTGTGCTCCTTCTATTCCGTGACTCGTTAGGTTGATTAATGTGTAAAACTGAAGTTGCTTTTCAGTCTCCTTTGGATAAATGGCGAATGGTTGGGGGAGGGTTAAACTCTAAACCAATAAGAAATGGTATTGGGCCTTCATGTCAACGCTTCATCATGTCCTATTAACGCTCAGCTCGACAGTTAGACTGTGAGAACACGTGAGGAAGCCCAGGTTCATGGCTTGGGTGTACAACTGCAGGAGAAACTTTTTATTGATCCAGAACCTTTACATACAGAGGAACCTAAAAAAGGGTTCTTCACACCTGCCAATCTTTTTAGCACCTTAATTTTTAAAGAGCATACAAAACAACGAGCGAACGAGTTCAATCTCCCTCTCCCTCTACACCTGCCTCCCCTCGTCCTCCTCCTCATTCTCATCTAGAAAGCACGTCTGCGGGAGCGGCTCTGAAAACGTCGGACGCACAAGCAACACAAACGAGGGAGGAGTAGCCAGCCGTAAAATTGGACAGCTAACAGCCATCCCTCCATCTCACCCCTCCGTCTCATCCCTCCATCCGAGCACAAACCTCCGAGCCGATGACACGAGAAAGAGAGAGAGAGAGGGACGGCGGAGAAGAGATGAAACACGAAAAGTAATTGAAGTGCGGATGAATATAGATGGAGACAGATTAGAGCACGGCTGATCTGAGAGCAGGGGAATCTGGTGGAAAAAAAGGTCCATTGGAATTCAGTGGGGGAAATGAGAGTGCTTTAGCTAAAGGCTGTTTCTTAAAATTCACTGTACACGCCGTGTGGAGAAACTCCTGCCGTTTGATGCTCAAAGGTGCGCATGAAAGTGTAGTCGCTCAAGTGCGGTCCAAATGACTGGATTTGGCTTCTGATGCTACACAATGCAGAATAAACAAAGTGTGGAGAGTCTGTGAACAACAACAACAACAACAACAACCACCTGTATACAGTGACTGTCTAAACTGCATACTAACAAACAGCTGACTGAACAGCTCATGATGACTTCATGACCTTCCTTCTACATACACCTTATTCCTCCACCCCTCTGCCTTACCTCCCTTTTCCATCTACTTTCTTCTCTATCCTGCTCTCAGTCTAGCTGCTTCTCATCCCTCCATCATGTCATTCCTCTGTCCTTCCCCTTCCACCTTTATTTTTGTCCCATTTCATCCCCACACCTTCTCTTCCTTGCATTCCTCTGTCTACTCATCCCTCCATTTTGCTCATCACCCCTCTTTAATCTCAACCTTTACATTCCTCCATCTGATTTTATCCTCCTTCTCTAATCTCATCTACTTTCTCCACCTCTGCCCTTTCTTTATCCCTCCACCTTCCCATCCTCAATTCCTTTACCTTCTCATATCTCCAATCCAGCCTCCATTTGCCTTTCCATTCATCCATCCATTTCCCCTTTGCTTTTCCATCCCTCACCTCTTTCATCCCTTCTCATCCCTAATCCATCTGCCTTCTCACCCTCCCTTGTTAATCTCATTTCTCCATCTTACCTCCATCTGCCTTCTCTTTCCTCCATCACTAAATCTCTTTTCAGTTTCCGCCGGTTTTTCAGTGGCACTGCTGGTTTTGGTGGGCTACTGGCTGCCATACTGCCCACCTTCCCGCTACAGCACTTCGAACCAGCTAAATGAAAAGGCTCCTGTACCTTGGGGTAAAATGGTGAGCCCTAGAGAACAAACTGATTGGCAGTAGTGTCTTCAGGGTGAAAACATACCAACCCTTGTTGTACTTCCTTGTCCAACAAAGTACCTTCTAAATTCCAGGTCCAAAAGCTCAGCTGAGAACGTTCAGCCTGATCCTTAGGGTCTTCAGAGACACGACTGGTCACATTTCCACTGAGAGGGCTAAAGAACAGGGTTTCTGCGCCTCTGTGGTGAAGAGACGCACCAGCCAATTTGCCAGCGCTGTTGAGTGTTTCTCCTCCAAAGCTGTTCGGGCACTTGACCAAACAGCCAGTGGTTTGGAAAGGTGCATTCACAGACTGAGCTGTCAGGAAAAGGCGGGTGGGCACACAGAAATGCCATGCAAAATCAAACCACAACAGAGCACACAGACCTCATTTGCTTTGGTCTGAGGGTAAACATGATTCATTTTGTTGACAGTTATTAATATAAGCGAACAATAATACAAATATGTAAAAGGTATCAGTTGAATAATACTATTTAAATGAGCTCACCAGACAAAAATGAGTCACTTTGCGAGTTTAAGGTTGTAGTAACTTCAGGCTCCAGCAGATGGAGGTACACAAGGATGATGTGTCTATAAATAGGGGGGTGTGAGTGACGGGAATCATGAGAAGAGGTGCTACAGTGCAGGGAATGTCTGCAATGGGTCCAAAGCTGATAATGTTAACGACTGGCTAAAAGGAGAGATCAAATTTGGGTGTGTCAAAGGTCATAGTGTGAAGGAAGCAGCTGAATTTACAGCTGTATGGGAAGCATACCGTCAGACAGGTCTACCAGCTGTGGCACAGTGGCAAAAATCTCAGTCTACAGGAAATTCTCCTGTGCCAGAGCAGGCATCTACGAAATCTGTCCCCACTGCGCAATTTCTTGATGCAGGAGTGTCTGAACACTAATGTGCCTTTACACAATACGACCACGACCTTACAACTTCTGAGCACCCACAGAAATGAATAAATAATAATAGGGAACTATGTTTACGTTAGGCCACAGTTCATAAAGCTGATCCCATCATACAAACGAGTGACGTCACTGCTCTGCTCCAGAAAGAGTTCTCACTTTCTGGTACAGTGAACAATGGGACCTATAAACTGTAGCTTTGGGCCCGACAGCTTCTTTATCTCCATTCAATCTGCAGACAAAACATGAAAAGTGCTCAGCGGTGAGGAGCCGTCCTGAAAGCTCTGTGATGTCCATCAGGAGCAGGTTTTTTTATTTTTGGCCCCTGGTGAAAGCCGTTCGATCGCTGTGATAAAGCTTGGTGGCGGCGCAACATCGCCCCTCACCATCCAGCTCCATTCTCCTCTGGAGCAGAGCTGATAAGAAGCACTCTCAATCAAGGCACCCTGTGGAGAAGAGGTCAGCTCCTCGGACGCAAATGTTAAACACCAGAAGGCAGTTCTGCCGATTACGGGCTGGCGTCAATACAGACGACCCTAACGCTGAATCCTGGACGGAGACTGCGGAAAAAAAGCAGACGGGGAGCAATGATGTCATGAAGGGTTAAACAACCAATCAGAATTAAAAGGTACTCAGCCTTAAAACAGGGACACGACCGTATAAGGCAAACAGCTTGGGAGATCGGAGTATGAAACAGCATTCACTAGTTAGCTGAGCCAGTAGGCTTACATGCTCACACTGCAGGTTTATCTGTACAGTGTTCAGTTCTGTTTTTAACTAGTGTGCACGACACAGAGGTTTTACATCTATTCATTTAAACACGCCTCTTATTACTAATCATATAGCACCAACTATACTTACAGGAAGTACAAATATAGGCTCTCTAAGGCTCCCAACTGGTACACTCATTCCACCAAACATTTTAAAACTACATCTGTATAAATATGACTTAAGCTAGTTAAGTAATATCAGTAAAGGTACTGGCATTTAAAGATTAGGTATTGTATAGGAAAGGAAAACTGATATCAGTTAACCTTTACAAATAAAGTTATAGTTATTATTATTATTATTATAATTATTATTATTATTATAAAATAAATAAACAGTAGGAGTAATACTGTAATAAGTAGGAAATAAATACAAATATTTGAGGGGACACTGAATCAGATTATTAAACAGTAAACTGACCATTGAAAAATATTCTAATTACTACAAGAGTAATGCTGAAACATTGTGTGCAATAATAATAATAATAATAATAATAATAATAATAATAATAATAATAATAATAAGAAGAAGAAGAAGAAGAAGAAGATGCATTTAGTATTTTTTTTTTAGTAGTAGTGGTATTATTATTATTATTATTATTATTATTATTAGTAGTAGTAGTAGTAGTAGTAGTAGTAGTAGTAATAATAATAATAATAATAATAATACAGTTAAAAATGTGATTTTTGTACGAGCTGGTGCAGATGGACCTGGGGCTATAAATACCTCTGGGGTGAGTGGCTAAAATCCCAGTCTTCAGGAAATTCTCAGGTCTATAAGAGTAAAACTGGAACAGTGTAATAATATTAATAATAATAATAATAACAATAATAATAATAATAACAATAATAATAATAATAATAATAATAATAATAGTAGGAGTAGGAGTAGTATAACAGTTAAAGGATGATTTCCTCTTTAATAAAGTATGCAGAGAACTGGTGATGACGGCATGCCAGCAGTGACAGGTCGGTACTAAATACTGCACCATGACAGCGAGACGAAGAGCACAGATACCAAACAGAATGTTTAATGTGACATCGCAACAGCGTATAAAAGAGGCACTCGGCGGCATGCAGGAATAAACTGCAGCACACAGACGGGAGAGGAGGGGAAAACGGAACCGGAGTGAGCTCTGGGGCGTCACTTTAAATCAAAACAAACGCCACGAGATGCCAGAGACTTTTACACCAGCAGTAGTGCAGCGCTCTGCCTCTCTGTCTGCACCCCCTTTCCCCCAGACTCATTTATACCTCTCTCTCTTCCGCTCTTCCTGTCTCTCTTTCTTTCACTCTCTCTGTCTCTCTCTAGTTCTCTTTACTCTCTCTCTCCGACTCTTTTTCTCCCCCCCTCTCCTCCTCTCATTCTGTGTTTGAATGTGAACGGTCTGTGAATAGCAATGTACTGGGCTGTCTGAAGCTCCCTGCTCGCCCTGCTCTGCCCCAGCAATCAGCACTGCAGCAGTCCAGCTCAAGACAGTCCACTCTCCTCCTACCTGTCTGCCCCATCATCCCTCCATCTTTCCTGTCTTTCCCAGTCGTCCCAGCCAACCATCATCTCACCCCTTTATCCTCCCCTCCACCTTTTAATCCTTCAATCTCTACTTCTACCTTCTAACCCATTCATTCCTCCTTTACACAGCTCATCCCTCCATCCCTTTGGTTTTTAGGATAACATCTTTCTTTCCAGCCCCATGTCTTCGCATTCTGCCACCCTACCTCCACACCCTTTTCATTCCTTCATCTCCCCTCTTGTGCTCTGCCTTCTTTATCTCTTTCTATTATCTTCCACACTTTTTCTCATCCCTCCACCTTCTCATCCAGCCATCCTTATCCACCTTTAACTACATCCTCCTCCTACACTCATCACTTCACTTCACCTCTCATCCCTATATTCCTGATCATCTACTTACTAATCCTTCCATCACTCCACCTTCTCATCCCTCCATCCAGCTTTTCATTCCTTGATACACCCTCTATCCTTCTGCCTTCTCCCTCATACTCCCTCATTCTTCTCCATTTCTAATCCTTCTATCCCTCTACCTTTTCATCCCACTGTCCTGTCCCTCCATCTTCTAATCTTTCTATCCCTCTACATTTATCCCATCATCCTGCCACTCCATCTTTTTTTTTTTAATCCCTCTATGAGCCTTCTCATCCATATATCCTTTGCATCCCTCCTTCATCCCTATTTCTATTTTCCATCTGCCTTCTCATGCCTCCATCAACCCATCCTGGGATCCTTTCTCCATCCACCTTCTCATGGCATCCACCACCACTATTTCAACCCATCCATGCTTCCTCTTTCTCATCCCTTCATTCTTCCACCTTTCCCAAAGAGGTGTCAGAGGCTTTTAACGGTCAGGTCTAACAGCTGAAGACAAGGGGGAAATGGTGAGCGTTGCTGGTGCTCAGGAAGGTGGTATACTGAAGCCTGGATGAAAAGGTGCAGTGTGAGTCTGTGTGTGTGTGTGTGTGTGTGTCTGTGTGTGTGTCTGTGTGTGTGTGTGTGTGTGTGTGTGTGTGTGAGAGTGTACATGTGTGTACGTGTGTGTGTGTGTGAGTCTGTGTGTGTGTGTATGTACATGTGTGTGAGTGTACATGTGTGTGTGTGTGTACGTGTGTGTGTGTGTGTGTGTGTGTGTGTGTGTACATGTATGTGTGTGTGTGTGTGTGTGTGTGTGTGTGTGTGTGTGTGTGTGTGTGTGAGAGAGAGAGAGAGAGAGAGAGAGAGAGAGAGAGAGAGAGTCTTCTGATGGATAAGTGCAGAAGAACCACTTACTAAGCTGAGAGCCTTTTGGTTACAGCACTTGCATCATGAAGGCAGCTGGGTTTGACATTTTGGTAAAAATAAATGAACTTTTAACCTTTACAAGACTCTGGTATCACCAGGGATGGTAAAAGCATGCTATTCACTGGTAGCTCTTGGAAACAAGCAGGGACCTTCTGTTGAAAGTGCAGATTCTCAACCTTTAATCCACATCCACATCTGTGTGGAGGAAGATGGATTATATTATAGAAGCTGGAGGATAATTAATCATGCAGGTAGATTTTAACAGTACAGAGAAACAACGAGGTTTACTCAACCTGTAAAGGTTAAACTGCAGTCTTATTACCCTGAGGTTTATTAGTGAGGCTGTTCAAAACATCATTTCAGCATTGTCACTGCAATGTGTGCATGCACAATGGTCACATCACAGGACATGCAATGTTCAGTACAATGCTACAGGGGTTGGACAATGAAACTGAAACACCTGGTTTTAGACCACAATCATTTATTAGTATGGTGTAGGGCCTCCTTTTGCGGCCAATACAGTGTCAGTTGGTCTTGGGAATGACATATACAAGTCCTGCACAGTGGTCAGAGGGATGTTAAGCCATTCTTCTTGCAGGATAGTGGCCAGGTCACTACGTGATGCTGGTGGAGGTTCGTCCTTCTTGGTGGTATGCTGACATTACCCTGGATACCGTGGCTCTTGATACATCACAAAGACTTGCTGTCTTGGTCACAGATGCGCCAGCAAGACATGCACCAACACTTTGTCCTCTTTTGAACTCTGGTATGTCACCCATAATGCTGTGTGCATTGCAGTATTTTGAGCAGCACTGTGCTCTTACCTGCTAACTGAACCTTCACACTCTGCTCTTACTGGTGCAATGTGCAATTAATGAAGATTGGCCACCAGGCTGGTCCAATTTAGCCATGAGACCTCCCACACTAAAAAGACAAGTGTTTCAGTTTCATTGTCCAACCCCTGTATGTGCTACACAGAGAAGAGTTCACCTGTTTTGTGTTTGGTGCACTGAAGCCCATTAGTTCAGGGTTACTGATATCATTTCTCAGCCTTTTATCACTTATATTTTCACCTCAAACATCAAAGTCCTTTAGTGAAAACTCCTGAATATCTTTTCACACTGCAATATATATCGCAGAAATCATATTGCAATGTCAGCTTGTTCCTGTATCGTGCTGACCCTCTTATTGCTGCTATGGTTTATTCAGTATGTAGTATGTACTGCCAGCTCTGTAGATGTGAGAGGGAGGAAATCTACATCCACAGACAAGGTCTCGGAGTTTAAGTGGTTAATAAATAAGTAAATAAAAAGAAAAATATGGACGACAAACACCGGCGCGAGCAAGTTTAAATTGGCCCATAAGATTATTTGGAGGCAGCTTTGCTTCTTCATGAATTTTGTATGAGGTGCAAGCAAAGCAGGAGTGTGAGAGCAGGCTCGATGGAGACAGATGGTCGTCAGGGAGCGACTCCGCAAACTCACGAGGCACCGTCACCACTGCCAGAGAGGGGGCGGGGGAGCGGGAAAGATGGAGAGAAAGGGGGAGAGAGAGAGAGAGAGAGAAAGAAGTGGACAGATAAAGAAGGAATATAAATAAAGGACAGGGAAAGACTGAAAATAAAGAAAAAAATGAAAACCGAAAGAGAAAGGAAAACAGAGAAAGAAGAGAATACATGAGATGAAAGAGACACAATTAAAAGACAAAAAGAAGAATAAAGACAGAAAAAAGAACAGAAATAAGGAGAAATTAAGTGAGTCAGTCAGTGAGTAAGTGAGAAAAAAGAGAAAGGGAAAAAGTACAATCGGAGAAAATGTAGCACCAGAGAACAAAAAGCATGGACAGCAAAAGAAAAAGAAATGAAGACAGAAAGAAGAAAAGACAAAGGAAAAGAAGAAAGAGATGAGAAGAAAAAAAAAATGACAGAAGCTGAGAGATGAAAAGACAAAGAAACATAGAAGGAAAGAGAGAGAGAAATTAAAGACAGAGAAACAATAAAAAGAGAGACAAAAAACAGAAATAAAGAAAGATTGTGTAAGAAAGAGGGAGATAGCCTTAAAGATGGAGACAAACAAATGCAGAGACAAGAAAGAGAAGGAAAGGAAAGAGAGGAGAGGGGGGTGGGCTCAGACAGAAAGGAGATAAAAAGATACAGAGAGAGAGAGAGAGAGAGAGAGAGAGAGAGAGAGAGAGAGAGAGAGAGAGAGAGAGAGAGAGAGAGAGAGAGAGAGAGAGAGAGAGAGTGTTGAGGTGGACATATTCCTCACAGACATCTTTCATCGCTATGGCAACCTTAGGTCTCCGCAGCCATCCTGTTGCCGTGGGGTCCGACAACACATGTCAGTCACAGGCCCGTCACCACGGGAACGATGAGGTACAAAGTCTGAGCGGCATAACGACAACGACAACCATTCACAAAGGGAGAAACGCAGGCGGTACGGAAATGAGGAAGAGCTACAGTCTGACTGACTACAGCTGCATGGACTGTATAACAGCCAGTCCGATACCAGACGCCGCTCTCTTCACTCCCAGAGCCTAGGCTTCAGTCCCAGCCATAAAGGTCACAGCTCGGGCAACAAACCAGGAAAAACCCCTCCCCACAGCAATGCCAAGTTCTGCTAGCGGCCCTGCGGGATTCCAGTAGCATCTTAGCACTAAGCTAACACAAGGCATCGTAAACTCTTTTTGACTGTTTTAGACTGAACACGCTTATTTGAACTGTCCAGCTCCCCGCTCTTCACAAAACTGACCCTACCCAATGTAAATCAAAGCGTGAGTCCACAGTCAGTCCATCTTCTGAAGGCCTAAACCCCCAGGTTGGTCCAGGCAGCACCATGCCCTGCCCCTTTAAGTGCTGTCCCTGCTCCCAAAACCCAACCCGATTCAACTCATCAGCTAGGGCTCAGAAACGCAGGCCTAAGCAATGTAGCTAGATCCAAAATCAAATTCTGATTGGACAATATTTCCACTTCCACTGTTCCGGCTCTTAACTCACGCATGATAAAATAAATGAGCCTTTCTTATTTCATAGAGACGATGAGGTTTTCCTGGAAGCCTGGAAGGAACTGAGGGCTCCCTGCTGCTCTTTGCATTGTGTGAACAGGCCAACAGAAATGGTCCACAGTGACTTGCCTTATAATATCAGCATTCATTCAACTTGAAAACTTGTTTTTATTCCCACTTTTTCTCCTATACGGCTACTTTTTTATAAAGGCAGCCATGTGCTGCATGCGGTTAACGTTCAGGTATGTGGGGAAAGAAACAGAAAAGAAAAAAGGTAAAAAGGCTGCAATGGATAGCAGTTTTAAATATTAAGTGCTGCTTGAAAATGGGCCAACCTCGTAATAATGGAATATGGATTCCCACAATCTCCTTTCTGGACATTCGCTTGCCTTTTTTTGAATAGTAATTTGCCACTAAGAGCACATTCTCCTGCTGAAGCTGTATGAAAAGGCGTTTTTTTTTTTTACCCCTGTCTCTCTCTCTCTCTCTCTTTTTTTTTTTTTTTTGCAAAGAGCCGTCTCTCAATTTGGAGCCCACTTTGGCTTTCTGCATGCGGACTGCAGGATGAAGGCTCATTCACATGCTGCCGGGGCGATTTGGAGGGATACGATTGTCAAACTCTCTATCTGACTCGCCCCACGCCCACACACACACACGAACACACACCTACCTTCCCATCCTGCCACACACACACACACACACACACACACACACACACACACAATATACCGACGTTTAGAGCGAGGGAGGAGGAGGAGAAGAAGAAATCGATGCAGCGAAAGCACTTGTGCCGAGCACAATTAAAAGTCCTCTCTGAGCGCCTTTTCCAATCCAAATTTCTACGCCGGTGACAGCTGCCTCAAAGTCATTTGCTAAACAAACGGCAGGCCTTCGCGGCGGAGGCCGTGGGCCGTCCCACCGTGCCCTGCTCCCCCTGATTATATGGCTGGGCGGCTTATCGACCGCCTCCGCCCTGAGGATTCATGGCCCTGGAGCGTTAGCCATAGGATATTGTGGTGCACAATGGAATGGAGGTCAATGGAGGGTACTCCACAGGCAGAGCGGGGGGGGGGGACTAGAGGAAACCAAGCCTAGCCAGCACTCGCTGAGATGGGCTTCAGGTGGGACAGACAACCCCGCTGAGGAACCAGCAAGCATGACAGCAGCGCTAGTAAGAGCGCGGCCAGAACCGATAACAGGCAGAAAGCAAACGTTATATAAACAGCACTGGATTTAGTCTGGTCTACAGCTCTGGTCTGAAAACTGCTTAGATACGGCGATGAAACAAATCAGCAGTACATCAAATACATCAAATACTTCTCATAACGCTACTTAACGTTAGGTATTACTGGTCCTACAAGGGGAATTAGTCACCTTGCTGCCTAACTGTGCTCAGTCTGAGAGCAGCGAGGCATCGGCAGTAGACCCGCACTGCCTCAGGGCAGGAACACGAAGTAAGCCCTGGTTTTCGAACCTGTGACCTTCTGGCTTCTCTACTACCACAAGGCTACTGGCCAGCTGCTTCATTTTTAGACAACATTATTATTTCACTAGTTTCAAGCTTTAATTTTGGAAGGAAGGAAGGAAAAAAAAGGAAAAAGGATGTTTTTGAACTTTTAGACCTTTATAACCCCAGAGAACTCGTCCACAAGGTGCATAAGGAAAAGCAGCTGAGGAAAGTACAGGGCAAGCAGCGTCTGTCCAGAGGAGCTACCAAATTCACCAAAGTCTGTCTATTTAGGAAACCTGATTTGTCTTCCCCCAACATAAGGGACCCCTTGATGCCTGGCCTGATTCCAAGTTCACCTGTACGTGCAGCATAGCATAAAATATCATAGAAAATTAAAAATTAAGGGTAAGGAAATTCCGAAAGTTATTTCCTAAAAGCTTTTGGTAAAGCTAACCCTCAATGGAATTATATTGTGCGCTATTTGGCTTCTTCAAGCGTGCTAACTGTGTCTTCATCACTTCATTAGCCATGATTTTTTTTTTTTTTCCCTGAAGAGCTTGATGTTTGGCTCTTTGTTGCACTGACCTATTTATGAATGAGTCCATTTTGCTGTCGTTCTCTTAAAGCCGTTTGAAAAGAGAGTGGCGCAGCACTCAGATTAGCCTGATTAATCATTTTACACAAATATTATGAGTCATGGCGTGCTCAGCAGTGAGGGGCCAGATAAGATCTTTAAATTACCTGGATGTGGGCTGGATCCAAGCTGGTGCCCCAATTAATCCTCCCCAAACGCAATTAGCGCCGGAGCCAGCCAGCTGCGCACATCCCAAAACCTGCTAGAACAGAGCTTATAGACCGAACGCACACACTCACTTGCTCACTCGCTCACTCACAAAGACTCGACGCTGAGCAAAACTGAGGCCTTTAGCTGTCTAAGAGAAACACACACACACACACACGGGCACGCATGCACGCACACTTTCGGCGGCAACCACAAGAGCATGACGCTAATCAGACCTTTTGCCTCTGTCACATAAAAGGACAAAACGCTCCGCTGAGTCACTACAATGGATACGAGTGTATTCAAAGCACACGGCGGGAAGGGGCCAGGCAGGAAGTAACAACATGTCTCTTTGAAAATTCCTTAATCCAAGTCAAGCACAGTGCAAATCGCCAGCCAGCATCTACAGCCATTGCTGAGGCTAATTGTTAATGTAAAACACGCTAACACGCACAATCGGGATTGAGGGGTAGCCTACATGAAAGGTGGTGCGGCCCACCAGCTGTCACAGGTGGTGGACAAAGCTCGAAAACACATAATGGAAAAACTCTGCCTTAAAGCACCAAGTTTTCAGGCCACATGAGAAGGCTTTAACCAGGAAAGGTCAGCTAGTCAGATGTTGGGTCACCTGCCTATACTAACATGTCTTCAGGAGAAGCGTCCTCAGTAGCCATTGACCTTCATGGTCTTGCACTGTGATATGCTGCTAACAGTCACCACCGGGGTTCACTGATACTGACTCCCATTAATTCTGTTTCTCATTGTTACTCTGAGAGGCCTCCATCATATCTGCCATATTCAGCGGCAAACAAACGTAGTGCTACTAATAGAGGCCAAGAGTTTACACTCTTCTGCACCGCTGGATACACTTGGTGAGCAATGGGTTGCTGAACTCGCTACATTTCTTCTGGCCTGGTAGGTAGTGAGGAGGGAGGAGGAGGGACTGTGCATGTTTAGCGATATGCTAGCCCCCTAGAGTATTAGTCTGACAGAGTGGATCACCTTACAATTAGAATTTAAGGAACCTTTTATACCTTTGAGAGAGCATTTACATTGTTTGCACCTTGAGGGCACAGATCTATCACAGACCAGAATCTTCTGTACTTGGAAGAGACCATGAAACCCACTTTGGCATCTGCTTATTGCCTAGTATACATGAAGCCATCATGTTTGCTATTTTTTCCTGAGTATAGAAAAACACAATAAAGCCATTCCAAGTAATCGACCTCCCCACTGCAGACACATTAAACAAAGATTAGGCTGAAAAGAAGTTGGGAGTATCATTCTAACCAAATCTGACCAGAACCAATAAAGGCCTTACAGAGGGGGCGTTCCATGGATTGGGATATTTCAATGTGCCAGTGAGGTGAAACACAGTAAGTCCAGAAGTTTAATGAATAGTGAAGCAATCCAGACTTCACTACGCATCATCAGTTTCTTTAGGAACTTATAGGACTGTCGGTGGGCCAGCTTTTTGAAGAAGCAGACTCTCCAGACTTACTGTTCCAAACTGCAGCAATCAGCACAACTCAAAACAACATGCGCAATACGACCTCCGATACAGGTGCTAATTAAAGCTGTTGTTTTGCTGTACAAACAAAGAAATTACCTCCACTTCCTTCCAAATCGTGCCTTCCCCAGCTCAATCTTAACGAAATTCCCGACTGAGCGAGCCAAATTAGTAGCAGTCCATCAACCCCAGGGACCTCATTAGATCACTACAGAAGACTAAAGGGTCCTTCTGAGATATAAGCACTTGTTATACGCTTTAAAAACTTGGCCTCTTTGAATATACTCAAGTTCTCGAGCTACAGGAGGGGATGCTGATTAAAGCTTCTTCCTAGTGGGCTTTTCGTTTGGTCAGTTCATTGATGCTAAACGCAGCTTTGCCTACTTTGAGCTTAATCTCCCACCCAGTAGTTTCTATATTGACATTCCCACAACATAAAAGCATGTAGCAAATATTGCTTTGTTTTATTTTATTTGTGATGCCATAACATTGTTATATGATCCAAACATTCTATATCTGCACACTTGAAATGTACTATTGATGTTTCTTCTGTTTATTCATATGATGTTATTGATGTTAAGCAGTTAACAGTTTTCCAAACAGAAGGAACTGTATTCCTTTCTCATCCTCTTCCAGATACAGTTTAAACGAATGGACTCTAAGGGTCTAAAGCAGCTCATTTTGACCTCACAGTTTTTGTGACGTCACAAAAGCCAACAAGTTTACAGAACCGCCTGTTTTGGATATAGAAGTGTAGTCTTGCACATTAGAAGTAGGGTTGAGACTGCCTTGAAATAAAGCACAATACAGGCCTGCCAATCAGATAAGAGGCCATTTGCATACATCAGTCATAAAGGAGCAGCTTACTCAGTTCAAATAGGTCAGAAAATGATCATTTAAAAAGCATGCATGACTGTTTATGCAGTAAAAGCAAACCCACACCACATAATATCCCAGCTAGAAGAGAACGCTCCCACAACTGTGGCTAATGTTACCTTCAAGTTCTAATAAAGTCCTAAAGAAAATGTTTAGTCAAATGTTCAAAAAACTGTCAGGGCCACAGTTTATACTACACGATCACAATACAAAAATCCGTTCCTAGCGCAAAATTCAAAATTCCCTATTAAGAAAGAGGCTATGGGGCCTTTAAAGAAGGAGGCTATGGGCCCTTTAAAGCAGGAGGCTTTGGGCCCTATTAAACAATAGGCTATGGGGCCTTTAAAGAAGGAGGCTATGGGCCCTATTAAGAAAGAGGCTATGGGCCCTTTAAAAAAGGAGGCTATGGCCCCTTTAAAGCAGGAGGCTTTGGGCCCTATTAAGAAAGAGGCTATGGGCCCTTTAAAAAAAGGAGGATATGGGGCCTTTAAAAAAGGAGGCTTTGGGCCCTATTAAGAAAGAGGCTATGGGGCCTTTAAAGAAGGAGGCTATGGGCCCTTTAAAGCAGAAGGCTATGGGCCCTTTAAAGCAAAAGGCTTTGGGCCCCATTAAGAAAGAGGCTATGGGCCCTTTAAAGAAGAGTGAAAATTTATTCTGAATAAAATGTCAGTGTAACTTTCCAGAGTTTCCATTCCTGATCAAATGTTGCCGCACTGTAAAGGGCAGCTAGTGATTTCAAATAGTGTTTGAATACGTCCACCAAACCTGGAGAATAACGGACACTTAAGTTTTGCTCATAAGAGTCTTAAGCGTGTAAGTTCAGCCTGTCCTTGTAGTGCCAGTCATGAGCGCTCACTTGTCAGGTGTTGCACGCGTAGAGACCTTTCAGTGTTTTGTGTGATGTTGTGACAATAAATCAGGTTGAATTGCTGTTTGCAACCATCATAATCACACCAAAGTGTCCGGTCAGCTCCGGTGGAGATTTCCTGACTGGAACGCTAAGCTGTTCTCTCAGACAGCACTGAGAGATTTGAAGAGCGGAGCGTTAAGGATAAGAGAGCAATCTGTCGGAGTGTTGGAATGCCCTTTTTTCTTTTCTCTTTTTTTTTTGCTGACATTTAGCTGGTGGAGGAGGTGAGAGGCTGCTCGGCTCCCGCTGAGCTCCAGCTGCCTGCTGCCACACGCAGCACTGACAGGAGCAAAGCCCATCAACCTGCGACATTTTCTCATCTCTCTAACCCTTCACACCCTCGTTCACACACCATGCACTGTCTACTGACCTCACAGGAGCAAAGGATGAGGGGAAAAAACACAAATACGTTCACCAGATGTGAAATCAGTATCGTTCCCTTTAATTTAGCCAATTAGGCAAGACGGTCCTAATGAGCGCACACATGTATGGCATGTATCTAAGGCTGAGACGTATAATAATAAAAATGATATCATATTAAAAGCCACTGCTTAGAAATTACTCCATGTCAAAGTCCAAGCGACCAAATAAACACATTCCTCCCATTCATTTCTAGAGGGCTCATGATTGGTGGGATGGGAGCCGATAGACTGCGCTAATAGTTAAAGAAAGGAAATCAGAGCACGATGGGAGCTCAGCTACACACACCCACACACTGCAGAATACATCCGAGTTTGACGCTCTGTCACTCTAACAGCAGGCTCTTGACTCTGTGCCCTTAGATATCCTCTAAACGGGTGTGACTTTAGCTCTGGTTAGCAGGAACCAAGCCTGTGCTGTGGTGTACAGCCCATTCGGACAGCTAACTAGGCTCCTGTTAGCTTGTCCAATACTCCAACACCACAGAACAGGTTTGATTTCAGCTTTCTGACACTCCAACGGCAGTCATGCCACTTTCACTCCCCCAGGTTTTAGTTTAGTCGGCTAAACGTGTGTCAGTAGGACAGCAGTAAGTCAGAATCATGGGTTGGGGTACTGGCCACTGCTTGGGTCTATAGCCTGCTTGCTAAGCTAACGCTAACTATGGAACAGGGCTAATTTCATTTTGAATACCAGTTGCTCAATTATGCTTACTGCTCAGCCATTTTGAAACCAATGGCTGGACATGTATTGAATGATAGCTTAAATATTATGAGCAGCATTAACTTAAAAATAATAATAATAATAATAATAATAATAATAATCACATGCACATTTAATTTTACCAGGGTGTACAAACTTTGCACACATCTGTATGTGAATATGAACATACTCTCTGATGGGTACATTTGAGGAAACCTACTATTAGGAATGGCAGGAACACATTGTAGAGTTTTGCAGTGCAGCTACAGGCCACAGTAAAGGTTTGCAATGTTCCATTTAAAGTGTGAGGTGTCCACTCTGGTTAATGAGTGTCCTCAGCTCTGAGTAAGCAGCTCCTAGCATGTCTAGCTGTGGCGTCTCTGCAGGCCTTGAACCGTCTGCCAGAGGGAAGTGCTGGGAAAAGGTGATGTTCCTGTAACTAAAATGGTGGTGATGGAACAATTCTTTGTAATACTGTGATACTGTGCACTGTGGAAGCTTAAGGATGATGCCAATAGACAAGGCCTCTTTAAATGAAAGATCCAGGACGTCTCATCCTGCAGAAGAAGCAGCAATACTGTGTCTGATCCACTCATACCAGCCCACCATTACATCAGTGTCACTGCAGCGCTAAGAATGATCCATCACTCGAACAACACCTGCTCTATGCTGGTTCTAAACATTGAGTAACAGGGTGAAAGTGGGGTAATAAAGTATGGAGAGAATCAGATGCACTACTGTCTCGAATTGTACATTATATGCTCCTATATGATACATGCAGTCATAAATGTGGTAGACCTTTGGGTGAAGGTTTTCCCCCGATATTGACCAGTCAGCTGTTGTTGATGTATGGCGCTTTAAGTTGACATCTTTCTGACATTAACACACTGTTTAAAAATAGAAAGCTTGTTGAGCCAGCTAGAGGAGTGCTTTCCAGTCATGTCAGATTGGCCCCTTAGCTTAGTTTCTCTTAGCAACTGTTGCTAAGTTGGACAAACATTACCAAACCTCTGTCAGAACCCCAATCAGAAACAAATCTATTTATTATACATACAGACATTCAGGGTATATATTTGTACAACAATTTGTTTTGTATTGTTGCTGTTCGAAATAAGTATCTCCAAACTGGCAACTTTACAAAAGAGGGCAAAAACCTACATTTATGCAAGTCAATAAAACCATCTTCCAAGCAATTGTAGGCTTTTTCTATTGGCCTATTCTTTTGGGAACTTTCACCCAGGGCAAAACAGCAGCTGTGTTCAAATGATGCATAAAAGGAATAAATGGAGACCACATGCTTTTCATTGGACAGCGACAATAAGCACTTGAGAAGTCACACTGTCAGGATGAATCTGCTTCAGCTTTTTTGTGGTTGTTGAGCTAATCTTGGTGTGGCAACAAATTCATTGATGACACTACAATGTGGCTCAGTAGCACAAGCATTTCAACTATCACTCTCTACACTTCTGAAAGCATCCTGTTGAGCATGCATTTTGCCAGTGTAAAGCTGAAAGCTTGTCCAATTTCGCAACAGTTGCTACGAAATAAAACTCGTAGATAGAGCTCCGACAGACAGCAGCTGTCAACTGATACATGGACACAAGCTGAGACAAATTCAGGCTTCAATACGCTCCATCAAGTTCCAGACACAACACAAAGGTCAGACTGAACCATCAGCTTAAAACCCGATATAACCATACTGTCAATTATAACAGCTAATCATATTACTGCACATCGAACCTTTAAGGTAAGTCCTGGCACTCTGTGTGTGTGTGTGTGTGGAGGACGAACACCCCGCTGACACACTCTGTCAGGATCATGATGAATGAATGCAATATGGCACCAGTCACCCTACGGAGTCACTCAATAACACACATGCATAGAGCGCGAGAGAGAGAGATGAGAGAGAGAGAGAGGGAACATCAAAATAAAAGAGAAGTGAGGGCAAGATGAAGGAGATAAAATAGAGAGTGAATAAAGAATCAAGAAAGAATGAAAGGAAGAGACAAAGTGAGAGAGGTGGTAAGGAAAGAAAGAGAGAGAAGACGACAACAGAAAGAAAGAGAAAGGCAAGGAAGAAGGAAAGAAACAGAGCAAGAGAGAAAGATAGAGAGCATGAGAAAGAGAGAGAGGAGAGAGAGAGCACGAGAAAGAGAGAGAGAGAGAGGGGGGAGAGAGAGCGAGCGAGAGAGCGAGAAAGAGAGAGAGAGCGAGAGAGAGAGGGCACGAGAGAAAGAGAAAGAGCATGAGAGAGAGAGAGAGAGAGAGCGCATGAGAGAGAGAGAGCACGAGAGAGAGAGAGAGAGAGAGAGAGAGCACAAGAGAAAGAGAGAGCGCGCATGAGAGAGAGAAAGAGAGAGAGAGAGAGCACGAGAGAAAGAGAGAGCGCATGAGAGAGAGAGAGAGAGAGAGAGAGAGAGAGAGAGGACGAGAGAGAGAGCATGAGAGCGAGAGAGAGAGAGAGAGAGAGCGAGCGCATGAGAGCAAGTAAGGGCTACATGAAGGAGTTTTAACCAATCTAGCTGTGGGGTACCATTAGAGGTTTCTAGATAGGGGGCTAAGCCTGTACTCGGGGGGGTCTGGGGGAAAGTGTCCCCCCGGGGGGAAATGTTTTAATGGCACTAAAATGCCTGTTCATCATGAACACTGAGCGGAACAGCAGCCAGAAACCTGATCGGAAATGGCTGTGTGGTCTAATTGGCCCACACTAGGTTGGTGTACTAGTAGTTTGCATTTGGCCCACAGCCAGCAGGATTAAACACTGCGTCCTCCTCCTTCCAACAGACACAGATCAAGCAACGGTACAGAGGCGAAACACCGTTATCTCCTCTCTCCTAGATCAGCTGCAGCTCCTAATATATTACACATATACACAGATTACTGATCAGTTTAGTCTCAGCGGGTGCAGACAGGGTGATATTTCACTCTGCAGGCAGGTTTAATAAGCTAAGTGGCAGAATATCATGGTCTCACTGACGAATATGATATTTCCTCAGTTACGTTCTATTGAACTCAGAATTAACTTTAATTGAAAGCTTTAACAGCTCTCCCTCACTTTCTTCTCCATCACTAACCTCCATCAGATCGGCTCTTTCAGCCCTGTCAGTTGCAGCTCCCTCCGCTCCCTCTCTCCTCCTGTGTTTAGAACAATATCAGACCATTAAACTCAGATTTACAGAAACTCAAGGACATAATGAAAGAAGCTGACACTGGTGTTATTATTTCCATACACTGAAGACAAGGATAAAGAATAAGGGGCTGTGATGTTACGTCTGTCTCTCACACTTCTTCACATTCTCACAATAAAGCAAAGTCTTCAAATGTATAAACGTCTTCACTTGTCCGCTAGGTAATGTTGCCCTTAGCCCAAACCCTTTACCTCACATATATCCAGATTAAGCTAGCGAACCAGCAACTGTGTAAAAACCCTCTGACCACAATTAACCACAAATCCATACTGTAGGCATCCATGTTAGCTCTTACTCTAGACCACACTGTAGATTCTAGGATTTGGAATTAGGCCCGATGTGTATCGTCAGCCAAAAGTTGAAATGACTGGCTTACAGCTTACAGTCTGATATGATTGGCCTACAGCTCACGAGGTCTGATATGACTGGCTCACATCTTACATGGACTAACATGATTGGCCTACAGCTTACGCTCTTATATGATTGGCTTACACTTTACGAGGTCTGATATGACTGGCTCACATCTTACATGGACTAACATGATTGGCCTACAGCTTATGGTCTTATATGATTGGCTTACACTTTACGAGGTCTGATATGACTGGCTCACATCTTACATGGACTAACATGATTGGCCTACAGCTTACGCTCTTATATGATTGGCTTACACTTTACGAGGTCTGATATGACTGGCTCACATCTTACATGGACTAACATGATTGGCCTACAGCTTACGGTCTTATATGATTGGCTTACACTTTACGAGGTCTGATATAATTGGCCTACAGCTCACGAGGTCTGATATGACTGGCTCACATCTTACGAGGACTAACATGATTGGCCTACAGCTTACAGTCTGATATGATTGGCCTACAGCTTACAGTCTGATATGATTGGCCTACAGCTTACGGTCTGATATGATTGGCTTACACTTTATGAGGTCTGATATAATTGGCCTACAGCTCACAAGGTCTGATATGACTGGCTCACATCTTACGAGGACTAACATGATTGGCCTACAGCTTACGGTCTAATATGATTGGCTTACACTTTACGAGGTCTGATATGATTGGCCTACAGCATACAACTTATGACGTCTGATATGATTGACTTGCATCTTGCAAGATCTGATATGATTGACTTACATCTTCCAAGATCTGATTGGATTGGCTTTCATTTAACAAGGTGTGATATGATTGGCTTTCAGCTTACAAGGTCTGATATGATTGGCCGAGTCAAGGGTTCCACTTCTCAGTTTGTGTTAGTAAACTGGTAGGACAAAAAAAGGCATGTTGCATGATGGCGCATTAAAGCAGCAGAGAATTTTTTTTTTTAAATTGTGTAAGACGTTTGTGAGTGTTGGAAAGAGAGTTTTAGCTGCGCCGTGTATTGAACAGAGCCAGTAAGCGCTGGTGCAGATATGAAGCAGTAACTGTTGCTGTGAAGAGTAAGCAGAGAAAGAGCTGAGTGAGTAAATCAATGAGGTAAATGAAGTGAATCCACAGAGACACCTCGCAGCTCAGACTGGACTCACACTCATCCTCATCTTTACTGACGAGGAGCAACACGGGGCATTCTTACCAGACTATTTCTCTCCCGCTTTCTCTCTCTCTCTGTCTATTATCATATTCATTCACAGTGACTGATTACCATAACGCTATGATGTGTAGAAAACAGGACTAAGGCTGTTATACAGACCTAGCTTGTCCTCACCAAATTTCTTGTTTTAGAACAGCAAGCAGGATTCAGTATTCCATGATATGGGTTCTCTAATGGCTGCTTATAATAACACTGCTAGGGACAAGCTCTCGGAGGACATACAATGACACCCTCCCACCCCCACCACCACCAACCCACTCTCAAAACTGAAGAAGGGAAGGGCAATGCCACCCCAAACCAAGCACAAAGCACTGGACAAAAGGAATTTAGACTGCAGAACCACTGCGCTGTTTTCTGCATGCACCTCCGCGAGCTCTTTCGTAGGGATGCCAGTTCTGTGGTTTTGCAGACGAATCCTGGTTTAAAAGGGTTTGTTTGGACCCACAGTTTAACATTTTTGACACTTTGACATTTCCCTAATGTCGAATACAAGTCATCTTACGCTGCATGTTGATGCTAGTGTTGAATAGCTGGCAACCCAAGGACAAAGGATGACGGAAAGGAGGGTAAGGTTCTCTGTAATGGAACACTGGTGACTATTACGTTTGTTACACTATTAGGTTAGAACACACACACACACACACACACACACACACACACACACACACGCAGGCTGTAGGTGTGGGCCAGTCTGAGGGTGGGTATCTGGGGTCCATTCTGTACCTGGAGGTGTGTCCGTCTCTCTGCCTGATCATTATTGACACGCGTATGCGGCTACTCTGACATCATGACTGATTACCTTCTGTTGCCGCGGGAACCCTATGAGGGCAGCTCGTCGCCAGGGGAGCACAGAGACTGCCGTGCTCCAAACCCAATCACCACGGTAACCTGACACATGCAGCCTACATCGCTGCAGTTACCTGACAACTCGTCTGACGTCGGGGGCAACGGAGCGCTGAGCTAGACGGAGGCAGGAAATGAGTGATCTATAATAGAAACGTCCCTCTCTCTTTCTTTCCTTGTTTCTCTCTCTCTCCCTCTCTCTCTCTGACTGTCTTGCTCTGTGCGTGTCTCTCTCTTGCTCTGTGTGTCTGTCGGTGTGTCTCTCTTTCTTGCCCAGTCTCTCTCTCTGTGTTGCACAGTCTCTCTCCCTCATACACATACTCAGTCCCTCTCTCTGTCTCTCTTTTTTCACTTTTTTTAACCCTCTTCTCTCCATTATTCCTAGTCTTTCTCCCGGTCTTTCCTTCTTTTCATTTTTTATTCTCTTTTATTTTTATTCTTCTCCTTCCTTTCTTCCTAAACTCTTTTTATCCCAGTATGTCTATCTCTTGTCCTCCTTTCTACATCATTTCTACAACATCAGCTCCATAATCAAGAAAGCCCAACAGAGGATATACTTCCTGCGTCAGCGGAGAAAGTTCAACCTGTCCCAGGAGCTGTTGGTGAAGTTCTACACTGCCACCATAGAATCTGTTATCACCACGTCACAGCGTGGGGCAGCTCAGCCACCAAACATGATACCCACAGACTGCAGCGCCTCATCAGGTCTGCGGAGAAGACCACTGGAGTCAAACTACCCACATTGTTGGATCTGCACACTTCCAGAACCAGGAAGCGTGTAGAGAAGATCACTGATCCATCACACCCTGGCCATCACCTGTTCCAGCATCTTCCCTCAGGCTGACGCTTTAGCCAAATGAGGACCAAGACAATCAGGACACAGACAAGCTTCTTCCCACATGCCATCACACTCATGAACAGCGGAACATTACAATGCACATTACACTCCACATTCGCGACACTTTCCTCACTTCCTGTTCTGCTCACTCCATCCTCTGTACTGTCTCAGACTGGTACTCCATCCTCTGTACTGTCTCAGACTGGTGCTCCATCCTCTGTACTGTCTCAGACTGGTACTCCATCCTCTGTACTGTCTCAGACTAGTGCTCCATCCTCTGTACTGAGCGTCTCAGACTGGTGCTCCATCCTCTGTACTGACTGTCTCAGACTGGTGCTCCATCCTCTGTACTGACTGTCTCAGACTGGTGTTCCATCCTCTGTACTGACTGTCTCAGACTGGTGCTCCATCCTCTGTACTGACTGTCTCAGACTGGTGTTCCATCCTCTGTACTGACTGTCTCAGACTGGTGCTCCATCCTCTGTACTGACTGTCTCAGACTGGTGCTCCATCCTCTGTACTGACTGTCTCAGACTGGTGCTCCATCCTCTGTACTGAGTGTCTCAGACTGGTGCTCCATCCTCTGTACTGACTGTCTCAGACTGGTGCTCCATCCTCTGTACTGACTGTCTCAGACTGGTGCTCCATCCTCTGTACTGAGTGTCTCAGACTGGTGCTCCATCCTCTGTACTGACTGTCTCAGACTGGTACTCCATCCTCTGTACAGACTGGTGTTCTTTCTTGTACTGCACTTTATAAACCAGACCGCTGCACTCTGCACTTTAATATACATTTACCACTCCATACAATGTAAGGTTTACAGGTATGTTAGGTAGTGTGTGTGTGGTTGTATGTGTGTTAGGATGTGTGTCTTTCTTTCTCATTGCCACATCTCTCTCCCTCACCCCTTTACTCACTCTCTCTCTTCCCCTTTTTTTGTTTCCTTTTGTCTTGCTTTCTCACTTTCTTTATCAGCTTGCTATACCTCTTTCTTACTACCTTACTGCTCTTGCAGTCTCTTACCAATGTCTTCCCCTCTACCCTTCTTTCCTTTCACTCTGCGTTTGACTTTCCTTTATCTCTCTCCCCCTCTCCCTCTCTCTCTCTCTGGTCTGTAGACATTGAGAGATGAGTGCTGGTTCAGTGTTCGTTTTATCAGAGCAGCTCATGGGGCATTTATGACTGTCACTCTGTTGACAACTGAACTAGCAAAGACAAATGGGCTCCTGAACACAGTGGACTGCGCCCGTGCGTCTGCCGCTTTACAGCCACGTTTAGCCTAAATGCTTACAACAAGAGGACATTTATCTGAGCCTTCCGCAACACATCGAATGCTCACTTACTTCCAGCTTCCATCAGAACTGTCCGCTTTACCTTTCTTTAACCTTTAGTGGAAATATGACAGCCCGCTTGATTCATTCTCTCCGGGCTGGGAGAGGATGCGGCCCTTCGTCAGCCACCAGTCCCTTCCTTTAGTGACGGACACAATCCTTGCACGTCAGCGGTTCTGAGAGTTGGCTTGAAGACAGTCAATTAAGTTCAAGGTGAAAGAGAAAGAGAGGAAAACGTGTCATCGTTTTTAAACTCTTTCCGCCTCAGTGGGCCGCCCCATCAATCCAAACCTTGTTGGCCTGGGAAGCATTATTAGGGACTTTAAGTGTCGCCGGCTGTGGAGGAGGCTACAGAGGCTGGGCATGGGGCAAGATTCTACAGCCTGTGCGCAGTCAGTAGACCCGCTTTCCATCTGTTGGAAAACGTGATTATATCAGCTACATATGAAGGACGTAGCCTTACTGTACTCCCCCATTAAAAAAAAAATTTAAATAGAAGGAAATTTAATGGAACGGTTATTCAAAGCTGCACTACGTAAGATGTCACTTTGTATGTTTAAGGTTGGTAGTAACTTCTGGCTCCTGCAGATGGCACTGCACAACGATAATGGGGCTATAAATGGCTGTGGGGTGAGTGGTGGGATCCATAGATGGAGAAGAGGTGGTACAGTGCAGTGAATGTCTCGTTCCATGTGTGGAAAATGGGTTCAAAGCAGATGTTAATGATTGGCGTGCCAAACGCCATCATGTGAATGAAGCAGATGTATTAGCAGGTGTATGGATGTACAGTCATCCAGCTCTACCAGCAGTGGCTAAAATCCCAGTGTACAGGAAATTGTGCCAGGCACGGCATCCACCAAATCTGACCCAGCTGCGCACTTCTTTGATGCAAGAGTGTCTGAACATTGAAACTTGTTCAGTCCATGCCAGATCCAATACCATGATGTTGTTATTGCATTCTAAGAGGTATGTCTTGGTCACAGGTGACTAAATCTTTGACCAGCTAGCATGCTAAACAGATCAGACAAGCAGACAGACTGTAGACAAATATTTAACTCAGGATATAACAATGTAAAAGACGAGACCAGATAGACTTAAACAAAGAAGGAGTTTTTATATGTAATATAAAGTTTATATGTAATATATTAAGTTTTTTACATGGAATTCCAACACATGATTCTAGTTTAGATCAAATGATGCAACATTTAACACCAAATCAAACCTCAAAAGCACCTCAAATCAACTTCTGGCCTTTTTACAGTGTACCAGTTACATCAGACTGTATCAGTCCAGCAGGAAACAGCACATCAAATCAGCACATGCGCAGATTAGCACAGCTTTTTTCCGATGGCCGCCGCCGTCCTTGCAGCTGTCAATGCTTTAAGTCCCCTTTGGCCGTGAGGGTGCTGAAGGGATTTAGTGAGGCAGATTATTGGTCGGCGATTTGGCCTGTTTTGGAGATCATTGGCTGTATCTGACCGATGATGGATTGAATTCGGATGCACCTTCCTTTAGCACACGCTAGGGCCTCCATACGCAGATCCATCAGGCCGGGTGACTGCTCGGATCCTGCGGGACGAGCCGCTCGCTTTCCTGTTAATTCCAACTTCGCGCTATCGATCGGGCAAAAATCAATTGAGCCTAAGTCACTAAGCCAAGAGGGAGGCGGAGAGAGGGAAAGAGAGAGAGAGGTAAAAGACGGTGTACCCAGACACGCATCTCAGATTAAACTTCTACAATGAAGGAGGGAGAGACAGATGCACCAGTTTAATGCATACACAAGTGAGCATCTCTCAAAGCTCAAATTAAACCCTGGGAAGGAGGAAAATGGAAAGAAAGAGAGAAAGAAAGAAAGAAAGAAAGAAAGAAAGAAAGAGAGAAAGAAAGAAAGAAAGAAAGAAAGAAAGAAAGAGAGAAAGAAAGAAAATGTAATAATAATAATAGTAATATTAATAATAATAAGGAAGGAGCAGCTCTATTATAAACAGACTGCACCACAGCATATGGGTAAGGTTAAATCTGCAGTACACTCTCCTCAGAAAGCGCTAAACACCTGACGATTTGGGATTGTGATGCTCCGGTCTGATGAAAGAGGCCGAGGGCAGAGCTTGCTGAGCCATTTCAGAGCGGCGCTATGCTTTATTTATGAGGATGCGCTTTGTTTAAACGGGTAAATGATGAGGGAGGAGAATAGAGAGGCTTTGGAAATCTTTAGCATGCCAGAGACGGTGGAGGTGCAGCTGACCTCAACACCCTTCTCTACTCTCAAGCCTGTAATTGGAGAGTTAGCTGCCGCTGCGGCACTTCAGACCATTTTCTCCGCAGCAGAGGCAGCAACGGACCTTGAAGTGAAGAGTGTTTAGGCCGCAGTAGCACATCCAGTTCTCAGCCGTCCATCCGGGTCATCCGTCCTTTCCCCAAGCGCTCTGGATGTGTCGGAACGCTCAATAACACCAGGCGGAAATACAGTAGAACCCCTAGAGGATTTATAACCGTTTGTCTCAAATTTCGCACAACAGCGCAAACCACTCTGTTCGATCTGAGAGTGCCAGAGATCAAGCATGAGAGGAAAAGGGGAGGAAGACTGTTGTAAATCTGGGTGCACTCTAAAAAAAAAGACACTTTGCTTACTTTCAAAATCTATAGTTTGGCCAAAAAACCAAGTTCACCAATCAGGGCTGCTATCTCCCGGCACAGCTAGCCGTAGGCAGACCGTCACTGATGGTGTGAATGACTGTAATGGTTTCCAAACTTGAGTACCGTCTGATGGTTGGAGTATTGGGCACACAGACTTGTTTTCTGCCTTCCTGCTCCACCTTAAATACTGTAACGATAACATCCAAGTGCTTGTACAGGTAGCAGAGTTTTACTTCTATATGTTTTTGTAATACATTTATAATATAATTACATTTACACAATATTTGATATCATTTCTTTGTTAAAACTATGATTTTTTTTAAAACAGTTCTTATTAAAAAGTTGGGGGCCACTCCAGAATTATAAGTCACAGTCATCCTACAAAAATAGGCTCACTTGAGTAGACAAAATGGTTTAAATTAAAAGCAACAGTGTTACATATATTAAAACTGTCAGACACTTTGACCATTGCAGGTATTGGGGTCAGTAAAAGGTAAACCTGGAATCAAGTATCTCATTTTTAAACAGGAACTCTAGTTTTGTAGGCTGGAATAGCCACAGACAGGTAATAGATAAGCTTGCTAACCAAACTTAGACTGTAGAATACAGTTACTGTATCTGGTTTAAATGTGTTCAATGTGTTATGTAACCCTTAAGCAAATAGCAAGTTGACAGAGTAAAGGGCGGACCTACACCATACGGAATATATATAATAGATGGAGTAGGTCACTGTATTAGGCCAAGTGTAAAGGTGGCTAACCAAATGTTGCTAATTACAAAATACAGTTGGTCCTTCGTAGTCTCATAACTGAGATTATGTCCAGGAGGCGTCTGAGGTAACATACATATAGGTCTAATGAATCCACAGTAACATATATGTAGGCCTGAATCTGAACACTCCAATTTTCTTAGACACTGGTGGAAAGAGGTACCACAGACAAACCAGGAAGTGCAAGAACTCCATCAAAGTATGGAAGAGCACATTACCAAACCGGAATAGACCATGTCCAGAAGAAGAACTGTCAAGCCAAACATCAGTGCAGCTATGGTGAGTGAGCCAGCCAATATAGCCAGCAAACATGGGACCCCTACTTTAAATGAACGTCACATCACAATAACATCTGGACAGCTTCGGCTCTTGAAGAAGCATGATTTAGGCAACATGGGGCAATGGGAATGCAAGTTATTCCCAAATTTAAAAAGATTTAATGAGACCTCTGGGAACAGAGGGTCGTATCCTAGACCTTTCCGTGAGGAAATAAATGAGTCTGGGAACACGGGGTTGGCCCACTTTTCACTATATTATATTAATAACAGTATTACATACCAGTGTCAGAAAAACATAAGCAAATCTATAAAAGGTTCCTTAACGACTCATCACAATTTGAGGCCAGTGGATGGTTATTTAGACATGCACGTTTTCCAGTGATGCCAATGCAGGCATCCATCACTTATGAGATACATAAGCATACAACCTACTAAAGAAGCAAATTTGGTAAGCTGGCTGGCTATCACCGGGTACAGGGGATAAGGGGAGTGATTTTGCACTTTTGCACCATTATAACAGTAATAACATTAGCCCATATGAATGTGACACTGATTTAGTATTACAAAGCCACTGACATTATCTTTACATTCAGCTGCACTGCTGGTATTGGGTGCATTTGCCGCCAATGGGTATAAGAGAAAAGCACAGTGGACTGACATTTATATTCCGAGGTTTTTAAAGGCTGGACCTCACCACTGCAGTGAGGGGCTGAGGACCAATTAGTGGTTCGATGGGGAGGCCTAGCAATGCTACTGTGTGTGTGTGTGTGTGTGTTAATCAGTATGCTACTGCAGGTGCATTGTTGCATTACGTATTCAGGCTCGAACTCGCTCTCCAAATGTGCCATAAATTAACTTCTCCAAGGCCTGCGACCCTGCGTGCGCGGCCCTCTAAAAAGCAGCCTGCCTTGGAAAAGCATAAAAGGGTATGTTAACAGGGAGAAAAGCAGCAAAATAAAGCTGCATCTGTCAGAGAAAATCCAAAAAAAGCCCTCTATAACTCAGAGCCAGAGTGGCACGGGTGTGAGGCGATAACTATAACCCAGCTGGACTGCAGCTTAGCTGGAACTCTATAAGCCAATCCGATTTCTGTCAGTAAATGTACTAAATTAGATCAACTATCCATAATAAACTCGAGAATTGGCACCAGCGCGGCTTAGCCAACTCTTTATACCTTCATTACGCCGAGCTGAACTGGCATGGCCACTGGCCGACGTGCCAAATATTCTTCCTGCGGCGTTAGGACTGAGCGCGAGGTTGCGGCTTGACCAAATGTCATTGGAAATAATGCGGGCACAGGTCACTACAACTGTTTTATTACGTGGGGCGTAATTGCAGGGCTTGGCCGGGTAAGAGAGTCCGTGACTGGCCGCAGAGTGAGGAGCGCTGTTAAATGAGCCATTGGCTAAGCCATCGCTGGTTTTACCGCAGTATCAATGAAGCATTGTGTCCCCAGCCGCTCACACACGCGCGCACACACACAGTCTCTGTTGCTCTTTCACACTCACGCACACAGCCTATCCTTCCATCGCTCTCACACATTTTCAAAGCTCAAGCATGCTATTAAATCACGCTGCTAATATCTAAAGCTTTCGTCTTTAGTTCTTTGGGTTAATGTGGCTAACATTAATGGAAGCTCATTCAAAACTGACTAGCGTCGCACACACTGCCTGCATAAATCATCACACACTTCTCTCGAACTGTGCCAAGCTGTCAAAGGAGTCCAATACTACAGTTTAAATGTTATTTGTTGTAGCACTATGTATTTTTTTTATCTCTCTTTTTTATTCATTAAAACGTTCTGCCATTACGATAACAGCATGTACTACACAAAACATCATACAACCACTAGGCTAGCTCGGCGGCCATCTTTGCAGGTACTTCCAGTCATACTATCCAGACTACCATCTCTCTAAATGGAGGGAATACTCAAAACTGGGGGTCAGGTTACTGTACACTATTTCAAAATTACTGATAACATCATAAATGGTTCGGCCCAATGACCATTGACTCTCACATGACTCTCAACAAAATATATTTTTAGCTTGTTCTGACTATTGTGCATGCATAGATCTCCACAGTAAGGGGGGCGTTGAGCTATAGTCATAACCAAACATATAACCTATAAATATGATGTGCAAATATAATTACAGTGACAGCACTGTAACGACAGAGGAGCTAACCATAAACATGTTCGCTTTCGTGTTATGTGTTATGTTATACAGGGGTTGGACAACGAAACTGAAACACCTGTCATTTTAGTGTGGGAGGTCTCATGGCTAAATTGGACCAGCCTGGTGGCCAATCTTCATTAATTGCACATTGCACCAGTAAGAGCAGAGTGTGAAGGTTCAGTTAGCAGGTAAGAGCCCAGTGCTGCTCAAAATACTGCAATGCACACAGCATTATGGGTGACATACCAGAGTTCAAAAGAGGACAGATTGTTGGTGCACGTCTTGCTGGCACATCTGTGACCAAGACAGCAAGTCTTTGTGATGTATCAAGAGCCACGGTATCCAGGGTAATGTCAGCATACCACCAAGAAGGACGAACCTCCACCAGCATCACGTAGTGACCTGGCCACTATCCTGCAAGGAGAATGGCTTAAAATCCCTCTGACCACTGTGCAGGACGCAGTATATGTCATTCCCAAGACCAACTGACGCTGTATTGGCCGCAAAAGGAGGCCCTACACCATACTAATAAATGATTGTGGTCTAAAACCAGGTGTTTCAGTTTCATTGTCCAACCCCTGCATTTGGTAGTTTTTAACCTGCCAAAACTCAGACTCCTTCAGAGCCAATGAGCTTCAGAATCTCCCAAAGGTGCAGCTTCTTGTTGTGCAGTTCTCCAGCTCCACCTTAAATGGTGCCACAGTTATTTCCTTGCACCGTAGACCAGAGTGATCACTAGCTAGGTGCTGTTAGCAATTACACTAGATCCACACTGTCCAAACGATCCATACCTGAGCCCACCTACTTAAGCAGGCTCAGGTGTTTACAGAGCAGCTACGGAGTAATCACACTAGTCAAGCGAATGACATTGGGGATCAACACAGTACAGACTGCCTAGTGTACACCTTGAGTAATCTCAAACTGACTTGCTTATGTGGTTTCAAACACTGCATACCATACTGCTATCTGTAAAAATGGATAACAATACATAGCTGCTGTATTTAGCTACACAATGTATACCATGTGTTTATATCCAAGATGGCCACAATCTACTTTGTGGGATATGGGAATCTCCCAGAGAACTCGTCAGCTACAGTAGCGTGGCTCTCGTACTAAAGAAGCCAACCACGAGAACAAGTCTTGGCTGACGGTCTGCACCTACAATGAGGAGTTAACGGTGCAAATTGCGTTTTTTTGCTGAACTATTGCTTTATGTTTTTAATAAGCATGATACACATAGCCTCAAATCACTGATTTCAGCAACCCATTTTGGCTATAGTTCTCTGTGCCAGCATTTTCTCAATCCAGTCCTTGAGGACCCCAGGTGGTCCAGGTTTTACCTCAATCCCAGACTAATTCACTTGAGGGGGGGTGGGATTTCTCAGTTAGCCAGTCGATTTAGTCCCAAAAGCCAAACAGGACACTCCTATTGGAGTCCTCAATTTTGGCTTAAGTTATGAATCTAATTGGCAAATCCTGCTAAGGGAAATGAAATCAACAATACAAACCAAAGACTACCTGGCACAGCTGTGCTGGAAGCAGACGGAGTCAACCAGCTGGAGACCTGGACTGTAAAACACTGTCTACATGCAGTTCATTTGATGTTATGAAATGGAAAGTTCACACAGAGAACAGTATTATCACTGATATGATATACTGCACATAATCATTGTCCCGTTCATGAAATAATCCTGTTATACTGTTTAGGCAAAATTCAAACTGATTAAAAAGTCAATCACAATGTCATGATGAATGAACCAATAATTCTCAGGACCAATAATGCTCAGAAATGTTAAAAAGTCAAAAATGTTATTTACTTCTCCTGCGAGAATATAGTGCTATATAACTGTACACATGAGAACGAGACATATCTTTGCCTGTACTATTTCAAAACAAACAGCCGTGCTTGAAAGTTTGTGTACCCCCTTTAGAATTTTCCATATTTCTGCATAAATTTGACAAAAACTTTGCATGTAATTTCTATCCATTACATTTATATTTAATTTATATATAAATGCTGTCCCACTGTACTTCTGTACAACTCTCAATTCACATGCATATGTACTTATTATCATTAATTTGCTAAGTGTCTTTTAAAGCTTTTTCATACCACTGTAATCTCTAAAATAAAATAATTACACATCATTATCCCACATGGGGATATTTGCCTCGCTACAGCAGAATACAAGCATCTCAAAGGCATGCTGCTGGTCCCAGAGTGAAGTAAAGCCCTTTTTGACCAGGGTTAAAATCTCTGTAATGACTCAATATATATGAATTCAGCCTGTTAAAGACCGTTACTGTATTCCACGTTTGTCACGCCTTCCAGGCTATGTCTTGTTCACCGAGATTAATGTTGTACTGTTCAGCCAATTACAGTGTGGAACAGCGGAGGGGGCGGAGTCTATCGTGGTGTACTACTTGGGCTTTCTTCAGTGTAGGTCAGCTTGTAGGAAAACAATTACGACAGAATAGCCTTTCATTCATACGCTACACTGAGCTAAGGGCACTGTTTAAATGCATTAAAGAGAAAACAGCAGGGTCATTAAACACACACACACACACACACGCTAATATGTTAGTCCCAAGCTAACATGCCAGTTACAATACAACGCAATACAGTAGTAAAAATGTGTATGTATGTATATATATATATATATATATATATATATATATATATATATATATATACACACACACACACACACACACACACACACACACACACACACACACACATACATACATACACATATAGTCTTAAGTCTTAAACTGGTAAGTCTTAAGCTCGTAATCCTGGTATAGAATATATAGTTCTGTATTTAAACAGCACTGTTAACTGACATTTCTGTGTTAGCTGTAAAATGTGAAATATGACTCAATGGGTTCTCATATGAATGATGAGTCAGCATGTCTACAACACAAATATGCCCATTTAAATTATGATCAAAATCCCCTTATACAATATTCAAAGAGGCCTGTAAAACCTCCGCATGTCTTGAGTTTTTTCATATGCAACGTTGATAATTGTAAAATAGCAGTAAATCTGAAAAACGAAATTCACACTGAGGACTATTTTACCTTACAATGGCCTTCATGTATTGCTTCGCCAGTAATGGATTAAAGTACATATATAAATATATATATATAAAAATAAATAAATAACCACTTCATATAATAACTGTCTTGGAGGGAGCTGTTAGAGGTGGACGTCTGGTTCCAATCATGTTTCTGTGGACGATTCTGTGTCACTAAGTTTCTCTAGAACATCTCATTTCACATCAAACCACTCTGAATGACTGGATGTCAATACTGTCCAGGAATATATAAGCTGGGCTCAAACACACAACAGCTGTTATTTTACAACTGCTTTTAACAGCTTGAAATCAGTAGGGATTTTAAGTGTGCAAGTAAAACATCTTATGCTTACTTAATAAAGACCCTCATTTAAAGAGCCTATTTTTCAAGGATACATGTCTAATTTACTGACTTCCCCATTTTCCACAATACTACAAGAGACCTCACGCTTAGAAAGTGATCAGCCACTTTACAGGTAGATTAGAAGTCTGAAATCATTTGTACAGTAGGTAGAAGTTTCAAAACACGTCATTCGCTTTCCCACACAGCCCTACAGTCCATATGCCATCGCTGTAAACAAGTATGTCCAAAATACCAAATTTACAGGAGAAGGCAAAACTCAATTTTAATGCAAGTCAATGGAACCAGACTTCTTACCAAGCAATTCTGGGCCACGTCTGTTCATCCATCATGAAATGTTCACACAACATGAACAGTATTTGGGGTGTTCCATCGATGCATTAAACATCTCCAAAAATGATCATAGCTGCTTTTCTTTGGACACGATATGAAAACTAAACAGCCCATCTGGAATTCACCGTTTCTGTGATACCACTGAAACACACTCATTTACTTCCATCCAGCTAACTTAGGCTGCTAACGGAGGGTTTTAGCCTGGATTGGTTTTTGAACAACAGACAATACAGCATGCCCAATCATTTACATTTACGGTATTTAGCTGACGCTCTTATCCAGAGCGACTTACAAGGTTAATCATATTACAGTAGGCTAGTGTAGTGTCCATGTTGCCCATGGACTCTTATTGGTGTAGCACAGCATAGTCACTCAGCCTGGGATTTGAACTCCATTCTCCCACGTGTGGTGGTGGCTACTTGGCAGGTAGTGGTGTTATCCGCCGAGCTACACCAATCAGAACAGAACTCAGCAGGAACAGCAAAATAAGCCTGTTTAATTTAATAGATAAAGAAAAGTTTGAAAATTATATGTTGTTTGGAACACAATACCACATACATGTAGTGAGCGGGCATAGACGAGAGAAAGACGAGACAAATGTAGAAATATGGCCTCTTTAAAAAGAGCCCTTTTACAGCCAAGATGGCAAACAACGAGATGAACTACAATGGTGCTGTGCATCATAGCAAAGGTGCAGACAGGTGAAAGCAGGCTGCCAAAGCTGAATCTGAACTGACACGTACAATGGCCGGTGTCCAAACCGCAGGAGAGAGGCGCCGCAGTGACTTTTAGACAGCATAGTACAGTATAATAAAAGAGAATCAATTGCATTAAATTGCAATAACTGCAATATCTTTTATTGAATTACGACAGAAATAAAACTTCTTCAAATTCAAGTTGATGCTTTTAGCTCAGCATTGGGAAAACTCCACCGGCTCTCCCTCCACTCATTCGGCATTTATCAAAAAGAGTACGCGAGAAGGAAAACAGTGCAGCTGGTTCTGTTATCCTGGGCTTGCTGTGCTCTCTCTCTAGCGTGTGCATGTGCAGCGGCTGCAGCGTATAAGTGGTTTGACCCCGAGGGCAGTGTTAACGATGTGGGAATATGGAGGAAGCTCGGGGCGCATTAGGGAGAGTGTGCACGAGTGTTTCTGTGAATGCGCGTGAGGGTCTGAGAAGAGGCTGTGCGTGAGCGTGTTCGTGTTGGCACAGGGCTCCTGTATCATGCCCTTCTCAAGCTCTTATTCATATTGGTCGCATAAATTACAGGAGCTAAACCTGTAGGTGCCGGAAATGCCCATGGGTTCCTTTTTACAGCCACTGTTCGGGCTGTCTGTCTGTCCTCTCAACAGCAGCAGCAGGTCCTGCTCTGATCTGAGAGTCAGTGGATCCATAAGTATAGTAAGATTGAAAATACTAACATTTAAAGTCCATATATCTGTTATAGTTGATCCTTTTGATGATCCCTATGTGTTGAATGGGTTTCTTGAGAGAAGCCACGGCAGGGCCACTCCGGGTTCCCTAAAGAACCTTGCTTAAATATGAAGTAGTGTCAGATAATATACAGATTCTATCCCAATTTAAGGGTCTATCTGGAACCTCTCTAAAGTTTAATTGGCACATATATGGGAAATGAGAAGACCGAACCAACCAAAGGCAAACTCCTCATCAAACACTCATCATCAAAAGAATAGTTACATAAATAGCTGCACCCAGAAGGAATCAACCGACAGGAATGAAACTTGGTGGGTAGGTTTGACACAGTAAGACATGCGACTGATTCAAGTTTCACACTCTGCTGCGCATGTTAAGTAAGCAAGGGCAGGGCTCATCACAGTACCTGACTGACCCAACAGCCCCAAATACAAACAGTCAGCGAGGAGTGCCGCCTCATCCTGTAAGTGCCATCTCCATTGGCAGATGACTGTACAACTGACCATCATAACAACTGCCCTTAACACCACGTCATTATCACCAAAGACTGCAATGGTGTCGTGCCAGACTGTTACGGAGCAAGTCAGAGTGGCAGCGGGTCATCTTCAGTGATGAGTTCCACTTTTGTCTTGGTGGTGACCACCAACCAAAAAAAAACAAAATATAATAATATAATTATATATATATATATATATATATATATATATATATATATATATATATATATATATATATATATATATATATATATATATATATATATATATATATATATATATATACATACATATACACACACACACACACACACACTCTCTCTCTGTTTGAGAAGGACAATGAGCAAACTGACATGCACGCCAAGCAGCCCTCCATGACTATGGAACCTCTGTTCTATAGCATCACTCTAAAGAACCTTAAACCATAAGAAAGTATAAATGAGACTTCGCAAAGCTGGCCACAGAGTAGGTTTGATGGACCTCTTTATATAGACGTTAACCTTGAAGATGAGGCAAGCCACCACTGGAGATACAAGAAGTGCGTCTGGAATCAATTCCGCCATTTCCTCTTAACTCACCCCATAACAGCACCTCCACTGTTTAACGCACCTTCCATACAGCAAGAAATGTCTCCATTCATGGTTCAACAGGACAACAAAAAGGCGTATGACTGTCTGTACTTCCATTCTCTCACTGCAATAACCAGCATGCACAGCTCAAAGCTGCCAAAGAAATGCACTGATGTTAAAATACAGATGTGATATTCAGCTTTCTACCAGTAAAGTTAGCCATCTGGCTTCCTTTAGCATCAGCCAGCCAATTTTAAACAGCCACCTTGTTTGATGCAGCTTCCAGCAAACAACATATCAAGTTGCATTATGGACCATAACCTGGAGTCGTCTATGTTTCTCCTAAGAACACTGAAGACAACAGCATTTTGCAGCTCGCCTTTATTGATAGTCTGAATTTAGCCAAAAAAAACAAAACAATATTCATATTCCAGAACTAAAAATCAAATACCTATCCAATGAACGTATATCTGAATAGAACATTTGGGTCCAGCAAAGAGGTTAAAATGTTCATGTACTGGGATAGTAAACTAAATTGACCCAACTTCAACTCTCTCTTCCCAAACTGGTCTCAAAGCAGGCCAGATGGGCTCTTTTCTACCAGCATCCTTCAAGCCCCTCACTAGATATGAGAGATTGACTCAATGTTTGCCTAGCTGGGGCTCAGCAGACACAGGCCCAGGCCCAGCCCCAACGTTTCCACCACGTCAGCCCTTTCTGGGCCTGTCGGCAAAACCGCAACGCCCCACAACTGAGGGGGTAAATCCCCGTCTGGCAGAGCCAGCGGTGGGCCGAACCCCAGCCCGGCATAATTGGGGGCGGATGCGCACAGAGCGAGCGGAGCTTGAATTGATTCACTAATCCGCTTCATTATGGTGCGACAGCATGGGGGTTAGCACCTCACACAAAAGGGGGGTTAGAAAACAGGGGGGGGGGTGAGTGTCGTCTTTCTTTTCATCCACGCGCTTCCACACCAGGCCTTCTCGGCAGTCCTCCCACACGGTGTTATTCATCCCTCCATCGCTCACTACTATATACCCCCCCGACTCCAACCGAGACGAACGACCGACAGAGTAAAGATGACAGCGTGACTCACCCAGTCAAATGACTCTGGAGCCTCCTGCTGCTTTCACTTCTTTTTCATTTTATTTCTCCCCTTTTCGCCCCACTTTGGGTGAACCTCTTAAAAGCTCAACTGCCTCTTCTTTCTTACTCTATTTCTTCTTCTTTCTTCTCTGTGGCACTCAGCAACGAGGAAAGAAGCACTCTACTAAGACCAAAACAAAACACGGCGTCTGTAAAGGAAGAAAGAAAAAAACACCACACCTCCTCACGTCCTCCACAACCTTTGTACCAGAACAATAAAGCGCTACTTTAGCCTTAACTAACGTCTAGCTTTGATCCTGTAAGCAACTCCTAGGTATCCAGATATCCCTACTTGACCTCCCTTCCTGGAGTGTTGGCATCTCTTCATTTAAATAGTCTTCTCTTTATCTGAGGAAGTTGTAAAAAGCTGGCTCCGACTCTGACCCGACATTAGGAAAAGGGAGCCAGGCCAGTGGGTGCTTAAGCTGAACAGTTGGCTTTTGCAGCCAGTTCTGTACACTGATCTGCTAATGCCACTGGAAAACTAATGACATAGCCAGCTTTGTTCTCACATACATGTTGAATCCATATACTGAGGTATCAATAACCATCTACATATAGTGGGTAAATACCTGCATATACATATTATATATACATACATATACACACACATACATATATATATATATATATATATACATACATATATGTGTGTGTGTATATATATATATATATATATATATATATATATATATATATATATATATATATATATATATATGTATGTATGATGCATGGTTGGATTTGAAAGTATACTAAAGTTTGTCATGTTATTATCTGTTTATGCATTTTGTTAAATACCGCAATAACATAACTCAAAAAAGTAGTCACACAAATAACTGTACCCAGAGGGACTCAACTGACAGGAATGAAACTTGGTGGGTAGGTTTGACATTGTGAGACATGCGAATGACTCACGTGTGGCTGCACATGTGATGTAAGCAAGAACAGGCCTTATTGCTGTACCTGACTGACCCAACACCAGTGATTGTGGACATTCATTCAATCGCCCTGTTAGTGCCAGCACCACTGGAAGAGACCTGCACAACATGCACACAGACCGTTACGACGTCTGCCCTTAACACTATGTCAACGTTGCCAAAGACTGCAATGGTATCGGGCCAGACTGTCGAGCAGTGACTGAGAATGGCAGCAGATCATCTTCAGTGACGAGTCCCGCTTTTGTCTTGGTGGAAACAACCAACAAATGTGTGTGGACGAACGATTTGTTGTCACGCATCCCACGTCCATGAGTGGGCTAATTGTGTCCCTCTTTGTTCTGTCTGTTCCATTTAATACAATGAAGGTTTTCAGTCTCACTTCAATTCTTTTTATTGCAGCAAATTAGTTATAAAATTTGTTAAATTTAAACGTAAACTAAAATTTGAATTTCTTAGAATATCCGTACAAATACTGACATAACACTGGTACCGATACAATATTACCATGCTTAATTTTACTCCTCGATTTCCGCCACTCCTAATAAGCAAACACTAATATGCAAATATAAAATCCATATATTGATATATACTACATATTTATATATTAAAAGTTATGCACATTCATATGCGACTCTTTCCATGTCTTCTATTAGCATAGAATGAGTGTGAACGCAGCCTAGGAGCACAGTCTAGCGCAAAGCTGGTACACGTCAGACAATAACAACTAAACTAAATCTAACTACTGCTGAAAACACCGTCCTTAGTATTCCTTAGATGCTGTGTGCATCTCTGTGGGCACTCCACATCGCTACAAGCCCACTCTCTGCTGTCGGGAGGTCTCGGAACAAACAATGTGGTGATTAGGACTGATCGGGGGCTCTGTTTAGCAGTCTCTGCACACTGCAGCGTGCACATTCAAACTGTGGCATCATCTGGAATAAAAAGATGTTGGGAAGCGTCTGTCTGGTGGTGCCAGTCTACCGGTACAACTACAACCAGTCAGAGCATGCTTCAGCATCACACTTTCCCTTTATACCACAGACAAGGCACTAGCGAGTCGCTTAGGTCGACCTTTACCTAGATAATATCAAGAACCTGAATAAAACCTGCAGAGTTGCAGTAAGTTTGGAGATTTAGGATCGGCCAGAATCTTACAGGACTGCTTGCTAAGGACTAGTATCTTGTTTGCATCTGATCAGGTGGTGAACCCGTCTCCAGTCCTGGCCTGGCTTCAGAAGAAGAGCACTAGGCTGGTGGGTTTTTAGGCGCTGCTGGACTGCATGTGGTCCAAGCGGGCTAACCCAGAGCACCTGATGCGATTCGGAGAGGTTTCCCAGATTCCCACTTCCGGGTCTGTGCTTCCTCAGAGCTGTGGAGTGGAGAGAGAGGAGTGAGGGAGTTTGCTGAGTACGAATCTTCCTATCCCATTTCCCTTTCCCTCCCTCTATTTTCCTCTCTCCTTCCTGCATCTAATTTTTTTGCTACTTCTCCTCCCTCTCCACCTCTCTCTCCCTTCCTCCCCTCTCCTGTTTTTTCTCTGTCTATCCGTCCTCTTCCTTTCATGCTTTACCTCTCATACCTAACTGCATATTTCCCCCTCTTTCCCCCGTTTTGTCTATCTCTTCTCCTGTACTCTCTCATCTCTCTCTCTCACTCCTTTTCTCTCTTACTCGCATCTTTCCCTCTCAATCTCCATCCCTCCCTTCTCATGTTCTCTTTCTAGCTCCTTCCACTCTCTTTTTACATTTCCTCCATGTCCTCCTCTCTCTCTCCCTCTCTCCTCCAACTTGTATTCTCTCCTTCCATCTTTACATTTTTTTACCTGTCCCATCTCCCTCCCTTTCCCCCTCTCCCATTTCCCTTCATCTCTTATTTGTTTCTACCTCCTTTCATTCTCTTTCCTCTGTCTCTCCCTCCTCTTTCTCTCTTGCTGCCTTTCCTCCTTCAACCTCCATCCCTCCCCCATTTTCTCCCTCCTCCTCCTCTCATTTTTTTCCTACCTCTCCTCCCTCCCTTTCTCTCTCCTCCCTCCCTTCCTTTTTCTTCCCCTCTTTCACTCTGACTGTGGACAGAGGCGGAATATTTTTCAACCAGACAGTCAGGTATAATATATTATAGCAATGAGACTGAAGCAATTTTGCTGGGGGAAAAAACTCATACGTTCCACTCAGTCTGAACATCTCTCTCTCTCCTCCTCTCCTCCTCTCTCTGTTTTATGTTCCTGTCACACTCAAGCCCCCCTTAGGGGTCCAGCGTTGTCACCTTACAGGTGCGACCTCACTGATGCTAGAAGCCCCAGAGAACTCTGAAACTATGGGCATCTCATGCAAAGAGACAAGAAAGGGAAAGAAAGACAGACAGAGAGAGAGAGAGAGAGAGAGAGAGAGACGGGGAGAGAGAGAGAGAGAGAGAGAGAGAGAGAGAGAGACACGGGGAGAAAGAGAGAGACGGGGAAAGGGGGAGAGGGAGACGGGGAGAGAGACTGCTGCACTGGGGCATCCAGATGGCATCTATCAGCAGTAGTTACAGTTGGTGCGTATGCTGGTGTGTAGTCAAGTAGGCCAAGGCCCATATGCATCACACAGTGTAACAATGCTGACATAATCATGGCTCATATACTCGTAAGACTATTACATTATGCACCTAATAACATCAACATCCATTACAGTAAATGTGGTACAGTGCATCTCAACAGTTTATAGAGGCCTGCTCAAGGGTATTAATAGAGTAATAGGCCCACCTCCCTCCCCACCACCCTGCCTTCGCTGCGCAAACAGCTCCTGTTCTTCTGGGAAGGCTTTACACTCTCTGCTGAAACGTTGCTGTGAGGATTCAACTGCCTCCAGCACTCACAAGAGCATTAGTGAGGACAGGTACTGATGATGTTGAATGATTAGCTCTGGATCACTCCATCTCATCCCAAAGAGCTCCGTCCCTGCAGAGAACACAGTCCCACTGCTCAGCCCTGGAGGCTTTATACGTCCCTCTAACAGACACCGAGTATTGAGCATGGTGACCTTAGCCTGCTGTCCCATTCTACTGTACAGGCAATGCTTTTCTATGGAAACGGCTGTGTCAGCAGCGGGCGTGCATTAAAGCAGCTGAATGCACAATTTTTATTGTACACGGGTGCCTCTGCATTCGGCACAAAAGCGCAAAAAAATCTTAGAAATGTTTCATTTTCAACTAAATCCGTCTTTACCTCAGCGTCCCGGTCACTGTGGCAAATAGCTGAATGACATTTGTAAAGCAATTTCAGACTCACATGAAAGTAAAACATATTAATTGGAAGCGGTGCAGGAAGGCCATGCAGAAAATATGAAAACATGATATTTTGCTTGGCTCTTCTGCAAACCCAGGGACATTTAGATTAAGCTTCCCACGCTTGTGTCTACAGATTTTAATTAAAAGGATGTCACTTCAATTAAGCAACTTCTTTTTTGCACATTTGAAGATTGCAAGTCATCACAGATGTGAAGCATGAATAAAACTGGCATTCAAAATGTCCCTCGTAAAGTACCGGAAGCAGCACTGTGCATGTGAAGATGTGTTATGACAGTCACAGAATATTTTAGTAACAGTTCTTAAAAAAAAAAAAGCTACACAACACAACAACTGATAAACCAACATAGCTGTTAACAGTCGTATTAGTCTTAGTCCTAGTCTTATTCCAACAACCATCAAATGCCATAAAGGCTGCTTTTTTAACACTGTTAGATGTTTATAATTGTCTGTATACAAGCACTTTTTCAGAAACACCTGTACACTTCCACGTTCATGTGATTATCTAATCAGCCAATTGCATGGCGGCAATGCTGTACATAAAACCATGCAGACCTTGAGCAGTAGATTTAGGTAATGTCCATATCAACCATCAGAATGCAGGGGTAAAGAGTGTCGCCACTTTTGCTGCTGCCTGATGAACTAAGCATTTCCGGTCTCTCTATGTTGATTAAAGAAGTCATTGGAGAACGGCCAATGGAGAACAGCCAGACCTGACTGATGGGCCCAGCCTGCCCTGTGTTAACAGTCTAGGCTGGTGGAGGTGGTGTAATGGTATGGGGGATGTATTATTGGCACGCTTTGAATCTGTTGGATCACACTTTTTGGACTTTTGGCCACAGCCTGTTTGAGTATTGTTGCTGACCATCCCTATCCCATCATGGCTACACATGTACTACGTCTCAAACCTGTTTTATGATCGTGACAGTTCAGCGCACTTCAGTGGGCTTCCCAGTCACTGGATCTGAATCCAATAAGACACAGCGTTCTAACATTGACCAAAATCTCAAAGGGAATGTTTCTGAAATCCTGTGGAATCCTTAAGGGGAGAGTGTTCCTAATCCTGCCGGTAGATTTATGTTATGTGAGGCTGTGTAGCCTGGCCAATATTTCACATGTACCTGTTTAGCTATTTCATAAAAAAGCCTATATCTTAACCTTAAACAGACAGACCTGAAACAATATGAAAAAGCAAACAAAGGCTAATGGGCACACAGGAGTACCCACCCACCCCCTCAACCACCCACTCACCTACCCACACACATGCGCGCACAGAAACGGGTAAGTAAATGTGTGGGACGCACACGTTCACTTTGCAATTTGCAGCAGGTGCTGCTGCTGGCGCCTCCTCCCCTTTCTAATTGTTTTCCTGGCTTGGGTAAGAAATTAATTTTGCTAATTAAACAGAATGTATGTGAAAGGCGCCGTGAACAAATGGCTGCACCGCTCGCCAGAGCAGCTGAGCTGACGCCATTCGCACCGAACGTTCCAGGCAATCTCGCGCATCCGTCAATGCGCAAACACACTCGGCCTGCAGCCACACGGCTGTGCTCGGTGTGTACTAAATAGTGTGGCAGCCATTTTTTTTCAGGGGAACTGGAACTTAACAGTAAAATTCTGCCCCTATATATTTCACTTTTAAAGATGCCAGCTTTACAGGCTGTACAGGTCACTGGTTTGCTAATACACACTTACATTTCTAAAGAAGTAATGTGCTTAGCTAAGCGTTATGGCTTAAAGCAACACTGTGTGGGTTTTTGGTGATCTGGAGACCTCTCTGGTGGAAATATGCAACTGCGCCCAACATGTGGAGGAACATTTTAATGTTGGTGCACCCTCAACACCCGTGGCTACATTTACATACATTATATGACACAAATACATAAAGACATTTAAAAGTAGCCCATAAACTCTCAGCAAACCCATCCCGGCACCTCTGAAATGACAAAGTGCAGTGAAGCTAGATGTTGGGTTCTCAATGCTATGCTAGACATTCTGTTCACATTTTATTCTCACCTATTATCAAATTTAAACTCTTGGTCAGTAGAGGGTGCCGTGACAGCACTCCTTGACTTTATATTTTACCTATGAGCACAGCCTTTGGCTCCCGAGCCACTAAAAGGTGTCAATTTCTTTGTCTTCCAACCAAAACACCTGCATGAATTAGGGTATGCTTTATGTAAATGATGTCATGTATCCAAGGTACGGCTGGGCTGGCGGGTTGCATGCTGTTAAGTCGTTTCAACATTTGCACTCGAATCCCAGCTTGTTTCCACATCTGTATGAATGTTTCATGAATCGGACAAAAATTAAACAGTACTGAGGGCACTTATATGTGCAACTTCATAATACAAGGACCATTATTTACATTTACGGTATTTAGCTGACGCTCTTATCCAGAGCGACTTACAAGGTTAATCATATTACAGGTAGGCCAGTGTAGTGTTAGGAGTCTTGCCCAAGGACTCTTATTAGTGTAGCACAGCATAGTCACCCAGACCGGGATTTGAACCCCAGTCTCCCACATGTACAGATGGCACTCTGGGTAGTGGTGTTACCCACTGAGCTACACTAACCACATGCATTATGCAGTATTACGTATTCTGTCGTTTACTTAAGAAATTGTCATGACCCCAAAAAAACGATGACCAAGTTGACAAAAGCAGCTTCATAAAAGATGATGCCTACCACAACCAACGTGAAGAGCTTCTATAGGCGCCATTTAGCCTAATGAACCCTACAAGCAATACTTCCAAATGGTGCCAGTTATATTTATGTATGAACTGTCTTTAGCTAGCTAACATATTTTGCTTGCTAACTACGCCGCACACGGTTTGTGCATCCTGGTATGCGGGGTCCAAAATCAACATATTGCTTCACTGGCCGGTTCTCTACATGGATATTTCTGGCTGAGGAACTGTGAACGCAGACTAAGCTTATTAGCTGCCAGAGCCCAGAAACAGAGCGACGTACATGTTTAGAGAGAAAACAGCTATATAAAGAACTTTCCCCACATATGCATACATCTCCCGAACCTAATATCTCAATCTGAGAGCTGACAGTCGTTAAAATGAGCAAACGAGTGAGGACGGAGACTCATAGCTGAATCGTTACCTGTTAGATTTGTCTTTTTGTACAGTGGGTGATTACGGCCTCCCGTAAATTAGCCCTAATGGATGACTTTCAGCCATTTAACCAAACGGTACTTGGTTTTCCATCTCAAATGATGGTGGTAGAGGTCAGGAGTTCAAGACACAAAGAGAGCGATTAAGCGTTTCTTTCAGGTGAGAGGAAGATTTCAGTTCCTCTCCCGTAGAAGCAAGGCTCTTTAATTTGCCGCAGGTTTGCGAACGTGACTCACGATGCAGCTAAGCTGAAAACTGACAAGGGCACGTTCCATTGTTTTCCAAGTAGTTTCATAAAAATGAAAGGAGAAAAAAAAGGAAAAAAAAAGAAAGGAAGAAACTCACAAAGCCGTCTAAGTGCGGTGCGGAAAGGAACGATGTGGAAAACCAAGCTATTATAAATTAAATCATTCTCTTCCACCACTTCTGAGGGAGATGGAGCTCTGGCTGAGGTTACAGCTCGAGTGTGGGAAACAGCACCATTGTTGTTGTCGTCTCACTGTGTGGGAGAACGGCACGGTGAGAAAGAATGGGTTTCACACTTATATCGGCAAAACTGAGACCAGATTGAGCTTTCCGTCTCATAATAGAGAAGGTCGGCGCAGGAGTGTGGGAAGCTGACTGTGGATCAGCTGTTGTGGCTCATGTATCTGTAAACGTGTGTCTTTGCAGGATGGGAGGATTTCACCTTCACTCCGTGCCGCGGCCATGAGCTGCAGCTGGTAGGAGGAGAGCAGATTGGAAGCTTCATTATCGCTGACCTCCAGGCAGCGGCAACACCAAGCCGTTGTCCAACTGACCCGGCGCATTCGAAATCCTCCATGAGCCAGGACCGCTGACCCAGGACCAGCTTTCTGTTTGCTTCTGTAAGAGGGTCCAAATCTTGCAATGATATGCAAACGACCTCTGTTTCCTACTGGCCTCATACTGTGCCTTGTTCTACAAGCAGTCCAGGCTGAGCCTAACAAAGCAAACAAGGCTACAATTTAGAGGAACACTGGGAAACATTAACTTCACACCCATTCTTTCCACTTTACCATGTGCGGATCTGCAATGATTAATTTGCTTCCTGGCAGCCAGTCACAGCACAACGTCTAGTCTCTGGAACCAGACGTGGTCCTGGAATGAGAACTTGTAGGGACGGCAATAAGAAATGTTGGGAATGCAGACTTATTATGGCCAGAAGAACGAGACTTTCTAAGCCAGTGGTCCCCAAGTCTCCATCTGGAGATCGACTTTCCTGCGCGTTTAGTTCCGACCTGCATATAACAGACTGCCTTGGCCCCTTAACTAACCCTAATGAATCTGATCCAGTCGCACTAGCATTGATCACCTAGTGGGCTGGTGACCACTGTTCTAGGCCAAACCAGCTCAAGGAGGCGAAGCACTTGTTAACACTGTGTGACAGACAACAGGCCTGTTAGCTCATAGAAGTGACACACATGGTAAAGTCACACGAGAGAAAAACATATTGCATGCGGTTTCGTTAGCTAGCGATAGCATTTCAATAGCTAGCTGGGTTTGAATGTGAAAGTCATCACAGAAACAACAACAACAACAACAACAACAACAACAACAACAACAACAACAAAACAGGCTTTCTTGGAATTTCATTTCCACATACAGACTGTATAGATTAGTGGATCTGAAGCATGGTTGGGACATTGTAGTGTTTACGCTGCTCCCTACATATTCAATACAACTCGTCTGCTAATTAAGAAACCATTCCTGAACTGAAGTGGCTGCGTTTTAATCGGGCAGGGGGTCAGATCTAAAACCGTGTTGCTTTTTGTGACATCACCAAATAAAACTGGCAATATGCAGTTACATATCTCCATTGTCCAAAATGGCCACAAATCCCTTATGGTATTAATGCAAGACATTAAGTTCCAAGCAATTTTGGAGCTTTTCCATTGACCCTTTCATCGTGAGTCTACCACACAATGTACAGTGCAGCCGGTGGATCATGCTGGGTCATGTGGACCGTCTGGTATGTGTTATGAAACATTAACAATGTTCAGATACTACATCATGATATCACTTTCATGATATTAGCCCTTTAACAAGCAGCCAGATGTGCACACACATCACGAGACCACACCAGACTATGCAACAGTTCATTGCCATCGTTTCCCTCTTCAACAGACTGTCCTCAGTAACTTCAACATGAGTGGGCAGGGCTAAGCTGCAACAGGCTTAACGACTGGTGCATTTAGATGTGTTCATTGTTGTGATGTCACAACCCTGATGAATGTGTTTGCAGCTCAGCTTCCATCACAGGTACAAAGGAAGAGTATGGTCTGGAAAGGTGTTTCTGATATTTCCTCTAACACAACAAAAGGCATGGGAGCTTTTTCAGGGTTACTGGCCCTTTAAGGCCGGATCGCTTGATATGCAGCGCATCAAACCTGCTATGAGAAACTTCAGGCACTGCTGCTCTAAAAACACTTCTGGCCATCGGTCTCATTAAAACAGACGGAGAGCCACTGCTTTATTAAATCAAGTTTCTCTGGAGGAAGACTGACTAATTCCTCCCTCCTTCAGGCAGCAGTTCTGGTATTTTGAGAGCTCGATCCAGACAGAATTAGTAAAATAAGAGAATAACACTGTTTCCTCTCCTCCGGGCCATGCTCTCACTCCCATTAGCTTTGGGACGGAGCTGGAGCTCGCCACGCTGACTTGACGAAGCTAATTGAGGAGCTACATGCTTCGTTTGATAGAGAGGGGGTGGTGGTGGTGGTGAAGTAAAGTCAGAGGGGCCAAAAAAAAAAAAAAGATTTCTGTTTAGACTGTGGATAACGTAGACACAGAACGAATCCCAAGGACATGAACAAATTGTTCCTTAATGCTTTTTATATATTCTGGACAGAGAGAGTTTGGAGCTGCTTCTCTCTCTTCTTCCAGACTCAACAAATCAAAAGTAGAGCCACAATGGCTGCAAGCCCCGAGCAATCAAACACCAGCCACTCTAACAAACCTGAACCGTGTGCAGAAGTTTAGGACTTAATAATGTGGAATGGAAAAAAATGGCCGATTCTGTCACACAGTGGCAATTAGACCTGGGTATTAGCAGCCGATTCTGTCAGGGAGCGACAGGACAAGATGTGACAGAATTGCATAGCCGATATCTCCGACAGTGTTTCATTAAAGGGCTCTTATTCTAATTTCCCCCCTCTCAGGTCCACTCATGATACCTGGTGATTTATGCATCACACACAGTCCTGACACGTATGTACATGAACACGTACTTCATACTTCGTGCCTTTGCCTTTAGGGCGAAATTGCTGTAAGCTGAATATAAGCCAATGTGGGTATTTGTGACATCACAAAAGCAGTAAGTTTAAAACAGACTGTTTTGCAGTTATGGTATATATATATACACACACACACACACACACACACACACACATACACAGGGGTTGAACAACACCTGTCATTTTAGTGTGGGAGGTCTCATGGCTAAATTGGACCAGCCTGGTGGCCAATCTTCATTAATTGCACATTGCACCAGTAAGAGCAGAGTGTAAAGGTTCAGTTAGCAGGTAAGAGCACAGTTCTGCTCAAAATACTGCAATGCACACAACATTATGGGTGACATACCAGAGTTCAAAAGAGGACAAAGTGTTGGTGCACGTCTTGCTGGCGCATCTGTGACCAAGACAGCAAGTCTTTGTGATGTATCAAGAGCCACGGTATCCAGGGTAATGTCAGCATACCACCAAGAAGGACGAACCTCCACCAGCATCACGTAGTGACCTGGCCACTATCCTGCAAGGAGAATGGCTTAAAATCCCTCTGACCACTGTGCAGGACGCAGTATATGTCATTCCCAAGACCAACTGACGCTGTACTGGCCGCAAAAGGAGCCCTACACCATACTAATAAATGATTGTGGTCTAAAACCAGGTGATTCAGTTTCATTGTCCAACGCCTGTATATATTAAATAATACAACAATATTTACTATATATAACTTGTTTCAAAGAAGCGGGGCAAGGTCAGATTTCTTATACGAGCCGTTTTAAATCCATTTTAATAAGAACTATAGAATTAAACAGTTTATTTCATCCTTGTAAAGCATGTAAAAGTAGAACTTCTACTATTAATAGACATTCTAGAAGATTCAGAGATATTAAAGCCTACAAGCCTACTGAGCCTTTAAACCTCATCACTATGGAACTATATTTAGTTTGTCTGAAAACAAAAACAATAGGATTTCTGTATCGCTTTTAGAAAACTTCACTACAGTCCCATCTCAGCTGTGCCCAAACATATATCTGTTTCTACGTTAAAGGTAAATGTCACCTAAACTCGGACATGTCTGCATAATTACATGATTCACAAAATCGCTGATGGGTGGTTTGATATGAAGTGCTTTGTCCTAGAGAGGTGTTCACAGTGGTGGTGACAGAAACCTGACGTCCACTTCCTAACTCATATGAGACCAGACCCATTTCCCCATGAGTCAGATCGCATTGCATCCAATATACTGTAGAAGAGTTTAAATGAGCTGGAACAGACCTTATAGATTCAAACAACCAGCTTTCACAATGAGCTGGATTTGTCACATGCAGCAAACCAAACAAATGACGTCACATGTTCACAAATTGTTATATGACTGCACACAGGATGTCCAGTATAGGTCACTTAGGGACTCTACGAGATGAAGCTATATAAGGAACTTTCAGAGGGCTTGTAAACCTTTGCCACTGTGGACTTTATTGGCTTGAGGTTCAGAAATGATTATGAACACACTGCTCGATGTCTCCTAGACTGTTTCGTAATAGAGCTTTTGGTCTAGAATGTATTTTAATGAATTGATTTTGGTGGAGGGATATATGAAGGGTTGTCTAAGGCAAAAATAGTTCCTAAAGAAATCTTATATTTTAGATTTTCCATTATTTTACCACACATTAACGAACTCTGTAGACGTAGGTAGGTTCATTGGTGGTTTCGGAAAAAATAAATACCTGGCAGTATTTGTGTTGTAGCCATTAGGACCCATGGTTCCACCACCACTACAAAAAGATCTACGCCCCTCTGCGAACGAACCATTTCTAATCTAACCAACCGGAATGAGTCTCAACCACTCTGTTGTATTTCGTAAAAATACACACATACACATATATTGAATAAAAATATTTGAAGACAGAGTTTGATAGACATGGTCCATTGTACAGAATCTGACAGGAACCCGTGGGTCACAATGTCCGCGCCACAAATACAGGCACTTTATTTACTATACAAAACCGCCAGTAAACCTACATGTGAATTTATCAATGCAATGATGATGGCAAAAGAGTGGAGAGTTTTCCTTAGGCACTATTTTGCTCTACATGACTTCAAGTACCTTTCCACTGTGAATGCATTTAGAATAGGCCAAAATGCATGACCACAAAACACCAGGTAGTGTATTAATAACACCATCTTATAGAAAAAGCTCCTAGAAGCTCTTCAGGCGTCTGGTTCCCATCAGCATCGCTATGAACTGTTCAGTACTTGGAGCATTTCACATGTCCAATGCTGTCTTTGGCTTTCTTCACATCTCGCCGAATAACACAGAATGGAATAAATTCTCCTTTAAATGACATGATGAAGAGTAGACGATGGCATTGCTTTTGAGTACATTCATTTGAGATATTCAAAGAAAATTCATGAAATCAACCGATGAAGTTAATTGGAAATAACATCAGTAGATCTAACCTTGAAGACAGAGCCTGAAGTGTTCAGTGTGATGGGGTCGTACTTCTCCGTGTTATTTATAAAGGTTGCTGAAATGGGAAAAACTGAGCAAACTGAAACTATGGAGTGCTTGACATGATAGAATGTCATAGCACATGCACCGGGCACCAGGCTCGCCGAATGACTCAAACAAATGCGGACGGCTTTGTGTGGGCCAGGAATACAGCAGGCCGAGAATAGAACGGTCAAGAAAGAAAGAAGGCCAATGAGAAGCCTCCATATGGAAACAGTCAGGACAGCTTTAACGAATCACAGCGCTCGGTCTCCGAAGGTTTGGAATTAACCTGCATGGATATAAATCGGCCTCATTAGGAGGCAAACCCGAGCGGCAGCCAATGGAAGCAGAGCTAAATCATGAGGCAGAGCGCGTGGGGGGGGTGAATGTAAACACACGCTCGCACACGCACACGCTCCCCGAAGACACGGCCAGGACGCGGAATTCATCTCGAGGTCCCGGAGGATCCGGCAACCCTCTTCAGCATGTCATGCGGGCCTAGAAGCTGAGCAGGAAAGACTAGGTGCATTTTGCGGGGAGAGATTTCAGCTGACAACAAGACCAAAAAAATAAAAAAAAAACACAACAAGGAAAATAAAGCAATATCTCAACCGCCCTTCAGCGAGGCTTTCCACAGAGAACAGGATCGGATCAGACATTCCAGGGATTGACAACAGGACACAGCACTCGGAATACATCAGCACATGGATATTAAAGCTCTCACAATGGATTATTCTCCTAATATTTTTATTATTTAGATGATTAATAGAGTAATTTAAGGCTATATAAATGTCCAAACAATAAAAATGGAGTTATGTAGTATTCATTTGTTGTTCTGCCTTCTCTGTAGAATTCCTTATTCTGCACAAGCCCCACTACAGTACAGAAACCCTGCCTGCTAGAGTAAACCTGACGTACAGGCTAATGTATACAATGTGTTATATTCAATTTTATTACAGCAATGTCAACTATCTGGCTTTTTTCTGCAATAGCCAGACAGCGTGGAAGAAAGAACAGTTCAGACAGCTCAGCGTCCTCCATTTGCAGCTGTAGGTTTTTAACAGTTCTTTCCAAGCTACATCAGAAGGGGCTTTTCCTAGTCTTTAACCCCAAAATACTACCTTCTAAAGACTACCCAGCACTGTAGAAGGCGAGAGGCATGTTAACCACAGGTTAAGCAACAGTTAAATTTTCAGGTTTGGCCAACACGCCTCTTTAATGGAGAAATTAAAAAAGCTTCCATCTCTGAAACAACAATTTCACAGGAGAAGCTAAACAATTATTATACTTACAGTGCGAGACATTGGAACCAGACCCCACCCCCACCAATTCTGGGTTGTTTCAGTTGGTCCATTCTTCAAGAAATGTGCACACAACGTAAAAGGGCACTTTTATAATATGTCAAAAACTGAAAAATGAGACAGCAGCGAAATATATGGACTTGTCATATAAAAAGAGTTATTACCAAAAAAAAATAAAAATTTACCAGGAAGCCTTTGTTGGACTGCATTTAAACAAAAACAAAAACATGGTGGCAACACTGTCCATCTACTGTATTGTCCTTCAGGCTCTAATCCTCAGTATCACTTATCACTCTCCAAGTTGACCAACGCATTAAATGCTGATGTCTTCCTAGCAGGAACGCAAGCATTCCCCTGCATTAGTCAACTAGTAAGGGGGACACTTCCAACAGCCCAACTTTAGGTAGTCACCCCAAAGCAGTTGGGGTTCCTCCCACCTTCTAGATACATCAGAAGAGGAAGGTTGGTAAAGTTGTTATTCCAACAGCAGAGTCGCTCATGAGACTGTAGTCTTTACGGGGTGAATAGGCATGTTTACAATAGACAAGGCCATGGTGACAATACTCGCCTTGACCAGAATGTCCCTTTAACTGAACAGATACAGCTGTACAGGCTTTTTAAAGATGCTGAAACACTGAGATCAAAAAAGCACTATGCAAATTGCTAAATGCTGCTGATCTGTATACAGCATGACCTGTAAGCTATTTTTTTCTTAAGCTGAATAATCAAAACAAACAGCAATCACGATAGCCCTAACCGATACGGGCCCTGGCAGGTTAGTGAGCTACAGGATTTTTTTTGCTTGCTGTATGTGGGGCATTCCTGTCTGGATGACTTCCGTAGAGCGCAATCTGTTCATCGGACTTTGGTCACAGTGTGACACTTCCTGATCTCTATTTCACTCTCACACATATACACACACCCGCACACGGCACAGGCGCCCACCTCCTCGGATAAACCCCCCTGACCCAATAATCATTGATTAGTGCGACCCGCTGATTCAATTTGAGAGCAGATGGGGTCAAAGGGCCAATCAATCAGAGCATGAAGAAAAGCAGAGGCCCGGGAAAAAAAATGAACCATGATCCGAGTGATTAGGAGGCTATTCGGGTTCCACTCCGGGATCTACTGAAAACATAAACCAGCCGAACGGATACTCATTCTCAACATTATTTTCTTCCTAGCTGATAGATCAGGTGCCTCAGTATGTGTCCCAGAGGATCAACGGGAAAGAATCAATCACTTTACCGGCCACCTGCGTCCACGATAGAGCTGTACTGAAAAACAATACTAGTATTCGGATTACATTTCAACAGATCACGCTACAACCAGCACTGCTGAATCAATAAAGGGACATGGTTCATAATTATTCTGACCAGTGCTTCTAAGCCTCTTTCATCACTGGCTCACCCAAAATTACAGCTCAGATTTACTTTTAGGGGGAAAACAAAACAAAAAGAAAAGGGTGGGGGTGGGTGGAGTTACAACACACCCACTGAAATACATGACATTCAAATTTCCAGGTTTTTCACCCTCAAGGTTTGTTCCTTCCTACACACTTTCAGACACCTACTTCTCCTGACGCTGGTATAAACATTTTATTAAGTTTATCAAGTTCTGCATCGGCGGTGATACAGCCAGCTTTTTGGAGATTAATGTGAGGTAGTGTTGGGCGATATGGACCCCCCCCCCACACACACACACACACTAACTGACAGGAATGGAACTTGGTTGGTAGGCCTGACCTCGTGACACATGTGAATGATTCACACTCGGCCACACATAAGCAACACAATAAGCGAGGACGGACTTATCACTGTACCTGACTGACTATATAGGGTCATTCTGCTGTACATGCTTTCCAAGCAAAGTATTTCCCATAGAAGACTTCAAAAGCAATATGAGCAGTTGGAAGAGCTAGAGAGAGGTCGCATCATAGGGTTTGGGGAGGCAGGATGATGTTATCGATGTACTGTGCGCCATACCGTGCGGATACTACCATAGCTCAGTGTTGGTGGCTGTTAATAAAAGAAGACACACACCAGTGACATTAAGGATGTGGAAGACCTACATGAACAATAGAGAGGGAGAACCAATGGATTGTCGACTTGTGCAGAGTGACCCAACAGCCATGCTTACGGACATCCAGTGAGCAGTGATGCCCTCCATGAGTCATTCACATATATAAATAAAACAGGCTGTTGCAACTGGACAACCGGTGCGTTGGGTAAGTGGATAGCCGCCTTTTGCAGGCTCTTCTCTAAGGGGTTTAGAGGGTGGCTCAATACCACTTTGTGTCTGATAATACAACCTCGCTAATACCTGCCAATGCCGATACCAGTTCGATACGGTCTTTTTCCCCCCTCTCTAAAACAACAGCTGTTAACAATACCTGAGTCCAGAAGCTTTTAGCTAAACCAGGCATGTAAAGAACGCCATGCTCAAACTGTGAAACTCATTCTGATCCCCTAAAAAGAAGAACTAGCCCACAGCGCTGACACACAGACAAGCAGTTTTCACTGGTCAGCTCCGCCACACGTTCAGAATCAAGCTTAAACTGCGACATCAACATTAACATGATAGTTTAAGCTCATGGGTCATATCAGATTATACGTTCCCAAGATGAAATATGCAGGACGTAGCTGCTGGTAATGCTGAGACTGGCTTATTCCCTGCTGTATATTAAGGGTGCATATAAAGGGTATCTGTGAATCAGTAATGGGACATGGCTAAAAAGACTGACCTGCATTATACTGACCATAAAAGGACTTATTCAAGATATACAGACTCAGTTGGAGCTGTGAATACTCATAGCACGCAATTAAAAAAGGACCACTGTAATTGGCTAGAGGGCTCATTTGCATATTGCATCCCTCCGCCTCCAGTATCAGTACTGCAGAGACCAACACTGCAATAATGATTAAGATATGATATACTGTGCTAGCCTATAATCATCGTTCCATCTCTCTGCCTACACAGTGTGGCTCATCAGTTCAACCTAAAATGACTTCATTCAGTAACAAGCCATTAAATTCAGCTCCAGTAAACACGCTGCATCTGTGGTTCATTCAAAGTACTGGAGTTCAGTAAAACTGGTCACGTTTCTTACCGCCATATAGGTTCAACCGGCAAACCAGGTTACTGTGCAGAACACCAATTAGGAAGACTCACGCTCACCTGGACTGGACACACACTTAAGCAGCTATATCAGAACTGCAAAGATCCAGATCATGATAACGGTTAATAAGCCGTATCTGGTGCAGTAATATCAGCCCTGATGACGTTCTACATTACTGACCGCGTGGTTAACGAATGAGGTCGGATGGTCATTTCTGAGAGGCATTAACAGCTCACAGTCCAACAGTTATCCGCTCAGCGCCGAAGGGGCCGAGGTCAACAGCTCTCGGCGCGATCAAAGGACACAAACTCACACAGACACGTGCGCATGCACAAAAAGATATTATGTCTGCTGTACGGGAACCAACGCTCACTGAACAAAAGGAACAGCAGAGCAGACGAGTCACGCTGAAAACACAACAAACGCTGACAGCCAATTAGAGAAAGCATGTCGCTCCTACCAGTCTCGCCCCCCAAACCCCTCGCCACCCAAGCCCGGGAGAGGAAGTCAAGGTTCGGTCTGTCAGGGAGACGCACTGGGTTTAATAACACAAGCCGAATTCTGTCACTGATACAGGTACAGAAACAATTCAGGGAAATCCACCAAAATGTTTAGAATTTAAAGCATCCATATCCTACATTTCTCTATTGTGACGCATGTACCAAAAACAGTAATTCATTTTTTTGGTTCTGATATGCAAATGAGCCTTGCTCTGATTGGCTATACCTTACTGTGTTTGTTCAACCAAAAAAAAAAAAAACCCAGGCTGAAACATTTCTTGTAACGTCAGTGGCTGGAGCTACACTTTTGTAGGCCAAGCAGCTCTACATATCGTCATTGTCCAAAGAAAAACAGGTATCTCCAAAATGGCAACTTTACAGGAGAGGCCAAAAACCTCATTCAATTTGAATAGAGGTCAATGGAACCAGACGTCTTTCCAAGTGGTTTTGGGCCATTTCTGTTGGTCCATTCTTCATATAATTTCCACACAGTGTAAACAGCAGCTCATGTAATTAAATGAGGCATAAAAGTAAAAATCAACAAAAATGGAGATACATGTTTTTCTTTGGACAGCGACGATATGTAAACGTGTTGGTTTTTATGACATGACAGAAAACAACGATTTCTATATAGGGCCATTCCTACAGCCTAGTTTTCCCATGTATGCTTCCAAAAACAATACGAGGCAATGTATAATTACATATCGGCCCTTTAATACCCTCTCATAGGCTTCATTGAAGAAAGTGCCCGTTTGATTAAGTGCCTCCAAACTTTTGAAAGGCAACTGGAGTCGAATGTGATGAAAGCTACAAAGTCCACAATTACAGAAGGACATCTACAGCTTTCTCCTTTCCCCTTTCTGGACCCCCCGTTCACATGTTCTCAAAGACTGAAGATCGCTCTCATTTGCAATTTCAAAGCTCCGGTTCCTTTGGATGAGTCTGATCAGCAATCTTATTTCAGGCTTTGCTTCTTTTGAACTTGAAGGAGAACCCTCCCCCCGACCCTTTTCCTTGTGGATTTGCTTTCTCTGGCGTCTCGTGGGGGAATGAGTCTATGAAAAGCAATGAATGAATGAATATATGAATATCTGATCTTCTGTCTCTCCGCCTATCTGTCTCCCTCAGCAGTAAATATGTGGTATCTGCACTTCAGATGCATTGTAGTGCATTTAAAACAACAACAACAACATCCTCATCATCATCAACAGCAGCAGCAGCAACGCAGGGACAGCTATTTCACCTTGAGAAGTCACTGGAGGAAAGCCAGTCGCGGTAATGATTCATTTTTCTCCCCTCGGTGACACTAAATGTGCCCCGAATCCCAATAACATGAGGTTGCGTTGTACACACTTTAGTGAAAAATGATCCCAGGTGGCAATAAGAGATCTTGTCTGCCCACCTCTGGACGCTCACAGCGCAGTATAAGAACGCTTCACGTGGCCGCTTGGACCAAGATTCCTCCACACTGCGTCACTTACCTTCCATCCATCCAGAGAGAGGCATCTGAACACAACTCATCAGCATTTCCAATGGCCTCAATATCCAAATCCAATCCATTCAATTAGCTGCTAATAGGATCCTTTATTACTAAAATGAATTAGAGTGAAATTAATAATTTAGGGACAGCAGTCAGCCTCACTCGGAGAGCCGCTAACTAATCAATTAGGTTAATAAAAAAAAAGAGCCACTGCCATGTCCTACACTCATCTCGGTGCATCCTCTGATGCATTATGTATGCGCTGCTTTGGAAAGCAAGTGCCTGCTTCCGTTGGAAAAGCATCCCTGGAAGAACGGACACTGTTAGTTCCCTCTCAGGCATATAACATTGGAATGTAAGAACTGCATTCAGTCAAAGGCAGACCACCTAACACTGCTCAATACGAAACAGTGGAGGTCCTCACACACTCCAGAGCTTTCCGCCTTGATGAATCGATTCTCTGTTTCTGGACTGGACCGAACCGGACTGTCCGGCTGCAAGCATGATGCAAATAAAGCAAAGAAAAATCAAGGGCGCAAACAGAGGGAGGCGATGAGTAACCACTCATTCTACTTTAAAAATTTCAGATTAATCGACGAATAATCGGTCACTAGGAGACCAATATTAATTGCCTGTGGCTCATTATAGCAATTGCCACCCCCCACCCCCCACCCCCACAAAAAAGTCATGCTCCCTCGATTAATCGAACACTAAAATTTCAATCAACCGATGATTAATCAATCACTGAGATTCTCGCCATAACTGGTGAATAATCATATAACTATGAGACTGCTTTAAAGGTCGGAGACTATGAAAGATCAGTCTTAAGAGTTCATTATTGCGCACCGATCGATCAGTGCGCCCTAAAACTACCCACATCCTCGAGAGTCGATTAATCGGATTACATGTCCCCTCTGTTTTTAAGGGCTTAAAACAGCCGAGCCTCTACAAACACAAACACTGCGAGGGAAACAGAAAAAGGGTGGCCAGCGACACTGATGCACCTACCGAGTGGCCGTCGAGATCCAGCGAGGAAAGCTCGCTCCACAGTCCCACCGCCTCCTCCACGCGCGCCACCGGCGATCCGCGCAGGCTAAAGCCAGTCTATGTGCTCCTGCTTCCCAATGCCACCTCGCGCTGCTCCCTAAGGACCTGGGAGGTGGGTGAGGGTGTGCTGTGATTTCTTCCTCAGTGCCCCCTGAGGGTGCTGGAAAGAGCGTCCGCGTATATCCCGTGCGTCCGTTTGTCTACGCGCGTCCTGGGGCAGATCCGCATCTCTCGCGCGCTCGCTCTCGTGCCATCACGCCTTCCTCCTCTTCTGTCTTCTTTTTTTTTTTTTTTTGCTCCCCCTCTTATTTCCCACCCCCGGAGTCCGTGCACAGCGGGAAAGAGGGGAAAAGAGAGGAAAAAGAAAAAAGAACGGCCGACAGTGAAGTAGTTGTTATTCGTCCTTCTGGGTTTTTAAAGTGCGAGAGGAGCTCGAGCCATGGCTTGCTCCTGCTGCTGAGGGTAAAAACACAGAAATGCCAGAGCAGCGCGAGCGCAACGCAGGCTGAGGAGCTGAGGGCAGGGTTGCCAGATGTTGCCTCCAGAGACACGCAGAAGTCTCTCAGCGAGGCACACGGCGGTTTTTCTCGTTTTCAGCGCTGATGTCTTTGCTGGTTCTGAGGGAAAAACCGCAGGGTCATTATTGGGTAAACCATCTGAGGTCAGCAAAGGTCAGTCGAGCTCCTGTAGATTCCAGAGTTCCCCACCAATCTACCCCAAATGATAAGCACCTGAGGGCTTCTGTAGAGCTTGATTAGCAGGCTCAGGTGCGCGTGGTGCTGAGTGGATCTCCAGCAGCAGATCCGGTCATATCTGATCTACACAGACCTCATATGGTGGACAATCTGGTGAATAAATATAAAAGGTTTGATCTGTTAACATTTGATTAAGCTAGCATTGCTCTGCAGTTGATTATCCCCAAACACAGTGCTAACCGTCCCCTGCTCTTCATCCCCACTGAAGATGAATACAGTGATGAATATGAAGTCCTCCTAAAAGTAGTAAATAGCACTGATCATTAGCTTCAACGTACCTTTTCGTAGCCTCTGGCTGAACATCTTTACACATAAACAATTAAAAGCACCAACAAATTACACTTGCTACAAATACTCTTTAAGACCCATCCTATAATCATATAATGGTCAAACAGATTTAATTCAATGTTCGGCACATTTCTGCAGGCGTTTGACCCTCCAGAACTCGACTTTGTGTGGTGCTGCAAAGATTCAGGCACAGGAACCCAAAGGTTTACTTTCGGAGCCCAATCTGGCAACCCTGATGTGAAGCACAAGGTGGATTGAGCAGCGGCTGCAGCAGCGCTCCACACTGAAAGGACACGAGTGCCCCCTAGCGGCGGTCTGAATCATGGCCCGGAGTTTCTGTCAGGTTTAAGAGGCAGCCAGCGGATCTTTAATCGCTGTGTTAATAATGTGTTACCGCCCATATAGACTCCAGATGAGCCTCCAAATTTGACGTCACTTTTTCTAAAATAATACGTGGTGTATTAGAGCCTTCGCATAGAGAATCCACCCTAATCTGCTACACCTGGTCCGGCTAGTTACTATCCTCGGAGGAGCAGGGTTGATCAGCTCAGGTGTGTCAGTGACGAGACAGAGGGATGAAGTTCATTTGTTTGGGGCCATCAGGAATTCAGTTTAGTAATTTAACATAATGAAATCTTGTTCTAATGAAGACACTGAGCTTCTGCTAGGAGGGCCAGTGTATGAGGTTTAAGATCCTACCTGATTTCATGATCCTCAGTTCAGTTTTACCTGAAGGAAGCTTTACTGGTTTACTGTCACTGTCCAAGCAAATCATCATATCTCTAAAGCAGCAGTGGCTTCACTGGAGAAGACATTCTTTCAGTGGAAGTTAAGTGGAATTCCAGTTTTCCTAAGTATGTCTATCATTGAGAAGTAAAGAGTGTCGTTTTGAGTGATACATTACAGAGTAGCTCTCTGTTCTTTACAGTGGCGCTGAGGGGAACCAGGAGCTGCCATGGCTACAACACACAAAGTGTGTACAGTGTGTTCAGAAGACATATCGTCGCTGTCCAAAGAAAAACAAGTATCTCCAAAATGGCCACTTTACAGGAGAGGCCAAAAACCTCATTCGATTTTAATGTAACTCAATGGAACCAGACGTCTTTCCAAGAACTTTTGGGCCATTTCAATTGGTCCATTCATCATGCAAATCTCACAAAGTGTAAATAGGAGCTGCTGTTTTCAAATGATGCATAAAAGTCAAAATGGACAAAAATGGAGATACATGTTTTTCATGGACAGCGACGATATGTAGGTTCACGGATGGTTTTGGATGGTAAGTCTCTGTGTGTGTGTGGAATGACACTTGGTGGGTAGGTTAAACATTGTGATGTACATGTGGTCGAATGTTGTGTGTAACACAATGTCAAATTCGCCACAGACTGCAGTGGTGTCATGCCAGACTGTCATGGAGTGACTCAAAATGGCAGCGGGTCACCTTCAGTCCTGCTTTTATCTTGGTGGAGAGGACCAAGGAATCCGTTTGTGGAGGCACCGTGGTCAGCACCAAGGTGAACAGATGTTCCTGGTAAGCTTCGTCTTTCTTCCCAATAGCACTGCAATCCCACACTTCCGTCTGGGTGCAACCATCCTATTGATGATGAGTGTGTGTAGTACTGATGATGGTAAAATGATATAAATGTGCCGTCCCTCTATGTACACAATAGATTTTAAATATGTGAATATGTAAATGAGGGATTTATAAATGTTATAAAACAAGAGTAAATCAGTGTCACGGGTATCAGACAGAGGGAGCTTTTTCCTGACTATGCACTTCAGACTTCTGGTCCCTATCACAAGCATAGTGAGTAAATCTGACCCGGTAAGTGTCTGAAGTGCTTAATTCTGAATGATGTAATAATGCTGGATTTTTCACTATGTCTACTGGTCCACTCACCAAGAACGTAAAGGACACCTGGCAATGTCAAAACATCAAAACGGAAACCGTGATAGTGGACCCCATGCCGGCTGCTCTGGTTTGTAAGGGGGGTATACTGGCATGGTATGTAAAACTTTATCACATGTTTATATGTTGGTGTGAGGGGAGGCATATGGCTGGGAGTGACTTGACTGCTGTTCCAATGGCTTTGTATTTCCATTTTCTGCTAGCATCCATAGCAAGGGCTTCTTGTAGCAGGAGTACCAAATAAAATTTCAATTATCTAGCGAATATTAATATTGTTGTTATTAAAAATCAGTTAAAAATTATTAATAATTATAATGTCAATGACTTAAAAAACTGAAAACTGTGTTGACATGTAATCCATAATGGCGATAAATGCCGCCTTCCATTTAGATGAGTTTGGAAAATCTGTATTTTCCTACTAAACAGAATTCTTACTTGCTAAAATATGACATGCAAAAATGAATAAAACTTGCTAGAATTGTTCAGATTCCATACGCCAAATTCCTGTACTGTGTACTACTAGTAAATGGTACTTGAGCTTGTTGAAATTGAATTCGATAAAAAGATAAAACAGCTTTCTATGCATACCATAGGAACATCAACTGTATGCATACCAAGTTTACGGTGAACATATCAATTGCACCTCAGTTTCCGCAACATGTTGTGCACAAATGGTAGTGGTGTTAAGCAAGTGGCGTGATACCAGCAAATACACATCAATCACAAGCCTCTCTGTACACTGAGACCGGCCTATATGAAGGTAGCATGACTGGTGGCTGGATATATAGTAATCTCTTTCAGAGTGGTCTCCAGCCTGGCTCCTGGAGATGCCTTCCTACAAAGTTTAGTTCCAGCCCTAATTAGCCACGCCTGCTCCAGCTGATTAATGCCTTCACAGAGGGCCTTTACAAGCTTGATTAGGAGTGCCGCTGTGTTTCGAGTTTTGGAGCAGAGCTGAACTTGGCAGTGAACCGGTGCTCTTTTGCATAAAGTCCAAATGGATAACAGTAGTTTACTCTTATTGGGAAGAATTGCCTTTCCTAACTCTGGCAACAATCGCTAAAACTAAACCGTGTCCTGAAGGGCATCTTTATGGCCTCTGAATCCACTATCAGAGGGGTAAAGGAGGTGTAGGATGTAGCGCCCAAAGTGGTATTGTTTCACAATGACACAGTGCCTCTATTTTGGAAAGTAATACACAGTTCAAACGTATCAGTCGACTGTGAGTGAATAAAATATGCTACATTGCAATAAACCCGATGTGCTATAGATTACACATGGGTAACAAAGCACCATTCATATGATGAATTCAGAGTAAATATGATATACAGTGATGCAGTATATCATGATTTACTGTTTTAAGGTCTAATATGTAAATGTATTAGCCTAATGGCATTTATTTAGTTTCTTTGTGAATAGTTCCACTACCAAATTTCAAGTAGCCCAAACAACAGTTAGCCATAGCTCAGCTAAGTAATGTAGCGTTTCATATCTGAAACTTAATGTTACCAATGCAAAGTTGTTGGCACACATTCTCATGAGGTCACACAGCTCTAATCAGGTTTGGCAACATTGTCGTAAGTCTTAAGACAAATGGAGACGTCCAAAATGAAGGTGCCCATGTGGTCTCTGACATTCATCTTTGGCATGAGCCACACAGTGATTCACAGCGATGCTCAGTATGTCTGAGCACCAAAGTATGGCACTGAGGCTGTAAGCCATGTTGATATTTGCTTCTGTATCTGTACAAATCTCTTTGGAATTGCGTTTTAATCCACCTCCACATGTGATTTGGATGTGATTGACAAAAATTGGTATTTCATGTGGGGGTTTTTTGCCGTCCATAGCTTTAAAAATCAATCTGGATATATCTGCATACTGAACAAGGCCAGTGTGTGTATTGCTATTACTACATTTAACCAAAAACTAAATTGAAACTAGGTGAGGTGCTACTTGAAATTTGCACCACACGTAGCAGTGAATCCAAAGTCTTTAAGAAAACTGCTCATGGTCTGTTACCCCAGTTATTTCTATCTTTCTTTCTAGTTTGGAACCACTGGTCTTTAGTGATAAACTTGGATATCCTTTTCTCACCACAAGTTATCATGATAGTCCCATAAACTATGCACAAATGTCCAAAGACTACGGTGAAACTCAATTGTGTCAGTGTTAGCATTACATTACATTTTTGGTATTTAGCATTACATTACATTTTTGGTATTTAGCTGACGCTCTTATCCAGAGCGACTTACAAGGTTAATCATATTACAGGTAGGCCAATGTAGTGTCAAGAGTCTTTCCCAAGGACTCTTATTGGTGTAGCATAGCCTAATCAGTCAGCCCGGGATTCGAACCCCAGTCTCCCACGTGTGGTGGTTGCTATTTGGCGGGTAGTGGTGTTATCTGCTGAGCTACACCAACCACGGTTTGGTATTGGTTTGGTATTGGTTTAGAGGTTTAGGATTAGGTTCAGGGCAATGGTGGACAGTAGGGAAGTAATGTAACTAGCACTTAAGTGCTATTTTCTGTGTATCTTCATTGAACTACAGTATTTCCATTTTCAGTTGGCTTGTCACTTTAGCTTCACTACATCTACATGTGAAATCTGTCATTCGTTTTGGCTTGTACCATGTCAAAATGAAAGAAGTGTGAGTGAGCTCACTAATATGGGTACAGTGCAGACTTTCACAGAACTCAGTTTTGACCTGTTGGACAGGGCTTGGTTCTACCTAATAGAAACTGTTCTCCTTCAGTGTTCAAAGCTTATGATAATTCGAATAGTCATCAGTGACTATTTTACATTTACATTTACATTTCTGATGCTCTTATCCAAAGCGACTTACAAGGTTAATGATATTACAGGTAGGCCTGTGTAGTGTTAGTAGTCTTGCCCAAGGACTCTTATTGGTGTAGCACAGCGTAGTCACCCAGACCGGGATTCAAACCCCAGTCTCCCACATGTGGTGGTGACTCCCTGGCAGGTAATGGTGTTACCTGCTATTTAATGACCTTTCTTTAAAAAGACTGTTGGACTCTGGTGGACAACAGAGTCACCTAAAAAAAGTTGATTAAGAGTCTCGTTCCAGAAATGATAATAGAACATTAGAGCCATGATAAATGATGCTACTGTTGCTTCACATGCTTAAGTACATTTGAAGGTAGATGCTTTATTTCTAGTGGGGTCTAAAGGGAGGAACTTCTACTCTTACTGAAGGAATATTTTACCTTGAGTATAAATTAAGCATCTATTCAGTGGACTCTTCAAATAAAGTGTTATCGAAATTCTTAAAGTTCACCAAACTCCAAATACCAGAGAGAACTCAGGAGTCATGGCTCTTGAGGACAAATGTCTTGGTCCCAGTCAGGATGATCCCAGCATTGATTCTTTTCTAAGCTTTTGAAGTCATCAAAGGCCTTACCCTTTCTTCGCACTTCATGTTTCTCAAAGCACATCGGTAACAGAAGGCCATCCTGGATCCGACATAAGTTTATGTGGAACTGGACATTTTATTGGCAAAATAACTTTTGCCCCATTTATAAATAAGGAGTCTTCATTGTTTCATGAGCCTGTACTATGTAAGAAAATGCATGACTGTAAGAAGAGAGAGAAGTAAAAGGCTTCAGCCTTCTGCTTTAAGCCAGGAGACTGACTTCTCGATAAACAGAGATAGGATTTAGGCAGAAGACGATAGAGATGGCAATTTCAAGTTAGAGAAGGATGAGAGACCCTTTCACAAACTTTACTTCATAACTCTGTTGGGTAATAGGGCTGACTAATAATTAATATTGCAAGGGCTAATTAATATTACATATAGAATAAAATAGTTTACATTAACACAAAGTCATTATACATGGTTAAACATCTTAATATTCAGATAAGTAAGTTTTAATATTCATCTTCCAGCAGATTTTACTGTGCACTTCCTCAACTTAACATATTGTGAAATGAAACCGTTCTCTAGCTTTGTTCTCAGTATGTTAAATGTGCAGGAGAGTGCTCTTCTCTTTGTGGCGCCCGGACTTTTTGGCATTAGAGTTTTGTTGTTTAGAAACTGGCACCATAAGGGATGAGGGACGTCCATTTAATTTGTCTAGTCATTACGTAATAGCCAATACAAAAGCTATCAATTCATATATTCATCTGATTTCACATCCGCAGTGGGCTGTCCACCTCACGCTTTATGGTCTGAGGCCCCCTGAGGCCTCTGGCAGTCACAAGCCCCTGGGCACTGTCCCCACCAGTCTGGTCAGTAATCCATTCCTGTTCGTATTGAGCTGAATACTGTGCCTAGCTTTCCAAAACCAATTCAATCAGACTTCTTGCTTTGTATGCCAAACATAGGCCACACTGCAGAAGCTGAAACTAATGCAGAGCCCCAGATAAGTTGGGCATACAAAACAAATCGGACCTGTTACTGCATAGCCATATGGTGGTTGTGGAATTAGGCGATGACTAAGAGGTGACAAGTTGTCCTTCCAATGTCCTTTGAATCTTTTTCTTTCTTTCTTTCTTTCTCTTACCCTGAAATTCGCTTCTGCATATGGAAGTCACCATTATATTGAGTCAGGCTTAAACTCTAATGGTGAATTTGCCTTGACAAAGCCTTCATTCCTCACCTCACAGTAACAATGACAGTGAAAAACGAATGAAATATCAGATGGGGACTTTTGCGGTGTTGTTTGTTTATTTAAGGTGGAATAAGGCTGGAGGATGCTCTGTCTGTATCTTACTGAGTTTATCTGAAATCAGTAATGAAAAGCTTGGCAACCAAGGCTCTTGGTTTACTTTACCACCACAGTTGATAGCAAAAGTTGGAAAATTTGAACTTTTGACAGAATGTTTTGCTTTTTGCTTCTGTTAGTAAAACGTTGGGGGTGGTGTCTCAAACAATGAAACATCCATTTTGCTGTTGTCTGGCGTCAACATGCAAATGCAGCATATGTAGCACAGCCCGACATGCACTACATGGCATGGACAAAAGTTTGTGGACACCTGACCATTCCAAAATGGGCATGTTCGAGATTCCTTTTAAACCCATGGGACTTAATATCAATGGAATAGCCCAAGATTTTGGAGTGATTCTGTATCAATTTTGTTTGAGTGTCCATTTAATCATAACAGCATTGGTCACAGTCAAGTTACGCAGATTGTATCCACAAAGTCTGAGGTGACCAATTGTCTAAATTGTTTTTGTGGTTGCATTAGCATCACCCTTCACTGGAACTTCAGTACCTGAAAAACGGCCCCATGTCATTACCTCCTCGCCCACCATACTATACTGCACCAGGCGTGGAGGTATCCTACTGGCATTCACCAAACCCAGCCTATGTTTGGCATTCCACATGGCGATTACAGGCGGTTGTGGATCTGCTTGGCCATGGAAACCCTTTATATGAGCTTCAGGTTTTGATAACGTTGCTTCCAGAGGCAGTTCATCTGACAGTAAAAGCACTTACAGTTGTCTAGTGCAGACTTATCAGAGAGGTATGTCACAAACCGGCTGTGTGCTTGAATGTCCATACCTGTTAGCAGCAGACATGATTAAAACACTTGACCTTAACCATTAGGATGGGGGTCCACATATTTTAGGCCCTCTTCTGAACACGCGTAGGCACTCTTCCAACATAAAGTTCTAAAGAAAAGAGACTGAGCCAGTGTGCTTTTCATTCCCAGTCGCGAGGCCTCACCTGCACAGCCCGTTCTTGTGTTTGCCCTGCACTAACACACCTCATTCATCTCTTGAAGGGTTTGGTATTTAACTAGCAAAAAGTGTGCCAGGCCCCAGGCCTCAGGCCTCTTCTCACTTTATGGCTAAGGACACGTTTAAAATGGACTGCCCAACAGCCCAGTGAACAAAAAAATGCCGAGCTGGGGGAAAAAAAGTGTTTCCTCGCCGCAGCCTTTAGTCAATCACGCTGATTGATCCATCTCCGGTGAAAGGTATTCTCAGGCTAATTGCGAGGGATTTAACAGAGATGGTGATACTTATGGGTTCAGGTCCGAGCGGTTAGGCTGTCATCTATCCATTAGCGGCCGATTATGTCCACGAAAATTGGCACTTTGACATCATATCCAAAATAATGGTGCTACTTAAGCACTTATATCCAGAAACTCATTTTCTCGCGCCATAAGCATTGGGCCTTTCAGTGCCAAACTCGCGTAACAAAGGCACACGAGTGAATCTTTCCATGAAAGGGCAAGGAGACCACCCGAGTGGAGTCACCTTTTCTGTTATCTGTAGTGTGTAGTTGGGCTGTATTTAACTGTAACAGTTTTTGTTTCCTCTTTTACTTACACTATTGGTGTTATTGGTGAGCTAAAGTTTGCCATTTTGACATATATATATATATAGATAGATCGATAGATTTAATACAAAGACCTTATTCACTGATTGGACAGAAATGTAGGCTTACTGGGTAATTCTTATTGCGTTTGGAATAATATCTACGGAGATGGCCTACACACAAGTATTTCTGCCTACACTCTTAACGATGCCTCTTTAGGGGTGGGTTCTATGTAGAACCATGAGTTCTTTGATGAACCATGAGCTGCATTGCATGAATAAATGGTTCCTAAGACCAATGGTTTTATATTGTCACACAAGGGGGTAGACGAGGAGGCTGGATGTAGGCGCAAGTGGTTTAATACTACACAAAATAACAAAACAAAAGACAGAAGCAAACCAAGGGAACAGGAAACAGGATTATGAACTTACAGTCATGGACCGAAACATACAACAACAAACCAAACTAACATCCAACATGGAACCAAACTATAATCAAACAAGAAACCAAAACGCTAACATCCAACATGGAATCAAACGCCAAGCAAAGACACAGGGGACCACAGGGAGTATAAATGAACACCGACTAACAAGGAACACCTGGGAAGGGGCGGGGCTACAAACACGGGACCTAGAGGGCGGAGACAGGAGGAGCACATGACCAAAAAAAAGCACATGGAGCATGACAACAGGGAGCACATGGACAGGGACAGGCAGACAGATAGACAGACAGATGTAACATATATAGATGTGGTTAGATATGCTACTTCTAGATAGAGCTAGATACTGTATAGATACTGCACCAAAATGCTATATACAGCACATTCTCCGTCACTCTGAAGAACAATTTTACCATGCAAAGAAACTTTTAAGCATGAAATGGTTCTGCATGTAACTCATGATTCTAAATAGACCCATGAGTTCATTTCATGCATCGCATGACGAAATCGTTCTTCAGTTTGATGAAAAATGTTAATTCTATATAGGTAAGGCTAGATATGCTATAGCTAGATACGGTATATTGATGAGGTTTTACTGTATATAGAACCTTTTTGAAAATGGTTCTATATAGCCGGGGCACCAAAATATCACAATAACGGTAGAACTCTTTCTCCATTCTCCATCAATCTGTGGAATAGATTTTACCATGTAAAGAAATCTTTAATACAGCTGCATACAGCTTAAAGTTCTAATTGGTCCATCTGCTTTTACTAAAGAACCCCTGAAGAGCCATGTTCTTTAAGTGGATATGACAACGGTCTGTAAGGAAATGGCTGTGTTGCAGGGTAACAGCAAGCCGGGCTCTTTCGACTTGCTTTTCTTCCGTTGTTTTCTTGTAGTTCTTGTTTGTCTTCTGCAGTTCACACTTTAGCTCTGCCTCTTGGGGGGTAATTCAGGGAGTCCAGGAAGCTGCTGAGTCTGCTGACCAACCCCAATGTTCTTTTTCTTTTCCTTTTTTTATTGAGGATGTTGCCGCGTCGTGTAGTTATGCTGCATGGAGCTGGACAACATTGGTACGTTTACTCTCCTTTATAGTGGCTGGTCTGGTTGAGCCCATTTAGAACTGCAATGCTGTATAAAGTCTCCTCTGCAGAGTGGAGAGCTAGTTGGGATGCTACTGTACATTTCAATTACTACAACTACTACAGGATGGAGCTATAGATAAGTTCCATTCCACTTCTCCTAATGATGCATAGTTTCAGTTCTAATGGAATTTAAAGGGAAATTATTTTGCCATCATTTTTCAAAAAATTCAGCTTGTAGATACATACTAAAGCATTCAAGCAAAGTCATTCAGAGTGCCTTGACATGAGATGCAGCATTCTAGATAAACCTCAGAAGACACCGGTGGAGTCAGGAACCAAATATCTAGAATTTCAATGAGCAATTAAGATTACAAAGATGGTCAAATTAATATTCCAAACAATTCAAGCTGTTTAGTGGTGGAGGGCGGAGCCAGTGTAAATAATTTTTTGTTGCTGAGTGTGGATTATTTTTCCTTTTATTGACTACCTGCTCTAAAATGATCTAAGCAGGGGCAGGTCCTTCATCATTATTGCTAAAAGGTTAGAGAACCACACTAAGGCACCGGTGCTGTTTATTCATCCTCTCATGTTGGACTAATTTGACTCTTTGCTACAGTGACTTACTATCACCCCTTGAGGTACAGGACACACAGGATGGCCAGGGTTAGCTTAGCATGCTAACTTCAGTAGATAGTTCAACAACACGATACATAGACGTGATTGACATACCATCAGAACTGATATTTCTTCTTTTCTGTTGCGAATTATAGGTAAAATCCCACATATTCCTCTATCAAAGCCTGTAAAAGCTACATCAGAGAAGTTATTGCACTGAATACACTACCTGATGCCTGTGGCATTGCTTTTAGATTTATTCTAATTTAAAATGGCTGTATTAGCATTGCAGACATCAAGGCCAAACAAACCCATTTTGCATCAAATCAATGAAAATGACTTTTGTCCATGAGCTATTGTGACCGAGCTATGCTGCAATTTTGACATTTTAAAAAATTCAACATATTTAAATGTTCTCTAATGTTTACATAGAAGGTATGTGATTTTGGTTGAGGTGAAAAATGTAGATGCAGGTTTATTTGCCAATTTGCACCCCCATGATTTTGTCCCTAGAATGCCTCTCAAGGTGCGTTCATTAATATCTTGATAAGCTCTTCTCTGATTGGCTGGTTTAGAAGCAACATGTTGAAACAGACACAGGCAGGAAAATAAAACATTGATAACAGAATGAAAGATGTTACTCACTGGGAAACTTTAAGTTCAAGACCTTCTGCTTCAACCAGCAAACAGTAATAAAATCATACAGCATTGCTGCTACTTCTAGGTTGCTGGTGGGGTTGATACTACATAAGGTGAAATTGCTCCTGTCCTCGCCTCAGTTTTCTCCAAGGTTTGAGAAATAACAACTCTAAATTAATGTGGTTCAGGATCTTGTTAGAGGTGGGAGCTAGTTGGCTTCCTATTCACTAGCTTGTTTTGTGAGTTATCCGTTCCACCTTAAATGGTACTGCAGCTGTATTCTGACACCTGAGGTAACTGTTGGATTTAAGGTGGAACGGAACGTTCTATTAAAAGCTGGTGAACAGGAAGTCGATTTCTGCCACGCTGTCATTGGAGATGCCATAAAAAGTATCGACATCCCCTTCACAAGCTACAAAGGTAGATTTCTGCACATGTGCCCCGCCGTTGTCATTGTGCTGGTGTATCTTCATTTCAGAGTGTCATTTTGGGTGGAGTTAGGAATGTTACGTAATAGTCCTGTATGTTGGAAATGGCTTCTTTTTCCAAAAAGGACATCACAGCCCAAAACATTCACTCCCTTACTCTCAGCTCCATGTACACAGCGTGTAATGGTTTTAGAAACCCACAAACACTAAGTCCCAAATGCCTCCTAACTCCCTACATAGTGTACTAGGATATTATGAAATTTGGATGTTTGTAGGGAATTGTGCGCATGTGCTTGAGTCACTCATCTTTTTGTTGGACATATTGAGCACCATTTGTGCGTTGGAGTATTATTTAAGACCTACCTAGGACATTGCATAGGGAGGAGGGAGCTGTTTGCGACTCCTTAGCCTTAGAGATCATGAAATAAAGGAGACTTGGGGTGCGGTCGAGGAGGAGAGAGCTGGCTGTGTGAACGATGGGCTGATCAGTAATTTACACCTGTGCCAGCCTGTGACTATACTGAAACGTGTTAAAGTTTATTTTTGTTGTCTGTTCTCCAGTAACTATTTCTAGGTTTATCCTACAGGGACTTTTACAGTGAAGAAAAACCTTTTTATGTTTAGGAGGAACAGTGGGGTCCGTAGTGGTCTCTAGCAATAGGAGAAAAAGGCGTAGTTTCATTCCATGTATGAGGCAAGCTATGACCAAGTACAGCGCTTTATAAGTCCTGACTGTTTATGGTGTTTTCAATAGCGCTAAATACCTCATAGCGACAGTTTTAATTCTTTCAGTAGTAAACACAAACACTTCCTTTTTTAAAATGGCTTCTTCCATTTAATACGAGTAACATACTTTGCTTATTGTACCATGTACAAAACTGCACCCGAAAGGAATCAACCAATTGGAACGAAACATGGAAGGTAGGTTTGACATTGTGAGAAATGCAAAAAAAGACCTGACTGACTATATTAGGTTGTGTTGTTGCATGTGCTTTCTATTCTGACTTGTGCTGTGGTGTTGATTGCATCCTTTGCAAGCGAAGTAATTGGAAGAGTTGCACAGGGGTCACATTATAGGGCATCTGGGAGGGGTCATATTGTAGGGCATTGGGGAAGGGGTCACAATATAGAACGGATTGTCTGACATGTGCAGAGTGACCCAAAGCCATGAGTGCAGACATTCAGTGAACAATTATGCCCTCCATTCACCATCCTGTTAGTCCCTGCACCACAGGAAGGCGGCTGCACAACGCAGGACTGCGTGCACACAGACCATTAAGACGACTGCCCTTAACACCACGTCAGCATCGCCAAAGACTGCAATGGTGTCCTGCCAATGGAGTGTCATGGAGTCCTGCTTTTGTCTTGGTGGAGACGAGTAACTAACTGTGTGGAGGCACCATGGTCAACACCAAGATGAATGGTTTGTTGTCACACATGACACGGCCAGAAGGCCTGCTGTCACTCCACCTCCATCCCTACTACACAATCTGCTGGAGCTGAGGGAGAATATTCAAACTGCATGGGATGGATTATCACAGGACACCACTAGGAACCTCTACAACTCCATACTGAGACGTCCTGGCCTGTTGCGTTAGCGACTCGAGCCAAAAGTGCGGCTGCAATCCTAAACAAAAGGGCGGGACCTAAATTTGTGGTACTCCAGTAGTGCGGTTCTGTAGATGGATTTTCTTTTTGAAGGAGGAGACAAAAGTATTTGAGGTTTATGATACCTTGGGTCTGTGTACTGAGCTTTCTGAATTCGTGTATTAATATGTGAATACAGTTGGTCATTCCTTAGCCCCTTTTTTAAAAATACAGGTGTTCCAAAAAGCTCTTTTTGAAGAAATACCATAGAAAGACCACGTTTGGTTCCCCAAGGAAGCATTATTATGGTAAATTCCTTAAAGTAGCATTTTTGTGAAATCCGTGAAGGTGAAGAACATTAAGGACCCTCTATATAACAAGCGGACTCCATACCATAAAGGCTTCTCCTGGAATGGCGCATCCAAGCCAAAAAAGCTTTTTCAACCTTCAACCATGTTTAGGAGTGCCGAACATTTTTGTTTGTGTAGCGTGAACAAACCCTAGAGCATATTCAGGACTTCTGCCTGGAGCTAAATCATATCGGGCCCAACCGCAGTTTTCCAACGTGGTGTTGTAAACGGGCCTGCTTGGAATACATTTAGTTTAGATGATTCCATAGTTTAGCCTGATCTATTATATCCCCAGAGGTGCCCTGTAAAAGAGAAATAAACACATCACTTCCCCATTCAGCGTTAAATGGAGGTGCTATCACATTACTGAGAGGTATCAGGCATGAGCGGCGGACTGAAATAGCAAATAACAAGGTGATGCATTATTGCAGGTAGAAAGGTTTCAGAGCGCCAGCGCCATTAAGAGGCTGCAGGGAACGTTCAGCCAGATTTGAGACCATTTTGAGGTATAAAACCCAAGTGTGGAGAGGAAACGATGATGTTTTTGCCTGGTTTGAATGAAGTGGGATCTATTATTTCCCTGACAATGAGCAATGGCATCTTTTATAGCGTTTTACTGAGCTGTGTTTGACTCTATTCAGTTCAGTTTCATTTCTAGTACTGTGCGAAAATTAGGCCACTTACCATGTAGGTGGTGGTGGCGTGCTGGTGTGAGTGGATCAGACAGAGCACTGCTGCTGTGTCCACTCACTGTCCACTCTATTAGACACTACTACCTTGCTGGTCCGTTTGGTAGATGTACAGTCAGCGACTTTAGTGGGCTGCTGCTGCACAGTTTGTGCTGGCAATCCTTTGGTCCAGTCAGAAGTCACAGGACCCTGCCCACAAAATGCTGTAACACCACGCCACTCACACACCAGCACAACACACACTAACTCTCCACCACACTCCGCTAACAAAGTATACAGGGAAAGATTTAGCCTTTTTTTAAACTTAAGAGTCTAGCTAATGCTAGCTAGCCAAGTAGCTAGCCTGTGTTATGTAGTTCTTAGCTAATGCTACTTGGCTAGCTAGCATTAGCTAAGAACTACAGAACACAGGTTAGCTAACTTATTTAGCTTACTAATTAGATTACTGTTGGCTAGATCTATTGACTTTTTCAAAACCGGTGCTGCATCTACATAAAGGGGCAGTGCACAATTTGAGTCCAGTTGCCTTTGTGTAAAATTAAGTGAGCATGTCCTTGTGATCCATGTGTGTTTTCTGTGAGCATGCAGCAAAAAAATCCAGTGTGGGTTAGGGTTGCCACCCGTCCCGTAAATTACGGAATCGTCCTTTATTTGGCAACTAAATGTTTTGTTGTGTATTTCCGTAAATGTCCGAGAAACATGTGTGTCACACATACATGATTGATCACAATACCCCCACATCCTCCCGCCCCCGGAATCAGCTCAAATACGGGACACGATTTTTTTCCTTATTTCAATGCATGCCAAATACACACTTCTGTCACTCACACATGAATTCGGGTATATAATATTAGAAATTTAGATGTATATTTAAAAATAGTCCCTTAAACTGTTTTCACGCATGCATTGTATAAACAAGGTTCAAGCAGCAGGCATAAAAAAGCAGCATCAATTTCACACGTGCGACGTCCAAATCGGGTTACGGGATCAAAACGGGTAATGACAATAGCAACTAGTTAGCATCTAGCATCACACCACCAACTGTAGCAACGATCTACAAACCCCACTGGTCTAACGTGACTTACATTACTCAGTGTGGTGTTGTTTGGTATAATGTCCTATGATGGTATTTATCCATGTCATATTTACAAAGGCTTTTATAACTATGAAGTTGCAAATTCAATGCGCCAATGCACTTCCATGTATTTGGTAGGCAGAGCTCTCAAGGAAGAGATGTATTTGTTTTGGCACCTCCAGAATCATATACTGCACCTTTAACACTGACAGGACTCCACTCTCACTCTCTAGCTCACTCACGTGCATATGTAAATCTCAGAAAAGACAGAGGTACTCTTTTAGTAAGGCTTGAGTAAATTACACCACTAGTTTAGTCAAACTAAGTCAAATTTTGAGTATAAAGCTCAAAACGTGCGTGTTTGCCTAATGGCACCTGATGATTTGACATGTGTTTAGGATATTTCCATGCCATTGTGTTGAGCTGTCAACGCACACATCATATTTTCCTCAAGTGAATATGTGCCTGGCTAATAAACCTTAGATGAGGGTCTTTCTTTAATCATGCTTTCCAGTCTGTGCAATTACCCTCAATAAACAGCAGAGCTGGTGCAGAATAGCTAAGCCGTGATTGAAATTCAACACTGCAACCTGCGCTTCACTATTGCATATTGAAACATACTCAAAAATGATGTTCCAAGCTGAAGGATACGGCGCTTTGTAGAGATGGCCCGGCGCTCACTCAGCCACAGAGCTACTGATCTCAGGCCCCAGATGGATTTTTTTTTATGAGGCACACTCGCAGTCACATGTAACTCGCAATTGAGCAGCCGCCACTCTTACAGACGTAGAAAACTGGATCTGGTACTGAAGGAGGAGAACGAAGAGTCTGACACTTCTTCTTTTTTCCCCTCTCCTTTCTTTCCAGTTCCTCACACGCAATAGATCATCCAATTTTCAGCTGCTATGATGTCTTGCCCGGAGCCGATCGATATTTCCAGTCTTGTTCTCGAAGTTATATTGTCTTGAGGACTGACCTGGGTGGACTCGGTCAAGTCCATACTTGCTGTGCAGGCACCATGTGTCCAGGATATTCCTCTCGCCAAGCAATGCAGAGAGTTCCTGATGTAACAGAAGTTTCTCACCATATCAACACCTCTAATAAGCTGAAGTGATGGAAGGTAACAATGCAGAGAAGTTACATGAAGGCCAAGTCTGCAAAAATGGCTCGGTTTCTGTTGGCATGCACCGGCTTCTGCAACAATGGGCTGCGCTGTTGCAGTCCTGGGTAATTTCCTTAATGGTGTGTTGGGGCTAGAGGAAGATGGAAATGATGTGTATATCATATGTTATAAGCCCACTGGACAAAAAATGAGTCACCTTGTGTGTTTAAGGTTGTAGTAACTTCATACTGATGTGGCTATAAATTCCTGTGGGGTGTAAGTGGCAGGATTGATAGATTGAGAAGAGGTGGTACAGTGCAGTGAATGTCTCGTTCCATGTGTGGAAAATGGCTCCAAAGTGGATGTTAATGATTGGCTAAAAGGAGTGACTTCATTTGGGCATTTTGGGACTTCATCAATGACCATAGTGTGAAGGAGGTAGCTGAATTTGCAGGTGTATGGAACGTACGGTCATGCAGGTCTACCAGCAGTGACTAAAATCCCAGTCTACAGGAACTTCTCCTCAGGATTGTGCCAGGGAAGGCATCCACCAAATCTGGCCCAACTGTGCAATTCTTTGGTGCAAGAGTGGCTGAACATTTGATGTGGTCTACATCCAGACACCTGTCCAGTCCATGCCAAAACAGTTTAAAGTTGTTATTCATGCTCATGGAGGTATTACATGCTAATAGGTACGTTTCAGTCACAGGACTATTTTTTTTTTTTACATATAACAACATCAGCAAATTCGTACTCATCCAGCTAGCTTTAAAGACTCTGGGAACATAAGTGTGTGTTTTCCCTCTAATTAGCTTAGTCATTTTTCCTGCAGGCACACAAATACGTAGTAAGTACACCCTTTAAATAATGGTCCAATGCCCAATAAATGACCCATATGTTTCATCATAGTTCTCTCCTCTCCATCTAAACAGGTGTGGTCTCAATCTTGAGTATTGCCAGATAGGACACATGAGCCACCACGACAAAATATACGGCAGTGCGTTATCTTTGGTGATGAGTTCCGCTTTTGTCTTGGAGGAGACACCATGGTCAGCGCCAAGGTGAACGGTTTGTTGTCACACGTCACATGTCCAGAATGCCTGGCATCCCTCCACCTCCACCCCTACGGCTGCAGGGAGGGACTGTGGGAGAATGTTAAAGCTGCATAGGATGGATTTTCACAGACTCCATTAGGAACCTCTACAACTCCATACTGAGACATCTGGCATGCTGCATTAGCAAACATGGTGGTTCGGCGTCATACTGAGAATGTCTGTCAATAAATACTGCCCATATCAGTCTAAACTTATTACTTATTGTTCCTGGTCACCTTTATCTTCCTTCTGAATGGCTCTGCAGTTCGACACTTCCTTCTGGGTGCAGCTATTCTACGGAGTGTATTCCCTGATGGACATATGTTATACATTATACTGCCAAGCAGAAGAAGACCCAACAACTGGAGACACGTTTCTCCTTCTGCTCATCATTTCTAGCAACAGGAGCTGGTTTGTGTGAAATCTAGCCTGCAGGTTGCCTCATAGCTGCCAGTTCTGTGCTGTCAATGGTAAGCTGTTTACTGCTACACTGAAACTACCTGGCATGGCTGAATCATAGCACTGTCTCCTTTACATTTTGTTCAAATCCATTTTCATCATGCAGCACATGAAATGTTTTTTTTTTATTTATTATTTGCGTAATTCTACAGTATTTCTATGTAGTAATACAGTCATACCGCTAATCGCCAGTGCCATATGCCGTTAATTCATCCCAACAGATAGTGTTTTTAAAGTAAGCAAGTATTTTGAAAACAAGAGCTTAATCTTAAAACTGGAGGTTAGTGGGGTTTCATGTAGAACTTGGGCTGTAATGCCATATAAAAAGCCAGAAATGGCTTCACCACCTGATTTTATGGTTTACCTGCTTAAGAAAAGCAAGTCCGGCCAGCATGTTTGGATTGGCACCAGCATTAGCACCAGTGCTCCCTACTCAGGAAGTTTACATAGAGCTCTCTGTTATGCACTTACACAATGCAATAGGACGGATTTCATTACAGGGGGTGGTTCTTAAGGGTAGATAACAAGCATTATGTCTCAAAGGTATAGTGAGGTTGACATTCTAGTCTAATTTATTCTAATTGAGTCGCTATGAATTTACCATAACTGATTAATTACCATGACCAATTTCTATAAACTATGCAGAATTCAAGTGGTGTGGTTTGTTGTGAAATGGTTTGTTGAAGAGAAATTGATTGACTCTGATTTTGTCACGCCTACTGGCTCTCCTCTCATCCCCTATCTCCTGGACGCCGTTTCCCATAATCCACCACTCGAAGACATCACAGTCACATGTCCACCATCTCCCAGTCCTGCTCCGTCTCTCAGGTCTAAGTCCCCAGAATATTGATGTCACCTGTAGCTGATTAGCCTCTGGTACAAATTCTCCTCTCTCCCACTGACCTGTTGTGAAGTATTGCCTCATTGTGCGTACCGAGCGGTTTCCTCTGTTGTTGTTCTCGTTTGATTACCTGGTTTGACTCCCTTTTGACTTTCTGGTTTACTCTTTGTCTTTCCCCTTTGGATACGGTAGCTGGTCTGATTGTTTGCCTGGTTCTGACTTCTGCTCGTCTCGTTACTCTGACTCTGTCCTTGCCCTCTTGGTTATGTCCGCTTGTGCCTTGTTGCTGCTATGTTGTGCTACAATCCTGTTTAATAAACCAAGCTTTGCTTTTAGCTCAGCGTACGTCACAGTCTGTCTGTCCATCCTTACAGATTTCTGTACTGTGGTCATGAGAGGAGCCAGGGGATGCAGTGTTTACATACACATGTGTTTAATAACTGTTCCAAATAACTAAGGATAATGCTAAAATGATCATAAGTCTGATTTGGGACATAACGCAACACTCTACATGCACACCTCCGCTAGGAATGGATTTTAAATTGTGTTTTATGCTAATACCCCTAACATAATCACGTTCATGCCTTTGTGTATTCATAACCATGTCTTGTAATAACTTTTAGAGTTATTAAAGGTAATAAAGACTTCAGACGTCTGGTTACTATCACCACCACTGGGAGAAATTGTCTAGATTACATGAAACCACTCTTAATCCCATTGTTTACATCTTAACATCGTCGTTTTATTTTATTTTGTGACCGTTTCACTTCCTTTTTCTCCCTTCCCTCTTTCATTTACTGTACTATAGTGGAGACACATTACATCTACAGCTGTACTCCAACCTGATTTGCACAGCAGTGCAGGTACATTTCCCATATTCTCTTTTAGCTGTCTCAGCAGTTAGCTGATATAGTGGGTGCTTATGATGCAAGGTTAATAATACCGATAGGCTATTAATAATAACATTGAGGATGCATATATGCACGCATGCTTATCTGTGAACGTGTATGATGAAGCAGCAGCAAGCGAAAGAAAGAGCAAATGCAAAGTGTAATTGTGTTGCTAATGAGTCTTGGGTAACTTACAAAGTCTGACAAACTCTTTATAATAAGGCTGAATATGAAATAATAAAAACGTGCCACAGTTCATCTCCAGAGTTCCTATGTTAATACCGTGCGGAAACATGCTGCTAATTAAATCTAAAGGCCAAATATCACATTCCAGCTGGTGTCTAAAATTCCGGCTGATGCAGGTCTAAAAATAACTATTTCTAAATGGCTCCTGGCTTGGATGTAGAGTCCTTCCCCAGCGTCGCTCTGGAGCTGAGCTTTAAGGGTTCAGTCCTGGGGCCACTACTGATGCGTACTGATGGTTAATTCATGCTGGGGCTGTAATCAATTACAGAATAAGTCTAAATGAGCATCGGCAGGTTGTTTCCTGCGAGCCTCTCTCACACTTTACGCTTCGGTGATTTTAAAAGCCTCCGAAATACAATCCGGCGGACGCAACACCCGTCGCATCAAAAACCGTACAAAGCCAGCAAATGCCACGTCAATATTTTACAAAGCCAAGCCAGGCCCGTCGATAGAGCTCACGCTGTAAATATTGACCATACAAACATCCACCAACACACACACATTCACACCTGACATACTCGAAGGGTGGACCCGTGTCCTGTACTGTTCCCTGTTCAGTGAATCAAAAAGAACACAAGGTGCAGTACAAAGTATTAAAGCCAGAGTCTGTATAGTCTTGTGATCTAAGTATTCCTGTTTGGATTTAGTTTTTATATAGATCTTGTTTAATGTGTCTGGTTCTCTCGAGAACAAATGGGATCTTAAAGTAATTGTCATTACCGGCCAAGTCGTTATCTCTGGAAAATAAATTGTTGCTATTTTAAGATCTCTAGAAAATGATCTGGTTATCAGGCACTTAAATGATCAAGTTAGGTATGTAAATTTGTGCTTTCAGTTATCTAGCTATCTAAAAAAAAGCTATTGCAGGACATCAAAAGAACATAGTTTAATTTCTCAAATCTAATTTTTTGAGTTTTGTTTTCTAAAGATCTACAGAAAATGGTCCGCTTACCTCACGTGCAGGATATCTCAAATTAGCTGTTCTTTATTTCAGGAAAGGCTGTTTTCTACTGCATTAGTCTATATGGCTACCTTGATTTTATTAACCTATATGGCTACCTTGATTTTATTAGCCTATATGGCTACCTTGATTTTATTAGCCTGTACGGCTACCTTGATTTTATTAGCCTGTACGGCTACCTTGATTTTATTAGCCTGTACGGCTACCTTGATTTTATTAGCCTGTACGGCTACCTTGATTTTATTAGTCTATACGGCTACCTTGATTTTATTAGTCTATATGGCTACCTTGATTTTATTAGCCTACATGGCTACCTTGATTTTATTAGCCTACATGGCTACCTTGATTTTATTAGCCTATATGGCTACCTTGATTTTATTAGCCTATACGGCTACCTTGATTTTATTAACCTATACGGCTACCTTGATTTTATTAACCTATACGGCTACCTTGATTTTATTAGTCTATACGGCTACCTTGATTTTATTAGTCTATACGGCTACCTTGATTTTATTAGTCTATACGGCTACCTTGATTTTATTAGCCTATATGGCTACCTTGATTTTATTAGCCTATACGGCTGCCTTGATTTTATTAGCCTATAGGGCTACCTTGATTGTATTAGCCTATAGGGCTAACCATGATTTTATTGGCCTATAGGGCTACCATGATTTTATTAGTCTATATGGCTACATTGATTTTATTAGCCTGTATGGCTAAGATGATTTTATTTGTGAATTTGGTTATTGAGTTTATATGGCTTCAAACTACATTCCCAGGAATGCTAGTTTACTGCTACAATATTTAAAAGACTGACTGAAGCATTAGCAGCTTGGCCAATGCATGAAAGAGATGTATGAGAAAAGATACCGGGTGTTTAGGAAAGACATGAACTGTTCTTGTTTCCTCCTGTTTAAATTTTCTCAAAACTGCTTGCGGGCGCTCCTTGATGACTCAGGCCTCTGGGCATATTGGATGATCTAGGCCAGGATCTTGTGATAATGACATAACTTGAAATCTGAAGATACGAAGTAAACAAGTTGTTTTCATGTGAAACAAAGTAAATAAAATATGAGTCTTTGGGACATTTTAGGGCATCCATGTGCCTGAGATGGTGCAGTAGGGCAGTCACTGTCCCGCTGGCAGACTGACACGGGCCGACAGCACCTGAGTGATTATTCCCCGTCGTCTGAGCTAGTAATAATGGTGATTATGGCTATAAACACTCTGCTTCGTCTTACGCCCAGCCGCTTTGTCTGACTGCCGCTTCTGCTATTGTCATGAATCCCACCAGACTGTGTCAGCAGCCTGAACACGCTTCTTTAATCTACTTTCTCAGAAGAGCGGCCCAGTTTCCAGTACATTTTCCCTGTTTCCCATCAGACAGACTTTCTCTGATTTCCATTTTAAGGGGAGGAACGTATAAAGAGACTATTCAAGGAATCAACTAGATGCTAACTATCCCAAACAAACACATACCACTGTTTCACCCCCACTCTGGACGCTTTCTAGTAGTGTATACCAGTGAATTAATCTAAATTAACCTCTCTAACAGCCAATGAAAACTGAGAGCTCCAAACACAGCAAGTAAAACTGGTCAAAAAATAAGTCAAGCGAAGCTTTAAATGAGTTAAAGCCACCAGCAATTGAGAGCAGGCAAATATTAATCAATTATACCGATCATTAATATTGTATCTATGACCCTCACATTTAAATGTTGACCTGTTGCTTCTTAACTGTGTCAGAGCCAACGATTTTGCTTGCATGCAACATGCAAGAAGTGTGTGATCCCCAGTATTTCAGTCAGGCAGTTGCATTTTTAGACAGTCAGGTAGTGTGAGGTTCTCAGTCTGTTTATAACTTGTTAGAGCTTTAAAAGTCCTGTTGTGCCTATAGGCCTTCACATACCTGAGATTGTTCTGTGTTCTGGTTTAGCGTACTGGTGCTACAGTCAAGTATCATTCCTATGTAACAAGCAGCATCTACTGTATGATGTATCAAGCTGCATCTCTTGTATGATGTAACGAGCCGCATCTACTGTATGATGTAACAAGCCGCATCTACTGTATGATGTAACGAGCCGCATCTACTGTATGATGTAACGAGCCGCATCTACTGTATGATGTAACAAGCTGCATCTACTGTATGATGTAACGAGCTGCATCTACTGTATGATGTAACGAGCTGCATCTACTGTATGATGTAACAAGCTGCATCTACTGTATGATGTAACGAGCTGCATCTACTGTATGATGTAACGAGCTGCATCTACTGTATGATGTAACGAGTTGTATCTACTGTATGATGTAACGAGCTGCATCTACTGTATGATGCAACGAGCTGCATCTACTGTATGATGTAACGAGCTGCATCTACTGTATGATGTAACGAGCTGCATCTACTGTATGATGTAACGAGCTGCATCTACTGTACAATATACATTTTAAGATGTTCACAGACCACAGTGTCTGTGAGCCTTAATGACTTTAGTCCTAGATTAATTACAGTTTTGCAAATGTGACAAACTGCATGCACAAATTGTTCTGGATAGCATAATATTTGTTTGTTTGTTTTTGCTTACAAAGATAAGGCTTCATCTCAAACATTCTGTTGCTGGTCACACTTCTACTTCAGTGCCAGAGGCTGCCGCTCAACACTGATGGAGTTATAGGTGTTGTTATTGTTAATATATATTTTGTGTTGTTGGCGCTGGGCAGCACAGTGGGTAGCACTGTTGCCTTATAGTCTGGGTTTGATTCCTGGCTGGGGCGTCTGGGGCCCTTTCTGTGCAGCGCTTGCATGGGTTTTCTCCAGGTGCTCCAGTTTCCTCCCACGGTCCAAATACATGAGGTCAGGTGAATTAGAGCTGCTATATTGTTATTGGTGCTTTGCTGTTTCTGCTTTTGTCTTTGTCCTCAAGGCTAAGCATGTGAAATAACCTCAGAGCAAGTAATATTTGGGGGGTGGTTTATTCTCAGCACTGCAGTGACACTGATGTTGTGGTGGTGGCGTGTTAGTGTGTGTTGTACTGGTACCTGTGGACAGACAGGTACCAGTACTCTATTAGATACTCCCACCTTGCTGGTCCACCCTGTAGATACAAAATTACTGATCATATCTCACCTGTAATGGTCATACTGCTACCCACAGGATGCTGTTGGACTTTTGTGTTGGCTTTTCTTTGGTGTTCATCTCACCTGTAGCTGTAAAGTTGGTGTTGGTCATCTTCTTGTCCTTTATCAGTGGTCACATGATGCTACCCACAGGATGCTGTTGACTGGAAAGTTTTAAATGGTGGACTTTTCTCAGTCCAGCAGTGACCTTTGTGGACATTAAGTAAACACACCTGTGCCGTACATCGACTGTACCCACATTGAATTGTCAACCAGGACAGGCCTACCAACAGCTAAGACATGTTTGGCGTCCGAAGTTTGCTTCTTTGGTTTTGCGCTAAAGCTACAAGGCTAATGTAGCTAACAAGGAATGGAAACTTAGGCACGTTTATTCTAAACTTCACACCTGCTTCGAACTGTGCTATTAGACAAGGTTATAATAGCAAAAGTGCAGGGAAACCTGGACGTCAGGTTTGGCTACTACTGCTGTTTTAAGCTCTGACAACTTTGCCCATTTGCTTGGCATTGCTATTCAAAGAAAGTTTTTCCAAAACAGCAACTTTAATGGAGAGAGCAAAAAGCTAGTGTAACTATTGTAAGTCAGAGGAACCAGACTGTCATTCTAAGCAGTTTGGGGCCATTTATGTTCCTCCATTCATTTTGAAATTTACACAGTTAGCTCAATGCTTATTGGCTTCCATTTTTTGTCAGCTACATTAGCCTTGCAGTTCCAGTGTAAAACTCGAAAAGCCAACCTCAGACTCCAATCATGTCTTTGCTGATTGACTACCTTCGGAGTGAATGTGTCAGTATGTGCAAATTTGAATTATCGAATGACTTTAAGATGATAGTGAGTGATGTCCAAATAGAACAGCTGTATATGCAGCAGAGCGTGACATAGCTACGAGGTGGTGAGGTGGCTGGTGTGTCTGTGTGTGTGTGTTAAGAGGGTAGAAAGTAAAGGTGAGTTCATCTCCGTGTCCCCCCTGTCTGCTGCAGAGGCAGTTTTTAATAGGCGCAGAGGGAGCTGGTGGTCCCTGCAGGATTGTGATACGTTTAACTTTGAGCTGTGTCACCAGCGCTTTGGCTAAATCAGATTTGATCGGCGAGGCACATCTGGCTCAAAGAGGAGGCTCCTAATCCTATAAAACAACACACACCGGGAATATATTCATCTCAAAGAGCTCGCCAACGCCCTTCTTGAGGTTTGCATCTGTGTGTGTATGTGTGGGTCACATGTGCAACCTCCTCTTACACATAAAAGATCTGATATATATATTGGCAGGACTATCCAGCCAACTATCTTGTGGCCAATGCCCACCATGGCATTGTCACTGCAGTGGTCTATGTGTGTGTATGTATGTATGTATGTATGTATGTATGTATGTGTGTATATATATATGTATATGTATGTGTGTGTGTGTGAATCAGACACATCAGCGTCCACTCACAGTGTCCAAACACTGTGTCCACTCACTGTCCACTCTATTATACTCTCCTACCTTGCTGGTCCACCTACTAGATGTAAAGTCGGAGACAATAGCAGTCATCTTCTAGTTCTTCATTAGTGGCCACAAGATGCTGTTGGCTGGATAGTCCTGCCCACGGGGCGCTGTTAGCTGGATATTTATGGATGGTGGACGATTCTTAGTCCAGCAGTGACACTGGGGTGTCCAGCAGCACTGCTATATCTGATCCACTCACACCAGCACCATACCAGTGTCACTGCAGTGCTGAGAATGATTCACATCACCCACATAATACCTGCTCTGTGGTGGTCCTGTGACGGTCCTGACCACTGAGGAATGGGGTAAAGGGGAAATAGCAAAGTACACAGAGACACAGATGGACTACAGCCTGTAACTGTAGAACTACAAAGTGCTCCTATATGGTAAATGGAGCTGATAAAATGAATATAGCACCAAGGAGGTGTACTTCATGAAGGGCTTGTGGGTGTATATGAAGTGACAGGTTTGTGGCTCTGTTTTGAAAAAGAGAGACTGTGTGTAATTGATCAATAGCGAGTTTTGCTTGTGTACATCTGCCACACATTGGAAAAGTCAGAACACTGAAAACTGTCATTGCAAGACGGCACAGCTGCCGGATATCGGCGGCAGACACGTCCCTGTTTTAATAGCTCACAAAGAGACTCTGCTGCTGTTCATTCATAATCAGCACTTCATGGCTTAAAATGAAAACTTCACGTGCTCCTTTTACCTTTTCCAACTAAATTAGCTAGAACAACCCAGAACATTTAATAGAGCACAGTTCTTCTCTTTTAATTGCTTAAACACACTGTCCTTTCACAACATCTACAAATCTAGAACTTTCCTATCTGCAGAGCTAATAAACCATTTTTTTTTACAAATGTTACGTAAATATATTTAAAAATATATACTATTTAAAGTAATCTAGATTAAGACCTGCAGTCAAAACTATGTTACGGGCAGTTGGATTTACTTTCTACCTTTTATTTTATTAAATGGGTAATAACGGCCAGTTTCTCTTTGTCACTAGTCATAGTGTCTGTTTTTATGGTCTGGTCTGCTTTTAATGTTACATGGATGCACTTCTGTTTTCCACATGTGATGTCATTTTGACTTAATCTTCAGAAATATGAGCAATAAAGGTTTGATTCATAAGCCTAAACAAAGATATATATATATATATATATATATATATATATATATATATATATATATATATATATATATATATATATATATATATATATATATAAAAATCACCAGCACCACAAACAAATAATATTAGTACAAAGGCAAAACCCTGGTGGGCAAAATTCCCATTCCTACTGGAAAACCGTCTTAAGTCCTGAAGGTCAGGAGAGTCCTGTTGCAGAATCCTCCATTCATTTTCAATGGGATTTGGTTAAGGATACTGGCTAAGCAGTACAAGCACCTTTACCTTTTTTTGAAGCTAGTCCTGGGTTATTGGGTTGTGTGTTTGGGGACAGGTTTCTTAGCAGCTAAGATTAAATTCCTCTCTAATACCTCTCAGTACATCCATCCATATCATCTTCCCAAAACAGGAAATGCTCCACGAGCGTTTGCAAAGAAGCAGCCCCATGTGATGCTTCCATCTTAGTTCCTTACTGTGGATGTCGTGTTGATGGGATCATACTGTACATGCAACCTTTCTTTCTCCTAACATGGAACTACTGGCAAGGGGTTTTGTTTTTCTTTATTCAGAGAATGTTGTATGCAAATTGTAGACGTCTTTGGCATTTAGAGCATGTTAATGGCATAGAGATTAATGGCATGTCTGAAATATTTTTACCTGATTTGGTTTTTCAGCCATGTCTTTGTTGATGCTTATGCATGTATACTTTATTGTTCATTTTTATAAGTGCAAAGTCAAAATGCCTCTTCTTTTTGCTTTAGGGACTTTCAGTGTGAAGAGTGCAGCCAAGTTCTGCCAAGGTTGTGGTTGTGTCATTTTTTCCACCATCTATATGTGAGCAAATGGCTTATGTCGATAGCAGCCATCTCACTCTTCAGAACTTGAACTAGTCCTGGGGTGGGTTTAGAGTCTGTCCATTATGCTTAAGCCATATGTCTTTTTTACACTGCCAAATAATTTAACATGAGTATGAATTACGAGCTCATACCAGCACTGAATGTTTTGTGGTTATTGTATCCCTGCTGCATCCCTGCCTAAGCCTCTAGACTTAGATTTGTGAGAGCTTTTGTTTTTAATTGTGATGGACGTCAAATCTCTCCCTTTTTTAATTTACAGACCTGGTCACCTTACCTCACCTCACACTTTACAGCCTTACAGCGTCCTGCATGTACCTGTTCCCTGTAAATGGATCGTAAACATGTCACAGTAAAACAGTGTCTTAGGCACCAGACAGCACATTCATATCTGTTTCACCTAACTCCCGTCTGGGTGAGAGCTTTTCAGAGTTATCTATCTATCTATCTATCTATCTATCTATCTATCTATCTATCTATCTATCTATCTATGCATGCTGTAGATCAGCTTTGCTCTGCTCTCTCTCTTCTCCTCCAGCCCACTTCACATTACTAAGGACCTCCGAGGATCAGTTGTCATGGCAGCCAGCAAGCGGCGCGTGAGCATTCATCGGCGCTCGAGTTCCCTGCTTAGTAATGGACGAGCTTCATGACTCGCTTCACTGATTCGATTCGTTCGATTCTTTCTTCCAAAACTCGCTATTCATGTTCAGATTCGAAACATTTGCGGTGTTCGAAAAAAACCGCGCCTAATGTGACTAATGTCGTTATGTGCGCTCTTATCGGCGCTTTAAACTACAATTTTAAGACGGAGGATCTGCCTTGACTGATTCGACACTTGGAATGTTCTCCTGGAAATAGGTTTACTGTTTTTATAGAGGTTGTTGTGTCGGTGTATTGTATTCACACAAATGAATACATGATTAAATAAACAAAAAGGAAACGATGAGAAAATGAAAAATATTCAAAGAATGAATTTTTACACGTTCATTAGAGAATCGATTCTCTTGGCTCCCAAGAACGATTCGTTCGAAAATTCCCGTTGCCGTTCCGTTAAACGGGAGCAGAGGGGACGGTCCCGTAACGAGATAGCCCACGGGACCCAAACTGGACCACAAGTAAGTTCCCAGATAAGTCCTTTGCCTTAAGTCTAAAAGCTTTTACATGAGTTTTGGCTGTTTTCGAAGCTTTGACTGAGTTTTTTCGGCCAGTTTGTTGTGAAAGATGTAGCTTAGCTTAGCTAACGTAACCGCACAGCGCCAGGAGGACTAACGGCTTATGTTTTGCCTCAGCTAAGCAGTATTTACCAAATTACCACACCAGTTTATTTGTTTTTGCCACTATTTGGCCGTTATTTGAGCTTTTCTGAGGCGTGTTTATGGTCCGGCGGTGTTGAAAGTCTTGGCTGTGTCGCCTGTTGCTTCCCCGGGAGGAGAGCTCAGTAAAGCGGATTGAGTGCTGTCCTGCTGCTCGACGGCGGTTTAGGGGAAACGGACTCGGTTTAACTAAAAACCGGTCTTAACCCAGTGTGTTATTCATCGATAAAAGTCATCACAGAGCATTTCAGACAAATGCCGAATAATACATGACGGAGGTAAACGCGATGCTTAAAGCTACAGCATCCGAGTAACAGGCTAACAGCCCTCAGCTGTAGGCTGCAGGTCCTGGTAGTGTAGGTGCGCAGATCAGACAATAACAGATTAGAAGTTACAGCTTTCAGCATGTAACTGGTGTTCTTGGTATTATTTCCCATGTACAAGCGTGAGATTTGAGAAATAAATACACGTTCAGTCGGGTGTGGTTTGCTCCAACTTTTCTGTACAGCCTTTTCTGTACATTTTCTTGTTTTCATGAATATCAAGGCTCTAATAATGACTTACAACAGAGTCTGTTATTATGGATGCACCAGGCTGCTTGTTTAGTCTGCTGTGTTGTGAAGTTAGCAGAGGTGAGCTATGTTTTTCCAACCTACAGTACAGCCTTTTATGCTGTATTAACCCATAAAAGTCAAGAGTTATTATTGTCATTTTGTAAATGACAGAAATAAGCCAAAATGTAAGATGTGTTTTTGTTTGGTTTCTGCAAAACAAGACCGTATACACAGTAACTTTCCATCTCTTAGAATAAAGTGTCTAATCTCTTACTTGCTAGCACAAATGTGGTGAAGGTTTTAAGTTTACACTGTCCATGGAATTTCTCCACTTGTCTCAGCAAGCCACGAGTAAGAACTCTTGAATTACATTAGGCACTAATTAACTCAATCATTTACTTTTGTTATTGCTGGCAATAACTGTGACTTCTACAGATTTAAAGGCTAGGCCAGAGATTGTTCAGCCCTGCTGTTTCTCCTAAAGGCTTATATGATAGTAGACCTTATCAGACGTCAGGATGAGTGAGATTTTTAAAAGGCTGTCCGACTGTTTGCCTAAGGAACTAAAGCATTGGTTAAATGTTTTGTCCATCAGACACAAGTTAAGAAATGCTGAGTTCACTAAAAGAACAGTAAATCTGGGTCGATATATAGATAAAAGCCTGTGTGTGAATCATAATTTAACGGAGCCTCTGTAAGTGAAGTCACGCCTAGTAACTAATTAATTATTAAGTAATTATTTAATTGCCGTGTTTTTTTACAGTGTTTGTTCTGATGTGTTGTGAAGTTAGCAGAAGTGACTAGTTCCTGCAGTAAAACTGTGATAGAGTAGTGTGACGTTAATGCTTTCTACTAGTACTATCTACTCAAATCTGTGAGGATATTTTTCAGACCCTCATGTTTTTAATTCCCTTTTTAGTTTCATCTCATTGTGTTGTCTTGGATTGGTCTATGGTCAGTAGCCTACATAAGGAGTATCAGGACCTGATGATTTACTTTCGTTTAACTTTTTATTTAATTTTAGCTTTATTTTCATTTATTTATTGTCATTCATTGTTTCATTGAAGTCTTTTTACTTGGGTATGGTTTTAGGTTACTCGGACCCCTCCGCTTCCAACAATTGGGGAATTTGAAAGTCTTTTTTTTCTGTATTCTACACTCTAATCAACTGCACGGTTAATTGCTAGTTATACAATGACTGCTTTTGATGCAGTCTCTGCAGGTTTTTTGGCAACTGTTAAAGATAAAGCCTTCTAGACACTGAATGGTCCAGTGTTGTTTGTAATTGGGGGTTACATAAGTTTATTATTAAGGACCAGGAAGTTATTGCCATGATTAGCCAGTATCTGTTAATACATCCTCTACAGAAACACACTTTGCACCTTTTAATATACATTTACTATTTATTTTCTGATAAAATGACGCATAAATTGTGGCCTTTGCCAAAGGTATGGTACATTGCATATTTTATATTACATTTTTTCATGTTGAATTCAACAAGAAATAAAGTGTTCATTAAAAATGTCATATTTGAGTTTGTTTCATGTAGAGGATGTGTTAAAGGGTCAAATAATGCAGTAAATTAGTATGTTAAATTCTTTTTTGATGTGTACATATAAGGTATGTAACTCAGGGTGGGATCGGGGTGAAAAATATTTTATATATATTATCTTATATAAGGTTTTTTATTCCATCTTCAACAGTGCCACACTCTGGCTCCTGTATAGTTTGTATTATTTAAGGTGGAACGGAATATTTGAATAAGAAGCTGGCAAATAGGAAGCCAGCTGTCTAAAGCGAAATGTGCAGAGCTCAGAGTTAAAGTTTCCAGGATCTTGTTTAAAATGGAGGCGCAGAAGTTGCCTTTCTGCTGTAGCCGAGTTCTGCCTTATTGTTGACATGTACACCTGAAGTGTTCTGCTCATAAGTGGACAACCCCAGCAACAGGTGTGAATGAGGTCCAGTGTATTAAATCATCAAGCCACCTTTGGAGGACCACATCAGACTGTAACATTTGAAAATTGAATGCTAAACTGTGTTGACATGTACCTGACAGTAATGTAGGACAGCCTAATCAACAATGTCATCACAGCGAAGCATCAAAGCTTTTTTTTTATTTCCTTTGCTGTTTGTACACAATTTCTGTTTGACAAATATGCTCTAAAAGATGTATAAACAGAGCCTTGTTTAGCTAGTTGTTTTTTAGTGGTAATAAAATTTATTTAGGAGGTTTGCTCTAAAGCTGTCCACCATTGTTCATGATGAGAAGAATGGTACCTTAGTAGATTAAACACTGTAGAAATGTTGTAGAAGTGACTGTCATACAGAAAGTCCGTTATTGAAGCCCAGGCTGGCCATGGCCTTATGGCACCTGTACAAAGGCAACAAACAATCCTATATTAACCCTTAGAAGTCAAGAGTCGTTATTTTCATATTGTCAGCTGTACCTACATCATTTATCTTGTAAATGAAAAAAATAAGCCAACAATGTGAGAGATATTTGTTTGCTTTCCACAAAACAAGACAATATACACAATAACTTCTCAATAACTCATCAAATTCAAATGATATTAAAGTATCTGCTCTTCTATTCACCTGAAGGCTTATATCTAGTATCTATATCTAGTATCTTATATCTATGTAGTAGACATTATCAGACGTCTTGATAAGATTTTTGAAAGGCTGTCAGACCGTATGCCTGAAGTACTAAAGCATTGGTTAAGTGATTTGCTTGGTTTTGTCTGTCAGGCTAAGGTGCTGAATTCACATTGGTATAGTAACAATAAGTCTGGGTCAGTATATGGCAAAACAGCTTATGTGTGAATCAAAATCTAATGGAGCCTCTGGAAGTAAAAATGTGTCCGCTAACTTCGTAATGTTTGTCAGCTGAACACAGTTTGCATGCATGTTGTTATTTATTACAATGCCTTTTTTACAGGTATCTTCTGTGAGATTAGATCATCTGTGAAGAGAGAAGACAGAAAAAAAAACGATGATTGAAACGATTGGTAAGTCACTAATTGTTCTGCACTTGAATTGATTTCAACTTTTTCATTTGTAACGGATATCAACTTCAACCTTACTCTTTGGAATTTGGAGTTTGCAATACAAATTTTATATAGTCCTACAACAATACCAACTCCTGTTCACCCTTTAGAGTTTATAGCTACCACCCTTTGCTCTTCTACAGCTCTGTAAAGTCAGATAGTTTACTGGATTGCTTCAGTAACTGGATAGCTCGTGTTTAAAGCTTTGCTGGTATTTTAATGTTCATATAAACAGTTGGTGACCAGCTCAGTGATTTCCGTCACTCTTTTTGGCTAATTGCCTGCTTAACAGAAACCACTATAAACCATGGTGTTTTATTTCCAGGCTTTTATTTTCTGTACTTTGGCATTTTTTTTTTTTTTTTACTCAAAGGCCAAGATACTTATCATCAGCTTTTGGAGTTTATCCCTCAACCGTGAGGAAAGATAAGCTCTGACACTTTCCAGATTTCCTAGATCTGGAAGTGTCAGTCACATGCCACTGATGGCTTGGCCCCATGCAGGGTCAGTCTTTTGACCTGAGATTGTCACACAGGCTTGGAAGCTGCCTAACAAACATGAAGATGTAGCAGAAAACTTTAACACCAACCTCGCTGATTGTATAAGTGGTAGTGTTCTATATTAAGACCTGTGCAGAAATGTAAGAATGTGCACTATGTGGTCATCATTATATAAATAATGTTATGATCTGAGTGCTTTGCTGAGCACATTGCCGGTATCATCAGTATTTGTGTAAAATTGACTAACTGCATAGCTAATTAGAAAGTTCATAAAATAATTATGGTCAGTAGAAGTATCACTACAATAATTATGATGGTGATGATAATTACCAATTGACAATTGCAAAGCTTAACCTTTGTCAAATAAAAGGCAAAGCAAAGGAAATCTATACTATCATCCAATTCATCACCATGGCTGTAATTTAGACCACCTTTGCTTTAAGTCCATGACCGTGACTGGTCGAAATTGAGTCCAAAGGGTCATGTCCAAATGAGAAGACTCAAAAGTTCAAATGATTGGAAATAGGTAGGGCTGTACCCGACTCTTGTCAGTCGAATCAGATTTGCCAGTCCTGGCCAACAATTCGTTCATGTTTTTTTTTCTGTATATACGTTATCTAGTAAATCAATTTGCATACGCTTCTGGTCTGATGTCCTCCTCATTTAGAAAGTCAGCAGAGTCACAGGAACATATTTCTGAACTAAAAGAGACGTGGCGTATGATGATCGATCTGAACTGGAGCCTTCAATTACAGGATACAGCTCCGGACAGCAGCTCTTACTTATGCTTAACATTGGCGCTTATGGTCTTTTATTTTCGCTTTTAACAGCTTTTTCAATAGGATTACCCTTCGTCTTTCATCTCTCATAAACTCATAAATAAAACCGGATTAGTCAATATTTAAATTATTTTTAGATGAAAAGAAGAATGGTTGACACTGTTTAATTATTATATCACCCGCACTAAAATAATTATATCTCGTTTATCAGCAGACATATTAAGTGACTGTACTTATCTTTAAAAAAAATCAGCTTAGCTGTAGACAAATAAAAAAATCCCTGTAATTTAGGTCCTAAAATAATGGATTTATAATAAAACAAACATCTTCGGTCTGTTTTTCCTTCATCACAAAATGTCTAAAATGAAGGTCAGCTGACTGGTTTGAAGCAGTGCTCGATGTCTGACTAAATGACAAGCAGAGTTAGCTTTAATTTGTTCGGATCCTCTTTTTCAAAAACTCCACCAGAATTTTTCTGAGACATCGCTCCCACGTGTTTCTCAGCTTCACAGCTTTAGCTTCCTTCAACGGTGAACCGCCAGCGCACGCTGTCACGTGGATTACATTTTTTAGCAAGCATGCGTCAAAGCCCAGCTAGAACTTACATGTATATTTATTATTCCCCTTTTAATAATGATTAAAGTTCTTGTGCATTTTTGTAAGCTTTAGTCTGTTTTACGAAAAACAAAACAAATAAAAAAAGGTCACTGTTGTCAGTCGACGTGAAGGTTCACAGTCGACTTAAAGGGTAATAGGAAATAAGGATGTTCTACAAAATGCAACCGTATGCACAGAAATATCTTTATCATATTTAAATCACAGTAAATGAATGCTAAGCAACACACATATATGAATTAAATGTTTCTCTTCTGACTAAACACAGTCAATGTATGTATCATGGAATATAATTGAGAATGTGATTACATTACTTAATGATCTTAATGGTTGAGACAGTGAGTTCTCAAGTACTACAGTAGTATTACAGCCCTATTAACCTCCCTGCCTAGAACCCAGTGTAAAAGTTTCCTAGTTATTTTCCAAAAGGTTATCCGAATAACAGCATTCGGTGACAATAGCATGTCATCATATTGCCTGTTCATAGCAGCAAGCACGTGGGTCATGTTAGCATCCAGCAGAAGCACACCACGTCTTTCGTTCACATTGGCCAATCTTGGATCAATCTTTGAGAGTTATTTCTGTCAAACAGTGTGATACTCTAATTGTTTACTCGAAACAGTTTGTGCAGACAAAAGCAGAGATCACAGAGGATTCCTGGTTTGTTCAAACTCTCTGCGTGTCCGCTGAGACTGCAGAGAGAGTTGTTGTTTGTTATTGGATTTCCTGTCAGTACTTTGTGAAGAGGCACTGTTTGAGACCGCTGTTAAAGAGGTGCACATACACACACACACACAGACACACACAGACACACACACAAAAGGTTTGAGTTTAGTCACGCTCCATGAGCACAGAAACAGCCTCCACCAGTTCAGACTCTCCTGCAGCGCTGTGCTCACTGCACCTAGACATCTGAGTTTGAAGGGCTTAGTCACACACACAGGTTTGTGTATGTACACCGTTCTGTGTGAGTATACTGTGCATGTAAATGTAATACAGCCCATATGTAAAATACATGTGTGGGTAGGTGCCTATGTGTAATGTCTCCCATGTGTATTAAATATGTATGTATACATATATACTTATGTATATAGGCATAAACTTACAGGTGTTATGTATGGATATGTTTGTGTGTGTCTGTGCATGCGGGCGTGTGTGTGTGTGTGTGTGTATGTATGTAAATATATACATATATCCAATTTTACAGTCCATTCTAACTCCTTTGTCATAACTGTGTGCTGCCAAGGCCTTAAAAGTTTAGACTAATGTAAAATTTTGAAGACATTTAGAAAGAAACAGCCAAACGCAGTCAAAGGAGAATGAGGCTGCTGTTTTGGATTTGGTGAGAAAATCATGTTTGGGCCACTTTTACCTGCTGTGTTAATGCAGTCTGAAATTCGTCTTTAGTGAGGGTCGTTCAGTCCAATGGGCACATTCATCTGTACCTTCTGTAAAAGAACATTTGACCTTCAGCCCATTTGGGCAGGTTTTAAGGAAGAGAGTGGCATCAGGTGTACACCAAACTCAAACCCTTTTTGTTCAACTAAACTGAGCAACAATTCAGCAAATAAGATGGATTGTGAAATGCTTTACAGTCTAACTGGACAAAAACACATTCAGTCAGGTGAACTTGATTTAACATGATAACATTCATAGTGAAATGTTCCATTGGTGCAGTTCTTATGAAGAAAAAGCACATCCTCTACGGAGAACACACCTCTTTAATGCACAATAAGCATTTATTGGCTGATTTTACCTTGTTGGGAAAATACAACAAGATTTGGCCCATACAAGTGTTATGGCATATTTTATGGCATGTTTTATTATTTTCCAAACTGAGCAAATGAAAATAAAATGCCATATTTATGTTCCACCAAGGATGTGTCATGGTTTTAACACAACTTACTTTGGCGTAGAAAATCAAAAACATGTATTTCTACCAGGCGTGTTAAAACCTTTGCATAGAACTGTATATAGTATGGCTGATGGAACAAAACCTCAGATCTCCTGTACAGTATATGTATGTTGTAAGAATTTCTAATCCTAACCTAAACATTAGCTACCAAACAGAAAAAGCTTTGCTCTTTTAGTTTAAAAAAATAAGGCTTTAGTAAAACATCACCTTGGCTTGGACTTATTTTGTTGCTGCTGTATATCATCTCTCTGGTGTTCTCTGGGTTTTCTCTAAGTCAGAATATTTTTGTCCTGAAAAGAACATTCAAGAACACAAAACACGCACTCACTCTTACACAGAGACACACTTCTTTCCACTGTCTAATATATCTTCCTTCCATCGTTCTCCTTCATACATACATACAATCACATAAACCCGATCTCTCTGTAAAAGAGATCTTAGTCTACACTCTGAGGTGCTATTTTTTATTTTTCATTTTTTATTTTCTTTTCAGCTTTAGAACTCTGTGGTATAAGCTGTTCTCTATTGGACAGTGCTTTCTCTCACTCTCCCTCTCTTTCCCTCTCTCTCTTTCCCTCTCTCTGTCTCTCTCTCTCTCTCTCTCTCTCTCTCTCTCTCTCTCCATCAATCATTACCTCCATTCTTAGCTGCAGCAGGGTGGGTAGTGTTACCCAGGAGGCATCTCAGATTCTATTACCCAGGTCTGGAACAGAGCGTCCAGCAGCTACTGCACAAAAAAACCAAAACAATGACAGGACACAGTGTTATTGTTCTTTTGGAGTTATAACTGGTGCCGGTGTAAATATATGAATATGATCAAGTCAAGCACAATATGTGCAAAAGAAATGAAACATATACATTTTTTTCATAACTGGTATTGGCAGCTGCTTGACCACTGTTTTACCCACAGCCTCAGTGTCTCAAAAGAATTATGGAAATGTATAAAATGAGCAGAGGGTGTTTCTAAAATTTACTTCAGTGTGACTGGGCCTTTTTCCCTCTTCCTAAGCGGTAAGAAATTTGTTCGTAGAATGTTCTTTTATGAATAATTAATATCTTTTTGTTCCCTTGTGAATATAGTTGGAGAAACATGTTAGTGTTTGAGGAAAAAATCAAATGTATTTGTGGTGTGGTGTTCTAGCTCTTGTTTGACTAAGATCAGCTGACTAAGGTCTGTTAAATAATTTTTTTGAATGAGAGTTTAATATAATATGTTAAGGCTTTATTGAAAGTGATTGTTAAAATTCCAAAAACTAAACCAGACTGTTCAGGCATATGAAATGACTGCGTTTGGTTCATGAAAACACAGTAGGAAAAAAGCTCTATTTCAGTATTACATTTGCTGTGCTCGATTTTGCTTGTTAAATATGTTACATTGTACATTGTATGTTACATTTTGTTACTGTTGTGGATTTTGGCAACAGTTCTGTCGATGTATTGTATTTCATTCATCTGAAAAGTAAATAAAAAGCAACACTTTTCTCAGATTTTTTAAAATCTGCTTTTTATATATTAGACTTTTCAGTTTTTTTTTTTCTTTGACCAACAAAATCCTTTGCTGGTGCTCTAAATTTGCTTGGAAATGTTACTAATATAAAACATAGACACAATTCTGTATTTCTGTTTACATACTTCTGGCTATCTTTGTTTTGACATTATATTTTTAGTCACAAGGAAATGATGCATTCATCAAGTAAATTCAGTACATAACCTTTTCAGTGCAAGGCTTTATAGACTGTGTTGCTGACATGTGTATCTCTCTGTAGACACCCAGCGCTGTCTGCAGGCAGTGGAGCGACTGCAGGCTCGTCTGAAGGAGAAAGGTGGTGATGTGCCCTCTGATGAGAAGCTGAGCCTGCTCAAGTCTGTCCTTCAGAGCCCTCTGTTCCACCAGATTCTTGCCTTGCAGAAATCTGTACAGCACCTGAAGGAACAGGTATTTAAACTACATTACCCACAGTCCACCACAGCTTGTGACATATATACAGCTTGGACAAAAAGATTTGAAATAGTTTGCACAATGATATAATTCGATGACCATTTGAAAGGAATTGATTTTCACATGTTCCAACATTAGCTGCATGATTCCTCTGTAGGCTCCTATGCTGTGCCTAGTTCCTAATGATGCAGCAGAAGTCTACTAGTTGTCTGAGCAGAAGCGGCCAAGAAAACTAAGTTTTACTTTCTCCTGTTGGTTATAAATTATGGGCGTGGAAACATTTTGGTTAAAAAGTAGATGGATAGACAAGCCTTTTGTCGTTTGTATAAATTCAGTTACTTGTGTAATACCACCTGAAAAAGGTGATTGCACTCCTGAGGCCAGTGGCCCAACTGTATGAAATTAAATTTTATTGTAGGGACTTTTCCCCAAAAAACCTCAAATCACCAATCTGGCCCATAGCTTGGCTTTACAGAATAACTGGAACAAAAGGAGACTGGTGAGTGCTAGCTCTTTAGTGCTTTAGTGCTAGCTGGCTAGTCTACTCAGTTTACTGCTAGGCTCACATTGTTTACCTCGGCACGGAGCACTGCCCATCAACATAAGAGGCTTAATAACTCTCACTGACAAGAATGACTAAACTGAACTAACTCGGGCATGCTTCGACCCCACTGTATCAATTCATTATGACTGCAGACCCCAATATAGAACTGAATCACATCTTTTCATGGCACATAGATAAAAATCATCAGATTGTTTACAAAAAGAATGATTTAGAATTGCATTGTGATTGTGACAGACTTTAGTTTATAAAACAGAATTGCCATTTAAATTACAGTCACAGTATTGGTCACACACTCCTATATATTACCATATATATATATATATATATATATATATATATATATATATATATATATATATATATATATATATATATATATGTGTGTGTGTTTGTGTGTGTGTGTGTGTGTACATATATATGTGTATATGTGTGTGTGTGTGTGTGTGTGTGTGTGTGTGTATGTGTATATATATATATATGTATATATACCAGAGTTTTGCCCTAATCTTTGAACCATCCAAAGAAATCGAGAAGACAACATTACTAATTAGGACTCTGTGACTAATTAGGACAGAATAATATTCCAATTTAGGCTCATTTAGTTAACCGACTCATTACTCATTTGTGCAAGATAGCAATTAATATATTGCATAATAATATGCTCAGTCGATGTGATTCCTGCAACTAATGCAAACTGCTGAGGAAATCAGTACTGCACCATAAATTACAGCTACGCTATCTAGCAGGAGACAATGTATCCAAGCCCCAAACTGCACTGCAGTGTACTTATATTCCTTGTCATGACTCACAGTTTTTATACTTCGGTGACTTCGGCGTCTGGAGTCAGTCATTTGCTCAATATGGGGCCTTGAGCCACAGAATAACGTGTTCCGGTCGTACTGTGTTTAGAGAAGCATGTTATGAGTCATTGTTCTGACTTTGTAAAATTTTAATCATCTTTAACCACGTCAGCAGCTCTTCCACTAGAACCACAGTATCTAAATCAAAGGTTGCATTTGCCAATTACTAATGTAAGAGTGCAGATCTGGGATAAGTGTTTGTGTCTCACCTAGTGAACACTGTTAAAGCGAGGCCTGTAAGTCAGGAGGTAATGTTGTGTAATGCAGGAGGTGAAGTCCAGAATATAGTATTAGATACAGTGTGTTTATGTTACATTGGCTAAATCCTAGCATTCAAGTATGTTGTATGTTGTTTTGTTATAATATGCTAATCTAATAAGATTTCAGATATTTAATCATAATAACGTATCTCTTCCTCTGGTATTTCTTTTTTTCACAGACATACTTGTGGGATGGACTGATGGTTTAGAGTTTAAAGCAATAAAGTGATTTATCGCTTTGTGATTTTAAAGTGATTTTGATAAACCAAATGTTTTGTCTTTAGAGGCTGGCAGTATAATGATACAGGATGTTAATTAAATACTAAGAACACAATTTAAGACTAAGAACATTGTGAAGTGCTTAAAAACATCTTAAACTGGTGATGAGATTATACCTGCATACAAAAGGATCATCCAGGAAAGGCCCAGTCAATGATGGGTGGACCCGCACCATCAAAAATGCATCAGCCAAAAAAAATCCAACAATTATTTTACCCTGTACGACATAAAAAGATTCAGGATATCCACACGCAAATGCAAGTTAAGGGAGTACTATCACAACAGCATTCAAAAAGTTGTCAACTCAGAGCTAGGGCTTTTCTGAAAGGGACTATTACAGAATGAAATCGGCAACAATTAAGTTTATAAAAAAATATTCTAAAAAAAAAATGTCTGTATATATAAAGATTTTACGCACTGTCCCAGGTTTTTTGAGCTTTTAGTTGATTTGCATTGACATTTCTTTGATATATATGTTAAGAATTAGCAAAAGCCTACAGAAGCAACTTTTGGCCTTGATATTTGTTTATTTGAGCTTGAGTAGTATCTGTCGGGAGCTGTTAATTGAAGAGAAATCAGCTTGTTTTGACCACTCTAGCTAATCAGCCCATTTGAACCCTCTAGGACTCTACTTTTATAATTGCAGATGATAAACAAACACAACAGTGTGTTTATTTAGTTTGCTCACTTTTGCATTTATTTATATCATGTTTGTCAACCAAAATTATGTGATTGTGAGCGTCCTGGGTCGTATATCAGATAATGAACAGGTAGGGCTGTAACATGATGAATGAGCGTGTGATGATTGTACTGTATATTTTTTTCTTTGAAGGCTTGAACTAGTCACACAGCTTAGGTATCCTGGGCATCTGGGTTCAACCTGAGTGAGAGTTTGTTGCGAAACTATGTGAGCTATGTCGGGGGAGGCTGGGATAGTGGAGGAATGGAGATTATCAAACGTCTGCATGCTCGCTCCTTCTCTCGCTCTCTCGTTCTCTCTCTCTCACACTCACACACACACACTCAGTTTTTTTCTCTCACTCCTTCTTTCCCTTCCTCTCCCTTTCTCTTTCTCTCACCCCCTCTGCTTGTCTGTCTTTTTCTTATCTCCCTCCCCGTCTCCCTCCCTCATCCTCTCCCTCTTATTTTCTCTCTCCCCCTCTTCTATTCCTGTTTCTGTCTTTCTCCTCTCTGTTTCTAAATTTTTCTCCCCACGCCTCGTTCGCCATGACCTTTCTCTCACATATTTTATCTCTTTATCATTCTCTCTCTCTCTCTCTCTCTAGCTCTCTTGCCCCTCCTGTCCAGTTGCGTTCTTATGAATCACTACCTGTAATGTAACTAATGACTAATTAAGCATAAAGGCGACTTTATTCAGCTGCAATTTGCCAATCAGTCACTGTAATAAATGCTAAATGGAGCCACATCAGCTTTTATTCACAAAAGTTATAATTCCAGCTCACGGTCCAGACAGTTAAATTTAGATGTATGAACCTTTATCCTCAGACAGGAAGTGGAGTGAGAGAACATTGAGGAGGTAGTTTTGTCCGGAGGCGTTTGGCACTCACAGTGCACCTGAACAAAAACCTCATCAGGGTCTTTATTTGTTTGTCCCAAAGCCTCCGCTGGACCTCGGCTGTTTACAGCAACCAGTGGGCCAGGCTTTGTCTTTGTCCCCATGGTGACCAGACTGCAGGGGGAAGGGCGAGGGGGTGCGGGGGAGACAGGAGTGGGTGACGTGGGGCAGAAGCAATTTCTTAAATGTGCAAGAACCAAACTGGAACGCTAATCCTCTTAGCAACGCAAGCTCACGAACAACACGCATACTTGGTGCTAACGTAGCTTAGCGCATTCGGAAAGCTGCTCGCACACGACTGCTCTTCTTCTGAATGGGCTAAGCTTGGGTTAAGCTACATTTACAGCAGACAGCACTTCACACGGATTTGCAGTGCACTAAACCAAACAAATTACACTACAGTACATAATCATTTAACATAAAGTAATCAGTTTCTGTTTATTAGCTGGGTTTAGCATATAGGACAGAAATAAATCATACAATATAGCAAATATTCCAGGATTTGCACAGGCCACAATTTATGTGAGAGATACCCAAGGTAAAATATTACTCCAGTAAAGTAAAGGTTCTTTCCTGTAGCCACTTAAGTAGAAGTACTAGAATACTTACCTACAAATGTACATATGTATGGAGAGTAGCATGATTGTTTTTATGTCCTATTATAATTTCTGAAACAAGACTCCTAATCAACTCACTGTAGGTGAAGAGACTCTATTGTCTCTCAGTTCACCAGTCTTTAATATAAGTTCGTTAGTCTGACACTGATGTCTATTCAAATGATCATAAGCACAAAACACTAAAGGAGAACAGTTTACATTAGCTAGAACTATAAAATAGCTTTTTTGCTTTAAGTTTAATAAAAACTTTAAATACAGGTTCACAAATGAGTTTTCCTTTAATATGTTGCACCTGTACCCAAACACTTTACTATAAAAGGAAATAGTGTTTGTATAAATGCAGAAGAAGACACTCACCAGTCACTATTTCTGTGTTGTGATTTATTTACCCACAATGTCAGGAACAATAAAGTTTTTCTGTTTACTAACCCCATCCTTTACCCACCTTCCTCCAGGTGGTCCTGGATGTAGTCCAGGTCTGAAATGGACATTTCTATAGATTCCAAAAAACCATGAATAAGCTTGTTTCGTTCCGACATGTTATGTTTTTAAGTGCACAGGAGCCGAAAGGAACTACAAAATTCGCTTAATGTAGTGGAGGTAGAGTACAAAGTCATCGAAAATGAAAAGCTCGGTACAGATAGTACAGATACACGAAAAAACTACTTAAGAACAGAAAATACCTACACTTACTTCCTTACTGTCGACCACTGATTGTAGGCTACTTATCTTAGCCTGATGCCTTCTTCCCTCAAGCCTCTTTGTAGTTTAAAACAGCCTGTTTAGTCTGATGTGTGAAATACATGCACTACATGTCTGAAATGAGGCAGTGTAACCCTGATTCAGCACCGTGTTTCCATGTATTTCCATGCTGCTGACTGCACAAACATTTCAGTTTTTGTGCAAAAAAACTGAAGGCACTGTGTTGAGAGAGATTTCGAAATAAAAGGCCAAACAGCGTCCAAGAAAAGTTAAAAGTCTGAGAGCAAAGTTAAAAGAAATCGAGGACCTGAGCCAAAGAAGTGGCTGTGGCTGAATAATGTGCCCTTTTACAATGAGCTCGAACTCATTCTGGGTTAGGTCCAGCTGTCAGCCATTGTAACGTGTCCCCGTGATGCAGTCGAAGATGAAGCTAAAACTTCCTGGAGCAGACCTGCATTCATTGGCAGTCATAAATGTTTACCTCTAGATGAGCGTGACACATAAGGCATTTGGCTTGTGCACATGCAGATCAGTTTAGGAGCATGATGTGTTTATAGTGTTGGCCAATATAGGTCTCCTTCACGTTGTGAACAGCCTAACAAAAAAAAAAAATCTGTGTGAATATAGCCCTAAAGCCAGTTTTCAGTCTACATTCCTGATGATGTGCTATGAGGAGGACCTGTACCTTATAGAGAGCATGCTACAGATATGATATCTGTCTGTAGCTCAACAGTTGTGTTGACAGAATAGTAATGCCGTGTTAGGTGCAATGAATAAGATACTAAGGAAGAATATCTTTTCATGTTTAGAAGTAAAAGTATGTTAATGGGTGGGTATATTAGTGTTTTATCATGGTTTGAATAAAAATCAGTAAATGTATGATTTGGGTTTTTAGCTCTCATTCAGTAATTGCCACAGTGCATATATAAACAGCATGGGGCCACTTTATAGAATAATTACAAAAGGAAGAAGCTCAAATGTTAATGTGGAAATGCATGCACATCAACTACTCTGGGGGCAGATTTTAAAGAGTTAAACGATGGAACGGACGGACACTGTCAATCAATTACTGCGGAGACCCTCACTTTAAATGGGTTATTTGGATTAACAGCATGTCAGAGAGATTTCTCTCTGAGAGATGCATTCCTTTTTCCCTTTGTTTGAACCCTTTGTTGTTTAGCATTGTGGCCAGCTTGCCAGCCATTTTATATACATAATATTATTTTAAAAATGGGTGCATTATTAGCGAAGTAGTACAATTTAGTATACATTCTGTATTGACATGTTGACCGTTGTTGAGTTTTAATGTCAAGCCATGACAAAAACATGGTAAAAACGTAAAGTATATTTTTCACCTGGCAAAACAGGTTATGATAAAATATATTCTTACAATATTACTGCTCACAAATACAAATGTCGTATGGAATGGAAGCTTATGAAATAAAGTCTGAACTTTCTCCCATTTTTTGCCTCTTTCATGAGCAGAAATGAGAAAGAATTCATATTGAATATCATACCCGCTTTTATCAGCAGCAACAACTGATGGTTAGGTAATATTCCTGAGCTAAATATGACACTGTTAGCAGATACTTCTTTCTAGCATTTGTTTCCTAAATGTCTTCTTTCTTGTTTCTTTCTTCTGCGAGACATTTAATGCAATAAATTGCCTTTTTCCACAATTTTTTTTACAAAACATATAGCACGTCATGCCCAAGAAATGTATTCCTCAAGACATCTTGAAGAGGCAGCTAATATATGATTGAGGTTGTGTGTATCACCAGAGGAACCATAAAGTTCTGCACAGATGTTTTCTCTGTCATATTCTGTCTTGATAATTGATGCGAAACATTTTGTAGTTTATCAAGATCATGGCACGCTGGTAAATATGGAAGTTAATTAGGCAGTGGTGAGGTCTAATGAAAAACACGTGTGGCCATATGGCCCGAGAGGAGAAATGATCATGGAATTATCAGAACTAATGTGTTTTTCTCTGCTTCAGAGCGACTATTCATATTCTCGAATGATGAATAAATAAAAAGACAATTAAAGCCACCCCATTGATTAGAAAAGTTATTTTATCTGTTTCTCACTTTTTCAAGCTCTCTCTTTTCATCTTTGTCTCTGCCTTTTCTCAGGGTCCGTGTGTGAACTCAGATTATAATGGGGGATATGTGGACTTGTCTCAGATTAACGGTCAGCCCTCACTGGACGAACATGAGCGCATCATTCGTGCCATGGCACAGGTAAGGTGACACACACAAACACGCACACTCAGTCTCAGAACACACACACACACACACACACACACTTGTTTTTCTACAGTGTTAGCATGTGAGATGATATAGAGGTTCTGTATGTATAGAGAAATATGCATTCAGGTTTTGCTGCCTGAACTTTTTTTATGAATGTAAAGTTTGGCAGGTCAAAAAAAACCTTACAGCTAAAATGTCAAAGAATACATCTGTGAAGGCAAAAGAAACGTTGTTGTATAAATGAGTTATAGAATGAGTTAATAAAATTTTTCAGCAGTGTACAGGACCCAATGAGTTGCACAACTAATGCAGAATCTGCTTCACAAAAGAGGCAGATATCAATGTTCTTACCAATATCTTGCAGAAAGATTTTGTCTGCTTAAAATGTGCAAAGTATCTTTAATATGACTCACTAAATAAAAATTTAAAAGGCTATGCCCACCACTTTTCCCCAAGGTGTGTTTTCCAGCATAACATTCCCGTATAATTGAATATACAGTAGAGAAGCAATGTCCTTTTTGAAAGAGTGCCCTAGTAATTCTATTTGTAAGGTAGGCAGAAAGAATCTCCCAACAGCATATTCACAAGTAGTTTTTTATTACTGTCATTTAAATAAATATTTTATTATTGTCAGTCGTGTTGTATTTACTGTTGTGTGTGGTGCATGCTCTGTGTTTGTCTGCTGTGTGTGTGGTCTTTTATGCAGGGTCGGTACATCACTCATATTGAGCTGGTGAAGCCGGTGTCTGGTGGTCTCGGTTTTAGTGTGGTAGGACTTCGTAACGAGAACCAAGGAGAACTGGGCATTTTCATACAGGAGATACAGACAGGAAGTGTTGCATTCTGGTACTGGACAAGACACACACACACACACACACACACACACACACACACACACACACACACACACACACACATATATATATATATATATATATATATATATATATATATATATATATATATATATATATATATATAGCATAGTAAACTCTAGAAGACTAATGGAAACACCAGAGCTCTGCCGACTTTTCTGCTACTGGCTCATCATCACACCCTCATTATAAATAGAATGATAATGGGCTTATTATGTATATTTTTTTATGTATATTTTTATACCTTGCTGCTGCTCTGAAGAAACAAAACCTGCACTCTGCACTGCTGACTCTCCTGAATTGCATTATATTTTGCTTTGTTGTGTAACACTGTTGGTAGACTGGAGGAAAAGCATCAGACATGGAGAAATCAGACTCTGTATCAGAATCCATTTTTACTCTAAAGTATTTCTCTGTCCTGAGTACCAGTGATGGCAGGAAAAGGATCTTTTAGATAAATAGTGACAGTGTATCTAGATTAGGAGATGCGAGGCTTTGTGTCTCTAATGTCTGATTTCAGTTCATTTAAATAACAATGACAGGGAATAGAACAAAGGATGTCAGACGGTCAGTAAATTAATGCTGAGCTGTATCTGAACTGATCTTATCTAACCCATGCCAGGTTATTTCTCTGTGTTATATAAAAGTAAAGTGTATATTATTCAGTTTTGTTTTTTATTTAACTTTTTTTTAACAGTAGTTTTGATGAAATGTAACATGTAATAAATTCAGTACCTCAGTTTATGCGGTGCAGAAGAAAACTCATTGTTTTTATGTTTTGTTTGAGTTGAGTTTTATTAAACTGTCTCTCTTGTTTTATTAGTGATGGTAGCCTTAAGGAAGGAGATCAGATCCTGGCAATAAACGGACAGCCACTGGACCAGAACGTCACTCATCAGCAGGCGGTCGCTCTGTTACAGAGAGCATCAGAGCGTGTTCATATTACAGTTGCCAGAGGACCTGTCCCTCAGCTGTCCAGCCCAGTAGTGTCCAGGACTCCCAGTGCTGCTAGTACACTGTCTGCACATTCTAGTGCGGTGAGATGCCACAGTACTGTTTAAAAGTTTGGAATCAATTATATAAATAATGTAATAATGTTTTTTCGATAAACTGAAGCCAATGTAGTTCCAGATACATGTTCACCGCTGTTGATCTTGTGATCAAACTTGACTTAGCTTGACTGCAGCCTAACATTTGCAGTGGATAAAAATACAAAGTATTGAATATTGAATAAAATATCAAAAAAAAAAAAAAGTTTAATGTGTAATTTAAAGGGCCCTAGCGGTCCACTTAAATTGTTTGTACTCTTATGCAGAATCATTGGACTCAGGTGGAGACTATAGAGCTGGTAAATGATGGCACTGGCCTGGGTTTTGGCATCGTTGGAGGGAAGACCACTGGGGTTATTGTCAAAACCATCCTACCTGGCGGCATTGCAGACCAGGTAAGATATATCTATGAGGAGTCTCAAACCTCAAAAGCAAGTCTGGTCAAAACAATTTGACAACGAGATCTGGTGATGATTTAAAAAGGTGTGGTGATTTTGTCCAGTAGTTTGCACAGTGCTAACTGGTATGTTAGTTCTCAGCTATGTTAACCTCATAGCTCGCAAAACTGAAGAGGCTGACTTCAGACTTAAAACATATCTTGACAGAATAACTGAATTTGGGTTTAAAAGGGAAAACCAAGCCATTTTTTAATGTCTGTGTTACTTGCCATGTTTTTTATTAGGCTGTGTCCATTAGTATAAGCCCAGGTGTGTCTCTGCTGTCTGCCTATTGAGTAGATTAGTTTGCTGAGTGTTTAAAGCAGAGAAGTGCACACAGCTGGTGTGCACCAGCAACCTCCAGAGGGTCTCTTTATGTGTGTGTGGGGGGGCTTTGAAGAGGAAGTGTGAGCTAATCCTGTAGCTTACTGAGCCATGCAGGATAAAACTTTAATAAAGACGTCAAATCTGACCTGCTCACACTGTTCACACATACATGCACACCCACCAACTACACCCTTTTTGGAGATATTCAGTAGTCTGTATGTTCTGCTTCTTGCTGTATATTTATTCAAATTTTATGTAGTTTGATTTCCTTAAGTTGACTTTACTTTGCTCTTGTAGGTATAAAGTTATTAAGGTCGTTTTACTATGCAGTTTAAACAATGACAAACTGAGTCTGTTTGGCAAATTTCTGTTTTAATAGAATATGTTAAATGCAAACACACAGACACTTGAAGCTAAGACATTCATTGTTTTATTTACAATGTAGTAAACACATTTACATATTATTGTTTATATATTTAATATTTTATACTGATTCCTTCAGTACAGAGCTCTTTCCACAGCTCACTGAAACACATTGGTCAGACTATCACTTTGTTTACACTGAGTGATGTCCCATATCCCCGTCCTCGTCCTGGAGATCTGCAACCCTGCAGAGTTTTAGTCTTGTACACCTGATCCAGGAAACAAATGCCTTAAAACATCTACATATTAGAGCCAGGTGTGTTGAATCTGGACTCCCAAAGGTGATAGATCTCCAGGACCATGGTTTTCCACAGCTTAGCTAGATGAAGGACAACAGGCCTATAGTTATTCCACTGTCTCTTCATAATGGTTTTGGTGGTTAGTGGCAGGTTAGGCTAGTTCAGTGGTTAGTGTTCAGATCAGTCCTAACCAGTGAGAGAGCTATTATATCTACCTGTGCAAAGAGAAAATCTGATTGGATAAGTTGCAGAATCTCTCACTCTGTTCAAATGTAATTAAATACATAAATGATGTTATTATTACGTAATGAATATTAACATTTTTAATATTTATATTCTGTATTGATTTGTGTATGTACTAGATTTTTTTTAGTTTGTTTCAGTGTTAAACAATACAAATCAAAGTTTTAAAACTAAAGAAAATATAATAAAATATCTTCTACTTGCAAACAGAATGCTCTTTCAGTTTATTAACAGAATCTGCTTTGAGAAAAAAAGTTGCGTACTTTAACTTAACTGTGGGTTAATGCCTCCTTCATAAAAGGAGTACTGGTCGAGCATTTACCAGTGTTGAACAAATAGTTAGACAGATGAAGGAAGTGTTTTCAGGTCTTTTATATTACATTTATTAACACTTGCTATTTTTAAAATTTTTCTTCATTGTCTTTTGCAGGATGGTCACTTGCGGAGTGGCGATCACATCTTGCGCATCGGTGAAACTGACCTGTTTGGTTTGGGCAGTGAGCAGGTAGCCCAGGTGCTGCGACAGTGTGGCAACAGAGTCAAACTGGTCATAAGTAGAGCTACCGTAGACGACACCTCTTCCCTACATGTATCCCTACCAACGGTTACGGAGCAACAGGTGAACCAGTTGATAGGATGAACTTCAATAATAAAATATATATATTTAATTATTAAATAATGATTGTTTTTTTATATTTATTAAACCCAAGTCTGGCTGATTAAAATATCAGAATCTTGAATATAATCCTGTGTGTTTCGCTTAAAAAAATCAGCTGACTTGTTTTTCTGACTTCCTTTTTTCTGTTCTCTGTTTTGTCTGGCAGAGTCCCGAAGAAGAGGAGTCGGGAGCGTTTGATGTGAGTTTGACGAAAAACTCTCAGGGCCTCGGTATTACCATCGCTGGATACATAGGAGACAAAAATTCTGGTGAGATTTAGGGTAATGCTTTCTGCAAATAAGGTATCCATAATATGTGCATTCATAAGGAACTACTTGACCTAAGTGTTTAAATACCTAAACTGTATAACACCATATTTAAATTATACAGATCTGTTTGATGTTCCAAAAAGCCACATATATTTAGGAAGTATGATTGTTTTTAATTAAAAGTCTTTTTAATTCCTTGATCCCCAAACCCGTTTAATACTTATCAAGTAGCTACACTACAAGAACAAAGTTTTCTTGCTCTGAATGTAGCTTTCTGCCATAAATGCATTTTAAAAAATCAGCCAAAATCTTATTTCAGAAGAACTTGAGCACCAGGCAGCATATTTATAATCATATTATGTCTGTTTGTGGGTCGGCTAGTACTGACATTAAACACTTCCCATCACCTCCACTGCAAACAAATCTGTTTACATTTTTCTAGAACTGAGCATTTTTCATCAAATGATTCTGAATTACTTTGTGCATTAAGCACGCATTTACATGGAGAATTTGAAAAATACTAATAATAATAAATCTTGATGTGTAACAAAACTGTTCTGTCTTGCATTATACACCACACATGCATGGCCTCAGCAGTACCTGCCATTTCTGTTGCTCCATTTATTATTAAGTTTACACACAGCATTGTGTTTATACAGAAAAATACAGATATAGATAGTTGTGATAGCTGTTGCAACTGTTGTGCTGTACAGTTATCTATTACTTGTATTCCCTTCTCTATTTAGTCAATTCACTTCCAACTTGTTATCTGGTGTAATTAATAGAGTAATGTCTCATTTCAGTTTTTAGTTTGATGTCCTTTGCCTAACCTGCACTGTACTTCATTTTGTGTTGCAGAGCCTTCCGGGATATTTGTTAAAAGCATAACTACAGGAAGTGCTGTTGAGCAAGATGGCCGTATCCATGTGGGAGATCAGATTATAGCTGTGAGTGTTTCACAGGGATCTCACATTAGTGTATCCAAACCTGAGAACACAGATTTAAATATTATGAACTGATCGAAAAAAAAAATTTTTTTTGCTTATTCAAAACATTTTTCAATTTTCATTTAATTGTTTCTTCATAGTTTAAATTAAACAGCATAGTGTAAGAGAAGCCTTATAAAACAACAGCGACAACATTAAAGCAGCAGTACATCAACTATTTTTTGACTTGTCTTGTTTGTATTTGTAGAATTGAAAGTGATACTGAGCACTACAAATGTTTTGTTTGTGTTGGTCAAGGTTTGTGCTAGGCGATGTGGTGCATAGTAGCAGTTGTATATGTACATATATGTTCGTGTGTTTCTCAGATTTATCTGTGTTATCATGTTGGGTCTACCATAGAGTAAAAGAGTTGGTATATATTCATGGGCCCATCTTGATAAATCAGTTACTAATATAATGATGGTCATCACATAAAGCATGCTTTCTCAGTGAATTTGCAGTGATAAGATTGCAGTGTGCATATTAATAGTGTATATTTTACATGTTTCTACTGTTCTCTCCTATAGTTTTTTTAATATATAAGATGAACTGAATCTTTTTAAAGGGTTTCTCATATCTCTTTCCATTTAGGTATTTAAATGGTTCATTTCATTCCTGTTGTTTGGCCTGTTTAATAAAATCAGTGGATTACCCGATTTCTATTATGATGCATAAGAAAGTCCTGTGTATTTAGAGTAAGCGTCTCCTGCTCATGTCTGTCCTCTGCAGGTGGATGGTATGGACATTCAGGGCTTCACCAATCAGCAGGCAGTGGAGGTATTACGACACACTGGCCAAACCGTCCACCTCAAACTCGTCCGCCGCGGCTTCAGGCCAGAAGATACACCCTCGCCAATCATGCCCATCACTGCAGAAACTAAACCCGCCCCCAATGTGTCCCAAGACTCAAGACTGGAATGCGTTGCTATAGACACCACTCACGGTAGGTAACCATGATATTAATAACTGGGAGAAAGAAGTATCAATTATCTGTAGTTATTTGGCCAGTATTGTTTTGAGGATTAAGAGCTGTAGAATGCAATCATCCTCTGCCAAAAGCCATAGCAGAAATATAATGCCTGTCATTAAGAGGCATTCAAAGTCCTGCTTTAGAGTACTATCTTAACTCCTTAGTGGGGATTTGTAAAAAAGGCATGGTGGGGGCAGGTGTGTGTGTGTGTTTGTGTTTATATAAAACACAAACACACAAAACTGATATAAATATAAAACAAAACTGAAATAAATAAAGATTAAGCCAAAGTATCCTACAAGAACATACAAAAATGCTGGTTTTATAACTAATAGAGCAAAATATTTTATTAGAATCAGAAAATTATTGTTGTATAAAAACAGGATGCACTACTACATAAAAATTACTATAGATAATATTACATTTAGCTACCTACACATACAGTACTAGTGAGATGTCATGCTCCACTGCAGTCAAAATGGCCATTAAAGGACCAACGTGTAGGATGACTAAACCTGTTTGATTCATCTTCTAAAAAATAGCGGCCAAAAAAAATGCTCAGTCCATCCCCTTTCTCCTTTCAGTTATTACCAGTGTAGAATAAACACTGTTCAGCATCAAACTTCAGCTTTTACTGTTCAAGAAAGTCTCTAGCAGTGGAAAGCAACACACAGTTAACTCTTTGTTTTGATTCCATATCTATCACTTCTGTTGTTTGCTGGGGATCGTAGATTATTGCCAAGAGAAGGGGGTGGCGGTTGTTATAACAGTCTCTTGCCAAGAGCTTGTCAGCATGATTGATATGAGGTTAGCATATGCATCGCAGAAGTGGTACTTCTTCATCTTGTCGTCATGTTGGCTTGGTTGCAGACAGAACGCTACAGTGAGCTACAGTATTATCGCCACAGTATTATCGCCACTTTAAGTACAAAGTTATATTACAGGCCAGGCTAGCTGGTTAGCATGCTAACTTTGTTGATATCTCTGCATCATGATATATTGACGTATTTCTTCACAATCTGTTGATAATTATAGTTCATTTTAGCATGTTTAAGACTGAGAATCTATAGTATTGCCCACTAGGGAGAAGTTACTTATATTTCAGCATGAGGACGTGTTCTATTTTTCTAAGGATATCTATAGGATATATTCTACACATTCACGATTCAAGTAATCCCTAACACTTTCAGAAATGTTACAGTCTGGACACTGATCAGTCTGTTGTGCGGTCAGTCCAGTGTGCTGAAATTACCAGCAGCTTTTTTTTTGACAGAATTTCTTTTTCAGCGACAATGCGAATCAGGACACAATCAGTATCACAGGACACAAAAGGAACCTCTCTAACTCAATGCCAAGATGTCTGACATGTTACATTATATTCCATACCTCACCATACTGAGACTCTACTTCTGTATGTGTATCTTAATAAATATCTAAATATCTGTCTGAATCATCATTTATTCCTGTTCCTGGTAACCTTTATCTTACTTCCCAATAGCACTGCAATCCCACACTTCCTTCTATGTGTATCTAATCTTTTGACGATGAGTGTATAAGTAAAGGGTGTTCCCTGACATCTGCACAGTGACAGTATAAAACACTTAAGTACTGACAAGGTTTAAAAACAAGTGTGTTTGTGTGTGCGTGTCTGTTTCCATAATTACAGCACTAGATTTAGACTCGCAGCCAAACCTCTCCGCCCATCACTCGTTCACTCATCCCTTCATCTTCACCTCTCCCTCTATCCCTTCATTTTGACCAGCCTGTGATTACTGAGGGACATGAGGAGAGAGAAAAACAACCCCATCACTTTACATGAGGCAAAGCCCAGGGTGTCTTCCTCTGAGAAAGTACCAGAAAGGACAAGGAAAAGCATGAGAGAGGAAAAACACTGGCAAGACTCTGGCATGACTTGTATTATAGTCACATTTTAATGGGTGTGTTTGTGTACATGTGTGTGTTCAGAAGAAAGGTTCCATGCAGATGTAGCAGAGACTTCCAGAAGCATAGCTGATGCAGTTCCTCTGTGCACACCTGAACGAAAGAGTGGTAAGAAAAATCCCATTGTGTTGTGGCTTTTATTTCAGTGAAATAACATTTTTAACATAATGATTAGTGCATCATGTTTTAGGCTAATTGCCAGTCTGCTGTATTTAAATAAAGTAGTAGGTATTTTTAATATACAGCCAGTATTAATTTTATATACTTATTAGTGATAATTGTAACTTATTGCTGCCCTGCAGGCATTAAACTAAGCAAAGAGGAGGAGGAGGAGCTGATGAAGAAATGGCAGAATGCTCTCGGTCCCAGCAACGAAGTCATTGTGAGTAATAATAGTTAAGAGTTTAGTTTAACAGTAATAGTGTACTGATTAGGTGGTCATAATATTCTGATATAACTATGTAGTTTAAAATGTATAGACAATTACCAGCAATAAAGCAATTCTGTGTTACAGAGGAATACGCTTAGAACAAGATATCATACAGTCCAATGAGAAAAGTGGCCAGAAGTCAGAATAAAACATCTTTTATCAGATGCTAGTATTGGTACAGCAGGTACAGAGACCAAACAGCATTGTGATTATTTTTTCAAAGCTGGTGGCATTGCTGTATGGTAGACAGTACAGTGTGTGATGGCATTGGAGTTTTGTTTGTAAATGACAAACATGTTAATTAAGTAAAATGATTGATTTTTGAATTTGCACCGTGCCTGCTTGTGCGCCTGAGCTGCTGTGATTGATATGCTTGTGCAGATAGTAATCTTCTGCAGTAATTATACACAGTGCACTCACAGGGCCAGACAGAGCAGATGTGCTGTGAAAGGCTACACCGCAGCAGAAGCGATATGATGAATCTCAATATTTTTAGATTTGTTTGTTGTGAATTGTTCAAAAGGCGTTTGGTTAACATTTTAACTACAGGCTTATCATTTGGTTAGTCATTTTTTCAGTTCTAAATCAAATTCACTATAAAAACAGTTGCACCCAAAGGGAAGTGACCAGACATGTGACATCTTTACCTTGACTATGGTGCCTCCACATACAAATTCGTTGGCCATCTCCACCAAGACTCGTCACTGAACATGACCTGCTGCTGTTTGAAGTCACTCCATTACAGTCTGGCACGACACCATTGCAGTCTTTGACGACATTGACGTGATGTTAAAGGCAGCCGTTGTAATGGTCTATGTGCCTGTGGTTGCCATCTGGCAATTGTGCTGGCATGAACAGGATGACCCATAAAGGGCATCACTGCTTGCTAAATGTCTACAGTCGTAACTTGGTTGGTTCTCTTCCTCCATAGTTGATGTAGGTCTTCCAGATCCTCAACGTCTCTGGTGCGTGCCTTTTTCTGTCCACTGCCAGCAATAGAGTGCTATTGTAGTCTCCATGCGGCCGGTATGGAGTGCACTACGTTGCTTCCTATAGCTCTACGATAGGACCCCTCTCCAACTTCTCCAGCTGCTCGAATTGCTTTCAGACTCTTCTCAGGGTCATACTTCGCTTTCATAGGATGCTACCAACACAACAGCATGCGTCAGAATGGAAAGCAAGCACAACAGGAAAACTTTATATAAACGGTGAGGTATCGGCCATGGCCAAGGATGAAACTTAATCATTTGCATGCCTCATGATGTCAGACCGACCCACCAAGTTTCATTCCTTTTGGTTGATTCCCTCTGGGTGCAACTATATATATGTGTGTGTGTGTGTGTGTGTGTGTGTGTGTGTTCAGTACTCAGCAACCACTCTTTTGGGATATGCAAGCTATGAAAGTTAAACATTAACAAGTCTGCTATTTGAGTGGTTAAAATGTACTTGATAGGGAGTATGTGTGTGTGTGTGTGTGTGTGTGTGTGTGTGTGTGTGTGTGTGCAGGTTGTACAGGTAGAGAAGTTCAGCGAAAGTAGTGGATTAGGAATCAGTCTGGAGGCAAGTGCTGGTCACCACCTCATACGCTCAGTCCTACCTGAGGGACCTGTTGGACGCTCTGGAAAACTCTACAGTGGAGATGAACTACTGGAGGTGCATATACATATACACACAAGTTTGTATACCTACCAGTAATCTGGTTCTTATTTTTCAATGAGCTAAAGATTTTAAGGCCATTTACTTTTTAAAATTTTTTATTTAAACTACTAAATCTTTTTTACAGTATATATGTCCCATTTAAATATATCACCAGCCTGACATCAATGATTGTTCTCAGATCTGATTGGCTGTGGTATACGTGTTGTAAAATCCTTCATATATACAAACTCTCTCTCTCTCTCTCTCTCTCTCTCTCTCTCTCTCTCTCTCTCTATATAATATATATATATATATATATATATATATATATATATATATATATATATATATATATATATATATATATATATATATATATATATATATATATACACACACACATAACAACTCTGTGTTCAACAGTGGACCCAGTCATTGCCATGCATATGATGTAAACAGCTCAAAACTATTAAACAAACCTAGATACATAAGAACACATTGCTGCTGTTGGAACGTAACCTCATATCTTCATTTCAGGATGGGGCATAATTTGAAAATTCTTGTTTTATTTACGTTGTTTGTAAATTCCATGATTTGTCCAGACAAATTTAGTAAAAAAAAAAAGGGTGTTTGGTGTAGACTAACATTAGAAGTAAAGTATGTTTTTACATTTTGAAGGTTTTGTTCTGCAACATGTTAAATTTTGCATGGCCTTTTGCATGTGTTTGCATATGTTAAATAGGTCAATGGTATATCACTGAGAGGTGAGACCCACAAAGAGGTGGTGAGCATTCTGAAGGAGCTGCCCGTGTGTGTGTACATGGCATGCTGTAGGCCTGCCCCCTTACCCTCAACTGACAGTCAACCTGGCGAATCAGGACTGGAGGAGGTGCATACAGAGTCCACAGAAAAGGTATGATAAGTAATAATTGATCATGTACATACAGATATCTGGTTATGTTTGCTACTGGAAAACAGAATTGAAGGGCCTGTCTGAAACAGACAAAATAGGACCACAGGTGCCTCAGAGTACTAACAACAGAGAATGTGACGTAGTTACATTTTTGTGCTGTTATTCTAAAAGCTGCTGAAAATTGGTCTGCATATTGCAGCAGTTCTTAATTAGGGCTTTAAACGAATGTTTTAGTATTATTCCTTGTTTACCTTCACTTGTTTACTCATGTCTGAAAGCATGCTGGTCAAAGAGCTGTCAGATTTCCCCTCATCTGGATTATGTCAGATTATGTTATGCAGGTGGACAGATATAATCCTAACCCACTGCAGAGACACTCAGACTGACAAAGGTGAATGTAGAGTGTAGAGACGCTTTAACGCGACAAACTTCAGTGTTTTATTTTCGACACAGGCTCTACTGCCGTGAAATCTAGCTAGGTCTTTAGAATAAGAGTAATTTTTTTGCTGTGTTCATCTTTGAAGAGTAGATTCAGTGAAAAGTTCACAGAGGTTTTTGTGGTTTTGGTATGAAGGTCTTGGGTGATGTTGAGGACTTCCTTGTAACTGGCGAATCAGAGAAGAGAGTAAGAGATCATGTGACAGAGGAAGTGGCCGGAGCTCCCTTGGCGATGTGGGAATCAGAGATTCAGGACATCGAGCTGGAAAAAGGAGAACGGGGTTTGGGCTTCAGTATCCTAGACTACCAGGTGAGAAGATGGGCCAGTGGATTTGTGCCAGGTTTATGAGTAATTAAAATTCTAGTAATGCTACCCTAAATGCACAGTCTGCACCCTAAGTACATTATTAAAAATGTTCATGTTTGAACAAAGCTTCTGAATTAGATGAATTGTTCCTTGATAAAGCTTGAATTGATGCACCACCTTTTCTTTATATAAAGGTCAGTTATAAAAGTCCTTTACATTTGCACATCTTTAAATGAGACACTGAAATGTTTTTTTAGAGCACCTTTTTTATTTGTCAACTTTTCTCGCTGTCATTTTTATGCATTACAAGGATACTCACACATAAATAAGTGGAGACACATAATCAATTTTATTTGCTGAAGTTTGCGTAGCTAGCAATAATTGGTTTACCAGGTCATCAGTACATCAGTATTGTTTCTAAAGTCAGTAGTGTCTCCAAAGTATGTATCTTAAAGACTTTTTAGACATATCAACTTTCAACATTCATCTGCCAACCACTGTCCAGCTGAGGTTCAGGGACCTTAGTAACCTCAGGATAAGATATATCATGCCTGATGGCTAAAACAATTCTGACCAAGTTAAATTAAACTAGACGTCTGAGAATAAAGAAAAGAAACTAGATTTTGTTATGTTTGGTATGTGTTGCATCTTAAAGGCTGTGACTCTGAGCACTGTTTACTCTGTATTGTGTCATCACTTAAATTTAGGTTACATCGGAATCACAGAAACCTACAGAGATGACAATGAGCTAAAGCTAATGTTACAGCCTAGTGAGTTTTAGCTCACTAAGAGTAAAGTAGTAAAGTGGTGCCAAGCTTGATAAACGACAGTAAACTTGTATCAGCAAAAAATAAATAAATATATCTGTTGATGGAGCTCCACCGTGTGGTAGACATCCTGTGACCGCGGTGTTGCAGTAATGTGGTTATCATCACAGCCCTAGCAGCTGAATTACTTTGGTACTATTTAGTATTAATAAAGTGTTATTCATTCCAAATTTCAGGTACCTAAAAAGTCAGCCTTAACATGTGATCTTTTGTAGCGATGACATTTAGTGCTATGTATATTGCTCACCGCTAAATGTATATTGCGCACCCCAAAAACAAATCTTAATGGAACCAAAATAAATTTTATCAGACTCAAAACAGCAATACACATTTACTGCATGCAAAAACACAGGGTGGTGATTCATGTTAGTTATGAAAAGCATTAGATTCTACAGCTGTGAATAGGAAGAATAAGAACTGGGTTGTTTATGTAATTGGTGAATATTGATGCTGGCTGATGATGAGGAAGCTTTTACAGCTGTTTGGTTTACTGAATTGAACTAAACAGTGGTTAAAAGGCATAAATCAGCAAGTGAAGTCGGAAATCCATAGATTACTGCAATACTGCAATACTAATGAGGGAGCAGATATCCATTTTGGTCAAAGTGAAGTTTAAGACGGAATCACTGAACCATTTCCAGAAGAATCCACTTGAGTCATTGTGAGATCAGAGTTTTACATCCATACTGAGTTCGAATACCATTTCTGTGTCTGCATATAGGACCCCATGGACCCAGCTAAGACAGTAATAGTGATCCGGTCGTTGGTGCCAGAGGGCGTGGCAGAGCTGGATGGGCGATTGTTGCCAGGAGACCGGCTGATGTATGTAAACAACACTAACCTGGAGAGCGCCAGTCTGGAGGAGGCTGTGCAGGCGCTGAAGGGTGCCAACCTGGGCACGGTCCGCATCGGGGTGGCCAAGCCACTGCCTGTAAGACAGCTGTAATTTATCACTTCTGCTAATAATGAAAGTGCTTGTTTTTGTGTGTGTGTGTGAGTAAGCGTCTGTTTCTGCATGTAGCTGTCTGCTAATGAAGCCTGTGCTTCAGTAACCTGATTCCACTACAGGACCTCTAAATATTTCATGCAGCAGGCAAAGCCCCACTTACATCTGAAGTTTCTAAAGCTGATAACAGTGTAACGTTTTTCAGTTGACTTTAGTTGTTTTATGATCTTTATTCTTATTCAGTAGATTTTAAATCTGGTATGTTTGACAGATCGTACTTTGAAATTTGGGAAGATTTAAATCTGGTGTATTTGACAGCAGCTGGTTTATCTCCAGCTTTTCATCCTCTGCAGGCTTTTATTCTTGCCGTATCAGATCATTTCTGCATTGTGGGAAGTGCTGGCATTTTTCCATCTCTCTCTCTCTGTTTCTGTCTATCTCTTGACTCTTACTTCTCTCTCTCTCTCCCTCCTTCGTGCCACATTACTCTTTTTCTTTGCTTTTTCTCCCATTGCTTCTCCTCCTCTATCTCTCCCTCTTACCGCTCTCATTTCTCTCTCCAACCGCACTTTTCTTTTGTTATTTTTCTCCCACTATTAATCTTCCCCTTTAAGTTTTTTGAAAGTTTAACTTTTTTTTTCTGCAACTAAATAATCTTCCCCTTGAAGTTTTTGAAAGGTTTGAAACTCATTTTCCAATTTTGCTGTATAAACACCTTAAAATTTTTAATCAAATCTAAAAAATAATTTATCAATGATTATAATTAGCATTGTCCTAACACACCTTGCACTACTAACTTGCTGAATCAAATTGTGATTATTAAACAAATCAATCGTATCAAACCGGATCTAAAGCAGTCTAACCAGTTGGTCACAGCCGAGTTTCGAACGTTCAGAAGGGTTTCACTGCGCTATCTTTGCAGAATGAGGAGGATGCTGCCTCTTCCTCCTCTATCTTCTCGGTTCTGGTGCAGAAGGAGCGAGATGAGGATGAGGAGGAGGAAGAAGTGATGTTCCGTGCTGAGCCTGCGCTGGTCAGTCTGTAATGAGACAAGTTGTTACCCAAAGGAAAATACGAAAAAATGTTTAAATTATGAGGTATGGTCTCTGTAACATGTTACTAGTGCAAGGCCGCAAATGTCAGTAAATGGCAGCCAAGGACAACTTTTAAAATTGTTTGACCATGTTTTAACCCCTAGAAGTCTAGAGTTATTATCCTGTACTTAAACAGTAAAGCAAAATGACAGCAGAATCCAAGGCCTGAATGTGTCTGCCCTTATTATAACCCCTAATAGGTCATTTTACTTTGCAAGTGTAATTATGTAATTACTAGGACTGACAAACAACTAAAATGGTTGCTGAATGGTGATTAATCATGTCACCTTGCATGTTTAAGGTGTTAGTAACTGCAGGCTCCTGAACGCGGCGTCGTACAAGGGTGATGGCACTATGAGTACCTGTGGTGTGTCTGACGGGATTCATAGATTGAGAAGGGGTGCTACAGTGCTGCGAATGTCTCATTTAGTGTGTGGGAAATTAGTCCAAAGCAGATGTTAATGGTTGGTAAAAATGAGTGTTTGCATTTGGCTGTGCCAAAGACCATAGTGTGAAGGAAGTAGCTGAATTTGCAGGTGTATGGTCATACTGGTCTACCAGCTGTGGCTAAAATCCCAGTCTATTGAAAATTCTCTGACCCAACTGCACAATTCTTTGATGCAGGAGTGGCTGAACATTTATGTAGCCTACATCAAGAAACTTGTCCAGTACATGCCAAATCGAATCCAAAGTGTTATTTATCCTTGTGGAGGTTTTAGGTGACTAATGGTGGGTCCGGTGAGCTTAGTTAGATGTTTATGTGCTTCTAGTGGATTTCTCCTGCAACCACTGTCGTGGCATGCTGAAGGCATGGACTACTAATATTACTAGCATTGCCTCGACCAGTGGTGTTTGTTTCTTGTTTAAGATACTTCAAACTCTGTATACTTCAGTGACAAACAGATTTACTGTGACAGTACCTGGAAATAATTCAGAATCGTTTTTTCAAGACAGATATCAGTTGAGCGTCTTGAACCACTGTCAAAGAGTCTGGAACTACAAAGGGTCAAAATAGAAAAAACATGTAAAATATATAGTTATATATCTTGTAATATGATCCCAAAGGAATTAGCAAAAAGTCCTAGTAGTTGCATAATTAATTCCATAATAAGTTACATAATGTAACATTATTACCATTCCGTTTACGGAAAAAAAAAACACTGTCCACAGATTCAATTCATGTCTATTCTGCTGCGCCAGTTTACAATCAGTATAAGGATTAAAATAAATAGAATTATGGCAAACAATATAAAATTAGGCTTAAGAGTCCCTCAGTGTAAAATGAAACCAAAATAATATTAATAATTACAGTAAAATTCAAACAAACCCCCTAAAACTGCAATCATTTAAAAAAGAAACTGCTTTGCCACCAGACCTTTTGAACAGCATGTGTACGGATATATGAAACCATGGAGTAAATCCCACAGAACTGAATAGCATGATTAACTGATTCCAGATCGACTCTAGTGATGTGGACTTGTCGGACGAGAAGGTGTTCGATCGGCACTATGGTGACGAGGAAGATGACACGTTTCAGGCATCCATGATCGCCCTCCATGGCAGCACCTGTAGCGCTGACCTGACCTATCAGATGACCATGCAGGCCTCCACTCCTCAGGTATGTACAGCCAGTCACACCTAGTAGATGTGCTGTAACAATCAACTAAATTAAAAAGTGGTTCAATATGAAGATTGTTACTTTAGTAAACAGTGCATTGCACAAACAAACAGTAGTAGCAGCCACCACAAAGCCAGATGTTTTTATTTAGTTTAATTTAATACATACCAACCCAAACAAGAAATTGTCTCTATAAATATGAAATTCCTACCCACAAAGCTAGATAGGTTCAATGTATGATGTCTTCTCAACATAGCTGCTCACAGCTTTTGCAGTAATAATGTAACACGTCTCTATATTTAAAAGAAAGTGTAATCTATTTTGGTTTCGATCAAACAACATATAGACACAATTGTAGATTAAGTAGGTTAATACATCATGGAGGTTAATAACATTAATCAGATTAAATTAGCTGACCAGCTCATTGCTAATTGTTTCTTGACCACTTTGTAGCTTGAATGCTATATTTAAAAAGCTAATCCATAAACATACATTGCTCGCTAGCTACGTTAGTTCCAGTGCAGAAACACAGAATCACTCTTTAAATGCTAACACTATGTTTTTAATTTTTTAAGTACTTCAGAGCAAAAAATAAGCAAAACTGCTAATTCTGTCCATTTAGTTTTCAGTGTCTTTATTTTTGCAATAGTAGGCCATCCTTACTCCCCATAGAGTCACAGCCTAATAATACTGTGCCTTCCACCACCCCCCCAAACCCGTCTATAAATTAGCCTTCTCCCACCCAAACAACTCTAATGCCCCACTGAGTGTCATTAGCTAAAGTATCCCATTCCTACCACCCATTCAGTGGAAACACTTCAGCTTGCTGTTTCGTTTCCTGTATAATGACTCTCCATGCCATCATTTGGGGCTGTATTGCAGCAAGGCCCATCAGCTCTGATTTTATTTGAGTTTTTATTGGTCCTAGTGGGTACGAATGCTGTTCAGATTGAGAGCAGGACCTCCACTGAATCATTTAGAGAGATGGAGCCGTGTTATAGTTATCCGAAGCCCAACCGCGGTCACAAACGAGGGGTATTTGGTCTGTGTGATTATTATTGTCGTTTATCCTCCATTGCTTTTGTGAACAAAGGTGACTAGATCATTGTTCCATGTGCTGATTGGAATATCATCTTGTCATATTTTCAGTCGTAGCGTGCATGATGTAGTAAGGGGTGGGTAATATGAAGGTATTTTTTTGTTATCATGGATAGTGACACAATATGCTTTTCTGAACATACCGTGATTATCAGTACTTCTGGAATGTTAGTCTATTATGCACCTAGAATTTAAAAAGACATATTTAGACCAATTATACTTTTATTTTTTCTGTTTGTAAGGCTCAGACAAAAAGAACAATGTGCAATGTGATGTGAATGTGGCGATGTTTGTTTTACCTAGAGGAACACTTGCCTAGACTCCTTCATGGAGTATCCTTTTGTGACGGGGTCCAGAGTCGGAGACGATACCGAACCGTTTTCTCCTGAGGAGGAGCCCGCCTCTCTAAGACACGAGGGAGGCTCGTTAAGACTTGGCTCTGTCCACTCAGATCTGATAATGGACCTCGGCTTAGAAGAAATGGAGCCGTTGGAGCCGTTGATGTCCACCACTGGAATATCTAAAACTAGCCCCACCTCTGCTTCTAAAGAAGAGGAGCTTGTAAAGTCGTTATATACGGAGGTGGTTCCAGTCATGTCTGAGCTTCGTGTTCCTAAAAGCATTTACATTGGGGACTCTCAAGAGGAGGTAAAGAGTTCTGTATCATGGGAACACTTCATTTCTTGCATGTTTTCAGGAGAGAGGAGAAACATTATGACAAAAGACACTATATTTCCATGTTACGCGTTAGCTATTTAATTCCAGTACGCACTGACTACATATAAAAACAAAACTGTAGACTAATGCACTTATCAATAGTATTTTTACACACTTTGGAAGACTTCACCTCACAATTTGAAGTTTGAACATTTTGTATTGAACAAGTGGTCACCAGCAAGACAAGGGAATGTAGGGATCAAGAAGGAGCGGATATTTCACTTGCAAGCTTACTAGTAAACTATGCTAAATTTGTAATGTAGTCTATTTGCTTAAATGCTCATTTTTGGAAATCTACAAAGAACGTGTATACTTCCTGAACATTAAATTTATCACTCAGGTGCTGAATTTAGCATAATTTTAAAGCTTCTAGATCCAGTGCAAGACTTCAGATACTAAACATGGCTGCTGGGTTATATTTGGGGACTTCTTGCGATGCAATCTGTTTGATTGTTCTGTTTAGAAGTTCATTTGTAATGCATAGCACACCAGCGTTCCAAACTGTTGCTTTAACTGCCTTAAGCTTCAGGTTTAGATCAAGAACTGTTGTAATTGTTTAACTTAACTTGTAAAACTTAGCATGCTAAAAAACAACACAGGCAAGTTGCATCAGCAATCATATGGTGTTTGTTACACTGTTAAGGTAGTTATGTAGACTTGATCCCTTGCCCCTCCAAAGTGTCATCTAACAATCACATTTTTGGCCTGAACAGTAATAAAATGGCCTAGTGTTGGAGTCCCCAAAGAAAAATGACAGGAACATAAAAGCATTATTGAAACTGAAGGTAAATCTTCCCAATCTTCCAAGACATGTCCCAGACATGCATCAATTTCGAACCTCCCATCCGCCCATCCTGTATTATACCAGCTCATCCCTTTAGAAACTGTGGATAGATGCTGTTACTCTAGAGCCTTGCAGGTAGTTTTCACCTCTCTCCAGACTGTGTGTCCTTGCCCTGAGTGAAAATGCTTGTGTTTTTAGTTCTGTGATTTTGTGTTACCGTGCAAAACTGTGTCTCCTTGTAGGAAGGGGATTTCCCTATGGTCAAAACTGCAAAAGAAACCGATCAACCAGAAATGACTCCGGGGAGCAATTTTGAGAGGACCATCACTGTTGTCAAGGGCAACTCAAGTTTAGGTTTGTCATTTATCTGATAAAATATACATTATTCTACTTTAAGTTGGAACTATTGTTAAATATGTTACTTTGCAGCTCTCTTTCTTGTTTAGTTTTATTAAATTTGGTTGAACAAGTAGGTTTATTGCATTTGCCACATTTGTAGCATGAGGTCAATCAGGTCAATTACCACACGCACTAATTTGAAACATACTATACAGAACAGCAAGCATGGCTTGCTGTAATATAAACCGATTGGTATCTGCTGTGGCTTGTTTTGTGTTCTTTTATTAAAGACCATTTTCTTCCATCTTCATTTTCCTTTAATGGCCAAGTAGTTTTTATTGAAAAAAAAAAAAAAAAGAAAAACCCTGATGTATGCTATAAATAGGCAGGGTCGAACTGCTGTAGACTCTATACATGTAAGTGATTTGTTTGTCATAATGTCACAATACAGTGAATTTGTTTTTTATCATATTAAAATATGATATATAGTGATATATAGTGTAACACATTGGGGCAGATACTGATACTTGTTACCTGCGTTATAGGTATGACTGTTAGTGCAGTGAAGGATGGTGTGGGTATACTGATCCGCAGTATCATTCATGGAGGGTCTATCAGCAGAGATGGACGATTAGGGGTCGGTGATCTAATACTGGCTATCAATGGAGAACCAGCTGGGAACCTTACCAATGCGCAGGCCCGAGCCATGCTGCGCAGACACTCTCTTATTGGGCCTGACATGGGGTAAGAGTGAGTGATTAACAAACAACATGCAGATGCATTTAAATAAAACATTAACACACTGTGGATCTTTTTATGGAAATCTTAATTGAACATGATGCTATATTGTGATTATTTTCTGTGTTGTTTTGTAAATAATGGACCTTTTTGCAGTATATGACTTGCATATTATCCCTGTCGTAAAGAAAACTCGCGTCATAGAAGACTATATTCCAGCACTGAGCTATTTCTGTTGGTCTGTTGCCGTTTTCAAAAAGGATAAACTGAAAACACATACCATCAGGATATGTTTTACAGTACAATTAAAAAATGCTTGCATGAACTTCATGTAATTATGTATTCCATTTTGTCAAAAAAGAATTGGATCAGCATGTTAAAACTGCAGTATAAAATAATATAGGTCATACACACCCCTTTTTTAGCGTAAGCCTGTAACAGCAACATCTGTAAGGTAAGTCACAGTTAAATATAAGCTGCTTCTAAAACAACACAGTCACTTATACAGTCAAACCCTTTAAGCTTATCAGTGCCCAGCGGTGATGCCACTAGATCCCGCATGAAGTTCAAAACAGAGAAACTTCCTTTTTAACAGTTTCTGTGACTTTGCGAGAGGATTGGTTAAACTGAGGGACATAGTGTAGTTGCTTGTTTACTGCTAACTGAAGCGCCTGTATCAGTAGCAGTGCGTAAACAGATTTCAACATTTTTAGATCGTCAGTTGCTCCAGAGGAGGAGCTCTGCCCCTTTTATATGTGAGTATCTCTAACTCCTACTCGGTGCACCATTTTGATTCATTTGAGCTTGATTTCACCTTGACTGCTTCTTTCCCACTCATGCTTTGTGTGCACTTGCTCTTTTTTCCTGAGAATTATCCAGATATATCCAGACTTATAGTAATAAAAATCTGAAAACCTAACAAAAAGCATTTCAACTATTTAAGTGTTTGTTCAACACTAATTTCTAATTATGTAATTTTTGAATTCTAATTTGTTCTAATTATTATAATTGACCAAAAATGTCATTTCACCATTTTTATTATAGTCTGGGCAAGGTTAACACTTACTTTCAACAGGAACTAGTAAAGCTGTCAAAACTGCCGTAGACAAAATGTATATTCAAAACATTGTGTACTTACGTTGAAAATGTAATCTCAGAACATGCAGCGTAATGATGATGTTATTTGGTAGGGTGGAAGATACGTCATGAATCCTGCTGAGATTCTGCTGCAACATGATATTGATATTGCACAGTGCTATAAATACTAGGATGTTTTTGCAGGAATGTGAAGATAGGGGCGCGTAATTATTGATTTATCAAAAATCCAAATTATCGATGGCTATCTTGAAAAAGAAATGGCATTTAATGGCCTTGTTTTTTCTTTCCATTGTGTATGCATGAGCACCACAAGTGCTGATCTATCATCTTAAAATCGAGGATAGCTAATCAGCTAATTTGGCCACTTCAAGCTCATGCTAAAAAAGTTACATAAAATGTATAGCTAAAATTCTCTAATCCTGACAGGTCAAGCACCAGACCTGATAAAGCATCACTCTGGTGTGTATATTTTTATGCTTAAGTATAAGTAGTGCTACATAAAACTTTTTTCACATTTTTATGTGGTTGATCACTATAGAGATACAATCTTGATGCTCAAGACGTATGAAACAGCAAGGTGTAAATGGGATCTGAGAGCAATGGAATATTAAATGGTTTAATCAATTATTTTGAAGATGTCTTGTTATTTTGGCCTGTGATGCAGACACAAGATAACAGCCCATTCTGTTAAAACATTCAAAATACAGCACAAGGAGCTCTACCGAAGCTCTCCAGCAGCACTGTGAGTCTTGTGAGTACATAGCGGAGATTGAAGATCTGTTTTCACCTTGGAGTTAAGGCTTTAAAATGAGTGAACAAGCTACAGAAACAGGTGTGAGTTGTAATGTGAAGGGCAGCATTAGTGTTAATGCATACATATCAAAACACTTTTTCAGGTTGTGAACCTAGACCTTTGTTGCCCCCCTCTGGCACAAGCATAACCTGCCCTAGATTTACTATAATACAAAGAAACTATGATTTTAAAAAATCCTGATTTATCAGTTCTTCAAAATGACATGGAAATAGTGGGCTGATGATGATATCTGATATTTCTGTTGTAGATATTTGCTGATGGTGGTGTATGAACAGTTACAAAATGGAGAATTCCGGGCCACATCTACGCGTGTTCATATTGTAGAGTGATATAACACATATATCTTTTACACATGCGGAATGCTCTTGCAGAGTAAACTAAAATACATCATCATCATATTTCAGTTTTGTTTTTTTGAAGCTACTATCTGCTAAGGTCAATAGGATTCCCATAATGTGCATCCCTACTTAGTACTGTAGTTGTTTTAGTCGTATGTCCTGTAAGTTTTCAAAGAAACTTTCATTTTGAATTTAAATATGCTTATTGTTATTGCAAAAATTGGGAATGATCCCCTTTAATGTTTAGGATCCTGTTAACATCAATATTAAAATAAATAAACACAACATGATCGTTAAGCATTAGCTCACAGATAACTGGAAATACTCAGCAGCTCCCCAGTGCAAATGGTGATCTGCTTTGCAGATCGACACTTATATCTGGGTAGTTCCTCCAAGTACCAAACAAATCACCACTTACACGCTTGCTGTATTCTAACCTGTGAAGTCACACTAACTTTCTTACATCATTAACATGTAGTGCCCTCATTACTGTCTCATTACTGTCATAATACTGTTTATCACTCTGTAACATGCCTGCTGACTCTCATAATCAGTACAGTCTCTGGGTCAAGGCAGAAAGATCTGAATCACTGCTGTTTGATCGGCTCTGATTAAGTCTGCTTGCCTCGACCACTGTGATTGCATGCTGAACTGATTCGTCGGAATGAGATTTGATTCACTTCCATTAGATCTGTCATCTTCACTTACAATGAAAAGATCCTGAAACAAATGATTTGAAGGCAAAACCAAGTCCTCTTATCAAAGTGGCTCCACCATCAAAATCACAATAAAACTGACAAAACCTAGGCGAAGTTTGTTTTAATTCGGCATGACATAAAAATTTTGTTTGAGAAAAGCATGTCTAGTTATTTTGAACAGGCGTTTGCTAAGGTGGACAAAAAACATATCTGATATTTGCAGTGGTGTTGCAAGGTATTGCAAGACTTTATTAGCAATTTCACCTTGGGCTGTGATAGGCAGAAAACAGTATATTGGAACTCATTAAATCTAAGCCTGCTCTCCAGAAAAACAACCAGGTCCCTGAATACTAATTAGTTTACAAGCTTGGAATTTCATCTTAAATATACTGTCTACTTTAATTTAGCCTGTGTCAGTGAAAGTTAATGGAATGCTATAATAACCTGCCTCACTTTGTCTTTTATATAATAGTAATGGCATTTTTGGAGGTATTTCGAACTGTTTGGCGTTCTTTATATTTAACCTGATGATGACACATCTAATAGGTGGAGGAAATGTGAAATGCAGTATCTTTAGCTCATTAGAGTTGTGAGCTTGTGCATATTTGTGTGCGTTTGTGTTTTACAGTATCACATATGTACCAGCGGAGTATTTAGAGGAATACAGAGCCAGTAAGGAAGTCAAGGATGATATCTTTGCAGTGGATGTGTCAAGTACTCCAAGGTAAAGGCATACACATCTTTAGAACTTTGCTCAAGGACACAGTACTATTACAAGAGGAATATAAATTAATGCTGGGGGAAGATATATATATATATATATGGTGCATGCAAGTTTGTGAACTCTTTTGAGTGTTCTATATTTCTACATAAATGTGTTCTAAACAAGTTGTAAAAGTAGATGAGGAGACCCAAATTAAATAAATGAGACATAAATAAGACTTGATAGTTGATAGTTTATTTTTTGAGGGAAATGATACAATATTACATATCTGTGAGTGGCAAAAACTTGTGAACCTTTCCTTTGAGTATCTGGTGTGACCCCCTTGTGCAGCAATAACTACAACTAAACATTGCCAGCAACTTGGATAGTCCTGCACATTGGTTTGGAGGAATTGTCTGTAGAAAAAACAGCTTCAGCAGTGTTATGTTGGTGTGTTTTCTCCCATGAACTGCTAGCTTCAGGTTCTTCCAAAACAATTCTGTTGGAAAAAGGTCAGGACTTTGACTTGGCCTTTCCAAAACAAACTTTATTTATCTCATATATATATCTGTGTGTGTGTGTGTGTGTGTGTGTGTCTGTGTATTTTTTGTTGTATTTGTTGACGACATCTTATGTTGCTTCAAAATCTCTATACTTTTCAGCATTAATAGAATGATGCCTCGGGGCCCAGAGCAGTTAATGGTGCTTCCGGACACAATTAACATAATCGGCTTATAGGCCCATTTTTGTTTTTAAAGCAGGATGCTGCTTTGGTACCAAATGTGACACTGACAAAAATAAACACTGAGGACCCCAAGAAAAGCTGATGTAGATGTGGATCCTATTAAAGAAAAATGAAAAACAATGAGTATTGTTGAATGGGACTGACAAATTGTAAAGTAAGAAATGGGCTACAGAGGAGCTCATCAAGTGGCCAGTATACAGAAGTAGAAAGTACAGTTTTTTGATGGCAGTGGACAACAGGTATAGACATGAAAGATATGAATGTGTGTAATGTGTATTTGTATGGGACAGGTGTGTAGCAGAGCTTCCTGAGAGGGAGGATGGAGAAGGAGAAGAGAGTGAACTACAGACGGCAGCTTATAGCAATTGGAACCAACCAAGAAAGTGAGTACACGCAAACATATGCACACACACACATCATATACACCGACCACTTAAATAGAAATACCTTCCCTGTACCTCCACTCAATGGCCACTTCATTAGAAACACCCAACTTGCATTTCTACTCACTGACTCGGAAACACCTTACTTTTGCCTTTACTCCCTTTTTCACTTTTTTTTTTTTACATATATAAATAAAAAGGCACATGCAGGGCACTGTAAGGTCAAACAAGAAAGTGATACCACTGAGCTCTACATATAAAACTCTGAAGATAAATAAAGGTTCACTGGTGGTTGTTCACATTTTTAAAATATGAAAAATCAAATGATAAAACTTAGTATGTCTGTGTTTGTGTGTCTAGAGTGGAGCTTTATAGGGAGGCAGGAAAATCTTTAGGCATCAGCATTGTGGGTGGACGGGGCATGGGAAGTCGCCTCAGCAACGGTGAAGTGATGCGGGGCATCTTCATTAAGCATATCCTCGAAGACAGCCCTGCAGGACGCAATGGAACTTTGAAAACTGGAGACAGAATTGTACAGGTACCCACACATGGAGACATACACTATAACATTTTCCAGTGACCACACAAGTCAAATAACTTTAAGGCGAATATTAAGAATTTGTGGCCAGAGATATAAAAGCATGTTTAGTGCATTTATTGTATATTTTGTTAATAAGCAGTGCCTAAAACAGTTAGATGTTTGCTAAGTTGCCATAGTCCACCTCATGCACTGTATCGGCAAAATCCTGTGGATCTTGCACAAAGGTGAAATATAGTGAATTTATGATGTGTGATACATGTGAAAATGTATCCAGGCTGGTAATTTATTTAAATTTAAACCAGTTGGGGCACAGGCTTTGTATTTGGCCAAAATTTGACATGCTGTGGCTAGGGCCTGTGCCACCGACTGCTGCGATGCATCATCCTCCAAAAAATTGGCGCCCTTAGCAAAACTGGAGACAGAATCGTGGAAAAATTATAACTGTTATTTATGTGTGTTTATGTTTGTTCCAGGTGGATGGTGTGGATCTAAGAGACGCCAGTCATGAGCAAGCAGTAGAAGCCATCCGTAAAGCTGGAAACCCTGTAGTGTTCCTGGTGCAGAGCATCATCAACAGGCCCAGGGTCAGTAAACACCACTGCTTGGTAGAGGTAGTGCCCCAATGCTGTATTCATAGTTCTTCTACAGATATAACGCAGTTTACTGTTTTCCGTGCTCTTAATTCACAGTAGGCCAGCCAAATTAGGAAAGAAGCAGTGCAAAGTAAAAGCACCCCAGAAGTTTCAAAACTCATAGTCCAAAAAGACATAGCCCAAAGGCAAAACACGTTTGTGGTCTGGTTAAGACCTTGATACTGCCCACATGCAGGCATGGTGCCTGGTTAGACATTTTTGGGTGGGATTACTACATTTGGTTGTGTTTTTAGGACCTTTGCCCATTGCATGTTTAGGACGTGACGGACCACGCATCCAGTTTACAGAGTTAATGGATCACAGAGAGTTTAAGATGTACATGAAATTTACACTATATACAGTATGCTGTTTGTGCAGTTATGAAATTTTTAAAGTCTAAATTTCACCCTTATATGATTTTATTTGCTTTTATTGGACATTTTTATGTTAAGAATCTTTTTTAAAATATACTTGATATGTAAATCTGAACAAATATAGTTTTTTGTGAAAGTTTTTGTTAAATGGAAATGGAATATAGACAATATGACTTTAACATCATTGGGTTTAAAATCTAATATTGCTGTATTCAATTATAAATCTACCCACTCTACTCACGATGATGATGATTTTGTCTAGTAGTCTGGGTTTCCTAGGTCATTTGGAACATGTGCTCTGTTTATGCGGAATGTACTGTATAAAAGGGAACGAATAATGCAACTTCATGGCTTTATCATTTACACAGTCTGCACTTGGCATGGCTTTGCTTCTCTTACCTCCTCTATAATACTTGTTCCTGCCTGCTGCTTCATGCTGTGGGGATGGGCACCAGGGTTTATTTATTGTTACTATTTTTTAAATCCATGTGTATTTTACATGTTGAACAGGTTATTAAATCTGCAGTGGCATAAACAGAGACTGTAAATCGCTTGTCTAATTCTACTCATAGAAACCTCAAAATATTTCCACATCTGATTTGTTTCTGTCTGAACTGCATGAATGTGCCAGTGCAGGAAAGTGAATAGAACAAATAGCATTTTTAGTCATAGTTTCTCAATTGAATTAATATTAAAGTTTGTAAAAGTGTCAATTAAAGTGGTGCACCCCTACAACTACTATTAATAAAAAACAGAATGTAGTTTGTTATTTTAGATGAAAAATACTGGAAAGCTAAATGAAAGGGTTAATTCAAATTAACTGAATACTATTAAACATAGACAACAACAGTGTGAAGTTGTGCAGCCCCTAGTAGGCACAGGATAGAAATAGTATCAGATGAGTCCCACAGGTACCACTTATAAGAACCCTAAAATAAAACCTGAAATAAAAAATCAGTAAGGAAAGTAACTTGATGCCCATTTGTACTGTCACTTCTCAAATTTAATCTCAACTCTCAGTGACTCTCATTGCCATTACTCCATCTCCCCTATAACATATCCAGCATGTTTTGCCATCGTCTTCTCTCTCTCATTTCCTGCCTTCTCTCAGCCTTACTCTATGCAAAGCCCTCCTTCATCTCCACGCATAGAGAAACACGATGCTGCTCTTGAGCGCTTCCTGTGCCAGGTAATTTCGGTTCCGCTCTCTCGGTTCTCGCCCCTTATCTATCCTCACAGACCTTTCCACCTCTCCACTTGTTCATTTGCATCTCTCATTCATCTCCACTCCACTAAAGTGCTCTAAAAATGAGCCAACAAATGACTCCCAAGTGACTGCAGCAGCAAGAGAAGCAGAACACCAAGCCCCAGATTTAAATAAGCGTAAACAGTTTGAGAAGAGTGTTCAGTCTTCTCTCCTAATGCTGTCCTTTTAAAAGCAATACTTGTGATAACATTCAAGAATTTGCAATCATGTGTCATATTATTTGTAAAAAAAAAAATAATAAAAAAAAAATGTCACTTTAAGACACTATAACCTCCACTTCAGCCATCAACACTTAATGTTTATCACTGGCCAATATGCAAAAGCTGTAAGGAGTGTTTTAATTTCTGTATTTTTATAAAGATATTATTCTGTATATTCTCAACAGTGACTGATTGAGCTGTCTCAGTCCTTATGGAAGCATTTGCAGCACTGTTCGTCATTCAGGACACGTTTAAAATATCTGTTTTACAGATTTCCACAAATGGTGGAAGTCTATGAACTTATAGACACTTTACACGTGTACATCATTTTATGTATGTTTTATATTACAGCAAACATTTATTCCAAACTTTTGAATGGTTGGTTATGTATGTCTTTGTTTTGCCCACTATAAGAGAAGCCTATGAATTCACTCATGCTAATAACAGATCATATTTAATAAGTAAAGAATGTTTGCCTCAGAAATAGAAGTAGTCCTGAGGTTTTGCATCCAGTTGTTTTCTGCTTCTGTGCTGCATGTGAGCACTCAAGGTCCAATTTGTTAATGCTGTAGGTGCATATTAGTTTCGAATGCTGTGTGTAGTAGTGCTCTAACTCCCTGTGTTGTGCTTGTAGAAGCCTCCTGTTCCCTTTCTGCAGCTAAACAACAGCAAGCCGCCGCTCCACTCTAATACACGAGCCCGCTTTACACACACCCCACTACAGGTTAGAGTAACCCTCTGTGTGTCTGTGTTAGAGAGAGTGAGAGAGAGAGAGAGAGAGAGAGAGAGAGAGAGAGAGAGAGAGAGAGAGAGAGAGAGAGATTTTGTTCAGATCTGGTGTATTGTTTCATAATTTATGTGTAATTAGTAATATACCATTCCAAAAAAAAACTTACATGGTGAGAATATTTTCAGCTCATTTTATTTGAGCAGTTTGTTTTTTCCTTTTTATCTACGGGTGTAGCAAATAGCATGTTAAAGTTGTTAAAAAAGCTAAATTACTATTCTTTTCTCTTATATAAACAGTTATATTGTCTGTCATGTTAATCACCCAGCACTATTTAATTCTGAACAATTAATATACACTCCTATACTCTGTCAGCAAGAGAAGAGAATTACCTGTTTCTGGCAGCAGTTTATAAACAAAGCAACTTATTTTAGATCTTTGACTAAAAACAAGAATACCTTATTTTGATAGTTTTGAATTTTATATTACACGTGTGACTTATTTCAAGATTAAAATTTTAATCTTAAGATTTTGACTTGTTAGCTCAAAATAATTACTTAATTTCTTAAAATATTGACTATGAAATCTCTACTATGCTTAAAGAATTATTTATTAGGTTTCAGTAAAGTAACTATTTCTGAATAATAAATAGTGTTATATTATGGATATATAATATAATTATTATACATTTAGCGCAGTGTACTGTATATTCATTTCTATTATATAGAAATGAAGCCAGTAGTTCTCCATGATGTTGATTTGTGCAGTAGAGATGAGAGTTGTCAGATGCACCTACTCATTTGGTAGCCCCAGGCCTAATGCAGCGTCAAGCGTGTCACAGACAGTATTCCATGAACTTGCAACAATTGCAACCATTAAAGTCATTGACACAAACCGAATGAACAGGGCGCTTTTGTGCCATTTCAGTGTTATTTGGCTAATGTCAGTTAGCAGCCAGCTAGGTAAGAAAATGAGCCTCTTATCAAAATGATGATGCTCAAGAGTATTAATACGGTAACAAACTGAGCTGTTTGCTGTGCTGTGTCAGCTTGTGACCTATGCTGTAGAGCGCCGGCATGTTCACGAAGCTTCCAATCACCAGGTCACCACACCCCTTACTAAATAACTTCTTTAAAAATGTATTTGTTATAAAAATAATTAGGATATGTATTAAGGGCACAGAAGCTTGTGGAAATGACACATCACCACTGACAAAGCACTTACTACATGTGCAAACTTAATATCACTTCCCCAACCCCACCAAGTCTTATGGAACACACACACACACACACACACACACACACACACACATACAGTCAATGTATTCTCATGCAAACCCAACATTCTCAAGCAGACCCAGAGGTGTAAAGGATTCATTTTAGTAATTATTTAGTGTTGCAAAAGAGCATAGAAATATATATGTATGTATGTATACATGTATGTGTATATATATCACAAGTACGTACATACAGATACACCTCTGCCCATTCATATTCAGTGATGGGTTGTGATCATTCTGAACTTCGGCGTTCTGGAAAAAGGCTATCATGTCTTTTCTGCTAGAGGTAACAAAGGAAGTTATTTCTCAACAACTCCACACAACTTGTATAGCACACAGTTTCAGTTTGTGAGGCAATATAAGCCTGGTGTAGCCTGGGTTTTATTCACATGGATTTTGTGCAGTTTAATGCCTGGTGTAAGTCTCCCCGTCAGCTGCTTGTGAAGTCTCAGGCCAGATGTGCAGGCGGTGAATCTTTCTTCTTCACGACACCCGCAGCTGTCTCAGTGCAGATGGCCACTAAAACTCTTCTTTATTTGAATGCCTCTAAACAACAAACATAAACCACCAGAGCCACTCAGTGCCAGAAGTCTGCCATTAAAGAACGCCTCAATTACGCTGGATGACCTCATTTGGGGTATTATATACAGCTAGAGAACTGCATTGATGGTGTTATTGCAGCAGTTATAAGTGAAGGATCTGTGTCTGTAGGTGCATTTCACCTCGAGTGTGTTTAATAAGTCATCATTAAGCACTTTCAAAGTCTTTTTTTTTTTATCATTCGTGATCATATGACAGACGTCAACGGCAGATTCCACTGAGGACAGAACAGCACCCTCTGCAAAGCCCAACAATGACAAGGTCAGTACTTTCAAATGTTAAGAAAAAGTGGTTTTCTGAGTTGGTACAGCAGGTTTGATGAATAGTGCTGTACTGAAGCCGATTGACATATGCACCGTTTTCTTTTACATTTTCTCAGGGCCAAAGTTGTCACTGGTGTCTTTTCATGCATAGTAATGTTCCAGCTAGAAATGACTTGGAAAGGGCATACTTGCCCTTAGAGTCCCTGGATGTGAAATTGAGTTGTGTTTAAAGGGGCCATATCATGGTAAAAACAAACTTTCTTTTTTTTTTTTTTTTTTTTTTAAAGGGCTAGATACACTATTAAAGGTTCAAAATGGTAAAATGGTATATATAAACCCAAGCTGAAACTTAGCTTTTTTTTTTATTTTGCATGGCAATATTGTATCTTTATTAGGCCTTTATATTTATATATATATATATAAATAAAATGTTGAGTTCAGATTCAGTTCCTAAATGTATATCCCCTTTGGCAAGTCCTCAGGAGTTGTTTTTTGGTTTTAGTTGTTTCAGTGCTGCATGGATGTGTACACCACAAGCATGATCATATCTGAATGTAAAGGCAAACTGAATCAGATACAACAAGGGCAAACAACGCAGTCATAAAGTACTGGCCAGGGATTGTTGAGTACAGACTTGAATTAACTAGGTCTGCATGGTCGAGAAAACATTGCAGAGCTCCTGCAAATTGTAGCACAAGAATACATTATTCAAGGCAAAAATATGGTGGCTGTATATGCAGTTGAAGGTAATACATGTATATCACAAGATATGGCAAAACACAGCGTGTCACAATACTGTAATAATATCACTGTGTAACTTAAGTATCATGAAAATATTGTATGGTGGGGCCTTTGGTGATTGCACTCCTAGTTGTTAGGGCACTGCCAGGTGGTTATTACAGTATTTTACATGGCTGCATAGGAGTCTGATTATGTATGGCTACTGAGTAAACTTTCCTAAAGGTCCGTTTTTCATTATGATTTCCCCTCTTATGTCACCATGATGCAAGTCATACCAACCACCAACCATAGCAAGTTATAAATAAAATATATATATATATATATATATATATATATATTTATTTATTTATACATAAATGTGCACAAACAAATAGCATAAATGAATATGGTCCCTTTAAAACATTATAGAATATGATATACTGATTTAGATACAAGTCTAAAATATAAGTGTGCTTGTTCAGTAGGTCCTCTGTGGTCTGTTCTGTGTCTCTCTCTCTCTCTCTCTCTCTCTCTCTCTCTCTCTCTCTCTCTCTCTTTTTCTCTCTCTTCTCTCTCTTTTTCTCTCTCTTCTCTCTCTCTCTTCCTCACTCTCTCTCTCTCTCTCTCTCTCTCTCTCCCCAACTCTCTCTTTCTGGTGTTTATCTCTGTCCCGCTCGTTATCTCTCTTGCTCTCTCTTCTTTGTCCTTTTTCCTCACTGGTGTTGGTTGCTCTCTCTCTCTGTTTGTTTTTCTCTGTAGGAGAGTCACAGTAGACTATTCCTTCGTCTCTCCCCAACTAACCCTTTCACCCCTACTCCGTTTAAGGTTTGTGCTGGTGTGTGTGTGCATGTTGAACATGTATGTGATGTAATGAAAATAACTTATACAGTGTTTCATGTTTGTTACACATACATGTGGTACTAACTCCCCCCTCCTCTGTGTGTGTGTGTGTGTGTGTGTGTTTGTATGTCAGTTTAATTATCACAGTAAAATCATTTCAGTAGATCTGATTGCTTCTGTCACATACCAGATAATGGGCAATTCCAGCCTTTCCAGATACATTTGCCTTTCTATTGACTATAAAGTGATTTTGTAGCAATGACCTAAATAAATAATACGTGTGTATATTAAACAGTGGTGAACAGTGACTTATAGAGCCAGGCCTTGAGTTTAAGCCAGAAGTATCAAAGTTGATTAAAAAAGGATGCTAATGTATGTTAGCGCACCTATCCGTAAGTAGTGCTGACCTATAAATGGATCTACAAAGGCTCGCTTGTGTAGGCTAATGTGAGCACACACGCATCTTCCCCTCTTCATACAGCTGTAAATCACAAGCATGTCACAAAGCAGAGGCAGCTGTGTTGTTATTCGTGTTGCATGTTCATCTTACATATACATCTGGTTTGTCTGTTTATTTCTGAAATCAATTGTGTTGATAACCCGAAGATCTTACTAGCTGCTGTGACTGTTGCTGGTGTTCTCACTACATGATTTACAGCTGTGTCTAGAGTGGCCTAGAGTAACGTTTTTCTCATGCCCCACCCATCGTAAATCCAAATATGTCTGGTTGTTTCCACTGTCAGTAAAAGGGTAACATGTAAGCTCCTGAAGACCTGACCAGTGGAAGTGCCTGCTTGACTGAAAATGTCCTTATCGGATCATGTTTCTTTTAAGACTTTTACCATTTTATTTCCAGGCAAAACGTAGCAGTGAAATAAGACTATTACTAAAACAGTTGCCATGTTTACTACAAACATGATCATCATTAGATCAGAAAAAGCAGCTGTTTCAAGGCATAGCATTTCACAGCATTTCAAGGCACAGCGTGTATTATGTGCATGAATGTGCTTTCAAAAGAACAAAAAGGTAGGATTTTTAAAAACGGTGGTGAAGTATCTATTAGAAATGTGCATTTTTAATATTTTTGATAGATGATCAATAAAGTTAACAAATAAGAAGTAATCAGTAGTCATTCCATTATGTATACCTTTAGTTTATCAATATAAATGCAAGGGATGCATAAGGCAGATTTTTACTGATTCCAGGCTCAGCAGGATTTCTCTTGCATTCAACACACAAAACACATCAGACCAAATCATCTATCACTGAGGGAACAGAACAATATTTGTTCCGAGGGCGGTGACTGTGAATGACAGTGAAGGACAGTTAGAGACATCTATTCCCTTTGATAGCTGCACATAAATGATCTATTATAAACAGCAAATGGAGCCCAAGGATATAGACTTTGTGTGAAGTGCATAAAAAGTAGGAGCAAAAAGTCATGTTAGCTTTTTTTAATGTATAAGAAATTAAAGCTGTTTAACTGTCAGACCGATGAGCTGTGCTACTGTTTGTAATTGAAATTTACCTTGTAAGGTGTTAAAATATACACTGTATGATTGTATGATGCATAATTTTACCATAAAATTAAATAATATAAACTTATCTAAGGGGCATATGATGTGTAACTATGTCAAACAGTATACAGTGTAACCTTAGTCTTAACTCAAAAATTTAAGAGATTGTGTAGAATGAAATTACATGGAATTGCCCTGAGTAGGCATGTTGCATCTAGCTTTTGCTTTAAAGCTGGCTTGATTTGTTGCCTTTGACTAGTGAATCATTCAAGCTGTTTAAACTAGCATTAATAATAATAATGTTCCCTGCTTGATCTGTAGTTTGTAATGACAGCTCACAGCAGAGGTAAGTTGAGCTTCAGTCTGTTGGCTTTAGACTTCTCTGAATGATGTGGAGCTAAAGGCTTAAGTTTTGCACTGAAAATTAGATCTGTCCAAAATATAAAACATGACCGTTTGATCTTGGTTCATTTAACATGTCGTAAATGACTGGACATGGTTTGGATGTAAGCACCAATCAGGAGAAGTGATTAAAGCTTCACGGCTGTACCAGGACTAACTTTTGAGTTTACTAACGAGAGTTTGATAGATGTGCATATGGTATGTTTAATGGGAAAACTGGTAAATCTGTACTTTTAGTAGTACCAAAAGTTGATATATATGAGTTGCAGAAGTACCTGATAGAAGCTGTATTTGGAAAGATGTCTTTGACAAACAGGAATAAAACGGATTATGTTTAAGACAGAAACGTCATGTTAAAGGTGCTGTACTAGTGCTTATCAACATGATGTCGGTCTGCCATAATATGATTGATTTCCACAAGCAATCATTTTCATACTTTTCTCTGTGCACCTGTAATAGACACTAATGGACAGATGCTTCATTGTGCAACTACCCATTGCTTCCGAAAGGTCCCAGGTGCTTTTAAGTCATCAGGTTTCTTGGTCTTTTAATGAGTTTAGAAAAATGTATTAAAGTCTGTGGTAATCGCTTGCTACAGATGTGGAAGACAGACATTTATTTTAGCTTTCCTCTCTCTAAATATGTCTGGATGCCATGGCAGCTGAATCGGGAGCCAGGGAAAGTGTCCCCTACAACGTCCTTCCTCTCATTGCCGGTGGTTCCGCATGTTGGTGAGACAGACACTGACACGCTGACAGAGATTCCTGACCAAATCACTCTTCCACATGACCCTTCAGAAGAAGAGGAGGATGAGTTTGGCTACACCTGGAGTGAGTGGCAATCTACATTTATAGACCAGTTTACATTTAGACATTTAGACGAGACATAACACTGACGCTTCACACTGGAACATGGCTCTTTTTCACTGACATTGTGCTGGTGCCAAAATGTTCAACTGTTCTGCACTTTTCCACAGCAAAAAACTGCTGTGCTGTTTCAGGCCCATAAACATGCTGGTCTGGAATCATGGAACCCGTGATGCAAGTGGTGCAAAGGGCCGTAGCGCTGCCATCACCATAAAGTTAATGTCGCCATTTTACAAAAAAAAAAAAAACAGGAAAATGAAAACGGAAGCGAAATGACCAATCAGTGATGCGCTGAGTAGCAGCATTCCCCCCATGTTTTTTTTATGCGTCGTCCGCTGACCATGGGACTGCCCACATTCAGATACGTAATTGCTCAGCTTTCAAACCAGCGAAAAACTGCACCGTTCTTAATGGGTTCGATAGATCCTGAAACCAGCCATTCTTGTGATCTTTGCAGTGAAAAACAGTGGATGTCAATAATTATATACAAACTGTCTGTTTTTAGGGTAATAACTCTAAATGATCGGCCATTAGAGTGCATTCACTGCGTCTGATGTGCCTGTCTGTGCCTGTGTTTGTGTGAGAAGCCGGAGTGGAAAGTAGAAGGGAAAGTAGTTCTAATTGTACTCGTTTAATTGCTCATTTTATCGTATTTCTCCAGCAGATTCGAAAAAACTGATGTATATTCAGTTTACTGCTTAGGGAACCACCTGTTATCAATATTGCTGTGTGACGATTCACAAAAAGAAATGTCGGGATCAGAACTAGCAATGTTTCAGTACGGAGCTGACCCTTGGAAGCCTAATGAAGTAGATGATGACTGACCGATGGTTTTGGAGTCAGTATCTCTCGTTTCATGAAGACTTGCAGTGCAGTCAAGGGCTTAAGGGAAAGGGCTTAACTGACCTGTTGAATCTGGCCTCATTCTAACTCAGCATTATCTTCTTTTTCACAGTGACTGCAATAAAAAGTCCTGTGCTATTGGAGTAAGGGGCATAACACCCTTTGGTCCTGGAAAGTTTGAAGTGGGTTACTCTTAGTATCTCAAAGTAATGGCTAGACTTCTCCAGTGGGATGTCCTAGGGTGCAACAATTTGCAAGATTTTGAGGTTCATATCTCCAGCTCATCTTGCCTATGGTCAATGCTGGCAATTTAGCTAATTTGACTGTAAATAAATGAGAATCGTCCATAAAATTTAATAACGGGTGGCTCTGTACCTCACTTTCATTGAATTATTTTTAATACATTTCTTCATTTTCTCTTTTTTTTTTGCAATTTTCTGTGGACAAATACATTCATAATAAAAATCACTGCTATCCAAAGAAAAACAAGTATCATCAAAATTCACTTTTAATTTAAAATGATGCTGCACTGGACTCTGCAACACATTGCAGCTGATTAACAAGCCCTCCATGAGTTGAACATGCGTTAGAAATAAAAAACAAAAAAGGCAAGGCTAAGGAACTGATGACAGTGGTTCTTAATCTCACTGTCCTGCAATTTTTTATGTTTAACATAACATTTCAGTACCTACTTGCTGCTTTTGCTTTGGAAAAAAATAACAAGAAAGCACACTTCGGTATTTACTGAAATTGTAAACACTGCATTTACTATTAAGCTGTTCTGCATTAAATCATTTGGAAACCCACCTCTAAAGGCAGTCATGTATTTAATATCTATCCCTGCAGTGATGTAATCCTTGTATGTATCTTTGTTTATGTGAGTAGAGAAGGTTGTGGAGCGTTATGGGAGTCTGCCAGGCGTGCTGCACATGATCGAACTGGAAAAAGGCAGAAGTGGTCTGGGTCTAAGTTTGGCAGGAAACCGAGACCGTTCGCGCATGAGCGTCTTCGTGGTAGGGATCGACCCCAGTGGTGCGGCTGGAAAGGACGGACGCATTGTCGTGGGAGATGAGCTGCTGGAGGTAAGAGCTGAGCTTATTTCAGTTGCAATTAAAATGTTTGGATTCAGTGTTAGTAAAGTTAGCTAGTTAAGGTGTCCAGATTTCTCCACAACACACAGTTTCAATAGTAGCTATAAATATACTTTTAAACTTCTATTAGACAGTGGAGCTCAGTACACACTTTTAATAAATATTTAAAAATGTATCTCTTTAACTCGTTTATTTATAAAAAAAATTATATATTTGTAGAAATCATTGATATCCAAAAAAACAAATCCTCATCAAAATAAACTTTTCATTTAAAATGATGCTGCACTGGGCTCAATGCTGCAGTAACACTAGAGGGCAGCGTTATCACATCAAAATGTGTTTGTATCTAGTGTGGCATGCTTCAAGTCACATATTGATGTGTTCCATATGTTTATCATAAATTCTGTGCTGCCTGTACAGTAGGCTTTGCGGTTAGACTGTGTGTAAAGCAACAGTATGAAAGGTGTTTGAAAATCTACAATGTTCTAATAATCTAAAATGCCATTTTGGCTACCTCATGAAGCTTCTGAATTTGGATTGTGTAAGTTATAAATAAGCACACAGTGTTAATATTTGATTTGACGTGTGATTCCAAACTTTCAAACACCTCATTTTTCACTTTGTAATCTGTTTTAGACTTCCACTTTATTCCTCTACCACTACCTGTTTAAGCCATCAGTGGGTTTTAATCTTTTTTTTGCAGATTAATGGTCAGATTCTGTATGGCCGCTCTCATCAGAATGCTTCCTCCATTATCAAGAGCGCCCCCTCCAAAGTCAAAATCATCTTCATCAGGTGGGTAGTAGATGAATAGTGAGTCAGAGGGAAAGAAAGTGCACTGCAACTACTGTTCAGTACCGGGTCAGCCACCAGATGGAGCCTGTGGTCTGAAAGAATGCAAGTTGAATGCAGTGTGCAGTTCTTGTGGGAAGCCTTTATTATATGGAATTGGGCCTGTGTCTGTGTCGTGTGTCAGGAACACGGATGCTCTGAGTCAGATGGCTGTTGGCCCGATGAAGGAGTTTGGAGACATCCTGGATACGCAAGCAGAGGTAAACACACAAATGCACACAGAGAAAAAAGTGAGCATAAATAAGAGGTTGCTGAGACTTAGGGAATCTGGATTCTTCTTGAGTGTATATATGTAATTATTAGATTATTAGATTTCATGCTTTATTGTTGCTAACATCTGTTATTTTATTGTCCTATAATTTTTTTTTTTTTTAGTCTGAAGCATGCTCTTCTATCAGCCACTCGCTGTCGGATATGGACATTTCTAAAAGTGTTCACCATGTTTTCCTACCAGTGGTAAGATAAAATCTCTCTCACTATCTTTTTTTTTTTTTTTCTTTCATTCTTTCTTCTTTTTCTCATACTCCCCCTCACATTTGTTCACTCTTTCGTCAGCACACAGACGTTTTTCATTCACATGAATGCATCCCACACACAAGTTAACAGATATGCATGTATGCATGCCATCGTCTTTACACACGTTCTGTGTTTTACTGCACTTGTGGGGCCTGACACTAACTCATGTAAAACTGTAAGCTGGTAGAACTTACTTATAAAAAACACTTTTTATGTAATAAAACACTTATGTTATGTAATAAATGTGTTTAAACCTGGGAATACATGCAATAAAGGATCGTCTCTTTATTGTCATACTTGTGAGAACATTTCGGCCTTACTTGTACGGCACTACCAGGATACAAACCCCACACACTCACACATATACAGTGGTCCTACTATTGACACTATCTATATTCTAATTTTTCTACTGTGCCAAACACAGTTTAAAATGCACAACAACATCATTACACTGTATTACAATCATTGAGTTTTAAAAATAAATGATAGCATTAAAGTAGAACAAGATGGTCCTGCTTAACACTTCTTATTCTTCTAGCCTAAGTTAAAACCTGATGATGTCAAGATCAGATTTTTTAGGAATTTTATCTTATGGCATCTTATGTCATGTTAGGAAATCCTGTACTACTCGGTCAATGTTGATAGTTAATTGTAATGGCTGTTACCAAACAACCAATGACATGCACACAGCTAAAACGAAAACATCTTTAAAATAGTGTTGAATATGTAAGCTAGTGAGCTGTACATGTTAAAAATGTCAAATGTCAATGTTGTGATAAACTAAAAGTTAATAAAACTGAATAGCCTATGCTTTTTAACAAGGCTCAGTTTCAGTTTCCATTTCCTATTTTAACCAGCCTGGGAGCTGCACAAACATTATTTCTCCTAGTAAAAGGTCACAAACTCCCCAGTATTCACCACCATCAGTGTTTTGGCGAGTTTTCATAAACATTAACACACTGTCAGAGAATGATAGAGAACGCCTCTGCACAGTCTGAGATTTTTTAACACTCAGTGAAGCCACTGTTGTACAACATGTATACATGTAATGTGATGTGCAAGTTGTAGTACAGTTGGTGTATACCCTGTCTTATTTTCTTAAAGATGATAACATTCTCTTTTTTTTTAACAGCTAACAGTGTAGTGAAAAGTTAAAACAGGTGTTAGGAAACTGTTGGGCTCCCCTAAAGTTAGGGCAGTGTTTAAGAACCTTTTTACAGTCATGATATTTCTTTAATGCTGTATTTGATCTAAAGTTAGTATAAGAACCGACATGATCTATAATAGATGTTATGGTAAACTTGGATCTAACTGAAGTGTCATAGTGACTAATGGGAAGATTTCGGGATGTTTTGGTTATTCAGTCCATTGAAGGATTTCAAGGGGAATGAAATCATCCATCATTTTGTACCACTGCGTTAGGCTGAGGGACACACACATGATCCAGTGAACCGTGCTATACAGCCTTTCATTACTAAATCATGGTCTCTTCTTTCTTAAAAAATAACACAGGAGGAAAACGGTGTGGGACTGGTCTTGGTTGAGGAAGACTGTGGAAATGGCATGATTGTGCAGAGTGTTAAAGAAGATGGAGAGGCCAGAAAGGTAAAGGCCTCAGATCTGGTCAATATAGGAACGTCATTGCTGTGTACATAAATGTAGGGTCAGCATAGCACAAATACAGCACAGTAAACAGCATTTTATCATTTTACAAGAAGTCAAAGAAGTAAGGGACATTGTTGTACAAACTTGTAAAAAAAAATGCACCCATCATTAAATCCAGACTTGTAAATGATGTGTATGTTCAGGAGGGCAGTGTACAAGCAGGAGACAGACTGCTGGCAGTGGACGATGAGATGGTGCTGGGCTTCTCAGTGGGAAAGGTAACACACGTGCAATACCTGATGTTTACGTCAATCTAAACCAACCTATGTATTGCTTATTATTTTTTAAAGGAGCAATATGTTAGATGATCTAATACATTTGAGAGATTTTTATTTAGGTTAAAATATTCCATAATGAATTAAAACTATTAGCAGAATGTGAAGAAATAACAGTTTTGATCGTATGTCAGGGACATCTATGTAGCATGTTGCAGAGATATCTAGTGAAGTTAGCATGTTGTGGAGGAACAATAAGTGCTGTGTCTCTATTTGCAGTAGAAAATGGAAGCAGAAAAAGAAAAGAGATGTGAAAGGAAACGGTTGTCCATGCCATCCCTTACATCAAATGACTCTTTTTTGCAGGTGATGTCTCTGCTGGACCAAGCAAAGATCTCAGTGAAGCTCACCATCTGTAGAGATGATTTTGCCCCAAATTCTAACACATCTGTTCAGACACGCAGAGATTCGGACCCAGGGCTGACCCCTCTACCCAGCATGCCCTTGGCTTCAGCAGCAACCCCAGAAACAGATACAGTTCGGAGTGAGTGCACTGAGGCCTTAAGAGAAAACCCACACGGAATATTTTAGAAGGGATACTCCAATGTGGAATTCTTGGGCTGTTAATGATTAACAGTTAACTAACAATATGGTGTAGCTGGTATAGATACCAGTGTACCAAAGTTCAAAATATAATAGGATGTGTTTTTGGTTTCTGTTAGTTCTACCAGTCCTCTGATAGACTAACATTTTTGTGTGTCTGAAGGTGTGAAGATAATGCCCCATGGTTAAATATTAATTGCACCCATAATTATCTTTGTGTTACTGGGTAAAGTTGCTGCTCATATTGTGTGTCCGTATACCTGTGAGAATAAATAATTTAATTAAAAATTCAACATGTTTCAAATGCTAAATATATTAAGCAAAAAATAAAATAAAACATGCCCATTTTAATGCATACTCAATATTCAGAATTTAATTTAAAACATTTTAGATATCTTTTTTTTTTCTATAAGCTCAATTCAGTATGACTATTATATATGTTCATGTTTTGTATGACTCATGTAACAAATTAGTTGCTGCGTCCCTCCGGTCTGCACCTCTATCTTTTAGTGTCAACATCCTTGTTGTGTGGTTTATAGTTATTGATTATTTGATAGCAGTTTTCATGTTGTTTCAGGCTCCAGCAGGTCATCAACCCCTGCAACTTTGGTGTCTGACCCCGTGACCTGCCCCATCATCCCTGGCTGTGAGACCACCATTGATATCTCTAAAGGAAGAACAGGACTTGGCCTCAGCATTGTGGGAGGCTGTGACACACTGCTGGTAAATAACAGTATATATATTGGATAGAGAAGGAAAATCTATATTTACATAAATTCTAAAGTCCTCTTTAAACACACATGCATTTAGCAATCTCATACATGTACCTAGAGGGCTAATGTCTGTGTTTTACAGGGTGCTATCATAATCCACGAGGTATATGAAGAAGGTGCTGCTTCTAAAGATGGCAGGCTGTGGGCTGGAGATCAGATTCTTGAGGTAATATTACATCTACAGATGTCTAGAATATTAAAACATCATTATCACTTATCCCTAATCGCGCATATTTATGTAAGATAAATACCATGTATACGTTCTCTCTATTCCTTAACCTCTTCCTCTCACTATCAAGCTTCTTGTAAATGAATGTGGTATGTGCAGCGCTCACAGTTTCATGTAGCAGCATGAACAACTAGACACACCTACTGCTCTCCCATTGGTTGTTACTCGGCATACTAACTTCACACAAAAATTGAAACTTTATGACCCTGTGCATATTTTTTACGTGAGCCGCATCTTTTCAATGCATAAAGAACTTCAGAGTTGAAGAATCAAGCTTTAAGGGATTCCAGTAGCTTGAAAAAAACTTTGGTTTCATCAAGAGAGCCACCAAGCCATCATATGGGTGAACCATATTTTGATGTTTAACTAACTTAAATGTCTCTGTCTCTGTCTCTGTCTCTCTCTCTCTCTCTCTCTCTCTCTCTCTCTCTCTCTCTCTCTCTCTCTCTCTCTCTTCAGGTGAATGGTATAGACTTGCGGATGGCAACCCATGATGAGGCCATAAATGTACTGAGGCAGACTCCTCAGAGAGTACGTCTATCTGTGTTCCGTGATGAAGGCCAGTATAAAGAAGAGGAGCTCTGGGATGTTCTCACTGTGGAGCTGCAGAAGAAACCAGGGCAAAGCCTTGGACTCAGCATTGTTGGGAGAAGGTACCAGAGCAAACTCAAACCTTTTATCATTTATGTTGCCAATATGTATTGTCCAGCAGTGTGTCTAATTTCAATCAGTGATTAAAATGTTGAAGTTCAGCACCTTTTGGTCGATTCTCTACTCAAACAAGTCTGCTTAACCTGATAATTACCTGCTGAGTGAATCTGGACTCTGACCCGAACTGGAGAACCTGATATAGTTATGCAACACTTGTGTGTTTTTGGTGGAGGTCTGGGTTCCAGTCTAAACCCTGTCAAGCTGCTTGTTGGCAGTCTCAATTGTGAAAAGTGCTATACTGTTGGGGTTAAATTGAATTGACAAGCAATGGAGGTACATCAGGCACATCAAAGCACAGAAGCACAGACTACCACTGCAGGTTTTGGCTATGCAATGTTTTTGTCCATTTTTGTTTTATCCATAGATTAATAAATTGTCATAAACCGACAGTGTCAGTGTGTCAGATAGCGCGTCTGTTTGAGATTACTTAACAGCTTGACTTGGTTTGAAGCAAACGTGTGTTGATTTAGACATGCAGATAGCACAGTTCTTACCTGGTGGCTATATGTTTCCATCGCTCATAATTTACTTGGCTCATCAGTTACCATTGGGAAAGAAGAAACTGTAAATGACACTTTTGGCCAAACCATCAACCCCAGGCTGCTCCAGGGAGCCTATTCTGTTCTTGGCTGAGCCAGGCATCTTTGGACAAACAGCTGATATGGCCATAGACTGTATTAACACCCCATAGACATGGTCTTCTTGTTAAATTATCACTCTCACTCACCCATCCTCTAAGCCCCTTAATTCCTGTTCTTTAATTTCTAATAAATATTAATGATCGGATCGATCATATTCCGTCCTGTCCCCAGGAGCGATACAGGTGTGTTTGTGTCCGACATTGTGAAGGGTGGAGTTGTGGAGAGTGATGGGCGGCTCATGCAAGGAGATCAAATTCTGTCTGTTAACATGGAGGACGTCCGATCAGCAACACAGGAGACCGTCGCAGCCCTGCTGAAAGTAAGCATACGACCAGGCTATAAAAACCACAGTTATATTTAAAACAGTACACAAAATTTGAAAATATGTCAAATCTGCTGTATATATCAAGTAATTAATTTATTAATTAAAAAGTGATAGATGATGGGAAACATCTCACCGTGCACTTATTCACTATTCTTTAATTGAAGCAGTATTAACTAGAGTTGGTCTCCTTGCGAGCTTGTTCTTGCAGTCAGTAATATAAGCTTAATTTGATGCCAAGATATTCCAAAGAGCCCGAGACATTTGTTCTGCATTCTGTATCTCATTAGAGTTGTGTCGGTCCAATCAAACTGGAGGTGGGTCGTTTTAAGGCAGGGCCGTTCCACTCTGAGAGGCGCATGTCTCAGGGAAGTCAGGTGGGCATTGTGTTTGGAAGAATCCATTATGCTTTGATCCATTTTGGTTAATTTTACAGTGGTTTATACAGTGGTAAAAACCTGTTGTACATATTTTTTGTGTATGCAGATGAGTGAAAGTGGAAACTGTAAGATCAACCAGCAGTCTTTCACCAGCTCCAGCAGTCTGCAGGAAGACCTAGAAATCCACAGAAGTCATGAATGTAAGCTTAGTATGCTTTTGCTTTATAGCTCTCGTTCTGAACACTTGTAGGGTGCAGAATGGTATTAATTCAGTATTCTTCCACTCTTCCCTGTCAGCACTGGACCAAGATTTTAGAACTGTTGAGCTGTCCAAGGTAAGATAAGCTGAAGACTCATGTTATTACACTTGGATGTATTATTAATCTAGAAGTGACACTGTGATTCTGTGCACATCTGGTGACTTCAGAACTATATTGATTGTGTTCTAATGTGATTTGAGCCACATGTAGTTAAATTTGGTACGGAAATACAGCTCTGGTTAGTCAGACTATGCAGATCTATTTGTTACATGTTTTGGTTGTCAATTTTGTCTTCAGACGCAAGCGCTTGTGCTGCGATAACATGTAGCTGAAGTGCCTTAGACCTTCTCCTGATGTTGGTAGACTGGATTTGTATCTGGTTTTCTGTTTCAGGGGCCATCCGACTCCCTGGGCATCAGTATAGCCGGCGGTGTGGGCAGTCCTCTAGGAGATGTGCCTATTTTCATTGCTATGATGAACCCAGCTGGTTTAGCTGCACAGACACAGAAACTCAGAGTGAGTGTGCCTCTGTATGTACCATATTAAGGCTATTTCTCTGTTAGACTGAACAAATAATCGTTTTGTATTGATGTAGTAATTTTAAAGAATGCAATCTACAAAATGCACGAGCTGACTATTTTAATTGTATCGTACTACTTTATTCAGCGTTGTGATGTTTTAAGTGCGGGAAATGCAACCTAGTAGCTCAATTAATAATTCAAGCCTCAAGCTCAAAAAAGTGAATGTGCTGGATTTCTTGCCAAACAAAAGCCTTGAGCTAAATATATCTGTAATGCTAATTTTCACATTCACATCTCTGTTGGTGTGTGCAAACTGGTTTAAGTCGGGTTCTGTTTCAAGTTGAACCATACCTGTTGGGCGGGGTCTCAGAGCGGGCCTGGGTCAGTTTTTAGTTTCATGCTTGTCCAGACCTCCAGTTAAACTGTACTCTGATCAGATATCATCTTCATTCTTTTATCTTTCTCAGGTTGGTGATAGAATTTTATCTATCTGTGGTACATCTACAGAAGGCATGGCTCATAGCCAAGCTGTATCGCTACTGAAAAACACCACAGGAACCATACAACTGCAGGTACACATAAACACAACATCATACAAACTAATTCAATGTCATCTTGGGATGTCTAGAATTCAATTTTGGATAATCTCTTTGTGTAGGTTGTAGCTGGCGATACTACAGTCACCGGTCCCCCTCCAGATCAAACACCTGGTCTCACCACCAGCAGTATCTTCCACGATGACTTGGGGTGTGTGTCAGCTTACACACGCATATGAATACTGAGCTCTTTATCTCAACATGTTTAACTGTAGCTTAGGTTTAGATACATTAATGACAAAACATTTAAAATAATATCTATTATTATTGTATTTATATTTTTGCTAATTTTGCATGTATATTTGTGTCTCCACAGTCCTCCACAGTGTAAGACAATTAGTTTGGAGAGAGGGCCAGACGGTCTGGGCTTCAGTATAGTCGGAGGCTTTGGCAGCCCCCATGGAGACTTGCCCATCTATGTCAAAACTGTATTTGGAAAGGTAAAACCCTGAATTTAATTCAAAGTTTTAAATCACATACAACTAATGTTGTTACGTATATGAAATAGATTTTAATGTGATGATGGAGTTTTACAAAATTGCATAATCCGTAATAATTTGTTATAGAATAAAATCATTTTTGTTGGATGTATACCAATACAAATGCTTCTGTGTGTGTGTGCAGGGTGCAGCAGCAGAGGACGGGCGTCTGAAGCGCGGTGATCAAATTGTTGCTGTTAACGGTCAGAGTTTGGAGGGAGTTACGCACGAGGAAGCAGTTGGCATTCTGAAGAAAACCAAAGGCACCATCACACTCACTGTCCTTTCGTAGGAAGAAGTGCACTAAATACAGATGGAATTTCATGTACACAGCAACACAGTCATATATAACATTCTCTAACATGCACACAGATACACTCAGAATAGAAAACACATCCACACTGTCACTGTTACACTCTGAACTGGCGCATGTGCTTCTTTACAGTCATGTATTAACTCTTGTTATCCTTAGAGACTCATTGGTAACACTGGCTCAAGATGCCTACACACACTGTGATCTTTATTGTTAATGCTGGGGAAGTGTTCTGTGTGCCCCGTATATATTATTTGTATTGTAGGTAGTATGCTGTTTTAAATGTAAAAGCCCTCCTAACATGACTGCTTTTGTCTTAAACTGCAGTAATAGCAGTTCTGGGTAGTTGAGTAACTAAACTAATGTGTCCCAGCCACCTCTTTCAGGAAATTTCTCCATTGCTTAGTGAAGCAGCTTAATCGATACTTGTTAAGGTAGTCCCGTGTAAATTAGTTCAACCATTCTGCATTAATATCATTAAGCTGCTCATCTTTAGAAAGCGAGATTCCACCTTAAATGTAAAGAAACCACCTTAAATTTAGTGCTGCATCAGCTGAATGAGCAGAATTGTGACTTTTTATTAATTAGATTATTATTTACTTAATGTCTTCTTGAAGTGTGAAGGTAGTTAACTATTTTCTGAAGGTAGTTTTAATCAAACGTTCTAACGTTCTTGTGTCATGTTTTGTTTGTTGTTTTGGATTAGCTCTCTCGACACTGGTTATACATCTTTTATTATGTAGTCATGTCAATAAGTACTTTAGGCAATACTCTTAGTCCCAGACTGCAAAAAATACTAGCCATCTACTAGCCAACTTTTGACTAGATAGCATCCACCAAGCTAACTGCTGATCTTAGCAACTGAAATTGTGTGAACGCTTTGAAGAGGTATTAATATGAAGTATGAAGTGGGATAAAACTGTATTTATAAAGCGACTGTTCAAGGCATCTGAATCTTTAAGTGCAGGTATTAATGAGAGAGAATCGGATTAACTCTCTAATGTGTTTTATATTTGTTAGGTCTAGCTGCTAATTCACACCATGTCATTATGAAACGCTATTTACAGTATTCATGCTAATATTTATACGTAAATCTGATAGTGACCAAATTAGGAAGACAAATCTTTGAACTACCACATGGTACAAACAATTGTGAAACCCCATGTTGGGCTTTTTCTGCAGCTAAATGAATAAAAGTGACCTTCAGTGGATTTTGTCTGACACCACAAATTCCTTTTCCTTTGTTTGCGCTGTTTTACAGATTACAAAAATGAGCAATACATTAATTGTTTAAAAAATGTCACTTTCTTTTATTAATTTTAAAGCTGATGTTGACGAAACAGAAAATCATACAAAAGCACATGTACAAAGCCATAAGTAACTCCCTTGTAACAGTGAATCACAGTATAAACATCTGTACAGTCCTAAAGTCTAGTCATCCATTCCAATTATGGAAATAATAGACTACATGGCACTGTTGGACATTCTTCACTACGGTAATAACTACGGCACTTTTGTAGCTACTTAGCTTACTTTCGCCACCAGGGGGCAAAGCTGACAGGGCATGAAAGACGCTCCCACCCCGGATCCTGTTTTCTCACTTCTCTTATTAATAGACATTAAGGTTGGTGGGGCTGTTTCTGTAGTAACAGTTTAAAGAAATGCTCCAGCGCTTTTAACCTACTCCCTACCTGCAACACGGTACATATATACTGACCGCCAACTTCATTGGTACACCACCTTCTTTCAACACTCACTGTCCATTTTATTAGAGCAAAACTTTAAACTGAATTGCAGAATTAGTTGTTTGCTGGTAGATTCAGCACTGCAATAACACTGGCTAGTATGTGTTGCGCTGGTATGTGTAGTTTTACTACCAACACTAACACACGACTACAATGTCATGCAAGAAGTGGCAGTTTTACTTAGTACCTGTGAAAACCCCATTCATATTAGTATCTTGATAACAAATTTCTAGCCCTGATTCTAAAAAGTGCACTGTACAGTATGTAATTTAATTTTCTGATTTTTTTTATAATGGTCCACATAAATATGTTTTGCATAGACGTTTACTCACTGACCTCAGCAACTGCTTAATGGCTTCTATTATGAGTGTGTTGTAATTGTAAGTTGTCCTGCACAGGGAAATGCACGGGAAATATTGTCTGTGGTAATCATCTGTACACAGCAGAAAAGCATTAGGTTGGATAATGGTGGTGAACCTCTTTAAAAAAGCTAATAAATCTTTCATTTTTGTTTCCAATGGGAAAATCATGGAACTGAGTGAAATCAAAAGGCTCCCTGGAACATTCTGTGCAAATAGTACACATTTACTGGCCAAAAGGGATTGCAGGCTGAGCATGCTTGCTTTTTATTACTCTCTCCCTCCCTCTATTCTGATTAAACTTTGTTAATCAAACAATCCTGCCCGACAGGCATAGAACTGACACGTAAAAATAATGATCACGTACCAACAAAAGACAAAAAGTCAAAATTCATATCACTGCAAATGTGAAACACCCAAACTTAAACCCTGAAGCTTAAATAACAAAGAAAAAGAAGAGACTGAGTGATGAATAAGTGGAGGGTATAAGGAAGAGTCATTTAGTCCATACTAACTATCTACTGCTATTAAAGAGAGACAACAGAAAAACCCAGAATCGCTGACACAAATATCTAAAGTATACCTAAAAACTAATAAAGTCAAATTCTAAATAAAACCGAGCCACGGCAAAATGTACAAGAGCTCAGCTAATAAACAAACTCCTGATGTTTTACTTCATGTAATGCTGTCTTTCAGAAAACAGAAGACCATGGATTAGCAGTAGTGCTTAGAGCTGCACAAGATGTTGTATATAATTAGACTGATAATTCAATTGATTTCAACAGTGGATGAGATTAAATGCTCCAATGTCAATTTCCCAACAATGAAGCAGTTTATATCACACCACTCTGAATGACTTGGTTTACATCTCCATGACTGAAATATATAGAAAGTCTGGATAAATGCTTTATTGTAAATTCAGCTTTTGAAATACTGATATAATGCAGTAGAAGCCTTCGGTATGCCTAATATGGGTTACCTTGGGTCAAATCTGAACATTGTATGCCGGAAATGTTTCATTTTCATTAATCATGTCACATAAATGGTTCAGAAGTTTTTTAAAAATTACAACACACCACAGACACAGTATGTACCAATGCCAATGTAGTATGGTGCTATGTCCATATTGTGCAGCTTTAGAGCAGCTAATAACAAAGCCAGGCAGGTTTTATGGCATATGAGGACATTACCAGCGCAACCTAACATGATTTTGCATGTTAGCCAAAGCATGTGTGTAGTCAAGCACACTTTAATCTAGTTACTTTGTATACAAGAGAAGCTCTCTGTACAACACAGAATCAAGGACAAGTAAAGTGCTCTTTAGCTGCTCTCCTGCTTTTAAAATCACTCCAGCTGCCTTATCTCCTGGTAAAGTACAGAGTGGACCAGAGTACAGGACTGACCTCGTATAGTATCTGAAAAACATCCTCGCTAATTTATGATCCTGTAAATCACATGGTCCAAAAGAAAACAACAGATAAAAAAGAACAGAAAATAGAAACAGGTCTATTTAAACAATTAAAATCCATTTTTTATTTGGTACTCCCAAAGCGCACTGCTGCACTTCCAAATGCGTCAAATAATTCTCCAGTTAAGCAAATCAGTCAAGATTAAATGACAAACGTCATGCATGTGCATGATTAATGCTGGAACGAAGCCGCATAGGTTACCTCCAAAATAATAACCTTTCAGCAGAAATGAAAAACACTGGTTATGCTCAATAACCCTTCAGAAACGCATGTCTGAGGTGAAATGGATTCAAAATGGTTAAAAGCAGCCTTTACAACAACTAATGTTTGTTAATATAGCCGTTATAAACATCTAAATAGCTCTAAATGTCAGTTATCCTGTATGGCTTATGTCAAATGTCACATAGCCTCACAGATGCTACACTTATTTGGAGTATTACCAGCATTCGCAACATTCAGTACGAGTTACAGATCAAGATTTCAATCCAAATCATTTTGGATCTTTTCCATCAGTCCACTTATCATGAAGTGTTCACGATATAATAGGCAAGCTGTTTTCAAAATATTGTAAAAAGAATAAATAAATAAAAATGAAAAAACTATATGAAGCTGACTGTTTTACTTGACAGCTCAAATACTTCATTTTCTGAAGAATAGTAATGCTGGATTTTTTTTTTTTAACTCAAGTTATTCAATTATTGTACCACAGCTGTTAAGGTAACACTTAATTTGTTTCTTAATGGTTTATAAACTTTAAGCAAGCAAGTTAGGAATGCTACAGCAAATACAACAATATCATCTGTAGACAAGCTTAGATATGTGATAATTGTAGCTACATGACATATGAGTAGACTTATCAACTAATTGTTGACTGAGTTAAATATAAAATAAAATGAGCTTTAACTTGCAAGCCTACTTGTAATCTTGTTAGTCAAGTGTGTACTGATAATAAAAACCTGAATGTACAACATCAAACATGGTAGTGACCACAAGTAAATGGGCACAACTGTGAAATCCACAAACACTGTAAATTTACAGTAACTTACAAAACAATTCACAATAACATGCTATTTTCTTAAATCATTGGGAATTGGAAGTATATTCTTCACTGTTTGTAACAGAAATATTATATAAGCTTATGCTTTACCTTTAGAATAAAGTCCCACTTAAGTTTTGCTCTTACAAAATCTTTAATGAAGATTGTTTAATTGCGTTTGTGTATTTTAAACATATTTAAGTACATATATTTAAAAGAATTTAATATTTTGCCCAATATTTTCAAGCAGTGTATGTGATCTCCTTAAACCGCCAGACAGATCTGAACTGTAAATAAAATGGAGCCATTAACTTGCATTTACTACCATGTTTAGTCACTGTGAATTCAGATCATTATTACCTGTTCATATTCTGTGATCAACACAACAAAAACGAAACGAAAAATTACAATGAATTAACATTTAAATGATTAATCCACAAACAGTTAATCACTAATTTACACATGTATATAACCACATTTATAGCACTTTTCTAAGTTTGCTTTCAGATGATATGGTTCTGTTTACAACAGCATTATTAATTGCTTGCTAATAATGTAGCAGTCATTAAGAAGCAGATGCTAGGAAGTATGCTTAAAGAAGTAATGCTAGAAATATTCAATAATGCTCCATAAAAGGGATTTTTAATTACCTTTTTTTTAATAACAGCATTAACTCTTTATTTTAGGTCTAATTCTTAACGACTGGTTTAAGTGACCCGATATATAGTGACCTAAAAATACAGTCCTTGTCTACAGACCTCACAGTTTGAAACATTGTCCTCTATGTTTGCGTAGTCAGTAATATTGTTCCCTTTTATTTGTGACAAGGTCACTGACTGTGTAACTTTGAGAAATTAAATAAGTCCTTGTTAAAGAAACAAACAAACAAAAACAAACAAGTAACAAACTGAACAATCTAACAAACCTTCCCTTCTTTTTCTCTCCTTTTTACATTGGTTTCTAATGTTCCTGAGACATTAACTCCTATTAGGCTTCTGGATAACATAGTGTCAGATTAGTTTTAAAGGGTGCTCCAAAGCCAGCTTTGTTAAATGCCCATCCCTTTCATCCTTTTTTTTTTTTTTTTTAAATAACGGATTCTATCCCTTTAAAGGCATCAGTATTGACCCATCCTATCTGGAGTAATACTTCAGGCAAAAATACCTGTGCTAAATGGAAAACAAAAAAAATCATTTTCTGAAGGAAACATTCTGAAGCTTTTGAAGGTCCTTCATACTCAACCTTCATAGAATGTTTTTTTTTTTTTCTTCCAAAAAAAAAAAAAAAAAACGTTCTTCAAATGACCATTAATGGAAAGGTTTATGATGGAACTAAGAGTGCTTCTTCTCTGCGGCATTGATCCAATTCAGACACTTTTATTTTTAGTTACTCTCAGATGTAGCAGTCTTTCTGTTATAGTTTAAATTCACTGAAGATGGTTTTACTGATGGTGTTGTCTACATATATCCCTTTACTTTAGTCGTCGTCACCATCTCCCTTTTCAGAGTTCTGGAATCTGGTTCCTCCCACTCTAAATATTTTGTAAGCCCTGGCAGCCTAACGAAGAATAAGCAGCCCTTTCCTGCTCAGTCCTTCTTCTTCTTTCGTCATGCAGATTCCTCCAGAATTCGATGAGGAGCAGTAAGGCTTTTCTTGTACCAGACCGTAATGATTGATGAGACAGCTCACCTTTCAAATGGTATTTGATTGAGGTAACAGCAGGGAGAGGAATAATTAGTAGTGCCTGGCCATCTCAGAAGACTTTTTGGTTTAGATGAAGAAGCGCCTGGCTACACAAGGAAACGCAGTGGAAAAGAGAAAACAGCTCCCACAGACAGACCCAGCGCTAGGAAAAATGTCATCAAAGCTCCTGCTGTTTCTGCATCTTTTGGAGCCACCAGCCTGGAAGAGAAAGAAAATGGAGATTCTGTCTTTCAAACTCTATGAATGTCACCAATTACAAATAGCTTCTACACCCAGCCTGTGGTTTGCTACACATTCAGTATGATGGATATAAAACAAGATCCTGCAGCAATCAATCTCGAATGAGTGGACATATTCCGGCTTTATCAGAAACCGCAATTCAAGTGAGCATCGTCTCAGCCATTAGGAGATTAGTGAAGGGGGAAACAGTGAGCGAATAAAGTGATGAGTAAAGCAGTAAAGCAGTTGCATACTCACTGTGGTGCATAAGACATGGAGAGACAGACACAGTATCCGCTGGAGACGGAGAAGAGCATCATGATGATGCTGAAGAACACGTCGTTGGAGAATAACACAGGGAGGTAGTGGCGCTCTTGAACATTACACAGCATCAGCAGAGGCACAAAGATCACGCGGAAAACCACCAGCATCGGAAACAAACGGCTTTCTTTAGGAGGCTAAGAGAGAAAGTCAGAGAGAGAGATTCTTGTAAGCCCAACTTCTGACTATGGCCAGAGAATCTGATGAGGTTTGTCACTCACTGGCCAAAATCCTGGACATGAAAACAAACAGTTGTGTTGTTTTTACATAACGGGCAAAGTGTCAAAACAGTGGAACCGTAGAAACACACAAGCATGTGGCTCAGTGGCAACCAGAAGATGATGTATCTTCTGCAAAGTTAACATTTTAATAATCCAGTGACTACATCCTTCTCTGGAAGAGAAGAATCAGCAACTACTCCCATGGGAAATACGAATAGTACCTCTGAGGGCAGAGCCACGCAGACTAAGACTAGCGGTAGGTACACCTTAACTTCTGGATACATTAGAAAGTTTTAGGTCTGCACACTGACAGGAGGATGAAAAGGTAAGAAGGTGGGAAAGAAACTCCTAAAGAGGTTTTACTCACCCACTGCACAACAGAAGTGACCGTCCTCCCGGTCCAGTCCATCACGTTAAAGAGCAGGAAACAACATACAGGGATGAAATAATGTTCTGAAAGTGGGACAGAGTGTTTCGTTAAAATTCAGTAGTTTGACTACTATGGATACGTTCAGATAAGGATGGGCCTTAAAACTGTGAAATCTATTTTTTAAGGATCTGCAGGAACACTGTTGTGATTGTTCCTGAATAAGAAGCTTTAAGATCAAGGGGTAACAGTGTATCTTTTACTGATATTGACAAGGGATGGTTAGAGCTTTACTGTTTACTATTAGAGTTTAACATCCTGGAGCTTTCCCAGATTTATGAGACATTCGACTCTAACCACTCAGTAAGTCATCAGAAGCAGTTTACCAACAGCAAAGACAACAGGCCTAAGCGGGGTTCATCTGAATAGTTTTTTATACAGGGGAAGCGTGTTTGATGTGGTAAGTGAACGCACCCCAGTTTCCTTCGTAAACAGTTTTCACATCCACTGTGACGGCAGGGAAGACGGAGAGTGTCACTGTGAACACGAACGTTACACAAAATGCCATCACCCATATCTAGAGAGAGAGAAAGAGATTCATTCTAATAAACAGATGCTCTTTAATAATAGTGCTTTGTAATACTGTCAAATATGGAGAAAGTCATTTGATTATGCTTAAGCTATTCAAAAACCCACCAACCTTTTACCTACAGTCACTGTCTGTTTTTTTTAGAAACCATAAATGTGCACATTGTAGCTTTACATCAAGGGACTCAAACCTACGTTCCACATCTGGCTTCATATGCCCCGTCATGTTTCTACATTTCATTTGTTTCCATGTTTCAGTGGATAAATACTTACACCTGATGGGTAGACTTGCTTCACCCAGCAGACACTGTGGCTGCTTACCAGTCTAAGCTGCTTTTTTAGCTCACAGGCTCAAAAGCTCTGCATGCAGGAGAAACTACTTAAATGAAAACATGACTCGGCGTGAACCTTGTGCATTAAGCGAGTGGTAGTGATTTAGCTCAGACCAATAGTTAAATGTACCTTTGCAGATTCATTTGTGACATACAGGGGTTGGACAATGAAACTGAATCACCTGGTTTTAGACCACAATCATGTATTAGTATGGTGCAGGGCCTCCTTTTGCGGCCAATACAGCATCAGTTCATCTTGGGAATGACATATATTGCGTCCTGCACAGTGGTCAGAGCGATTTTAAGCCATTCTTCTTGCAGGATAGTGGCCAGGTCACTACGTGATGCTGGTGGAGGTTCGTCCTTCTTGGTGGTATGCTGACATTACCCTGGATACCGTGGCTCTTGATACATCACAAAGACTTGCTGTCTTGGTCACAGATGCGCCAGCAAGACGTGCACCAACACTTTGTCCTCTTTTGAACTCTGGTATGTCACCCATAATATTGTGTGCATTGCAGTATTTTGAGCAGCACTGTGCTCTTACCTGCTAACTGAACCTTCACACTCTGCTCTTACTGGTGCAATGTGCAATTAATGAAGATTGGCCACCAGGCTGGTCCAATTTAGACATGAGACCTCCCACACTAAAATGACAGGTGTTTCAGTTTCACTGTCCAACCCCTGTAGCTTTGGATACAGTGTCAGAATTAGCAACTCACTACGGTTTGTCACACAAACCCACTGAGGACACAAAATTACTACAACACTTGATTTGCAAAAACTTAACTTTAGTGTTCCTGCTGAACACAAGTTATCATAATAAGAGCCCCCATATCACTTGGAATGTGGTGAGTTTGAGAGCCCTGGTTTATTGTTATTGACTGTAGCCATTAATGGAAAGGGTCCACCACAGGATCACAGCGAACCAGTGCTGTTGTTGTACAAAGTGCACCTATATGGTACGTTAAAACGGCCCATCAGCATTAGTATTTCCAATAAACTGGCAACCCACTGTATATGATCCTAAGACATACCTGTTTGAACACCTCCACAATGGAGCTTTTTCCCTCCGTAGCATTAGCACTCTCCAAAACGATAAAGGCTTGGATGCCACCATCACCTTCCTCACCAGCCGAAGTGCTGGGGTTGGCTTGGGGCACGGAGCCGTTAGCATGACCGTTTAGCTCAGTGCTTTCCTGTGGGGTCTCTATCAGAGAAAGAGAGATTCAATCACACTAAGAAAACAATTAACACGAGGCGATTCATGATCTAAACTGACAGTCTGAGCCAACAGAACCGCATTGTTTCCCAGCCGCTGCAGAAACAAAGGTGGTCTTTGCTGCTCTTCCAGACGGCTGCTGCTGAGCCGCTGGAAGCAGTTCTGCAGCGTGACTGGGATTGAGATAATGACATAATGAAAAGTAAACAAGCCCCAAGTGAATGAGTGCATTACAGCATGGTGCTTCTAAAGTAACAACAAGCAGACTTCTGTCGGCTTCTTCGTGCCAGTGTTCTAAAAAGCCACTCCCTTTTGTTTTCTAAAAAGCAAACCTTAAAGATCAGGTCAGTGGACGGCTGTATGATGGATGGATTATTCAAGGTTGTGTTATGCGGATGATAACACCTAAATGGCCTAGTAGGGCCAGAGTCCAAAGTTTGACGGTCAAAACACTTTTGTGAACTGAGATCTACTGCTGAGGTTTTGAAAGTGAAATGTTTTCCCATTGCTTGCTTGATATAGGACTTCAGTCATCTCCTTTTGTATTATTCCTTTCATAATGGGACTGATGTCTTTAGTATGTGACTGGTCTGGACTGCAGGCATGCCAGTTCAGCACCCAGACTCTTGTACTACAGAGCCATAGTGTTGTGCAGAATGTGGTCAGGTGTTTTGTCTTGTTGAAGCAAAACCCGTATGCGTCATTCGGCATTAATGGTGAATAGCCAGTTGTGTAAGTCACCCATGCCATGTACACTAATGCACCTCCAAAACTTAATGGTTGCTGGCTTTTGAACTGTGCCCTGGAGGTTTCCTCTTCTCTTTAGCCCGAAGGATGCTAATTTGGTTGAACACATTTCCATATGGGCCCAGAGAAGGCCATTGTGTTTCTGGATCTGTTCATATGGTTTGTTCTTTGCATTGCAGAGTTTTAACATTTATGGCTGCAGTGATGAAGGGTGTTCACATATGTTCGTTTTGGCAAGTGTTCCTGAGCACATGCAGTGATACCCAATTCAACATTGTGTCTGTTCTTCATACATTGCTGCCTGAGGGCCCGAAGATCCCAGCCATGCGGTATGTATCATGCATAGAGAGATCCTTGTATCATGCATAGAGAGATTTACCTGGATTTTTGAAGCACTATTTTAACTTTTTCTACACCATCATGTTCCTGACCTGCCGCCAGTTAACCTAATTAGTTCTGAGATGTTCAACCTGGTGCTTTCTTTTGTTGCCCCTGTCCCGGCTTATTTAAAACATGTTGCTGGCATTAAATTGTAAAGTATTTCAAACGACAATGAAAATTTCTCACTTTCAACATTTGATATGCTGTGTTTTGATTAAATATGATAAATGCTTATCTAGAATTGCATATTTGGGAAAGGGATAGCATTATAGTTCTTAACTATTAGCCTCAAAGCAAACTTCAGGCACCAAATATGTCTATAAATTTGATTTTATGCTCATCTATACATTTAGCTAATAGATCTAAAGCAATGACTTCACACTGATGGTAAGATGGACAAAGTTTTACCTTGGGGCAGGAGGTGGTGGGAAGTATCCACTTCATAGCTATGATCTTTATTCTTATTCAGATAATACCTAGCAAACTCCTGTGGAAAAAAACAGAAGGGACTGTTTACTACACAAAACCATGACGTATAGCCAGTATGTGCAGATATAAGGAAGACTTGTAATACATTGGCAATGCAGGATACAAACAAACAGCATATATAAATATTCGACTGCTGAATTTTGTACATGGTTTTGTTCTGCATTCAGTGTACAGGAAGCAATAGCTTGGCCACCTCTGGTTAAACGACAGGTTTAGCTAATTTGCTAACTGAAAATGTAACACATCCTCTACAGAGAACAAACCCCTGCACATTTTAATAATGTTTACTTTACTGAATTTAACATATTGATTATTTTATGACACAGTTTGGGTTTTATCTACAGCAAATGTGCATTAACAAAACCTCATATTTAAATGTGTTCTCTGATGAGGATGTGTTTGCAAGTCATTTGAGCAGGCATATAATTGTAGCTACCACTAACGTGGCAAAATGTACGTACGAGTTTGGGCAGCATTAGGTAACTGAGCAGTGTTACTAGAGTCCCCACACATGGAGTGATGAAATAACCCAGCGCTGCTGTCTCGTCATCTGTTTTACCTGTTACATAGAGGACAAATACACACAGGTATCAACATATAGCTCTGGGCATCAACAGCAGGCAGCTTAATGAGCCGCAAGTGTGTAGACATTAACTGTGCCAACAGTGATGGTCATCTGAATGTTGGTGTGTGTGTATGCATGAAAGAGTGTGTATATACTCTCAGTACTCTTCATTAAGTACATATACTTGTATCTACACTCTGTGATGTGTCATGCCCACTTACCATACAGGAGCATTTAGTAGTTCTACAATTACAGACTGTAGTCCATCTGATTCTCTCTATGGCGTATAAGTTGCCTGTACCACGTTCATCAATAATCAGTGAGCGGTGATGGATCATTGTCTACATGGTACTGACATATTGTGTGATAGTGTGTGTGTGTGTGTGTGTGTGTGTGTGTTTGTGTGTGTGTGTGATAGTGTGTGTGTGTGTGATTGTGTGTGTGTGTGTGTGTGCGTGTGTGTGTTTGTTTGTGTGTGTATGCGTGTGTGATAGTGTGTGTGATTGTGGGTGTGCGTGTGTGTGTTTGTGTGTGTGTGCGTGTGTGATAGTGTGTGTGATTGTGTGTGTGTGTGTGTGTGTGTGTGCGTGTGTGATAGTGTGTGTGTGTGTGTGTGCGTGCGTGTGTGTGTGTGTGATTATGTGTGTGATTATGTGTGTGTGTGTGTGTGTGCGTGCGTGTGTGTGCGTGTGTGTGTGTGCGTGTCTGTGTGTGTGCGTGTCTGTGTGTGTGTGTGTCTGTGTGTGTGTGTGATTGTGTGTGTGTGTGTGATTGTGTGTGTGTGCGTGTGTGTGTGTGCGTGTGTGTGTGTGTGTGTCTGTGTGTGTGCGTGTGTGTGTGCGTGTGTGTGTGTGATTGTGTGTGTGTGATTGTGTGCGTGTGTGTGTGATTGTGTGCGTGTGTGTGTGTGTGCGATTGTGTGTGTGTGCAATTGTGTGTGTGTGTGTGCGTGTGATTGTGTGTGTGTGTGTGTGTGTGTGTGCGTGTCTGTGTGTGCGTTTGCATCTGCATTAAGAATTGTCCACCAACCACAAGCATCCAGCTAACAGCATCCTGTTGGTCAGACGGTCTAGAGGAACTAATGCAGAAACATAGGAGCTATCATCTCCAATTTATCTAATAAAGGAGTGTTGTGTAGAATGGACAGTAAGTGGACACTCAGACCAGCACAACACGCTAACACCACCACCACCACATCAGTGCCACATCAGTACTGAGAATGATCCTCCACCCATCCCTGCTCTGTGGTGGTCTGATCATTGATGAACAGTGCAAAAGTTGGGAGGTCCCAGGTATTTTGGAGAAGCAGATGGACTACAGACAGTAAATACGAATGGTGCTCCTATGTGGCAGGTGGATCTGATGCTTGTAAGAATACAACGTCTGTTGTCTGTCTGTCCATGACAGTGTCTGTGCTTGACTCACTTGCAATAGCAAAGAGCATGGCGAGAGCAGCGAAGGTTCCAGCCAGGCCCTGTCCACTCATAAACACGGCACTGTACTTCTGAGGCAGCTGTCCAACCAAACCAAACAGACTGCCCTGCAGCACGGCCCCGAACGCTAAACACAAACAAACCAACATGAAATTCTATTGGTACTTTGGTCCACATACTATTTCCTCTATGTCATTTGTGCCTTGGCTCTCAGTGACTCTTTGACAGGTGTGAAATGTTACAGCATCACTGTTGCAGTAAAACAGTACCTGGTTGCAACATGCATATTTAATTCTACATGAATGTAACTTGGAACAGTTATGTTGGCCCACTAATCATGACATGCTCACACAGTGTAAAGGTCTGATGATGCTTTGGTCGCCATGGTAAGGTTATCCATAATGTGTCATTTTTGCCTAGCCTGTCCACTTTTCTCACAGTGTCTTACAGTTCTCTTATAGTGTTGTTTTGCCATCATTTCAAACAATCTACTCTCATGGTAAGCTTTTCAGCTGAATTCTGTTTTACACTGAACCGTCACTCACAGTTGATGAACCAGATCGTCGCCATTGTGATGGAGAAGAAGTGGTCCTCCTCCATGGGAATCTTCACCAGGATGGCAGTGAGGATGAAGAGGATGAGGATCAAGACCAGACTGCCTGCTATCCGCACCTTCTCCGAAATCCTGACAGATACAGACCATGGTCAAGGTGCTATGAAAGTAAGCTGACACTGAAAGTGTTTGAATGCTTTTCATTTAAAATGAGAAAGTTTAAAACGGGTTTTAAATGCAGAAATACATGATGTGGAAATGCACCAATATTTATTACACTAGTAATCAACACTGTTAACTCAGGGTTTGCATCATTTAGATCATTTATGATCTAAACTCAGTCTTCACTAATTACTACCAATCGTCCAGTAACTGCTATAAGATGGTGATAAAGTACAACTCGTTAACATTATTTGGTAACATTAATTATTCAGTAAATATTGTACTATAATAATTGAGTAACTGCTATGGCTTGTTCAATACCAAGTGTTATTTGATAATATAATAATTGATCAGTAAGTACTATTGGTAATACTGTTTATTCAGTGAATACATTATCTATGCACTAGTACTTATTATTCTGTAAGTTCCATTAATTAATTCAGTTACCACTATGACCAACTGATCATCACTACAAAAGTTCAAATAAACAATTAATCAGTAAATACTATAAATTTAATTCTCTAACTAGCCATTAGACTCAGCACAGGAACCAACTTAGCGTAAAGGCACACTGCTAACATCAGCATTACCAAACCAAGCTGACTAGTTAACCTTTTATACTATGCCAGTTTTCCTTAAATTAGATTTCAAAACTTGGAATGCCTCCCCTTACTTACCACCAGTATCACAACACACTGTATAGTGAAACTTGTATATTGATAAGCCTCGCATCCCCAAGTTGTCACAAATTCACAGCAGACAGTATACGTACTCAGTAAATGCTATGATTTGGTAATATTAACAATTCGCTGTACTATTTTTAAGTATTTGGTACTCATTAATCAGTATCTATAGTACATTATTCAATTACTACTAATATTTGGTGACACCAATGACTTAATAACTACTATACTGTGTAGTCATTAGGTTATAACTGTGAATTATTAATACCTACTGATAATTATTCAGTAACTACTGACTGGTAATTGCATGTGAATCTACGGATAACGTATGATGAGTATGATTCTTGAGTATAGTGAGTATTGGGTATAATGGTATGATGAGCTGAGTGAGCAGGAGAAGTATTTTAGTGACTGTGGTGACCTTAATCCTCCCCATAACTCCATAACTTATACAAGCAACTATATAATAACCTCTTAGGAGGAACCTGCTGAGAGCTTTTATAAATGAACTGTGTGCAGAAGAAACAGTAGGAGGTAACAGATGTGGTTGCTATAGCTTAAATGCAAAGGCACTCACCACTGGTAGAGCAAGGAGTTGAGAAGGGTGAAGAGCAGAAGTGGTAGCTGGGATAGCAAAGTCATCCAGTTGTTGAAGTAGTACTCCTTCCTGACAGGGTCGGTCCCATTACTCCACTCAGTCTTGTTGAGTCTGTTGTTAAAATACTACCAAACCCAGCCCTTATTAGGCTTAGTCACTCCAGGAGCACCACTAATACACTTATACCATACCACTGATATGACTGTATCACTGCTGAGCTGAGAACCGTCCACCACCAGAGCCACCTTCACTTTCCACTGATGTAAGGGGGAGAGTGGGGCTGATAAACCAATGGCCTGAAGTCTATAACTGTAAACCTATACAACCTATACACATAAGCACCTGTATGGTAGGTGGTTCTGATAAAATGGCCAATGGTTATTATTACAAGGGAAATATTAGTAATAAGGAAAGAGGAAAAGCAGTTTGTATGGGACTATAATCTGATCAAATGGCCGGAAGCTAATATAAAATTCAGCTTGTGCATTTTTACATTTAACTTTAAAACCTGTATATGTAGCATGTATAGGATATTTTGAAATAGCGCCACAGCCAAGCCAAACCTTATGGAAACACAAGTGTCTCAGAAACACATTAGAATAATCTAATCCCATACGAATAGGGCTTAAGTCAGGAGATGTGCATTGTTTCAAGTGCTTAAACTTCTAAACCTAAACCGCTTCAAAACTAATAAGTGCCACGAAAGGAAAACAACTAACACGGCTGAAGCTACCGCTTTAAAAACGTACCAAACACAGGATTTACACATGACGGGAAATCTCACAGCCGCTGCAGATAAGCCTCTGAGTAAGGTGCAAATATGATGAAAAACATCACACGGTAAAATGTCGCAGCTGATACACGTGGGGGGCGGAGGGGGGTGCTTGGCAAGGATTTAATAAAATCCCCTAGTCAGGAAAAGGCTTGACCTCGAGAGGCAACAACCTCACTAATCCATAAAAACTGCAGGTGTCAGTTAATAGGCAGATGACCTCTTCTGACCACATGCATACGGTGAAAGCAGAGAGCTGTTCTGAAAAACAAGCCATGATTTTCTGCATCATCTGTCATGCAAAACTGCGTTTCTAAGCGGAAAGGCATTTCTTAATACATCTGGCAAATCATGAAAGCCTGCTTTGTGAGGTTGGACTTTGATGTTGATGTTGTTGTTGTTGCTGAAAAAGGAGAAAAGTGTTTTTTTACCATAGAGGCAGTCATGAAGAAATTCCATGGCAGCAGAGTTCCCAGTCCAAGGATAAAGAAAATGATTCCCACTGAATAGAGACTAGTACAGGAAGAATAGGGGTTAAAGCATTACAGGGGCTTACATAGTGTCACAGGTCTAACAGAATAAGCATACATGTGTAGCATGGTCAGAATGGTGATTTCCAGTCATATGGCCAAATGACATGTTTTACTGAGTTTGGCAATGTGACGTATAGGAAATATAAGTGAGACATAAAATGTGATAATTCAATAATTCTGCCACTTTATATTACACTGACTCTTGAGATAAAAGACAAAACATGGTGTAAGTCTTTAAAAGTTATACATTAATTTACTACATTCATTTAATTATATATATAAACTATATATAATTTATAATTTAATATGTAATATTTAATGATATATAGTCAGTGTGTATATATAGTCAGTGTATATATATATATATATATGTATATGTGTGTGTGTGTGTGTGTGTGTGTGTGTGTGTGTGTATGTGTGTATATATATATATATATATATATATATATATATATATATATATATATATATATATATATGTATATATATATATATATATATATATATATGTATATATATGTGTGTGTGTGTATGTGTATATGTGAGTGTACGTGTGTATGTGTATATATATATGTGTGTATATATATATATGTGTGTGTGTGTGTGTATGTGTGTGTATATGTGAGTGTACGTGTGTATGTATATATATATATATATATACACACTGACGTTTATAACTGACTTCATAACTTATGATGCTCTATAACATAAGTATGGAATAAACTGCATTATATACATATAATCCGTAGGCAAAGAGGACATCACTGCATGTAGCTCAGCTGGTGTGGTAATACATAAACACAATAAATTCAGCAAAGTGGAACCTATTACATAGAACAAGGACACAATGTTATCTGACAGAGTTGATGTTCTATCCATCTGAACAGTCACTGGAGTCGTTCTGTCCTTCCCTCTGTTGCTGCTGCCTCTATGGCCTGAACTAAGACATTTACTCCACAATGCTGGTACATTAAAGCGGTGACTGCAGGCTTTCAGTACCCTAAACTAGACACTGGCAAAGTGTCCTACTGCTGACCTTGACATTTATTTAGGATTATCCAAATATCTGATGGAGTGTATGAAAAGTGAGATTTCATAAGTTTTTAAATGGGAAATACAGTTTATAGTTCAGCAGTATCTCAATCGATATTTATATTTATGCATTTGAAGCATCTTTAATCACTTATCAACACCTGACCTCTTACAGAGGACACAACTTGCAGAATTTATTTAGGGGGAAGATATTTTAATAATTAATTCAATTTATTATACGTAGGTCCTTTAGATTTCATATTTATTACTCGTTTCTGAATTTGTAAAGCTAAGATGACTTTTTGATGTATGACATGTCCCTTATTTTAAGAATCTGCAAATAAATAGGAACTGTGCCCCAAATGTGTCTGGTTGAGGATGTGTTCATTTCCTCTAGAATATCAACGAAACCATGATATTCAAACAGACGATCCTGCATAACCCTGTAACACAGGTCGCAAAGTTTCGGTCCATAGCACCTTTGTGTTAAATTAATTATGAATGAAATTTCATTAAACATTTTCATTGTTTTACTGAAGCAATAAAAACCACATCCTTTAAACTTCAAACCTTAAAATGATATATCTGTGTCGTTTATTATGTAATTATGTGAATACTATAGTAGAACTACAGTAACATCTCTTCTATGTATAACGTCTGTGAGCTAATAGGCTAAACATCAAGACTAGCAAACTAATCTGCACTCCCGTGTCTACAAACTCAGACTGTCAGAGGGGGCCAGCAGAGAGAAACTAAACTATACTCACCGGTCAGTGGGTGCTTCTTCATTTTTATTCCTCATGGTTTATGTGAATATGGTCAACTACAGGCAGAAACAACAAAGACTATTAATGCTGAACCTCATGTACCGCAGAGGGACAAGCCCCTTTAACAGCTGTGAGGATTCCAGTGTGTTAAAAGCTCAGACCTCAGACAGTGTTTGCTCTTCCTAGCGTAAGAAGTCTTATACCCCACCGTAAAGCACAAGTGAGACTAAAGGCTCTGTGGTGAACTGAAAACTACAGCACTCTGCTGCACTAGTCCGACTGCACATACGTGTAGGTTACACATGCTGCGCTCAAGAAGCCTGAACCCGCCCACTTCATCCATGGATACCAACCACACACACCTTTTATTTTACAGTGCAGTGGAGAACTAGGAGTAGTGCACACAGCACTGCCCAGGAGCAGAAAACATTCAGCCTAGCCACGCGTCTCAGTGGCCTCCACTCTCCTGCTGCTCCTTTAACGGCTGCAAGAAGAATGCTTTCAGGCTCTAAACAGCCTTCCCTGCCTCAGTGCTGCCAGCCCACTTAAGGCACTAAAGCCCTGCCAGCTAATGCCGCAGCCAGATGGCCAGCACCAACTCTTTGGTCTTCGTCTCATTTTTGGCAGGACGAGGAACCTCATATCACAGCCGTCTTGAACCTTTCTTATTGATTTTTGGCAGTCGCTCTAAACAAAGCAGTGGCTGACGTAATAAGGGATATGGAGGGTCTGGATCAATTCCAATATCCGATCCTTCAGTATCAGTACATGCTGTGTTTGCTCGTTCACACAAACCCTGAAGGCTCAATCAAACTGGATTAGCATTATACATGTTTATAAGGGGTTCAGTCACTTCTTCACCACATGGGTACAGCTTGACTCGACTCTATAGGGGACAGCTTGACTCGACTCTACAGGGTACAGCTTGAATCTACTGGGTACAGCTTGACTCGACTCTACAGGGTACAGCTTGACTCTACAGGGTACAGCTTGACTCGACTCTATAGGGGACAGCTCGATTCGACTCTACAGGGTACAGCTTGACTCTACAGGGTACAGCTTGACTCGACTATAGGGGACAGCTTGACTTGACTCTATAGGGTACAGCTTGACTCGACTCTATAGGGTACAGCTTGACTCGACTCTACAGGGTACAGCTTGACTCGACTATAGGGTACAGCTTGACTCGACTCTACAGGGTACAGCTTGAATCTACTGGGTACAGCTTGACTCGACTCTACAGGGGACAGCTTGAATCTACTGGGTACAGCTTGACTTGACTCTATAGGGGACAGCTTGATTCGACTCTACAGGGTACAGCTTGACTCGACTATAGGGTACAGCTTGACTCGACTCTACAGGGTACAGCTTGACTCGACTATAGGGTACAGCTTGACTCGACTCTACAGGGTACAGCTTGAATCTACTGGGTACAGCTTGACTCGACTCTACAGGGGACAGCTTGACTCGACTATAGGGTACAGCTTGACTCGACTCTACAGAGCACAGCTTGACTCGACTCTCTAGGGTACAGCTTGACTCGACTCTCTAGGGTACAGCTTGACTCGACTCTATAGGGTACAGCTTGACTCGACTCTATACGGTACAGCTTGACTCGACTCTATAGGGTACAGCTTGACTCGACTCTGTTGGGTATAGCTTGACTCGACTATAGGGTATAGCTTGACTCGACTCTGTTGGGTATAGCTTGACTCGACTCTACTGGGTACAGCTTGACTTGACTCTGTTGGGGACAGCTTGACTCGACTCTACTGAGTACAGTTTGACTACATGCTTGCACAAGGAAATGAGGACCAGGTATGAACAGAACAAAAGGTCATGGTTTGAGGAGCAGTTCATGCTTTTTAAAGCGTGACAAATTCTGATTTTCAGATTACAGAACAGGGCAAAAGTCAGACAGGAAAGAACTGTCTGTTTAGAGCTGCTTATCTGAGCAGTGTATTTGATCTTGCTCTAGGGGACAGCTTGACTCGACTCTACTGGGTACAGGTTGACTTGACTCTATTGGGGACAGCTTGACTCGACAGTACAGTTTGACTAGATGGCTATTGGTACAAGCTACTTCATGCACCTTCATGCAATGTAGCTGGTCATAATAGAAATGCAGCCTGTCATGAATGAGTCGGATTTGGTTGAGTGAAATAAACAACAGAAGAGTTGGAGAAACACCAGTTTAGATGACAATACCACTCGGTACACTAACCTGGTAGTTAGAGTTAGCATATATGTTGGTGATAGTGGCAATTCTCTCCGACCAATCAGTCTGCGGTGTTTTAATGTTGACCTTTGGTTTCGGCTCAGCTTGCTTGGAACCTGGATGGAGGTAATACCAAAAATCGTACCAGATACCAGGTCTGCCTAAAAGAAAGCAAATTAAAAACAAGTCGATTAGAGTCAAGTCGCTGCAATGTGGTAGAAAAGCAACTTTAGAAAGGCAGTAAAACATTGAGCTCCAGACTGCAAGATATATATCGTCACTGTCCAATGAAAAACATGTATCTCCATTTTTGTTGATTTTTACTTTTATGCCTCATTTGATCACGAGTGGTTGTTTACACTGTGTGGAGATTTCCTGAAGAATGAACCAACAGAAATGACCCAAAACCACTTGGAAGGACGTCTGGTTCCATTGACTTCCATTCAAATTAAATGAGGTTTTTGGGCTCTCCTGTAAAGTTGCCATTTTGGAGATACCTGTTTTTCTTTGGACAGTGACGATATATATATATATATGTGTGTGTGTGTGTGAGTATGTATAGAGAGAGAGAGGAAGAGAGAGAGAGAGAGTTTATTCATTTGTATTACTCAGAAACTATAATAATACCGCAAATCTGGCAACTTTGATCCCTACAGTTTCACTATAGCAGTTGTTTCCAGTCTCTTCTACGCAGTGCTACTACCCAGCTTTGCTCTAAGATTGGGAGTGTTCCCCTTTTCTTTAGTTTGGGTGCCTATGGTTATGTGCAGTGTTTAACGGTCTAACGGTCTGAACTTGTTGCTTGACTTGAATCAGGTCATGAGAACATGTCCAGGGTCAGCTTTGCTGCTCCGAGGTTATTTATAAACGCTGGGACTTTGTTTTGGCTCTAGTTGCTAGATTGATAGCTTGAATGAGACCACTGAGACACCAAACAACCAAAGCAAAACAAAACAAAGCGCATCCTTTCGGCACAGGGAGGGACCTGGCAGGACAGTTATGGCAAGGTTTAGTCACATAATGACTAACAGACATAACGAGAAAGCCTAAGGCAAATGGCTCGTGTACTCTTAGCATACATGTGGCTCCTAGCACTTCTCCTGTGCGACAGGATAACAAACAACAGCATCTCTTGTATAAACACACACGTACGGCATTCACGCGCTTTCCTCCGGGGACTGTCTGGCATCTCGATGGAACAGGCATTAGTCCTCCATTCTTCTTCTTCATTATTTCGCCATTGTTCTTCAGGCAGCGGGCTAAAAAGCCTAAGCAAATGGAGCTATCATGCTATGTTCTGGTGGTGCTCCATCAACCATGAGGTCAGAACTAAGTCACCTGACCAGGTAATAGTATCAGAGGTTATGTGCTGGAAGCTGTGCCTTTGTGTGACTCAACAGGTTTGAGTCATATTACATGCTTGCACAAGGAAATGAGGATCAGGTATGACCAGAACAAAAGGTCATGGTTTGAGGAGCAGTTCATGCTTTTCAAAGCGTGACAAATTCCGATTTTCAGATTACAGAACAGGGCAAAAGTCAGACAGGAAAGAACTGTCTGTTTAGAGCTGCTTATCTGAGCAGTGTATTTGATCTTGCTTGTTATAGCGCAACATAACATGATAATACAGTAAACAGTGGCATGAATCTGGCAGTGTTGCAGTGAAGTTGGTGGATGGTGTAGCGGATAACACCACTGCCCGCCAGAGAGCCACCACCACATGTGGGAGACTCCCAGTCTGGGTGACTACACTGTGCTACACCAATAAGAGTCTTTGGGCTAGACTCCTAACACTACCTGTAATATGATTAACCTTGTAAGTCGCTCTGGATAAGAGCATCAGCTAAATGCCATAAATGTAAATGTAAAGTTGGAATGTGGTGAGCTGATTAGATTCAGGTCCTTTTGGATGCTTGATCCAGCAGCAGCACAAAACATTCTAAGTGAATAAATTAGGTACTGAATGGTGGAGATTAAGCAGATGAGGCTAATGCATTGACAAAAATCGAGAGAAATGACAGTAGTAATTACTGGGTTCGTATTTCTTCAGACGATTAGTGGTGGCCAAAATGGCACAACGATTACATAACAATACTTACAGGCATTTTCCCATTACGAAACATGCATCCCAATATTTAGCCTCTTCAGTTTCCAAGTACAATGGAACAGACACAACAGAATCTGCAGTGCCACATATAAAATACACTCTCAAAAATGAAATATTGGAAATTCTTTACAAATGATATATTAGCCAGGCCCACACACCTGTGTTAAGTAGCTCTGAGTACAACATACTTGACAACAAATTCGAGAAAGTCTTAATAAAGTGATTGGAGTACGTTCTAATATTTGTTCATGTTGGATTTCTTTAAACATGTTATGCCAAGTGGTTGCATGCAGCTGTGTTAAGTAGCTTTTAAGAGCCTCTTTTGAATATCTACTCAGTGAATTCAAATAAACCACACATGAGTTTTAAATAACATGACTGATCATTTTATGTGTAACTTATATTCAGATTAATGTGGTAACTAATTAAAGTAGAAAAAGTTAGGCTTAGGTTAGACCTACATGATTGTGTTCAGTTACTACTGTGCTACTGACCTCTCACAGACTTACACTCAGCAGTAGGGTGCATGCACCTTCACTTACAGCCCACAACAATATGACTAGGCAGTTAACTGTGGAATATGTTGGAAGCAGCTAACACAATGGACGGCAGGCCAGAGGAAAACGCAACACAAAAGATGGTGTAAGTAAACCAGTATGCAAATAGATGATGCCAAGAGCCAATAGGAAAGATGTTGAGTTTTACCCAACAAGATCATGTTACCCAAACAAACGTAAGTAAATCTGGCAATGCACTTCATTTCCATTGAACAACACAGCTGGCTCAAAAGCCTTATAAATGCAGCGCCGAGCTGTTTTCCCATGCTCTATATCGTCGCTGTCCTAAGAAAAACATGTATCTCCATTTTTGTTGATTTTGTTTTATTTTTATAAGAATGGACCAACAGAAATGGCCCAAAACTACTGGGAAAGACGTCTGGTTCCATTGACTTCCATTCAAATATAATGATAACTATAAAGTTGCCATTTTGGAGATACATGTTTTTCTTTGGACAGTGACGATATGTTGTTTCCATGATTGTAGGTTTGTCAGTTGATGATTAGTCTCTGCCTAACAATGGCTGGTTCTTCCTCAAATAAATTTGCATCAAAAACAAACCATACCTGTCAACATGTCCCAAGTCGTTTAAGCAGTACTGTACAATGAGTGTACTTTTGATCACAACCCTTTAAACCAGATATTCACTATTTAATATCATAAGTGTTCTTATTGTCTTCAGTGTCCTATTGTCTCATTATGTCTATCTCAGAGCCCTTATTCTTTCACATGTCTTGTGTTGGTCTATTGTATGTTTAGTGCTTATTACGTTCAGTATACTCTGGGCATTGTTTTAGTTGTTATGTATTTACCGTTAAATGCTTACGTGCTGCACCTTGGGTTGGAGAGTAACACAATTTTCGATCCTCTGTATATCATATTAATGTACTGACAATAAAACTACTTGACTTGACTAATGATCAAGTTACCGGACCTTCGCCTTATTTTTGGTGCAGGTTAACATAAGACAAATTCCTCGACCAAACAAGTAGGCCAGATCAGAGCCAGCGGCCCGGTCACATGTGAAAGATTCCTAGAAACACAAAACACAGCCCTGGGGCCACATAGCTTGGCCAAAGTCATCCAAAGACAACAGAATTTTTCAGAAGTGTTTTTCACAGCCTAGTCAATTCCCCCATTATGCTGAAGCCTGAAGCCGGTTTAGATTTGATTCGTCACACTCGTAAAGAATGTCTTTGAAGACGGAAGAGAAAAAAAAAATTTGTTTAAACGGAGAATCGACGCAGTGTTTAGGAGCATTAATCAAACCCACTGAGTCAGAGTCCCGAGTGGACAGTGTACACACTTGCAAGCCCAGTCCAACTGAGACTAGGGCTGTTATAACATTCATTTTGTCAGTGCGGTGTTAAAGCATCGTAATCGCACGGTTAGGAGCTTTACCCATCAGTCCCAAAACTCCTCCTTATCCCTGTCTCCTCAGCCCAGACATTAGTAGGTGGTGCTGCTCTTGGGTGACTGAACACCTTTCAGTAATGATGATCAGTATAAGAGGAGCACTTTAAACTCAGTCTGGAGCAATAAGATCCCGGCAGTAGATGACGTCACAGTCAGTCTTGCAGTCTTTACAGTCTAGAACATCTTCAGTTCACTGACAGAGAAATGTTAGTGATGACGGTAACAAGCTCTACACTGCGGAATCACGTAACGGCAACATTGCGGTTATACGGCTATTGTCCACAACCTTTACTGATACACCTTCAGTTCTCAACCTTCACCTATGTCGCAACCCGCTTCCTGGCTTCACTGGATTCCTGTAGGTGCCCGCATTAGATAATAAACCCTGATGCTTGCCTACAAAGCTAAAAAATGGACCGGCCCTTCCTTGTCTGATGGCCAAAGTTTAAACCTGATCCGTATCTCGAGACCTGAAATCCTTTAAAACTAATGGAAGGTGCATCTTTATCCCTGGAGTCTTCCTGACTGTCTGGACATACAAGACTTTTACTGTCTTCAAGACAATGATGGCCATATTTACACTGGCCTTTGCAGTTATTGGCCTGGCTTACTCACATAGTGCTAATGTTATTTGTATGCAGAGGATTTTGGAAACATATGATGTCAGTATCAGCCAATCAGCACTCTCAGTGCTGTATCCCAGTTCTAGGCCCACGTCTCATGTGACGCTTAAGCCAAAATATTAAGGGAATTTATAGTAATTAGGTGTGTATAAACTGGTTGGCTGATAGAGGACCTATAGCAGACCTTAAAGCATGGTAATGAAAAAGGAGACATGGCCTAACTATGTTTTTTACAAGCTGAGAGTTTTCAAATGGGCCTCAGAGTGGAAGCTCTGGGTGGCTTCGTAATTCCACAGTTTAGTACACAACCTCAGCTTTAAAAGATTCCCAGGAATCCTTCTACTTGGTAGGCCGAAACTGTTTTTCTTCCACCAAAATCCACAAAAGCTCTCCAGTCAATCCCTCATTCATCCCGCCAGTCTGATTGTCCTCCTTCTCCTTTTGTACAGGCTGAATTTATTGCTTCAGTGAAGAGCTTTCTAGATTGTTATGCGCAGAACGCTGGGATGGTTGTAAGCAGAGAGCTTCTTGGTTCAAAGCAGACGTTTCCAACATCGTATGCAAATGAGAAGCGTGGGAAACTCTGCATGGTCAAACAGCATAGGATCAACAACTCCATTCTAAGAATAATAAAAGTAAACCTCGGAGACCAAAGTCAGAGGCCACTCTTCATTTGTGTAATTTCCCGTCAAATAAGACATTTCCTGCGGATGTTAGATATAAGATAATCCACTAGCACAAGGAAGAAGCAATTTAGAAAACTGGAGTTCAAATTAAATGCTACAGAGTAAATCCGACTCCTAACGACTGTGGAAGATCTGATAGACCACCAAAACGGTCACCATCAGATCAACAGTACTGGAGCTTTAATATTCCAGCTCCACTCTTGCTCCAGATCTGAAAACATCCACAGGTGATTCTGTCCAGCCTTCCACTATGGGAAGACCACTCAACACTATGAGTGTGGAAGGATGCATAGCTGTCAAGAAGCTCCTCTCTTAGAAAAGAAGAACATTTGCAAAGCTGCTGGTGTTCTCAGAAAAATGTACTGACCTCCCCAGAGTCCAGACCTTAACACCACTGAATCTATTTGGCGTTTCTAACTAACTCCAACTACTTTGGAGGTCTAAAAAAAAAAAATTCTGAAGGGTCCTGGGAAAGAGAAAACGCAACACGTTTCTATGACTGAACCTTTCTTGAAAGAAATGACGCCTAAAAAACTAAAAGCCAGTCTCTCATTGGACTCCGTATAAAATAAATGAAGGGTGGTCTATGACAGTAGTGGTCTTTAGACAGTGGTGTGCTTTAAATAGCTTGTTTATCTGCTCATAATGTCCCCAGATGCTGTTACAAAAATCCTAATCAGCCATAGCACCTACTACCACAGTGTCTACAGAGACATACTCCACAAATCAGGGTACAAAGCACTAAATACTGACTGGTGGCAGCACTCAACCCCCTCTCTCTCTCTCTCTCTTAATCCGCCCTCTCCTAGAAATCTTCCACACGAATCATGCACTGCATCTCTGGCTCTTCGGATGTGCATGAATATGTGTACAGAGAGGGGGTGGGCAAAAAAATGTGCTGGTCTATGAAAAGACCAACAGTACTGACCTTTCTATTACAGGACCACACTTCACACCAGCGTATGTGTGAGAGAGGCTCACAGGGAGAGGCTGCATTTTTGTATGAGTGTGAAAGGCAGAGCAAACATCGCACCCCACAGTAAAACTGTGGCACGTCAACATGTTCTAATTCGGTCTTACAGGGAACTATAAAAGCCTTGAGTATAAACCAGTGCACCTTGTATACCAGGCTGCTAGGTGTAACAATACTGCCCAGATATCACCCTTTAGCAGTGTTACAGCGTACATTTGTTTAGGGAAACTTCCTTTCACCGTTTTCAGTTCTTCCAGTTTTTCACGTCTTAAAACTGGTAGCATTTTCTGCTTCTTAGGGCCATAGAAAAATGTATAGCCTAATGGCTGTTTTGCACAATGTATCAGCCCTTCTTACCCCATACATTAGGAGAAGGAAACCACCAAAAGACCAACTGACCAGCGTTATTTTGCTGATGGATCATTCTCAGCACGGTAATAATACAGTGTGGTAGCATGCATGGCACTGGTGCCAACGTAGGTTTCCACTAAGACTAGCAACAACTGTAGGAACAAGGCAGATGGACCTCATAAACCTGGAACTTGTATTATCCGACTCAGCTCATACAGCTTAATTATTAGCTAGCCCGTTAATTAATTTTGTGTAATGGAGCAGAAAACACACAAAGAGCAAGATCCCTAGAACTGGAATGGCTGGTCTAGGATGCATATCTGACATATTAATGGCCGCATTTTATACTCGAAGGCATGTGCTCAGACTTGTTTTCTTAAAGGGTGAATCTGGGCAGATGAGCACCTATTAATACCCTATCCATAAACCTGGAACTACAGAAGAACATCTGGACGTATGGTATAGAGCGAATACCTCCTCTGTCGTTAAAGCTTTAGTGTTGAAGAACTGTAAATCATACAGCTCTTCAAACTAAAGGTAGCAGCCCATTATATGTGAATAGCATCAATTCAGCAGCGGGTCAGTTATTAGTCACACTAATGACTGACCTATTTGTCTCTGAGGGCCTCAGTCCAGAATCAGTCAAACAGTAGTGGCTAATCTACAGCCATTATTCTGCATTGCACTCAGCAATGGCTAATCAGCCATTATCCGTAGCTTCAGGCCATCAACAGGCTAATTTTGTCCTCTATTAAGCTGGAAAGACAGACAGAGAGGCAGGTGTTCTAATTATTACTGTAGGTCATTCAGTGTATCCTGAATGTCCAGATTTGGACAGCTTCTGTTTTTCCAGATTAGTGCACAGATCTGACAAAGGACAGCAACAAAAACTCTATTGAAAGTGGAAATAAAGATAATCCCTAATTCCTCCATGCTGTACCATCTGTATAGTCCAAGTGTACCGTGTATAGTCAGGTTGTTCAGGTCTACTTGTCTCCGATGGTATATTCTAAAAGATGAGGAATGATGAATCTGTCCTATCCTGTTTGTGGTTGGTGATCTGCTCCAGATGTCTTGTCACTATGTATAAATGATAATTAAGGATTATGGGCATTTACTTTCAAAGGCAGTTACGTTTAGCTACATGCTTTTTAAAGTTCAGAGCAACTTTTTTTTACACCCTCACAAAGTAACATACAACATACAATATCATTAATTCTTTAGTTATTATAATTTAAACAACCTCCTTGGTCCAAAAACATGTCAATCAAGAAACTGCATGGTTCGCATTTAGTTTAGACTAGTCTAGTCAATCTGCTCCACCATCTAAAGATAAACTGAAGGCCTCTAAACTCTATTATTAGCTTCATGTTGTGTATTGTGTGTGTTTCAGGAAACTACACAGAATAACCCTAATAGAAATCGACACAATTTAGTTTTATCAGCATCAAGAATAAAAATTAAAAGACAAAAACAATCAACTATAAATGGTCTTATTACTCTGATTCTTAATAACGGGGCACACCCCCCTTCACCCCCATTGCCAGGTGTCCGCTGAAATGGACTGAATGTGCTAACTAGCTTGGCTATGTCCCACTATGTTATGCCCGCTTGTATTCTGAGCTAATGTGGCTCCTAATCTCTCCCCACGTAATCACTGTCAAAGAATGATAATAATTAATTATTAAATAAGTAACTATCTGATTATAACCATCCGCGTGAAGTGGGCAGACATGCCTGTAGGCCAGTTCAATGCGCTGTCCCACATGGACACTGAGAGGCACGAGAACAATACTGAGCACCTCGGCGGCTTATGGACATCACTCACTAAATGAGATGCCTGAACTATCATTACTAATAACACACCAGCGTTAATAATTCCTCTAATGATAAAAGAGCTCAGAGCGGAAGAGGCTTAAACAGCCGCTCGTATACATTAACAGGAGGACACCTCCAACAACACAGCAGCGTTACAGCATCACCTCCATCAGTAAGGTCTATTAAACCAACTCTCTGCTCACCTCTGAAGGTCAGTTGGTCATTTCTGCCGTCCGTTTTTCACCATCGGTCCCCAAAATCCCTCGTACCACGATGAGGAAAAGCTGAATCCGTCTTCCACAAAGCCCGCCCTCCCGCATCGTGATTGGCTGTAGCGATAGGGGCTTGGTGGGCTTTTCATTTTGCACCAAAAGGGGATATGGATCATTTAATATAACATTAAAATATATTATGAAGCTATAACAAAACGAGTGAATAAAAAAGATGTATTAATAACTTTTAAAATCAGTAACAAAGTGACGTAAAACCTAATAGACAGATAATAAAGGGCTTTGGAACGTTCTAATGTACTGTCCAATCAGAGCACAAGAGGGCGGGGCATGGTAAAAATGAAAAACCGCGGAACTGGAGCCGATCAATGAGGTTGCGCCCAAAACCGCGGAGTGTGGTACTAGTACACAGAACTGGTTCACCATGGACAGTAGAACATACATTATTGTAGGATAGTAAGGTGTGGTTTGGCAAGCAGCGTTTTTCTTTGACTACCTGCGTCACAGCACGCGGTGCTACTACCCAATCTTCTTCTGCTGTGGAAAGAAGTAGCGCGTGAATCTGCACAGCGCCACCTACAGGGTAAATGCTGATTTTGGGCGTTACCACACCTGCAGCTGTCCGTATCAAGACTCATGTTTTATTGCATTGTATAGATTCGATCCGGTTCGTTTTTGTTTCACACTGAGTAGGTTCGCTTAGTGGTTTTAGGCGAGCCCCTAAAGACATTTCCATGACATACCCACGTCCTGTCGTCATCACCTACGTGCGGTGCGTGTTCCTATACTTGACTTTGATTGGTTTGTATACTTGACTTTTGATTGGTTTGTTCCTATACTTGGTTTTGATTGGTTTGCATCGCTTTTTGTGACAGCACCACTGTGAAGCTCTCTCGTCAGCCATCTCCTGTATATGCGCCTGTAGAGGAAAAGCTGCGCAGCAAATCTCCTTTCTAATAACGCTGCGTTTGGAGGTCCGCGGCCACGTGCCCTGTCCTTTGGTCCGAGGCACCTTTCCCATCTGTTGCTCCGAGCTCAGTTTCTCCTCCGGGATGTGGCCTGACGAGCATCATCCACTACAGTCCAACCAGTTACTTTTACTCTACTGAGAAAAGCACGTGAATGAACCGAATACAATTGGAGAATACAGCACAATACAGCACCCCTCACACACACACTCTTCACCCTCCTACCGTCTGGAAAAAGGTACAGAAGCATCCGGGCCCGCACATCCAGACTGTGCAACAGCTTCTTTCCCCAAGCCATCAGACTCAACACCCAGAATCTGGTAACTGAACACATTCAGTGACACAAAAAACTTAAAGAGTACGAAGTTTACATTCATACCAAATATGGACATAACTGCTGCTAAAATCAATTTTCATAACCACACTTTACTGCTCCCACTACCAGTGGGCTATCTGCACTGTCCCCTCCCTGTACTTATTGTTTGCTGTTTCGTGTATTGTAAATTGTCTTGTGTATTATTGTGTTTACTGTTCTATGTAGCACCTTGGTCCTGTAGGAACGTTATTTCATTACACTGTGTACTGTACACCACTTTATATGGTTGAAAGGACAATAAAAACTACTTGACTTGGCTTGAGGAGTGTCCAGATGGCATAGGTAATAGATTTGCATATGCCAGTGATGGCGATCTTAAAAGACAAACACCAGCAGTGATGATCTGCTGAAGGAAGCCTGCAGGTAACTGGCCTGCTGTTTCTGTAATGGCTTGAGCAGTTGGCCACTTCATCTTTTGACTTGACCTTTTTACCTCAAGATATTTTAGCCCTTATCAGAGCAAGTTAAAGAGCATACATGCAGCTCTGTGCCCCACACTGAAGCTTACAAGCTCACTCCAAAAGCCCTGATCTACTCACACCTCAGTGTGTGAAAGATCAACAGGAGAGAAGAGCTTTAAGACAGACACTCCTCTGATACTCAGGGATTGGCTGCATCACGAAAGACCAGTTTTGTGATGACCAGAGTCATGTTAGCTTAGGCGGGCAAAAGCTGGAAAAAAACAGTGAGAAGAACCAGCCCTCCTACATGCTCGGCCGTTCCAGCATGTTGAACTGCCGGCTAGAGAAAAAATACCATATGCTGGATGTTTTATTTACCATTAACGCAGAATTGTTACTTTCTAGTCGAGTTGTTATTTAGACTCCAAACAGGTCCAGAACGAGACTTTCATTTTTGTTTTTGAAGCAGGTTCACAATAAAGACACCATTTAATAGACGTAGTGAGGTCTGATCTGCAGGTATACACACTTAAACAATTCAGTAATCAGACAACATAGTTCAACTGGACATGGCTCTCTGTAGCATAAAACAAATCCATTAAACATGTGGCAACTGCAGATAGATAAAGCTCTATTAATTAAAGGAGCGATCAGTAAGACAACGGAACCTGTCAAATTCATATTTCAAACCATAAGGATGACTGGTGGTCAGGACATATCACCAGAAAATGCACAGTACCTCTTCTATTCACTTCACTTTTTACCAGTCTAGAAGAAATGTTGCGAATATAGTATTAGATCATCACAGTCATCATTAGTCATCACATTTCTTACCTAGAGTGTCTCCAGCGATAGAAAGCAGTGTCAATCTTAATTCTTTTCAAGCTTCTCTTTGTATCACTTGTAATTAAAGTTCAGTTTTGGAATGTTTTAAACTTACAAAAAAACTTACACATTGCTCCTTTAATCAGTTAAAGCCTGTGGCTCATCAGCTAAATTCTTATCCACCACAACAGCAGAGTTTGCAGGAGTGCATGGTCAGTGCTTACAATATTATAATCTACAATTTTGACACTTCAGCTATTGTTTTAAATTATAGTACTAGAAGCTCATATGCAGGCTAAGATAAACGCAGTCCACTGATTTGACTATCACTGATGTATTTTTATGCTTGGAGACCATCTGAGAATTGGCTGGGCTGTAATTCATCCACTAGACAGAGGTACAGGATGCTTAATATTTACAGGTGTCTGGCACCATCTTGTGGAGAAGGCAATGTGCTGCATCCAAGGCTCTGGTGTTTACACATGTACCCAAGTTAAATGAGATCTTCGGTTAGAAAACGCATGAGATAATGCTGACATGTAAAAGGTTTAAAGTTCCCTTAGGATTTGAACTATTTAAATTTCCCATAGTCTCGCACATTGTTTAGTACTGCTGAGTACTGCTTAAGATGAAACGTACTGAGTAAGATTTAAGTGGCATACTGAATGCTGAGAGCTACAGTCAGGCTGAAGATGCTGGTTTTGGAAATCTAATGAATCATTTCTAATCCTGTATTTTGTTTTCACATCTTCTCACTTTATTCACAGCTCCAGTGACTTTCTCTTTCATTCACTTATCTACTGATGGCTTTAATAACTCTGTGTTTATTTTTTCAACTTCCCTTGTGGCCTGTAATCCAGCCCCTCAGGAGATTCCTCACAATCACTTAGTGCTCCTCTGATAAACCCTGGAACCCTGTAGATCTGCAGAGCTCTGTGCTCAGAGGTGGGGGAGTATGAATTCAGACCTCTACACTGTCCAGTGAGGTGCTCACACCTGTTTGTTTCTTCTTTCGTTCACAGTGTGAGGGTCAGTCTCCTGTAGAAGAATGTGTGTGGTTAGTGCTGATCAGTGTGCTGTAGGCTGTGACTGGAATGGATCACTCCATCCAGGTGGGAAAAGTCCTAGAACCCAACATGCTCCTGGCCGTGGGCTCGGAGGAGAACATAGCTGAGAATCTGGTAAGATCTAACTCAAATGACTGGATCCCCTGTCAGGTATCTAGAGGTTTCACTGATCTGGGAAAATCTGCTTTTAGCTACAGTGCACCAGTGAGCTGGAGTTCAGTACAGGAGCCTCCAAAGCTCGGCTCGCTGGTGTCACTAAACCATTTTAAGCCTTGAGTTTCTAGCCGCCTTCCCCTCAGTTAGCATTTTCTTTATCACATTTATTCTATTCATATTTCATTCTTTTATTGTTCCTACTGTTTTAGTCTTATTTTTACTAGCACAACTCTTTTTTCTTTTTTATTCATTTCCTGTCCATTTATTTGAATTGTTTTCAGTACTTTATAATCCTGACCAGTTTTGAGTCTAACCAGTTATAAGTAGTCCATGCACAGTCCTCTTTTTCACGAGATGACTACTAGAACTTTACAGACTCCTTAACTGCACAGACTGACCACAAGAATATTACAGAGTACTTAACTGCACAGACTGACCACCAGAACATTACAGACCTCTTAACTGTACAGTCTGACCACCAGAACATTACAGACTGCTTAACTGCACAGACTGACCACCAGAACATTACAGACTGCTTAACTGTACAGTCTGACCACCAGAACATTACAGACTACTTAACTGCACAGACTGACCACCAGAACATTACAGACTACTTAACTGCACAGACTGACCACCAGAACATTACAAACTGCTTAACTGTACAGTCTGACCACCAGAACATTACAGACTGCTTAACTGCACAGACTGACCACCAGAACATTACAGACTGCTTAACTGTGCAGACGCACCGCCAGAACATTACAGAGTACTCAACTGCACGGACTGACCACAAGAATATTACAGATTGCTCAACTGTACAGACTGACCACCAGAACATTACAGACTACTTAACTGTACAGACTGACCACCAGAACATTACAGACTACTTAACTGTACAGACTGACCACCAGAACATTACAGACTACTTAACTGTACATACTGACCACCAGAACATTACAGACTACTTAACTGTACAGACTGACCACCAGAACAGTACAGACTACTTAACTGTACAGACTGACCACCAGAACAGTACAGACTACTTAATTACACAGACTGACCACCAGAACATTACAGAGTACTTAACTGCACAGACTGACCACCAGAACATTAGAGTACTTAACTGCACAGACTGACCACCAGAACATTACAGACTACTTAACTGCACAGACTGACCACCAGAACATTACAGACTACTTAACTGTACAGACTGACCACCAGAACATTACAGACTACTTAACTGTACAGACTGACCACCAGAACATTACAGACTACTTAACTGTACAGACTGACCACCAGAACAGTACAGACTACTTAACTGTACAGACTGACCACCAGAACAGTACAGACTACTTAATTACACAGACTGACCACCAGAACATTACAGAGTACTTAACTGCACAGACTGACCACCAGAACATTAGAGTACTTAACTGCACAGACTGACCACCAGAATATTACAGACTACTTAACTGCACAGACTGACCACCAGAACATTACAGACTACTTAACTGCACAGACTGACCACCAGAATATTACAGACTGCTTACAGACTGCACTTTCAGTGTACCATTTCTATATAAGACCTGTATTATTATGTTTATATACTGCATTATGTAGTGTATTGTGTAGAGACCTAATAAGGATAGCTGAATCTATATTTGGCTGCTATTGCTCAGTTCTGTCATTTATTAGCACCAATACTGCACACCATACATATGTTCTGCTCCTATACCTTTCAGACCTATAGCATATATTGTACATTTTCCTGATTTATATAGATACATATCTATTGTTCTTCCCTCTAGTCTTTTCTTTCTTGATCTAGTATTTGCTAATACTTGAAGTCCAGGAGCTAGTCAGAGTAAGAATTTCATTGTACAGTGTTTCTGCTTGTTTTTCTGTGCATATGACAATAAACTCTTAAATCTTAAATGTATTAAATTTATTGATATAATTGAGTTTACCTGCTTATTCTTCTATGTTGAAATCTTATTAACTTGTTTATTAGCTTGTTTATTATCTTAGCTTTATTTATTTTTGGCCAATTAAATTCTTTGCGTACATTTTTTTATTGTCAAATTGTAATGTAGTCATTTTTATATAAATGTAATTTTGTTCAGTCCCTTTAAGATGTAACATTATTACATCTGACGTGTCTGACGTTGTGTTATGGAAGTTATGAAATTGAATTTTGGTCTAAAATATGTTTTTAAGGGCAATTAAGAAGGACAGGTACATGCAGGGTGTTGTAAGGCAGAAGACTCCTCAGTTTCCCCCTATTATATCCTTATCAGCTGTTCATATGTACTCAAAAGACACGTGTAGGTTCACTGGTGGTTTAGAGTAGTCAATAAAATGGCTATATTTGTGATTCTAGGTCAGTAAGTTTCTCTGCAATTAACTATTTCATATCAAACCACTCTGAATTACTGTTTTAGTGACCACAGCAACTGAGTTATGGATGTTTTCAAACAATAAAGAAAAAATTTAAAAAAATTTAAAAAGTCATATTTGCACATTATAAGGATTCCAGAGGAAAGTTCCAGAGGTGACGTACGACTGTGTCATTGTTATGGCTGCTAGTTTCAACATGAATCAGCAGTGCTGAGATGTTTTACATGTTGAAACAGAGTTATTAGGAGATTCTGTGCTGCAGTCTACTGAGCTTCTTCAGAGAGCTCACTGTTAAACAGTCTGTGTTAAAAACCTTGTGCTTTTACCCGCATCGCACAAGTTACCTTCCTTAATGTACTTGTTCATTTATTTGTGTTTGTTTGTTTGTGTTTTTACTCTGTCATATTGTTTTCACCACACCCTTGTGTGCACCAGCCACATCATACAAGTGGACACAGTTGCAGGAACAAGTAAGTGAACCCTTTGGAATTACCTGGATTTCTGCTTCTGATCGTTATTTAAGTCACAATTATAGACAAACCCACTAACGAAACTAATACCACACAAACAGTTATACTTTTCATAACCTTTATTGAGCACATTGTGTAACATCCATTCTGCATCCAGAAAAGTGAACCCTTCAGCAGTAGCAGCTCAGACATCTCTGTTTCATGTACTTGCAAATAAGACTTGCACAACATTAAGGAAGAATGCAATGTGTTTCAGTTCTTCAATATTTCTGAGATTACTTGCTTGCATGGCCCTCTTTGCTATAGCAGAAGTGGATAGCCTTGAACACTGTGTGGAACTGGGCCTAGGACTTGTGGTGTATTTTCTTATCCCCAATTTTTTTTACAGTATAGGACAATTGGATATGTTTTATGTTGTTTGTAACAGCTTAAACATGATTTCAAAACCAACTCTGCTTATTATTCACCATTTTTTTTTACCTTTCCAGCTGGTACATTCTGGCACTTGAGGCATTATAATATTAACTGCTGCATTACTTAAGGTAGAATGGGAAAACTCAAACTAAGAGCTGGCGAATAAGCAAATAACTTCAGCCTTGTAATTTTAATGTTGGTACCATATTTGGTAAAGATGATTTAAGCTATAATAATATCCATCCTACAGGATAATGTACAGAGATACCTATAAATATATGCTACGATACAATATTTCATCAAGGTAGCCCAATCATTTAGGCTAGTCAAAGTTCAGCGTAGCTGATGGCACCTGAGTTTAGCATAGCAGGCCTGTCTGAGGAAGGCCTGCAAACCATGAAAGAAGCTAGTGGGCTAGCAGGTGAAATGTAGCTGCTGGGCACTGACTTAGCTGATGCTAAAGGCACATGCTCTAGCTTTTATAAAGTTATAGGGTTAGGGAAGGGGTCAGCTATGTATGATCCAGAAATCCTGCCAAACATCTCACAACTAATATGTTTAATGGACAACAGGTCAGTACATAAACCTGTGATTCTCTTTTGCACACTGATTTTAATATCAGCTTGTAGAAAGAATTACACTTAGGTATGAAGTCCCTTTAGTTCTGGATTACCAGCTGACTACACATGAAGCTCAATCAAATCACTATAGACTTGGCAGGCACCTTCATGTGCGAGTTTCAGAGTATCAATGGCCGATACAATGTGCATGTAATAATCTTCTAGTGTAGTTGGTAGTAAGGGATACTCATATGGTTGATTGTATACAGTTTAAATGCAGGGAAAGCAAGTTGTTTTATTTTTTATAAAGCTCATTGTAAAGCATGTCAGGTTACTTTATGGGCTTGGAGAACTCCTTAGTTGGATGTTTATCACATATGATATAATGTGAGTAGGTTAGCGTGATCTACGGTGTTTGTTATGGAGTCAGTATTTATTTTAGAAGTATACAGAGGATCATAGAATTCCTTAAACCTCTTATTTATGTCCACAGGCCGGGCTTGAGAATCACCAGCTTCTGACTCTCACAAAAAGCTTCTGTGGTTTATCACCAAACTTAAAAAAAATAGTTTTGTATACTGAAAGGCCTTAAATTTGCATTCGCATTTAAGACGTTTAGCAGACGCTCTTATCCACTACACTGTGTCCTAGCTTATATAAATGTTAGCATCCATACTGCCCTTCAGTTTAGGATCTGCCAGATACAAAAGTGCTATTACCTAGAGAGAGGGATACAGAATTAAACACAGCATAAGTGCAATACGATGCATTTCAATACGTCCTTATATTAGTGCTTACTTAGGGCTTCACAGGAGTGTGTGTTTGAAGACCACAAGACAGTATGCTGTTTAGGCAGCCATGGGAGTTTCATTCCACCACCTGGGTGCCAGGACAAAAAAAGAGTCATGGTTTTTTCTTGTGGAGCGGATCTGACCGAGTTTATATTTAAGTGGGGATACTTTCTTGCAATGAACAACAGATAAACAGTAACTTCCCTATTTAGAGTTTGGATCTGATTTTCAAGTTCTTCCTGCTCAGCCTTACTTCCCTTTCTCTAGGATGCCTGATAGGAAATAACACAAGCTCTCAAGTAGACCTTAAAAATACACCTGATGATATATAGTTGCAAAGAAAAAAAAATCTTGACGTACATAGGTACAGAATCTGTAAGTAGCTGAGGACTGAGCTTCCAAATTTCTAATTCAGTGGAGAAGAGGCAGTTTTTATAATAAATAATTTTTATCCAGGTATTGATCTACAACACAGTTAAGGTTACTCCCAAATATAATATTAGAACTGAAAATACTAGGTATCATATTTCAAACCTTTTGGAAGAAATAAAATCCCATAGAAATTCAGCAATGTTATTGGTATAGACTACATATATAAATGATTCAAATTTAACTCTTGTGATGTAAGCAAGGACGGGCCTTATCGCTGTACCTGACTGACCCAACGGCCATGATTATGAACATGAGTCAGCCTGTTGCTGCCAACACCATTGGCAGGCAGCTGCACGACAACAGCCCTTAACACCACGTCAACATCGCCAAAGACTCCAGTGGTGTCATGCCAGACTGTCATGGAGTATCTCAGAATAGCAGCGGATCATCTTCAGTGACAAGTCCTGGTTTATCTTGGATGTTCGCACCAAGATGAGTGGTTCGTTGTCACATCTCGCATGTCTAGAAGGCCAGGTGTCACTCCACCTCCACCCCTAATGCAAAATCTGCAGGACCTGTGTGAGAATATTCAAGCTGCATGGGATGGATTATCACAGGACACCATTAGGAACCTCTAGAACTCCACTCCGAGACATCTGACATATTGCATTAGCAAACACAATGGATCAGCTCCATACTGAGACACTACTTTTCTATGAGTATCTCAATAAACATAAGTCATATCAGTCTAAATGTATTATCATTTGCTGTACCTTTAACTTCTCAATAGCATTGCAATCCCACACTTTCTTCTGGGTGCAACTATTCTTTTGACGACGAGTGTATATGTATAGTTTTAAATCCTGGGAAATAATACAGATCAATAAGAATGAACCACACACCTGAGAAAGTACAGGTTTAACACAGTTATGACTAGGAATGAAGAGAGTGCATTATTGTATTATATGTATTATTGTTGGCTAATAAAAGATTAGCAGCAGGTACCTCTGGGCATGAATCAACCTGAAGTCTTATAACCATCACTCTTAGTGAAGTGATGCCAGCAGACATAAACACTGGCTTATATCGTAAAATTAGGACCCTATGCCCGTCAGACTGACTGAATCTATTTTGATCTTAACAGAAACTGCTGTGAAAACCCACAAAAGTGACATGGCCTATTTAAGAGCCATGGTTAAAAGGAGTTTCATTATGAACAAGAATTGCAGTACCGCTAGGTTTGCGTGAGAAAGTGGAATGAGTGTATCAAGCTAGCCAACTTGATTTCACCTTGCTCTACCGTGTAAATCCTTCTAAAGATGTGTTGCTTGTAGCAAAGTTATGTCTGATGATAAAGATTTTAAATGAGCTTGAATTTCCCCCTCTTGACTGCTTCATTTACCTCATCCGCATTCCAGCTTGAAATATTAGAGAGACATTGACATACCAATTCTAATCTATTTTTTCATTCTAATTCTGTCGAATCTGTTCCAATTATAAGTCATTAACATTAGTTATTTAGTTTCGTTTCATACTGTTCTGTTCATTAAAGCATCTGGAGTGCCTCTTAGAGAAGAGTAGATCAAAAACAGTGGAATAGAGCCAAACAAGCTTCAGCTATTTTAATGGTGCATGGGTTTTAATCCGATTCTATTGGTCTGGTTCTTTTGAACCTTCAACTTGTTATATTTGGTAATTTATTTTTTTGGTAATTGAATCATTATTTTTTATCAATACATAAGTTATATATTGTAGTACTACCTGGCGGTAGTAGGCTCCAACGAGCTCGAAAAGGCATGCCTATGCAAGGTCGGCATGGGCCCTTCTAAAAAGGACTTAAATTTGAATGGTTTGTCAATGTCACTGAGTGCGTTTACCTGCACTTAGAAAGTCAGATTTTGTCAGTAATCCATTCACTGCTTTTACATGCACTTGGGTAATCAGATAATAGGTAATGCTAACTCTGGATCTATGTGCGTCAGGCAGTGATCAGATTTCTGCTTGCAACCATCCAATAAAGATGTGACATAAACATAACGTAAAACTCAAACTTCATGCCAATTTTTTTTCTTTACATGAAAATATGTATACGAAAATATTTAGTTGCTTTAAGCTTAACTCCAAAAGTGTTTTGTTGCCATGTGGTTGTTGCTCTATTAAGCATTGCTTGCTAATTTTGAGTAATGTGATTTTATGCATATGCCAAAACTAAGAAATCTGAAAGAAATCATAGTAAGAGTATTCATGCACTGAGGAGCCTGGTTACTGAGCTGAAATCCATAGAATGTCTAGGATCTAATCTGACCTACCAAATCTGAGTGTATGCTGTTTACATAACCACTTGGATAATCAGACAGCTGCTGAAATCTGATCATGATTTAATAATCAGTACATATAAAAAAGTTTGTTTAAAAGTGTGTGTCTGTGGCAATTGTCCTATTCTGAGTCAGGACGTGGGGTTATTGTGGGGTGGTTAGTCACCATGACAGTGAAATGGCTAAGTGCATGATGACCTCCCATTTGAGTGCTGGTTTGTCTGTATGTGTTCCAATAAAAGAGCTCTTCTTGCAGCCTTGTATGAGTCTTACTCTATGCTAACCCTACAGTGTGTACATGTGGTTGCTAATGATGATGGGTAGCAGATTAGGCCAGTCATGGTAATATTTACTCAGCAAAGTTTCTAGGTCTTTCTACTGATTCTCTTTAAGGTGGTTATGTGACATGAGGTTAAATTAGTTCTTTAACAGGCGGACTCACACTTTAATTTCAAATCCAAATTCCAATGGAAATTGAACAGATGAATACAAGTCTGACCCCGTGTGTCCTTAATAGGGTCATTTAAATAATCAATGTAAGCGCCTGCGCATTTGTAGTCATCTACTAAGGTTCACATCAGATTAGTTTTGAATATACCCAGATAGCATGTGGACGTGAGTCACTTCTGGCATAGATATGGGCCCTGGTTGGCACTGGCAAATAGCAAACTAGCCAAAAGTGGCCCACAGTAAAAAGGCCCACATGTGCCCTGCTTCTAGCAGTACAACAGTAATAGCACTGATGGTTAGAAATAGCATGTGAGTCAGAAGTGGCTCGCATTAAAAAAGGATATTTGGCCCACGTGCCAAAACAGATCTGGGCCAAAGTGTTGATATGAGCTATGTGATCATCAGGAACTAACAGGAAAGTGGTGTGCATAGTTGAAATTCAGATCTCAGAAATTCAGATCTCATGCACACAACAAATAAAAAATCCAACCTACAATGTTTGGTGTATGTAACACTTTTTTTTGTTATTCTTGGACAAAAACTAATGTTATATATAATGTAATATTTTGGAAATGTAGGCTTACAAACCGGGGTACTTAAGGAGTGCAGAAAGCTAAGCCTGCCTCTTCAAGAGATTGTGATTTTAAATCCCATTAAAACCTCAGCCATCATGGCAGATGGTAGTCAAAGAGTGGGGAAGCACATGCTTGTCTTTAGTCCCTGTACCTGGTTCAGCTGTGAAACAGTCCTACCCAACAGGGAAGTGGTGGTGGGCTGTTTTTGTACTAGTGGTTTTGAAAGGTAGGTAAGGTCTGGCTGTTGTGGTTTAAAGGTGGTTGAGATGTAGCCCACAACTAAGAGAGGCTGGCTTCTGGTAACTGCAACTGGCCTACTCCTGGGCTATCATGGGTGTGCAGCCTGCAAGTAAATACTGGATGTTGCCCAGATTTGGGTCTGGAAACCTGGCAGCCTAGCAGAGTTCCTAATGAGACAATGCACGAATGATAATAGTTGTTTTAGGTGTTTCATTGATGGACTAATAGATGTGATAGATTGATGTGATAAGTTTGACTAACGGCAACAATAGCTTTGCCACATTAAGGTAAAGCAAAGTCATTATAGGAAAGTCTGTTATCGCGGCGGCCATCTTTACGGCTATTCCCAGACTCCCAGACCTGACTGTAAAACTCTGATTAGCCTTGTAAAGAAAGGTTTGGAATATCTGGTCATGCATGACTAAACCTTAGAATTTGTATCATTTGGCACATGTCACGCTTTTCCCGCTTGTTCTGTCTACTGCGCTTGCGCAGATTTCCACAATAGGGCTGGGGTGTGTCGACTCGCGCCACGGGAGGCGTGACCAGCAAGCTGATTGGCTCTCTGTCGTGAAAGGCGGGAATTTCTGCGTAAACAGGCGCCATGTTGGGTGTTAGGGCCGGCCTCCTCACTTATAACGTCTCTGCTTAAACGCCGAAATCAGCATGCTCGCTTTAACTTGTGTTATGTAAATGAATGGTAAGAAAGCTCGGATGTAGCATTTAACGGCTATATTCCCCTAAACACCCCTGAATTCAAATATATGTGTGCCAGTTATGGCACGGTTGTGTAGTTAATTTGTATTTTTAATGTCACTTTGTCTTAGCAAAGTACTCTGCTGTACTCATAGTTACTGTGGTTATATTTTTTCAAAAGTTTAAGCTTTCAGTGTTCGTAGTTTACTAACTGAACACCGAGACAAAGTGTGAAGGAGACCAGCAGAGGGCGCTCTCTGCCCCTTCTTTGCCCATGTCTTATTCTTTTATAGTGGGGGACTCTGAGATGCTTTGGGCTTGTTATATAATTTGTATTTTTGCAGCAAAGCGTTTCTACAAAAATAGTTTATAACTGTGTCTATAAAATCCACACAATAAATATATAAATAAAATAAAATAAAATAAAATAAAATAAAATTCTCTCAATATGTGTTCAGACACTGCCCTTAGCCGCTGTTATAATGGACTGGTAATGTGAAGAAAAACGAGAAAGAGAGAGAGACAGAGAGAGGCAACATCAAAACATCAATAAAGCTGCCCCAGATGTTTGGGGCCGAACAGGGACCTCCAGCGGCGCCCTGTGGTTGAAAGGGGAACTACAGCCAGCTGAAGACCTTAAATGAGTTGACGTGAAGACGCATGCAGCACTGAGAGACCGCAGCGGCGCAGCAACAGGCAGTTAGCGGTGAGTTAGCAAATACAGAGCAGTAAGAGTGAGTAAAAACGACGGAAACCCGTGGACTGGGTGTGAAATTAGAAGTGTTTTCCTTTCTGCTGAATTCGGTAGGAGCTGTTTAGATGCCACTTGTGGCTTGGTGTCCGTTTTGTCGTGTCAAAGAAGAGCCAAGACCATAGACCAGCCCGCCTTGCCAAACAGAGTGAAAGAGGCTTGAAGTTCTGCTCTGCTTCGATTCTCTCCCAGCTTTATAAAAGCATCAGCCCTTGGTGTCCGAGTTTAGTGTGCTCATTTGGACGAGATTCCTGCATTGCGCTTGACTGGGCTGGACAAACTTTCGAGGTAAGACACAGAGGCTTGCGAGTGAGTGTGCGCCGAGTAACCGTATTGCAGTGAGTGACAGATGTCCCCTGAAAAGGACATGCGTTAGCTCGCTATGTCTGTGCATGTGTGATTGCTGTGTACTGCAGCCCCGTCAAAAAGACGCAGCGTAAGCTTAGGTTACATGGCGAGTGGCATGGGCGAGCTGAGCGCGTAACATTCCTGTACGCCTCGTGCGTTGCTGCTTGTATGCATTTGTTTCCATCACGGTGGAGCTCCCGCATTATTTGGTGATCTTGGTACAGAGCTGCACGCGCGCATTGTGCCAAACAGTGATGTCTGAAAATGTAGAGAGGCAGCTAATGTCCTTTTCACTTCACACATGCGCTCGCAGATGTGTACATTCTCACTCTGGTGCGGCTTCACGTCTACGTCCAGGCTGAAGTTTGCTTTGGTGAGATCTATAGCTAAAAAAAACACCATGCTGTGCATTTGCTGGTCTGCAGTGCGAAGCCCTATGTGTAGACAGACACAGCGCAGACACCGGGTGAACATCTGCCACAGCTTGTGCATGAGCTCACAGTCCATAACAATCCACAGAGGTGATGCTGAACCATCTGTTGCTCCAAACCTGCAGCAGATTATCACCTCTTCAGCACTGGGCAGGTTAGTTGTTTATGATAATGAAAGGCAGTGTATTGCATAGTTATGTAATACCTGTTGTCATATGTTCTGGGCTCAGTGTGGGGGGTGATGCATGAGGATGCTTCCACCCCCGGTCAATATCTTCTGCATTAATGTCATTACTTAGGGTACCTGTTGTCAATACAGTCTCCTGCAGTGTTTATTCTTCACAATGGGATGTTTATCAGTCTATATTAAAATGGGCCCATAATGGCAATATCTATAAATAGATACACGGATAGGTAGATGCTGTCCGTATCTGAAAATGACCCACCAAAGTTGGATGTCTGAAATGTACCAAAGCCCACAAAACAACACTTAGACATTGTATGCTTTCAGAGGTTGGCTTCTTCTATTTAGTACAATTAAAAAATTGGGCTTAGGTTCTAATTAACGCTGCATTAGATAAAAAAAATTACACTGTAAGACGAGTTGCAGAGTCTTGTTCCAATTCCACAAGGTCTTATGAGCCCGTTTTACAAGGAGTAAACTAACACTGCATCGTGAAATCTTGAACTTGTGAAATCACAATGCAAAGCTGTGACAGTGAAGAATGGACATTCTGTTTATTGCAACCGCAATCAGCACCAGTCAATACCTCCAGCACTCCACTTGCCTCCCAGCTCAAGAGCCACTAGAAAGATGTGCAACAAATACCAAATATCAAATAAATAAGATCCATGGATCCAGTGTTGTAAGTCAAATCGTGGACTGAGTCTATCGTTACCCCGCCTCCCTATTACACAACCCATTGCATAGGTACCTGTACACCTGCTCTCTTTGCTGTGCATATTGTGAACGGTCTAGACTGCAAGATATGAATCAGAACTGTGGTGCAGAGTTTCAGTTCAGAGGTTCTGGTCGACTGTGTCTCCGTGGAGACGGGCAATGGGGGTCAGGGGAGGCTCATTCTGTTGTGTATCGATTGGCCCCTCGATCTCATTAGGGCATCTGGAATCATCCAAGCTGAGGAGCGTGGAGGGGTGGCTCCCTTATGATGCATGTGTAGCCTGTAGGGGAGTTTGTAAAGACCTCTGTGGCATGTTACGCTTCATGATTTTGAACGAGTCGGTGTCTGTGCAGCTAGATGTAACTACATGTGTGCCTGTAGGTGGTGATTAAACATTGCACCATTTTATTTTCAGATTACACTTTATGCTTTCAGTTTGAACAATGCAGAGAGAAGGGACACATTTTGATGACATTGTTTACAAACAAGAAAAAGAACATACATTTTTATACTTTGTTTTTTATTTTTTGGAACAGCATTAGCTGTTGTCCCAGGCATTGATAAAGTCTAGGCTGGAGTAAATTGCTGTTCATCAAGGCCTTTTGGTCCAGAAAGCGATCCTTGTTGTTTCTAAAGCACTTATTCAGTAGTAAAAAGGGTGTAACAATTAAAATCAGAATAGAAAATGTAAAACTCTACCTAATCTGGAGACTTTCATTTTCCGTCTTATGTGCAAAGCATTATCAGTGATCAAAACTAGGCACCTGAGTGCATCTTATCAGAGTAAAGTAGGAGAGGAGGGAGGGCTTATGCTATGGACACACCCACACTCAAATGACTAAATTAGATTGTTGAAGCTAGGTTTATAAGAAGAAAATAGGTCTCTGTATTTGAATCTTAGTCATTTTTTAAGAACCAGTCTACATAGTATCGCTGTGAAGTACAGTTTAAAGAAATTTAAGACTTTTTAACACATAAATGATAAAAATATATAGCACATATACAGCAGTCACATTGAACCTGAAATTTTATGTACCTCAGTGGCTACCTTGTCATCTTTACATCAAGTAAAGAACACCTTTAAGAATGCACATGTGATGTGTAGGGGGACAGTGACTCTGTATGGCTCTCGTATTCCTGAAGTTTTGTTGTGTTCTCTTTGACTGTAAGTACGTTGCTGGAGTTTGTTGTCTATTTGTAAATTACGAATGGTGACTCTTAGCTTTGGCCTCTGAGCCTTTGTGTCTCAGCATTTAAACCTGAACTTGTTCTTATTTAAGTCCTCTGATGTACCATACAGGCTCACAGGAAAACCCACACACAAACATACCTTCACCCGGCTGACTCTAAAGTTAACCCTGGCCCTCGACCAAATCTCCTCTATTTTCTGCAGATGAGCTAAAACCTGTTTGTGCTCTGTGTTCTTCAAACTGTGGTAAATCCTCTGAAAGCTTTGAAGAAAGGGGAAATCCTTCTTTATTGGGCTGTGTGACCCCTGACCTAGGCGGCCTAGGACTAGCCATTTGGGTTTTATAGACATATCACATTTTGTGTAGTAGTTTAAAGCAGTTTTTCCCCTGACTTGACTTTTACAGAATGTTTTCCAGACTGCTTTTGCTCCCATTGGAGAGTGTGTCATGAAAATTTGCATGTGAAAATATTGAGATACCGCCATATCGAGTGAGCCTTAGCCTTAGCCTAGGTTGAGCTAGGACACCAAAAGGACACATAGAGACCTTAATGAAATTGCGAGTTCTCTCGAACTCAAAAATCATGTGTTCGATCTGCATTATCTCTGAGCTACAGTGTACGTCCCTTATGAAAAGCTGTTTACATTCGGATCATATTCTGGGACAGAGCTGGTCATGATCTTATATAAACCAATCAATTTGTTGCTTTGTTACAGCATTTTAAGGCATCAAAAGTGTACAGGATGATGTGAAGCACATTACATTAATCTCTAAACTGAGCTTTCATCTGCAGCCTCTTGTAATCAGCACCACAGCTGCTTTCAAACGCATTGTACAATCCCATTTAATTGGAGCTTTTTTTAGGGACTCATTCATACTGAACAAACAGATCTGGTTCAGGAGGGAGCACTGTGGCTTGACCAATGTGGGAAGGAAAAATCAATCCTACTGTCACGTGAGAGAAAGCAGGAGAGACAGACAGAGGGAGAAAAAGAAAGAAGTGCCTGCTAACAAAGAAAAGTAATTACCGCAAGCTTCATTTCACAGACAGGGGACATGATTGGTGGAGAATGCGTGATTTAGTGAGTCCTCATAATGCTGGAGAAGTAGTGAGGTGTGTGAGGTGTGAAGTGCAGTGAGTCGACTGCTTTCTAATTGCTATGCGCTTTCCGCAACATTGACAGACTTCAGCTCTGAAAGAGAGGGAAACAGATGGTAATGCACAGATACAATATGGTTTTGTAGTGTTCACTGCTGCTTTTTAATCATGGTTATTGTAAAAGTCTAACAGTATAATTGTACTGCAGAAACTTTTACAGGGGTGGGAAATTGTGTCACAGTATGCGGTATATGTAAGGGCGCCTTGTGTATGTTTCTATATGCCCTAATAAACCAAACGTCTCACTGACTATCTGTTCAGGGCTTTAGCTGCATTCTATTCTACATGGTCCCTAACAAGTATCTTAGTACTCCACACACACTTGAGTACAGCATCTGATAAACACCCTCATTTAGAGCGCCCTGCAGCACCATAGTCAAACACGCATCTTCAAGAAACAAGCAATGGCTGATGGGGAATCTTTCCTGTGACTTTCTGCATGCGAGTCCATGTCATGGTCACAGTAACTTGAATCTGCATGCTGCCTTTGTTGTTAGAGGCACTGTGACAATTTCAGAATGAGCAGTGAATCAGGTCACTGTAGTCAGAGAAACACTAAAAAGATTTGTGAATACACTGATACATCACATTGTTAGCGAAGAGCAGTGTAGGCGCTGTTGTAAGAGTGGATTAAACTGCAGAAATGGCTGCTTTATTGTCTAAAGTTTAAAAAAGTTTTAACATAATGTGCATTGGTCACTTGTAACTGAATAACTTTCAGGACTCTTTCCTTACTCATGGTAGTTGCAAAACTGTAACAGTGCATATTTGGAAAACGTCAAGAAGAGTATAGTACAAGCATTTGCAGAGGTCTGTGCATAATGGTTCACTGTGGTACATACGGCTTCTGCTATGTGCTTATACAGCTTTGGAAAAATGTAACCACCTCAAAATGATCAGTTTCTCTAGTTTTACAGTTTATGGGTTTGTGTTTGGCCAAAATGAGCAGTTCTGTTTTATTCTGTACACTTCTGGAAACATGTCTCCCAAATTCCAGATTAAATATGGTATTTTAAATCAGTTTTTATAGAAAATGACACCTTCTCAGAAGCCTGTTTTGAACCATGCTCGCTGTGCATTTCACCCCAGCCACCGCTCGCCAGTCGTTCTGTAGGTCACTTGAGGTTATCTTACGGTAGTTAAGTGACATTTGAATGAGGTGGCGCTCATCACGGTCAGTAAGGAGTGGTTTTTGCCCTCTTCCAGTCTGTAGCAGTGTTGTCCTGTGAACCAGACGCTCACTGTATCTGCCAGTAAAGCTAGAACCAAACCTTCTGTTCCTCACTAAGAACCTGCTGTACATGTGGAGATGCTGATTTAGGAAGAAACTGGAGTAGTCTCTTATTTTTTTCTAGAGCTGTATGTTATAATGTTGCTACTATGAAACATGAGAACTTAGAAGTGCCCTACTGTTTGCCTGCATCAACTGTTAGCAAGCTTGAGACAAAACAGAAAACAAAAGACATGGAGATAGTGGTGGTAATAAAAGAGGTAGATTCTGTGGGGTGTTAATTTACTCTACTCTAGCTATGTCTAACCGCTCTGTCTGCAGGCATTGTTAAAGGATGTTTATTAACGACATGTGCTTTGCAACCGTAACCTAAATTCTGCTTTTAAAAGGTGGAGGAATGGTAACAGAGAATGGTAAACTGGGTTGTACGTGCAGTGTTTTCCCCCATATATTTGTGTGATTATCTCATATTTTGCATGCATGGGAAGATAACCGTATTTTGCAGATTTCCATTAAGTGCCAGTTTTGTCTTGTTTTACCGTTTCAGACATAGCATGTGATTCTTTTGCACCTGGAACTGATACTGAAGGCTCTGTCCTTTGGATCCAGAGAGACAGAAAGGCAGATACATAGAGAAACAGGACAGGATAGGCATAAGGAGGTTGAGAGTAAAACACAGTACATGTAAAATACAAGGTGGAACTTGTACGTTGCTATTCCTGAGAGTGAGCACACATCTGCGAATGCACTTCCTCTCCTTCAACTGATTAAATGATAGATACAAAAAAACCCAGAACGTTTCAGGGAGGTCTGGTCTGCCTAGAGCCGCAAGGTGAAATCATTCATAACCTCATTGCTAATGAGCTACAAGGTGAGGACAAGGAACCACTGAATGATTCACTTCTCACATGGAAAAGATGAGCTCCTGGGAGAGGAATTAAGGTGTGGCCTAGTGAACGGTCATAAGGTCACTGTTGCAAAGATGGTGCTAATTAGCAATCCATTACCTGACATCTTTTAAAGGTGGATGCAGATTAGGTGTTGCCATCTCAGTGTCTAGCAAGCTTATTGGCTCTGTGATGTGATTATTAAAGAGAGCCTCGAAAGAGTCTGCTCTTTGTAGTACTGGTGTGTGGAAACAAGCATCAGAGTGAGTCATTTGGGAGAGACTGAAGGATAGGATAACACCTGCACACAACAGGCTTATGTTAATATTAGCAAGCCTCAAAAAATGTTTGGCATTCCATGTGATCAAATTATGCAAGCGTTCTTACGAAAAAGCTTCTAGGATCCACAGATCTCGCTTTCTGTAGCGGGGTGAGTCACTGACAGAAACAGTGAGAGAGAGAGAGAAGTGAGGTGAGCCAACATGCAAATCTCGTCCAGGCTATGTTTAGGATTTTCTCCTTCCTGATCCTCTGCATGGAGCTATGGCCTTATCTCTGACATCATCACAGTTAAAATACAGGAAGCTGTGCTTGACCTCTGACCTTCTCAAGGCCTGTGTTGAAAAGACGGATAAACAGGAAACTGTTGGTTCCACTGCTGAGCGCAGTGAATACGTTAAAGGACGATGCTCATCTGTTTTAGAGCTGACATGCTGTTAGGATCTCTGGGATCTATAAACAAAATAGGAATCACAGCAACAGTGAATGGGTGAATGAAGAAGGTGTTATGTGTGGAGGGCACATGACTATTAAAAACCCTCTCCAATTATTTCATTCATATCGAATGGATGAAAGGATGGCCTAACTACCTGTCTACTTGGTTAACGACCTGCCTACATGCATACGCTGTGCACTTGTGTGGACTTCATGCAGCTAAGCCGTGGGTGTATGCAAGTTAGCTGCGTTTATCTTGTATATAATCTGTCTGTATTGTAGTTTTGTGCATGAGCTCTTTGATGGTATTGTGGTGTTGAAGTGCTGCACTGTAAGTAGTTGAGTCTAAAACAAAAGAAATGTCCAACTGTATTAGGTTCACTTTCCCAAGGACTTTTATATCGAAGAGCCTGAATATGGGTGGGTGTTGCGTTTAGTTTCTGGCGATGTTTTGCGGTGCTCTTTGGTTATTTTGGAAATAGCACAGAGCATGGTCCAGCCCAGCAGATGTTACAGTATTTATCTTCCGTTAGTCTGTCCTCGCTTTGAATGGGATGTATAAAAAATATATAAAAAATAAGGTAATGTAAGCTTATTTGTAGTTTAGAGAAAGATTCTTTAACTCAAATTACACATTGGGCTCCTCTCTGCAACGCTGTCAGCCAGGACTATTCAGGCCTTGCACGGTCATGTATTCTTGGAGGAGTGGCTTTAGACACTACTGAAAGTAGTTACAGTAATTTTATAGTAGATAGTTTTAAAAGCAAAAAAAAATTAAATAAAATGAAAATAATAATTCAAAACCAAAAAGCAATATATATTTTCATTTGCTCTGTACTCTTCTTGTTCAGCTGCCCCATGCGGGCGTTAACAGAGACGCTCCTGGGTCATCCAAATAAAATCACATTTTGCTGATTTTTGAATAATTCCAAACCAAATATAGTATATGTTTACTAGGATTACTAGGATGTGTCCGTATGGAACAAGTGTTTTAAATATAACTTTGTGGAAACAAATTTAAGAGCAAAACCAAAAATTTCAGCACAACTTGGATGTGCCAAACTCAATGCACCGGGCCCATCACGCACTGTGCCTGTGCCTGACAGAACTGATGCTTCCTATTGAATGGGATCGGTGGCTTTGTTGCCGCAGGTTGGAGTGAAAATGGATTGAGATATTTCAAATTAATGTAATCACATATGATATTATACCCATAACACTCCCAGACGAACATGGACAGTGTTGTCTGTCTGATTGTAAAATGACGAGAGTGAATGTTGAGTTGCTAGCAAACAATAAGGAAAGGAGAGAGGTGACAACCCCTGCTGTAGAAACATCTCTCCACAAAGACGGCCATGCTGAGATGAAATAGGCAGAATACCTGCAGCTTTCTTGATGTTGACTTGCTTGCTCACCCATGAGGATAAAAATTCAGTTCTTTTCCTGTGTATCATATCATAAACATCAATTCTGCATCCTATTTTATTTTAATTCTGTAACACTATAATAATTTAGTAATGTTCTATTTACTATTGTATTTTAATATATTCTGTTAACTTAAAGACTGAGAAATTGCATTGCATGGGGATTGTGAAAAGGTGGTTGTTTGGGCTTCTATTGATATTGTTCCATGCTGGATTAGTTTATGTAAATAAATAAATAAATAAATAAATAAGCTAACCATGCAGCTAACCATAGATACAGTGAGTGAGGATTAAAGATACACATGATATGAGACCATACAAACAATATATGGACACAATGTCATTTGGGCCGAAGTTGGAATGGCAAAGCTGGCCTACCAATCTAACATATACCATATAAGCACAGTAAATCTCACTGGTACTGACTGGGGTTTTCTCGTTGGCCTGTGGGGACTAGAAAGTGCCAACATTTGCATTTATGGTTTAATGATTGGCTGGTTACAGTGTGGCGCTTCATAGTAGGTGAAAGTTGTATGTTTATAACCAGACAAAGAAGCATATAAATAAGAAGAGAAAGAATACTCTCTCTGTTAGTCTCTCTCTTCAGCTATTGCAGTTTCTCTCTCTCTCTCTGTTGCTGCCTGTCTGCTGTATCATTTTTGCACCGTGGGAAATTTTGGCATTTCTCCAGCACCAGACGCTTTTGCTCTTTCTCTGTCTCAGTCTCTCTCTCTCTCTCTCTCTCTCTCTCTCTCTCTCTCTCTCTCTCTCTCTCTTTCTCTCTCTCTCTCTCTCTTTCTCTCTCTCTCTCTCTTTCTCTCTCTCTCTCGCTCTCTCTCTCTTGCTTTCTCTATCTCTCTCTCTCTTCTTTTCTCTTAAAGCGCTTGCCTTTTATCTGAAAGCACCAACTAAAATTCTTGTGCAGGACGGATAACCGTAACACAGAACAACAAAATTGATCTTTCCCTGTAGCTCTACACCTCCAACTGCACAGCTTGCTTTTAGTGAGGTCATGTCTGAGAAGTGGAGGTACAGATGCCGGAGGGTAACCCAGTCAGATCAATGGGGCTCAGACGGGTTCCAAAGCTGCATTTAACCACTTTTAAGGTTGTATAGTGTACTCTAGCACAATTGCCTTTTTTTCTTTGCACGTTCCTTTCCTGTCTGTTACTCCTTGCCTTTACTCTCGCTTTTACACACACTCAAGCATACACAACATCCGGCATTTGTTCTACCCTCGGTTTTCTTCTAATCTGCAAAAGAACAGAGGCAGAACAGGAAGCATCTGTCCAATTGAAAATAAAAATGAAAAGAAAACAGTGACACAGATATGGCTGATCGTTTCCTTGAGCTTCATATAAGGCGAATTACAAGTTTCAGTGCCATTACACAACGTTTGTTTATGAATGGACAGTGTGCTGATGTGTTATCAGTGTCAATTAATTGTCGTCAGTACCATTTAGGGGTTTTGCAAGTTGTGACTTTGAGTCCTGAAGATGCTGAAAGTCTAGGAGAGCAGTATAGTGATACACAGTGTATTTATTCAGTATTTAAAATTACCCTCTGATAATTGTTTGAAGTTATATGACAATGTTGTGTGTGTGTGTGAGAGTGTGTATTCGAGTGTCTGAGTGTGAGTGTGTGTGAGTGTGTGTGTGAGTGTGTGTGTGAGTGTGTGCGTGAGTGCGTGTGACAGTGTGTGTGAGTGTAAGTGTGTGTGTGTTAGGATGTGTGACAGTGTGTGCGAGTGAGTGAGTGAGTGAGTGAGTGAGTGAGTGAGTGAGTGAGTGAGTGAGTGAGTGAGTGAGTGAGTGAGTGAGTGAGTGAAAAGCAGAAAATGCTTAGATGTGATGTTATACGCCCATTTACAACCTTATGATCTGGCGCCAGAGCAAACTGTTTTTGATTTATTTGATCAGCTCATGAATAATTTTATGAGCTCTGCTTTGATTTGCTGGATTACAGCGAGGCACTGCAATGCCTTCCACAAAAGCAATGTGTCGAGACACAGATATGAAAATAAAATGAACTGCAAGATTGTGATATGACCTTGCATTTTTTATGTTAGATTAAAGAAGAAAACTTAGATTGTGGAATTAGCTCATGTTACCTATTCTAGCTACAACTATGAAAAACAAATATTGTCAATATTGCTCATTATGAAATGTTCACTTTAGTGTTTGACAGTTCTATGTATAGACCTCTCCTCTACTTAAATGAGTTCTTATGTCAGAAGAGGCCCCATATCAGTACAAGCCCTTCTATCAGTCTAACATTATTCACTTCATAAAAGCATGTCTAAAATGTTGATTTATGTTGTTCATAAATACACAAGAATTGCATTCTAAGCATTTTCCAATGCTTAGCTATGTTGCAAAGTCCCTAGGTGGGTATGCATATTGTGTATGCATGTATGTGTACACTTGCTTGCACATATACATCCACACATGTGTACACAAACAGTGTGCATGTGCATGCTTGCTCAATTAACTCCCTCCTCCGGGGAATGAGTCTAATCTGAGTAAGCTGGTTCCTCTGTGGCCGTAAGATATGGCAGGCAGAGACAGGCGTAGGAAGACCTCATACACACATTCCCATATGCATACACACAGACTCACACTACTGCAAAGCTAAAATAACTACCATAAAAAGCAAGCAATTCTAGAGGTCCAGATCAGCCTTAAACAGGAGTCAGAAACACAAACGCATGCTTGCCTGCACAAATTCACTAATGCTTACCACCAACTGTAATCATAATTAGTCTTAGTGTTTGATCTACATCTGATGTAACAATTTAAAATTCCTGTTTTTACTTAACTGCATTCCTCTTTAATTCCTAGATGTCACCCAAATGAATGTTCCAGTGTCCTGGAAAATATATACATGTATACATTATTTTAATGCTTTTGTTCCGGAGCTAATCTATTGTAGCAGTGGAGGCATGCTGAGTGGTGCTTGGAGGCATCGAGCATTGCTGGAAGTCTGACTGGTGGTGTGTGTTGATGCCAAACACAGTGAAGTTTTTGGATGCTATGTGTTATCCCTGACTATACTGGTATACAGTAGTCTCAAGGCTCCTTTGTACTCAACTTCACAGATATAGATGCAGACTTCAGTCTTCTGTCCGTCCTCTGTGTTCATTTTACCTGTATTTGCACCTTCACTGAAAGCGCACACATACTGAAATGGAGCAGTAATAGAAATTCTATGGCCAGTAGTTCAGGCAAGACATTTGTTTCAAGAAATAGAGTTTCTTCATATGCATCGGTGAAACTAATTCTCTGTCCAAATGTCACATGACCTTACAGACTGCTGCCACCAGCACAGTGTTTGTGATGGTGTGCATAAAAATGGAGAATGGTATTTTGGGTTATCCCAGCTGCTGATAGGCAAGGTGAGTCTTCGTAGTTGGCTTGGCTAAATTTATGATATATACTATAATTCTGATTTTAAACACCATTCTTGACATACACAGGTAAGGGTTATTATTATTATTATTTATTTATTGATTTTTTTTACAGTTTTTTAAATCACAGAATGCATTTTTTTTCTTTTATTAGGCAATAACTGATTAATAATTCATTGCTGCTACTTTGTACATCCTGGCTGTAAACAGTGAATTTATGAAGGTATTTATTCCTGTTTGTCTTCATTGTCATTTAGCAAATGCACAACAACTTCCAAGATGAATATATGTTTTTTGAATGAATAATCCAAATCTATTATTCATTTTTAAAAAACAATACATTATTAAACTATCAAAGTCAAAATAGTTTTAATATTTAGGATTTTAATCAAACAAAGAATTTGAAAACTGTACATTTCTTAATCTTGCATTTAAAGGTAAGGTTTTTACTGCATTGTTTTACTGGCCTTCTCTTCCTCAGCAGTTTTCATAGGGTTTTTTAAATGTTTTTTTATTTTTTTACATGCATATTACATGAACAAGTACATGAATGTTACACGGTGGGAGCCCAGGTTGCATACCACCAAACTAAAGTATTTTATAACATTAAACACAACGTTTTATTTTCTCTTCTTTGTGACCTAATGGTTGTTGTTAATGGGTTGGATGTAAAATGCTTGTATTGGCTTTACTTCTTTAGATTATGTTGATCAAGGGAATGCTGTCATAGGTAATAGAGAGAGACCAGTTGGTACGCATAAATTGGAGGTAGATTGCCGCTGCCAGAGCACTCATTAACGCTTTGCCAAAATCACGAGTGATTGATTGGCCATGCACGCGGGTGTGTATATTGGAGTGGGATGTGGTGCCAGTTGTTAACTGAATGGATGCTCCCCCTGTGCTACTGAGTATGATGTAGACCCAGCATTAGTATTGATTCTTTCTCTAATTAGTGTTTGTCTTTGCTACATCCCCTATGTGGATAACACGGCCTATTTTAGAGTCTTCATCACCACGCATTCATTGCCTAGTGGAGCTTTTCCTTTGAGAAGTTGTTGAATAGCGGGGCAGTTTATGTGGTTCTGATGAAGTGTGCCTGTGTGTGTACGTATGTGAAATATATGTGTGTGTGTACGTATGTGAAACGTGTGTGTTTCTCACACACACACACACATGCGGGTGTTAGCTAAGTGTCACCTCAGGGGAAGGCTTGGGAGTGCCTGTGAGATGTTATCGTGTCATTGAGGTTCAACACTGCCCAGCACGCTGATGGCAAGGCAACATAAATTACCAGAGGTCAGTCAAGGCTTCACTGTGCCAGATGGATGGGATATTCCATTAAGGAGTGTAGGCATTTAATATTCCTTAATTGGACTCCATGTACCCCCACAATGATGGGGTGTTCCAGCAGGATAATACATTGTGCTCGTTGGGCCCAATTTGTCCAGAATTGATTACAGTAGCATTCTGACCAGTTCCAACAAATGGTTGCCTGTATGACCTGACATGAGCCCTGTCAAGGCTTTCCACTATCACGCCTCATTTGAATGTGCTGGTCAGTGTTCACCCTCACTCAATATAACTTATACAGGTGTGGGCGTTCCCAAGTTGTCCCCTGAGGTAACACCACTAAAAAAGTGTTTTTGCCCATCCTCCCATCCACCCCATTCAGCGGGTCTGTGTGTAACTATTAAAAAGCTGTTACTGAAAAACTGAAACTCTCTGTTAGCACCCTTAAAATGCACATCTGAGATGTGGAGTAAGGTTTTATGATCCGACGAGTCTAAATTTGTAATTGCGAATGCTTTCTTTGTGAAAGGAGCTGGGACTCTTGTTGAGGCTTAACCTTTGAGGTGTATAGAAATATTTCTTTTGCGCATTTCTTTGCCAAACTGACAGCAAGGCTACCAGAAATTATATAAGGTTAAAGGGTAGACATGATAAATGCTGATATATGTGACATTCTGACATTGTATTAAAATATGTGTGTGCACATTCAGTAAAACAGCTGTGTGGGAGAGCTGAAAATATACTTACCTGAGTGTAGGAGCTGTCAGACAGACAGTTGACCGGTGTGGAGGCTAGTGTGGGCGAAAGGGGTAACTAGTAGACTGATGGCATTTACACACCCTATAGATTTTTCTGTAACTGCTAAAGAAAAGATTCACTCAACCTGCAGTTCATTTCTCTGCCCTGATAGCATTATCGGGGCAGTCGGATGGAATAATCAATAGTGGCGTTGTCGATTGTGGCACACATACACGTGAACTCTCTCTCTCTCTCACCCACACACACATAAACCAAGACCCTGGAGGGATCAATAATGCTAGTTCTGTGTCACCAGGCAACAGCTGCTTTACTGCCACATGGCTTAGCGATTCTATACATGCAGTGTGAGAGGTAGAGTGAGATACAGAAAGATAGGCAGAAGAGGCCATTAGGCATATGGCAGAAAACACACAGTTGTTTACCAGTGTGAAAATTTGCACTGGTTAGTTTTGAGGGCACAAAGAGAAAAGTGAGGCCGTGGAGGGAAAGAGAGTGAAGAATGAGTGGAATGTTTTGTGCAGCTTGAGGTTGTGAAACTGTTTTTTCATCTGAGAAGTTCATGCTGTGACTAAGCAGACAGTAAACAAAGAACAAAGTTTATAAGGACGAGGAAATACTCCCCTTAGCGCTGTGTCCTTGGTGTTGCCTGAATTACCAAAGGTTACACCACGAGACACAATGACAACAGGCAGGCTTTCGCTTGGCTCAGCTGACCTGCCAACACAGTGCTGATGCCTTTTTCAGACTGATTGATTTTTTTGCCCTCCAGGAGGGCAAACACTTTGTCCTTTTGAATTGCTCACACATCTTTCCCTTTCACACACACATTTTTACAAAAGTCCAATGTGTGGTCTTTTATATGATACTGGTACTGATACAGATTATTTGCGCTGTGATGCATGTGAGGGGTCAGTCTAGACAGCGCACACCAGTGCATCATTGATGGCATTAAGAAAACAATGATGACACTGAAACTGATTAACAGAACACTTTACCAAACAAAATAACTCTAATGCAAGCATTTATTTCTATGCACTTATATGCAAAAGTGCATATAAATGCAACTAAATAAAAAAATTTCACACTAGAAACATCAAGTTTGTTTATCACATAAACTTCCAGCTAAGTGTTAAAGATTTGCTACACTTTGTATACATGTAACACATTTTAAAGACATTGTAAATAGTCTTGTTTTGCTGGGTCCACAATGTATGTCTTATTAATATCTTCTTAAAATCGAATTAATGTCTACTGTATTTCACCATATTCCTCTCCTCTCCATGTAAAATTGCAGGTCCTTATAGTGGGTAACACATCCCATTAGCATTTTCAATAACCAAGTTATAATGTCGTTTCAGTATCAACATGAGTAGCAGATTAAAATATTAATTATATTACAACTTATGTTTCGTAGTTCACTTTTCTCCACTATATGGATACATTTATCAGTTATTCATTTTTCTGAAAATATACTTTTAGGCTAAAACATTAGCCTTTACTGCTTTTTAAGTAATGCATAATATAGACCAGCTAAGTAGAACAGATCTCATTTACAAACAAAAGTTAGGGGCACATAAATAAAAATAGCCTGTTTGATTCTATGTGATAACTAGAGACTGCAAAATGGTAGTGTAAAAGTGGTTCACAGCACATTGGCGCATATTCATTACTATGTATCAAAGTGCACCGCTCAGTAGCGTTATGTCCATGTGGTGGTTTCCAGTCTGGAAAGGTGAGTCTAGTGCATGTGACTTCACTCACAGCTGGTATCTCAGCTGAGTTTGTGCCACTAATCAAAGCACAAAGCAAACAGACAAAATATCTTTAAGTATAAATGGAATCTAATTGTTTGCTGCCGGCAGAATGAAAAAACAAACAGTGACACAACAAACAGGGACTACTGTTGATTCCAGAACAGTAAAAGCACCCCCCAACACAAAGCAATAAAGAAATAGGAAAGGTTGATTTCCTGGCAAAACATGCCACCCCCTGCACTTTAATGTTGGGTGGGACACCTGCTATTGTTTCCACTATTCCACCCAGTTCCCATGCCATGATATGGGCTTTGGGAGTTTAAAGTCTAATTTGTGGTAACTTTAGCTTTAACGTTTCTGATAGGCCTTCTACTTTCCAGCTTGGGAAAGAAAATGGTAAACATGTTTCCAATTTAAAATAAAGCTACAGATCTTCACTAGGATGTATGTGACTGGAACTGTTTTTCTTATCCTGGGTTACACAGAATTGGCAGCACATTATGAACACAAGTCTTGAAACTATGTTCTGAGCTGATCAAAAATATCGCTGCACCTTTTTTATAGACAGTTATAGAGTGTAGAGTGTTGCTGCACAGTGTATCAAGTCACCCCTACCCTACTACTGCACCAAGAACTTAGAATAATGGACTATTCTTAAAACAGAGGCTGCACTGATGTAGTAGTAGCATGATGTTACCCTGATATGAGTGTGTCAGGAAAGTAGTGTTACTGGGGTTTTATTGGCTAGTTGCACAAGATGACACTGAGTACTTCTGCTGTAAGCAGTGTGTGCACAACAATATCTGCCAGTGTCTTAGCTTGTACACTGACTTCTGGATTTTAGCAGGATCTGCCAAAGATATTAATCAATAACATTTCACATCATTCAGATTCCCATCTGCATGGATAAGTAAAAGGATGAATGTGTCGTATTGTACCATTGTATACATGGTAACCACTGAACCTTGCCATGCTTTTGTGCGGAAGCTTTGCAGCTTGTCTTAAGCACTGTGCTACTAGAATCATGTACAGTGAGCTCTATTGTGACAGACCATTTACACTCAGAAAAAGTACAACAGCACAGTGTAATTTATATATCAGATGGAATAGTCTGGCAAAATCTGCCCTGCAGAGGCATATTTTGTTTTTACAGGGGAGTTCTCTAGTTTTGGGAAGGAAAACATGACGATAGTACATGTTGTGAGCTATTGGCCATTGACACTGAGGATGTCCTAACCCGTTAAATGGCACTTTAGTCCTGTAAGATAAAGGCCAGAACAGACAGACTAGATGCAAGTTAAAAGTGAAAGCAAATGACAGTGCTCAGCAACCACACTGCAAACACACAAACTCATCCTGCATACTTTGTGAAATTTCTGGCCTGCTAGATCTGGCCAGTGAATGAAACTGTAAGTTCTGTTATTATTGTGAAAGGAAGCCCTGGGAGCTACAGCTGCTCAGCCACAAAGCAGTAAACCATGCAAACTCGCAGAGTGAGGCAGCCAAGTGCTGGAGTGTACAGCACCTGTCCTCTATAGAATCAGTAACTGCAGCGTTCCAAAGGGCGTTCATGGAACCCATTCAGTCACACTTCACTATCTGGATAAAACACGCTTCACTCTCTGCAGATCAGATGGATAAATCGGGTTTCCTGATGCCAGGAGAATACAACCTGCTACAAGAATGCATAGTACCAACAGTTAGGTAGAGAAGAGATAAGGGGTCTGGTGCTGTTTTTCAGGGTTTCGGACCCCTAGCAGGGTAAAGTTGCAAGTTACAGCTCACAGAGACATTTTAGACTTCCAGCTTTGTTGCAGCAGTTTGGGGACATCCCTTTTCTGTTCAAGCATGACTGTGCCCCTGACTTGGTTGGCGAGTTTGATGTCGAGAAACTCTAGTGGCTTGCTCAGCGCTCTAGTGGCTTGACATCAACACTGCAGAAAACCTTTGGGATTAATTTGGAACATGGAACGTGGGTTACGGGCCAGGTCTTCCCGTCTAACATCAGTGTCTGACCTTACAAATGCTCTTTTGACTGAATGAGTACAAATTCCTACAGACATGCCTATGGTTTAGTGGGATATCCAATAAGCTCATGTGAAGGCATAGTTCTGATCATGTAATGAACATCACTGATCATGATATTTTGATAATTGACACAGCGGCAGACGTGTTTATGCACATCTGTAGAACCAGGCCCACACATGCCGTACCTCAGTCTCATCTCTATTGTGCTAATAATACAAAATACCTGGTCCATGATGATCCTGTGTAGGTTTTTATCAATTGGCTGCAGTGTATATAGAACTGATAACTTTGGAGAAAAGTGTGGGCAGGAATCTGTAACTATCAGCCTACAGAGAAGACCTATACGGTTGTTGTTTTCTGATCATATAGTAGGTACTATATACATAACAGCAATGGAGACCATAGTGGCTGATTTTTATTTGTATATAGAAGTATATATTATTGAACATGCAGGACTTTAGCGTCTTGGTTGTAGGTCGGAGATTATGTGCTAGGGTACAATGAGTGCAAAGCCAACCCAGCTTGGACTAATGCATATTCTAATATTAACCCTCATTCTATGTTCTCTCTCTCTCTCTCTCTCTCTCTCTCTCTCTCTCTCTCTCTCTCTCTCTCTCTCTCTCTCTCTCTCTCTCTCTCTCTCTCTCTCTCTCTCTCTCTCTCTCTCTCTCTCTCTCTCTCTCATTCTGAGGGCTGTAATTGAGTGTGTCCGCCCACCTCTCTGCAGCACAGAGACAGTAAGGAAAAGGGTCTTTGTTATACACATGCAAGTGCACGCACACACACTACACCACTACACACTACTGCAGTGCCTCCTCTCCATCACCACACAAAGAAGAGCCATAAAAAGACTGGTGCAGTGTGAGGGGGAGATGTGTCTAAAGGAAAAAAGTGTGTGTGTGTGTTTTGTGTTTGGGCTTTCATGTTACTAGTAACTAAAACTGATTTCCCACATATTTCAGATTTCAATATATGTGTGCTATAATCATGCATGGAATGAGTGGAATGAGTGTTACTGTTTTTCTGGGCGATTGCCTGGGGTAATGACGAGCTAACGTGTATTTGCAGCTGGGCTTTAAATCTTGCTGAGTAATTTAGATAGTGGTGCATTTTCTTGCATATCTGTGTGTGCATGTGTGTGTGAACCACATTCATTTACTGTAAACTCACACTCTGCACTGTCTGACAGCCTGATGTGTGAGCTTTCTAATGCCGGTAGTGTTACCCAAGGGCATAGGTTTGGTCTCAATACTAGAAGGAACACAATCCCTCCGAAAACACTAAAGTGATATTTACATGGGATTTCAAGACTGCATTTCAGCTTATAATTTGATGTATCCACCCATTGTAGGTTTACTCCTGCTAGCAGCCTGACTGCTTGCCTACAGATGACAAGGCTAGCATTAGCGAGGTACCATAGCTAACTAATTCACACAGTTCAGCCCTCACCTCCTTCGTGTCTGGCAGTAAGTATTAGAATATGTGTTTACATTGCAGCATAGGCCCAAATCAATGCTAGTATGTCTAAATTGGCCATCTTGGATACTCTGGACGCACATCAGAATGATCTAATATGACTTTACTTCAAAGACATCCCAGAATAACTATATTCAAACATACGCCCATGGCGCTACTGGTAAGCTACTAAATAGCATGACAGTTCACTTAAGCTGTCTACTGTTTAATTACAGGGCAGTAAATTAAGAGTTCATTAAATTACTTAAAATAGTTAGATTCCTTAAGCCATTTGCCAGCTGCACTGAAGTGTGCAGCCATGATGAAACAGTGATCCTGTGTTCAGTCGGCCTTGGTGCATTTTTTTTAACCACATGACACAGTGAATGTGTGGTAAACCCCCTTGCTGGAAATATACGTAGTGATAAATTCATGTTTGTTTTGGTTAACAAACATGAATTTAAGTTTTTTCAATGCTGTGTGGCGAGCTGTTAAACAACTTAAAAAAACGAAGATAACACCGTGCTTTGTTCTTCTGTGTGTGTCACTAATGCAGACAAAGAGCGGCAGCCTGAATAATGACTTGTATCTGCAGCAGGAAATGGTGGATTGTGGTTTTTTGTGCTAGACGGGTTTATGACATGACATTGTGTCAGTTATTTTGTGTATCTATGTGTGTGTGTGTGTGTTTTCTGATTTGCACATGCCGTGACTCTCTGAGACCTGTTAATCCTGCTGCGTGGATCTTTGTGCGACAGTTTGGACTTAAATGACCCAATGTTGTCATGCTGCCTTATTCATGTTTTATGTATGTGTGTAGTGTGAATTTATATACAGGAACAGTTCAAATGTGTTTGGCCATGCAACAGTCCAAAATGGTGAATCCGGATAGGCCCAGAATGTTAACCTCTGGTTAAGAGTATTAACACTTGCATTGGTTAAACCCAGTAGTAAACACAGGTCTCTTGTGCATGACAACCCTGCACCTTTTTATCAGCTGTCATTGCATCCAACGTTATGCGCAAGGAGGTTAAGGTCAAGAGTAATTTCCAGATGTGACATGTGGAGAAAATTGCTGTTGCTCAACTTGAAGATCGCAGAAGTAACACAGGCCACAAGGGTGGATAAACAAAGACTACATTCTTGAAGTCATTAAGAAAAATCTTGAACAGATGAAGAACATTCATGGCATGGGCATGTCGGCACATATGTGTCTAAGGCCCTTATAAAGAGATCTACACCAGGATGTCACAGGTGTTTCAACTTAGAAAGGCCAGGAGTTACATCACAAAGTCTTATAAACAAATCAGGGACCAGGATAACGGAAAGAGGAAATTATGGAGAAGGAGGAAGTGCCCATGTTTTAAAGCAAACCACGTCATCTGTGAAACAGGTTGGCATTTGTGTGTATGCCTGCTGGTGTCTCGTTGATGATGTCACTAATACTGACTGCTGCAGTGCAATGAATTCTGAAGTGCACAAAACCGTTCCAACTGCTCAGGTGCATCTAAGAGGTCAAGCCCCAGCACTTAAACCAAAACGATTCTGTGGTTTTTCAGGGCCAAAAAGTAAAGCGACCAAATCAGTCACCCTACTTAAATGCCACTGAACAGCATGTCTCTTGCTGAATTGAGGCCAAAAAGTCCATGCAACAAGCCGAAACGCTATACTGAGGTTATGAAGGATTTGTAGCTACATTGTAAACACGACTGAACATGATCTTCTTTAATAGTCCGGACTCATACAGGACCACCTTAGAGCAGGTTTTATGTGGGTGGTGTATAATTCTCAACACTGCACTGACACTGTTAGTGTTTGCTGTGCTGGTGTGAGTGGATCAGACACAGCAGTGCTACTGGAGTGTTTAAACACTGTGTCCACTCACCGTCCATGATTAAAGTCCAAGACTATCTGTTTTTGCACAGTTTGTATAGGTCATTCTCTATTCTCCTTCATCAGTGGTCACACTGTGTCTGACACCACCACCACGCCAGTGTCACTGCACTGCTGAGAATGATTCACCACCCACATAATATCTGCTCTGTGGTGGTCCTGTGGGTGTCCTGACCACTGAAAAAAACGGGTTTGGGGTGAGGGGGCGGGGTAACAAAGTATACAGAGAAACAGATGAACCACATCTGTGCACCTATGTGGTAAGTGGAGCTGTTAAAATGGATAAAGCGTGTAGATACATTGGGGTGGTTTTACTGTTAGGCCTGATTGATGAATATGGTGACCAGGTGACCAGGACTTGTGAAGTATAAAGGGTTATAACAGCTTGTGAAAATAAAATGCATTATTTATTTTTCTACAACAATCTACAACAAACTCAAAAGGATTTTAAATAACTTTGATTAAAACTTTAAATATGAGGAATTTATAATAACCATAAATAAGATTTTGGCTTTTAACACTCTAACATCATTACTCTGTATGCATGATTTTCTGCAGTGTCTAAGCTTTATAAACCATGAAACGTGTAATTATGTGAGCTTTAAAAGCGTAAGGTCAGGCATTCCTGGTCACGCACAAAAGTAAAATGAATATTTATGAGAAGGCATTCATTTGCCTTCTTTCTTCCCTTTTTTAGGTAGCAGTGGAGTGGTGGCCAAAGAGGAAGAAGGAGTGAGGTGGCGGAAGATAAGAGAGTGAAATAGAGGGTGAAAGAGAGACTGAAAAGAGAAAGATGGATTCGCTACCAATGGAGTCTGCCACGATAGATGAACTGGTGGACGCCTGCATCCAAGCTTTTGGTCAGTGTGTGCAATGATAGCTAATTTATGCACCTTCCAGTTTAACCAGCACTGTATTAGTTACGCTGGCTTGTATTTCTCTCCAAGGTGATGTCTAATGGTCATTTAATTTTACTAACTTCTTTATTTGTAAGACTTCTAACGGCAGATTTCTCTGGTGTGCTGTGTGCTTTTCTCTAGAGGACTCAGGAAAATTAAAAGACTCCTCTTTAGTACGAATGTTTCTGATGATGCACCCCTGGTACCTTCCCTCCACTGACCTGGCCAAGAAACTACTGCTCAAGTATTCTTTCCTAATATACACTTAAAGTGTGATGCATTTAAACCATTGATTAGTTGTACCCACACTGAAGTAGGCTTGGTGATATATTGTTTATGCCAGTATTGTGTCGCTCAGTGATACTAAAGTGGTACTGATTAACAAAAACTTACATAGTTTAGCTTAACGAACATATCAACCCAGCATCCACACATTTGTTGTTTCTGTGTGTGCTATAAATGTATAGATGTGTTCTACTGTAAAGCTATCTTTGTCACGCATTCACACTGACTGAAGGTGCTTTAACGTCTCTCAATTACACTCCAGATCTCAGGAGGATGGCTGTACTCCAGAGCTCAGGAGCCGAATCTGCCATCTTGTCAAGTAAGAGCTCCTGTTAACTTTTGACAGTCAATGCCATCATAAAGTCAACAGTCCTGACCAGTGGTTATTTTACCCCGAGCCAGTGATCAGCAGCTTTGGGGTGCATGCATGTTTGATAAAGCAAATAATCAGACTGAGCTCAGTCATCTTTAAACAAGTGTTAGAATATGAACAATATTGTCTCCCGGGATATTTAAAATATCAGCAATTTTAATTGATCGTACTCATCGTCTAGCCCTAGCTCGTGTCTCTTTGATATCCGATACAGGGCGACAGTCTCTTTTTCTTGTCACACCTCTCCCGACTTCTCTGCCTCAGCTCTTTCAGCTTGTGTATTTGGTCTATTTACAGTTCTTCATCCTCTCTCATCCATTTCTCCCTCCTCTTTCCACTGATCTATTTGCTTTTTGGCACATGTTTCTGTCTGAAGCCCACCATCTATCCACCCATCACTCTCTGTCCTCAAGAACAGGTTATATGGTTTTTCTGATAAAATCTTTTCCTCTCTCACCCTGTCCCTGTCTCTTTTTTGTCTCAGTCTCTCTGTCTTGGTGCTCTACTTTTTCATACATTTACGCACATCTGTCTTCTTACTTTTATCTCTTTGTGTCTAAAGCCTGTCATCCATCCACCCATCTCTTGAAATGGTTACACGTTACTGCATTTTTTTATTACAGTTTGCTCATAATCTCTCTCTCTCTCTCTCTCTCTCTCTCTCTCTCTCTCTCTCTCTTTCTCTCTCTCTCTCTCTCTCTCTCTCTCTCTCTCTCTCTCTCTCTCTCTCTCTCTCTCTCTCTCTCTCTCTCTCGTCTCTCTCTCTCTCTCTCTCTCTCTCTCTCTCTCTCTCTCTCTCTCTCTCTCTCTCTCTCTCTGAAGATACTGGATCTCAGAGTTTCCTGTAGAGTTTAATCTTAATCCAGCTTTAGCAGAACAGATTAGAGATTTAAGGGAGCAACTCAACACGGAGGGCAATGAGCGGCAGAGCCAACTCATCGATGTAGAGAGCGTGTAAGTGTGTACACACACACACACACACACACACACACACGCACACACACATTTACACAATTGATTACACATATGCAAACTTAAGTCTTTAAAATTCACACCGCCCCATAATGGAGTGGGAAAGATAGGAATGACATGGTATTATTAGTTTTAGCGTGTAAACTCAAGAGGTAGTTGTTAAGAAAGGAAACACTATAATTAAGCAATAGAGCATTTAATGGAGCATGTTATCATGATGGCATCATGGCTGTAAAAGGCTGGTGATCATAACAGTCTTGATGTTGTTTGTGATAACACCCCACTGTTGACTGTTCTGTTGCTTAATTGTTGTTTCCTAGCAACTGGTGGTCAGAGGATACAGGTGAAAGTGTGCTGTTATTTAGGACTGGCATAAATAATTAAAATAATGCTGTTTTCATTTGTTGCACTGGAGCTCATTTCGCTGTTTCGTATTTATATGCTAAAAGTTTTATAGCCACTAAAATTGCAGCTGAAATTAAATTAAATGAAAGGTTTATCAATAGAGGCCAGGTATTGTTAATGCAGTGCCTGCATAAAAATGTTTGGATTTTAATGGGGAAACTTGAAAAGGCTTTTATTGGTTAAATATGTCAAAGCTCCCAGTGAAAAACAGAATGTGATCAGTAGAAAATGCAGTGTCAGGGTTTCCTTCAACATGTACATAATGTGATAAATAAAATAAGTAGCGGTGACAAAGCCTTCTTGTTCCCTTTGTTGCTACAGGGACCATATTTTTAAAGGATGTGATAGACCACTGCCGTTTCTTTATATAAGGCCCACCAACACTATTACACCTCTTGTTACCTTGTGGTAATGTTGATGAAAACTGCTCAGGTTAAATTTTACGGTGATGGTGGTGAATAAGTAGACGACAGAGCTGTATGTGTGGCTTTTTAGAAAAATAATGTTAGCAGGGTTAACACAGCAGCTAGAGCGTTTGGTAAATTGGTGACTGAAGCCGGATGCTCTAATAAACAGCACAGTTAAAATAATGTAATTATAATAGTATCCATTTTTTTGTACTTTAGTTTTGTATGGACATTTTTTACAATGCTAATGACGGCTGTAACTTACGTAATCAAAATAATGTTAGATAAGTGTTTTTGTTTCAACAGTGCGTGTATGGCCAGTTTCTTTGTAACTCTTAAGATGATTGAGTAGTTTAGGCTTTTTAAGTGGAGATAGGATAAAATAAAGATAACATTTTCTTTTGTCATATGAATTTGTTAAAAATATTCACAAATTGCGGGATGTTGGGGGCAGTTGGAGGCTGAGTTTGCGTGCACAGGCATTTGTGGGTGGGGGTACGGCAGGGTTGGGTCAAAGAGAAGAAATGGCATGGCTTTACGGAAGAAAAAGATTGCGTGTCTCAACACAAAATCAGACTATATCGATATAAACAGTGTTGTCTCATATGATGTCTCATCTGAAATATATATCAATATGTCTTAGAACTCAACATATCACTCAGTCCTAACCCCCGCTCGGGCAGCGCGTAGCTTCTCATTTCTTAATAAGCCATGTGGAAGGATGTATCTCGTGGTCATCTCGTGGTCATTTCGTGGTCATTTCGTGGATTTTAGAAGTGAAATAAATGTGAAATTTTTTTACAAATAGTGAAAAAATGACAGTAGAACTTGCGACTATTCTCTCCGGTTTGCTTTGGATTGGATTCTGGAGCAATTAAAAGCAAGGGTATGTAGCTGTCAGCCAACAACCTAAGGGTACTGAACCACCAGGTTGTCCCAGCAATGTTTTTTTTTCTTCCCTGATTGCACAAGCGTATTCCAGGATGAGACGATTCCATTGGGCTCAGACTGTAAAAGAGTGGTTCAGGGAGCATGAGGAATTAGGTTGTTGACACTGTCCTATTGTGAATGCTCTTATTAGTAGGATGAGTAGGATGATCAGTGTAGTGTTAGAGAAGCACAAGCGACTGTGTCATAACTACTCTGTCTGAGCTGGCTTAGTTCCGTCACATAACCATTTCAGGCCCGAAGGTCAGGTCTGTTTTCTTACTTTCTTATTTCTTTTATTAAACAATTTTACAGCAGGGTTTAACCTTGATGGTGTGTAAAAACAAATCTGGGCCCAAATTTCCCAAACGCGTCTTAGTGTTAGGATGTTCAACTTCAACTTCATCTTTCTGCTAAAATATTTTTTGGGCAGGACGTTTTAACCAATCAGACAGTTACTGTTCTGTTCCATAAGATGCTTTTTGTCCTTCACAGGCCCTCCTATAAGTGGAAGCGTCAGGTGACCCAGCGTATTCCATCTGTGTCAAAGAAGAGGAAAATGTCTCTTCTATTTGATCATCTGGATTCCTCTGAACTAGCTGAACATCTTACTTATCTGGAGTACAAGTCTTTCTGCAAGATACTGGTAGGTGTGTATGTGTGTATGTGTGTATGTGTGTGTGTGTGTGTGTGTGTGTGTGTGTGTGTGTGTGAATGAGAACTCTTTAATAGATATATTGTTTCTGTGTTTGACTCCACCCACCACAAGTATCACTTTGGCTAGGCCTCCATAGCAGGTTCTTCCCATGTGTTACAATCCTCACTAGGGATTTGCTTATTGTAAACGCAAGAAAGGTGTGGAAGGAGGAAATTATTAAAAACTGAACTCTGAAGTATTTACAAAATTACAAAATCTCAGGCTGCCTGGCAGAATGTGTGCAAATATGTGGAATTTAAAGGAAGCAGCTAGCATTAGTACTTACACATGCCTGAGAGCTTCTGAATAGTGTATGGCAACCCACCATCTCGCCTCTGCAGTGTCCTACCACTGATGCTCCTTCCCTACTGATTGTTCACCTGAATAGAACTGATTCCATTAATGTGAAGGAAGTTGTGGCAGACTGCAGCAAAGAGAAATGCTTCCATCTATACATCCATTCCTCAGTTTACATTTGTATACATTTGTTATATGCAGCTTCAGCATATTTGCTCTTTTGTACTGGCTGTTCACAAAGTATTGTGTCTGTATATGTAATGGCCCTTATGGCTACTCAACAAAACGTCCTCATAATGCAAGTTACTGCTGTCTTCTTTACAGCATGTGTTTCCATGAGTTAGTACAGGGGAATCCATCACTTATGCCCTATAGATTATGAACCAGCATTATCTCCCTGGCCTTGGAGAGGCAACACTCTGATAGATTTTTATGTTGCTGGAAACGTAACAAATTTAGTTTTTAAGTGTGAGAAGTTACAAGTCAGGTTTTTTGTGTGAAAGAGCTTTTCTTACCTTGATTTTTGCACTTAGCGTCTGTGAGGTAACATAATAACAAATTTATGAATGCCTTTCTTGTCTTTTTGTGTTTATGCAGTTTCAGGACTACCACAGCTTTGTCAAACATGGCTGCACAGTGGATAACCCCATCCTGGAGCGTTTCATTACCCTCTTCAACAGCGTTTCCCAATGGATCCAGCTCATGGTGCTTAGTAAGCCCACGCCCCAGCAACGTGCCGCTGTCATAACCCACTTTATCCGCGTAGCACAGGTTAGTTGTAATTAAATAATTATGGTGCTCACCTGGGCAAACATCCTACTATACCCATAAGAGTCTTTGGGCAAGACCCTTAGCACTACCTGTTACCTTTTGATTCAATTGAATAAGAGTGTCTGCAATAAATCTAAGTGTACTTATTAAAAGTGAGTTTATTAGTCACATTAGTGTGTAAGAAGCTTGATAAGATTACACAGCTGCAGTCTGAATTGTTTTGTTTAAAGAAACATTGTTTAAAAATGAATTGTTTAAAGAAACATAAGGAACGTTGCATTTCTGGCAAGTTTATAAGCCCAGACAAGTGAAATCCAATCCACACGTTTCAAGCGTGACATTGGTATACTTCAGATGGTTAAAATCTGTTTAGACTGAGCATCTATAAATACATTGTTTCACATTGCTTTGAACTCTAAAGAGCTCTTGTTCTTTTCTCCCTGTGATTTAGTAACTTCTCGTAGTGGCTATGTTTCAAAGACTGTGTATCACACTTTAGGATTTACGCCTGTCTACTCACACACACACACACACACACACACACACACACACACACACACACACACAGAGTCTCTCCCACACATGGACACTCACAGAAATGTGGGAGTGTTTTTGTCAAGGGAGTTTTTCTAATGTAACCCTTCAAGCACATTAAATCCCAACAGGAATTTTCTACTGATATAACGCAGGTGATGAGGGAGTTGCGCAAACAGTGTCCAGTTTCCCAAGATCACCATAACTGGTGAAGATAGTGTATAGTGCAACGCTTGCTCTACCATTTAAGTTCACGACTGCTGCTTTCAGGAAACCCAGCCATGATCTCTTGGGTATATAAGAAAATAGCTCCATACTTGTATCCAAATGTAAATAAGCACAATAGGCCAGAAATATACTCACTGAGAGGTTTGCCATATATATTTCTATATATATATATATATAAATATAAATAAACATGCATCCAAACCTATGCTTTAGCATTAGGAGTGCATGTTATAATGCAAAAATCTACTATTATATTATTTAAGACTTTTTGCTTTTGACTTTTTGATTGATTCTGATTATTTGATGTAGAGAAATGTGGCAGCTTAAAACTGCGTTAGTATATTTTGCCATAGTAATTTATTATCATGACCTTATGAATTGTTGAAATGTTTCTGTTCTTAAGCTCAATATTGGTGTCAGAACGTTCCTATTGACATGCTTTAAAACGGCCTCTGTAAAGTCATAATTTATTTATATTTATCATGCTGGGAATCTTCCCTCCACTTTTCCTCTCGATGGACTCAAGAGCCCAGTCAGGGTCTCATGGAGAAGTTCACGTCTCACAGCTGGGCACAGGTGTAGCACCTGCGTCCAGCTGAGGTGCTCTAAAGCTGGTTCTGTACATTATTATTTGTAGGTGTTAAATGTGCAAGTAGTTCCCGCCGCTCTGGAAATGTTTAAATATTGATGTTCTCTTTTGGTTTGCCGCCCGAATGTTTTTTTTTAAGACCCATGGGGTGTCCAGTAGTAGTTGCACCACAGGACACTGTCACCCCCTGCGTGCCTTCTTCCTGATCCCTCGTTCTTCCCTCCTCCTTCCCAAGAGAGCTCATCCTCTCTCCAAAAACCACCAGCTGAGTCCTCCTCCCTCTCTCTCTCAGGTGCCGTAGCTGGTTTTTATGAGACACTAATGATACAGTAACATTAATAGGCTGTGTCACCAAGGCCCTCTCATGTTATTAGCCACTTTACTCCCCTTTCTGTTGAGTGCTTTGTACAAGGAGTGGATTCATTGAGGCTGATATTTGGCCACAATAAAAATGTCTGCTGTGTGTGAGTGTTGGAGCAGCTGGGGCTGGATTGATTTTTGCAGTGTGTGTGTGGGTTGAAGGGCAGAGGATGTCTCCCATAGAGCCTCATTCACAAAGACTTACTGAAGCTTTCATACACTCGCTACCACATTCCATCCCGCCTCTGGAACAATGAAACAATGCGAGCTCTGACAGAGCCCTGCCATATTAGTACTGTTTATTATTGTACATGTGGATGTGCTTTTTTTTATTCAAATTTAGGACCAGAGAAAAACAGGACTATCTTATAGCAGCAAGCACTTTTACAATGTTATACGTTGTGTGTATATATATATATATATATTGCACCCAGAAGGAAGTGCTGGATTGCTATTCGAAAGAAGATAAAGTTAAATTAAAAAAAGAAGTAGTGTCTCTCAGTATGGTGTTGAACCGCCATGTTAGCTATTGCAACATGTCTGATGTCTCGGCATGGAGCTGTAGAGGTCCTTAATGGTGTCCTGAGATAATCTGTCCCATGCAGCTTGAATATTCTTACGCTATTCCCGAAGATTGTGTGGTAGAGGAGGTGGAGTGACACCAGGCCTTCTGGACATATGGCATGTAAAAAGCATGCACAGGACGATCTTGTCTTGCCAGTCAGGTACAGTGATAAGGCCTGTCCTTGCTTACATTGCATGTGTGGCTGAGCATGAAACTTGAATCGTTCTCATGTCTCATAGTGGCAGTTTTAGTGGTCTGCCGGGTCTTGCACTGTTGTTAGGAGTCCCAATTTTTTTCTCTTCATCTTTTTCAGAAGTCTTGTTTCCCTTTTATGTTCTTCTGATTTGCTTTATTATGCAAGCAGATTATTTTATCTCTAATCTCCTCAGAAATATAAAAATAAATAAATCAGTGACATGAACTTGAAGGTGGTTTAACTGAAAATTGAATGAATAAAAAGGATGGCTTCAGATTGTTTTTACACTACTGTATTTGATACATTATTTTTTTATTTACAGAGACTTATCTAATACCTACAGGACATATGCATGATGCCACGTCCTGGGACTCTATAAAACAGATATTTGTATATGTTGTTTTTGTGTTCTTTTTTTAAATCTCTACCTTCCTCTGCATCATTGCAAACACCAACACCACCCCCCTAGACTACCAAGCTAATACCTTAACACCCACATGTTGGCTCCACGTCTTTCTCTTTCTATTTCCCTGCCTGGTCTAAATCTGTTCCTAATCCATTTTATCCAGTTTTATCTATTTCATCCTGCTCCTTTTCCCTCTTCATCATGAATCATCTTTCTGTGAACCCCTATTTCATCTGAACTACTTCTCTTTTCCTCCCTCTGGCCTTACACTCATCCTCTTTAACCCCATCCATCCATCCCACCAGCTCAAATTTGTAATTATCCAAATCCTAGTAAGATGTGACTTTTTTTTTTTTTCTCCAAACCCATTTCTTGCTATCAGGATTTCACCGCTTTTGAGAATAAGATTTTCATCAACATCTTAAATAGATGACTGATCTTCTGAGGGTGGTTTTCCAAAGAACGATTTCCTGCTACATTTGCTCTAGGCTGCAAGGAGCAATTTTGTTAGTTATTGGCAGATTTTAATACAAATTTCAGTCAGATTATTGTGAGGTGTTTCCTTTTGGTGTTTGATTAAATGTGCAAGTCTGATTTTCCTTCAGGATCAATAAAGTGTCTGTCTGTCTGTCTATCTATCTTTATATGGATAGTTGCTGCTGGATTATTCCTTACTCATGTGTGTAGCCACATGAGTATCTGAGTGTGTTTGTCTGTGTGATTGTAAAAGTAATCACCACAATGTTTCCATCTCTTCTGGCAGTCTTTCCCTCTATATCTGTCAGCATGTCTGTTTTTTTTTTTCTCTCTCTCTCTCTCTCTCTATAGAAACTGCTGCAGCTGCAGAACTTCAACACCCTGATGGCAGTGGTTGGAGGCCTCAGTAACAGTTCCATCTCCAGGCTGAAAGACACGCAGACCCACATCAGCAACGACACCAACAAAGTACTTCCCAAAGCACTTTTCTTCAGTAGGGAATGAATTTCACAAAGTAAAATGTCAAGTTGATTCGAATGTTCAGGTCCACCTTACATATATACAGTTTTAATCGCTTGTTTAGTCAAAGTTCACCCTTAAAAAGACTTAAGCAATGTATATTAGACAAGGTAAACAACTGAGTGTACGTGGTGATCAAGAGCCACGTTGCTCATACAGTTGCATTGCACGGTTATAGAAAGAATGAAAGAGAATCTTTACTGAACCAATGTGGTCTGGGCATGAACACTCCATGCTAATGAGTTTGGAGACCACGAGTTGAAGTCCCAGTGATGCCATAGCTTTTTGCAGTCAGAAGTCTGAGAGGAGGAAACCATTATTCAGGAAGGTGGTGATACAGTCGCACTGATATTGGAATATTAAATTAAAACGATAGGCTGCTTTCAAACATATAAAAGCTTTGAGATCTCATAATGTAGAAAATAAATTGTAACCAAGTCAACATATTGGGATCAGTAGCCAACTCTCCTACTCCCTCTCTTTTATGTGGTTTAGATTTTTAACAGTCTGATAGAACTGGTGACGTCATGTGGAAACTACAGTCAGTACCGGCGCCGTTTTGCAGACTGTTCTGGATTCAGGTTCCCCATACTGGGTGTCCATCTGAAGGATTTGATCGCGGTGCATGTGGCTCTGCCGGACTGGACCAACCCAGAGAAGACCCGTGTGAACTTGGCAAAGACCCAGCAGCTTTATGTCATACTCCAGGAGCTTGCACTCGTACAGACCACACCACCCAATATAGAAGCCAACCCTGATCTACTCAACCTACTCACGGTGAGATTTTATGGCATGTTGAGGTATGGAATGCATGTAGGTGTGTTTTTCTATAATGTTTTTTGATATGGCACTGAGCCTGACTGTCCAATAGGAGCTGGGAGTGAGTTCCACAGTTTAGAAGCAGAATAACTGAAAGAGGTCCCTCCATGTTTTGTGTTACAGAAGCTATTAGCAGATGGTCACCATCTGTAGATCTAAGATCATAAGCTGGAACATAAACAGAGAGACATTCTGTGATGTAAGCAGGTGCCTTATAGACTACATTTACATTTATGGAATTTAGCTGACGCTCTTATCCAGAGCAGCTTACAAGGTTAATCATATAACTGGTAGGCCAATGTAGCGTTAGGAGTCTTGCCCAAGGACTCTTATTGGTGTAGCTCAGCATAGTCACCCATACCGGGACTAGCAGCGGAGCTTTAAAGTGTATTCTAGTAGATACAGGCAGCCAGTGCAGCTTTTTCAGGACAGGAGTGATATCAGCTCTCTTTTTAGTTTTTGTCGGGATCCGAGCTGCTGTGTTCTTTACAAGTTGAAGGGGATAGACGGTTTTGCTAGGAACCCCAGTAAGAAGAGCATTAAAGTAATCAATTCTGCTTATAACAAATGCATGAACAAGTTTCTCTGCATTGCTCCGAGACTAAAAAGGCTGTACTTTAGTGATATTTCTTCAATGATAAAAAGATATATTAGTAACTGCATTTACATGTGGGATAAAAGTGAGCTCAGATTCTAAGATCACGCCCAGGTTTCGTACTTCAGGTTGTTGCGCTTATAGTCAAGGCACGCTCTAAATTTAGTGCTGAACTTGGCTGCAAACACTAGATTCAGCAAACAATTGCAGTGTGGTAGATAAAGCTGCTGTAATTTAAGAACTCACTCTCACAGTGTGAGAGTAATGTGTAAATTGATGTAATCCTCCTTTAAGGTTCAGTTGTTGATTGTGTGTGGCAGGTGGGTTATCAAAGCGTGAGTGTTAAATAAATAAACAAATAAGAAGTACAATATATTTTGATCCCCTTGTCTTTGCTTTGGTATTTCTAGCTAAAAAGATGGTTTTTCCCCAGAAAGCTCGTTCCTGGAGATTGATCATTCACTTCTTACTCCAGGTGTGCACGAGGGATACCAGCGCTGTCTCATTTCTGGGAAAGGCAGAGATAACTCTTTATGTGGCACAGAGTTGAAGGGTACAAGGAAGTCTTGCAGTCTTGCCAATCAATATTCAATTTTCTCACGTTTGAGGGGAACAAAATCTGTTTACGTCAGGCAAATGATTGATGTTAGTATGCAGGCAGAGGGGCACTGGGCAGCAAATTCTGAAATATTGAGAGTGTTTCTCCAAACTGACCTCAGTATAACTGAAGTCAGTCAAGGGCGGACTTCTTTCATTAACAAGCTTTTAGTGGCACTGTATTAACTAGTTACTTGGCATTGGCTATTCACATTAAACTATTTATGTATATTCATCCATTTGTCCACTCAAATGTAAGGCAAGCTAGTGAATACAATAAATCTGACTGCATTTACGAGGAATGGTCATCGGTTGGTCATTTTAAAGGCTAGAGTTCAGAGTGGTGGTGTCAGAGAGGGGACTATATTTGTTTGAGAGAAAGAGTGTGGAAAGTGTGCAAGAGTGACTCAGCTAAAATGGCACCTTTTGACTCCTGCATATATCCTGTACCTGTTTTTTTTGTTACTCCCTGAGCATATTTTCCCCTTAGTGAACAATCAGCAGTGCAAGCCGTCAGTCCTCATGGGAGAGGTTTACCATATTTATATTATAAGTACAGTTCTGGGAATTATGACCAGAGCATATCACAGAAAAGCAGCAGTCCTGTGCTCCCTCTTTTACTGAGGGATCCCATCTGTTAACAGACAAAAGCAAACATAAGGCGAATGATTTTATGTTTGTATTCTGGCGAAAGGGAATTGGGCAGCGAATTGTGATTTAAAATAACAGTGAAGTGTCTCATGTCAGGTGTGTTCAAGAATTTGGCTATATACACAAGAAGTAAATGTTAGATACACTGAAGCATTTGTGCACCGATCCTGCATTGACAAAGGCCCATTAGAGGAAGCCTGAACTATACTATGTAAATGATTCTTATGGTTCACTGAGCTTTTTGTATGGGCCATGATTAAAATGATTTTAATATGTCATCAGATGTAACTTCTACCACCCACCCGCCACCCACACAGAGAATGAAAGAGAGAGATGACCAGCTCCAGGGTAAAGACAATGGCTTATGAAGCCTGTCTACTCTGGACACGTGCATTCATTTCAAACTCATTAACCTTTATGTGACAGCATCAACATTCTACAAATGGGCTTTTCTATGAACTGCCCAATCTCGAGAGATTTTACTGTTTGTCAGTTTTCACAAGCGAATCCATGTGGTCTGGAAGTTCACCTTTTCTCCAAAGAGGGTAGTCCCAGGAACACCTATTAGTGAAAGTGAGCTTGTATTTAGGCTGGACGCCATTAACATTTGCACCACATCTGTGTATGCTTATGATACCACTGAGATTCTGTATGTTTAAATTTAAATTAATATAAGTCTTATTTAGGGGTTTAGGTTCTGTCAAAGGGTTTTGTTTCCTTTTATGTGCCGTTAAAATGATTTTTCAGGTCCTACAATCTACTTATGTGAATTACAGTCTACTCATGTAAAACATGGGTAATGCAACAGTCAGCATTCTATATTGCACCAGTATTTTACGGAACTGAAACTAATGTCACCTCAGTTCAAAATATTCTCATAAGTTTCTCATTCTGTGATCATATTTGGTCTTTCAATGAAAATGCACTAATGTTTAAATATTTACGTCTTTGGGTAGGTTTCACTGGACCAGTATCATACAGAAGATGAGATATACCAGCTATCTCTGCAGAGAGAACCACGAAGCACTAAACCAGTGGTGAGTTATGAGCAACCAGTAGCATATGTCCCTCTGTCATTATCTTGACCATGAGTGTTGCTTTTCTAAGGCTGGTACGGAAACTTTCCTTGAGTCATCTAATATACTTATTTGTTTGTAATTGACTGATCAGAACTCAAGCCCCACCCCTAGCCCAGCACCAAAGCGACCATCAATGATTGATGAGTGGGCATCCTCAGTGAAGCCTAAAGCAGATCCTGCCATCATCACCAAACACATTGAGAAGATGGTTGAAGTATGGGGGAAAAACCTCTTTTACTTTTTTTCTGTACTGATTTGCTATTATTGTTATGTTTGCCTTGGTTTTGCCCATTACAAAAGTCCAGTTTTCAATTGTTGCTGCCAAATATAGAAAATTATGATTCAGACATCATGACATGAAAGCATACAGACTCAGTGACGATATTTTTTCTTTTTGGAGAGTTGATTACTTTCTGATATGTTCCCAACTAGGCTTTTAATATAATTATTAGATTTAATTTGTCATAAAGCATGAACTTGTGCATGTGCTGAATTAATCTGCTTTAGATGCATGCCTGTTAAGATTCATATTGAGCAGTCTGAAATGTTCCCATGGTTGCAGTCTGTGTTCAAGAACTTCGACACAGATGGAGACGGTCATATTTCCCGTGAGGAGTTTGAAAGCATCAGGAACAACTTCCCATATCTCAGCAAGTTTGGAGAGCTGGATACCAACCAGTGAGTGTGGACTTCATATTGAGACACTGACCTGGTAGTCAACATAACAGTCAGCAGTACCTGCTTTTCAAAATAACTTTACAGTCATTTTTTCATAAATAACATTAGCTCCTATACAGTCAGTATTAACTTTTTAATGCTTATCGCTACCTATTTTACCAGCAGTGCTGATTCTGTTGCATTCAGTATTCACTTTTTGGCACTCTGCTAAATCCACACTCAGCACTAACTACAGTGATGAATGTAGATGCTGCTTTCTGTAGTCACTGCTAACTGTCCACATTGCATACATTGCTGTCTGTAAAGCAGTCAGTGCTAACTGTAGATGTTACTCTCCGTAGTCAGTGCTAACTGTATACACTGCTGTCTGTAGTCAGTGCTAACTGTAGATGTTACTCTCTATAGTCAGTGCTAACTGTATACATTGCTGTCTGTAAAGTAGCCAGTGCTAAGCAAAAAGTGGTTTTAATTAGCACTGACTACAGACAGCTATGTCTACAGTTAGCACTCGCTACAAACAGCAACGTCTGCAGTTAGCACTGACTACAGACAACAATGTATACAGTTAGAAGTGACTACTGAGAGCATTGTCTATAGTAAGCACTGCCTGCTTTACACACATCAGTGTTTACAGTTAGCACTGACTACACACTTCATTGTTTACAGTTAGCACTGACTATTTTACACACATCAGTGTTTACAGTTAGCACTGACTGCTTTACACACACCAGTGTTTACAGTTAGCACTGACTGCTTTACACACATCAGTGTTTACAGTTAGCACTGACTGCTTTACACACATCAGTGTTAACAGTTAGCACTGACTATTTTACACCCATCAGTGTTTACAGTTAGCACTGACTACTTTACACACATCAGTGTTTACAGTTAGCACTGACCACTTTACACACATCAGTGTTTACAGTTAGCACTGACTACTTTGTAAACAGCAGTATATACCGTTAGCACTGACTGCTTTACAGATGGCAATGTCTACAGTTGGCACTGACTGCTTTACAGACAGTAGTGTATACAATTAGCACTGACTTCTTTACAGACAGCCGTGTTTACAGTTAGCACTGACTACTTTACAGACTGTAGTGTTTACAGTAAGCACGGACTACTTTACAGACAGCCGTGTTTACAGTTAGCACTGACTACTTTACTGACCGTAGTGTTTACATTTAGCACTGACTACAGAGAGCCACATCTACCTAACACTGACAGCTGTGCAGAGAGCAATGTCTACAGTTAGCACTGGCTACAGACAACAATGTCTTGTTGTCTGACTGTGGTTAGAGCTGTCTACTTTGTATTAACCTCAATGACTATTTGATGAACATCACTGGCTACTGCATTAGCGTTCCTGAATATATCACACTAAACCTCAGTGACTGCTTTGAATGGCACTGAACACCGTATGCACAGCACTGACTATTTTACAAACAGCACTGACTACTTGAATTATCAGTAGCTGCTTTGCAGTCAAGAGAGAATGTTTTATGATTCTCTCTCATATTGTTTCTTTTGTTCTTTTGTCCTGCCATCTGTTTCCTTTTTCACTCCAGGCATCCTGTTCCTCTCATTGATTCTGTTTAACCGGCACATTTCTCTGTCTCTGTTTCTGTCTCTCAGGGATGGAAAGATCAGCAGGGAGGAGATGATAGATTACTTCATGAAGGCCAGCTCTCTGCTTAACTGTAAGATGGGTTTCATACACACTTTCACCGAGACCACTTATGTGAAGCCCACCTTTTGCGAACACTGTACTGGCTTTGTGAGTATATTTCTGCTGCACTTTTTATGCATGGGTGGATGGATGTCCAAACATACACTGTTTTTTTTTTTGGGTACTAACCAGTCTGGGGAGTAAAGATTTTTTTAAATATCAGTTTGGTGAAATACAGTAGACGTTTTGCTCTAAACTCTCTGAGAATGACAGGCAGCTCTCACCCTGTTTTGTGCTCCCTCTCTCTCTCTCTCTGTCTCTCTCTCCCTCATCCATCAATCCCTCCCTCCCACCCTCCCTAATTTTGCCTTTTGGCTCTCACCCCAGACAAATTACTTTAGATTTTTTGAACACTGTGTATTTGATATCAGTCCAAATACAGAACCCAAAAACTCCTCCACACATTCTGCCATTCTGCTGCTCATTCTACTCTGTATGTGCAAGTTAACTACTACCCACAATTTGTACAGTTCTAGGCAAAGGTTTTGCATTCACAATGTTTTAAGATTAAACTGGTTTGCTTTTGTAGAACTGGTCAAATATAAAGTATGTGACATATTGTACATTTTGCATTGAGCATTTTTCTTATTGTTACATAGTTACACTGTCTCTGATATGATTTCTCTCACATGATTATGACTTCCTGCTCCTTATGCTTCAGTAGCTAAGTGAAAAACAGCACAGTCTGCTGGTCTCTGGGGGGCTAAGGTTGTGGGGTTTGCAGTCAGTGTTAGAAATACTTACTGGTGTTCCTGGGATCCTATGTGTGTTTGTGTGGTCTACCAGTTTAACACGTCGTAGTGGTGCTGAAGTTAGCTTCAATATCAACGGCTTTAACGATTCCTCTTTTGGAAGGGCTCTTAATCAGTTTGTTAAAAATGTGTTTCATTTGTCTCCCGCACATGAAAATTATATCCTTTCTTCTGTCTTCCATTTAAGGAATAAGTAACAGTGCACTCCGTCCACCAGTCCCTTAGAAACTCGGGCAGTTTATTTTTTAGTTTTTTCAGCTCTTAATTATGGATAAAGCAGCTCAACAAAGAACGTGACAAAGGCCTTTTGCCTGAATATGTATTTGAGCCCATTTTTTCCTCAGGGGCGGCATAACGCCATAATAATTCTCTCAGGCAACCCCCAGAATTTAGATTTTAAGATATTCAAAGGGTCCACAAGGTTAATTAGGGGGGCCCAGGACCCCTTGCATTTCGCACCTTGGTTGTAGTGGTGTAGGGTGTTCTGCTGTGGCTCAGTTGTGTGTTTGTGTTGCTTTGTGGGCAAGTGTTTGCCTTTTTTGTGTGTGAAAGACGTGGATGTGGGTGGGCACGCGTGTTTGAATGAGTGTGTGATGTTCTGGTCAGTCCTTTCATGTATTGTTCCCTTGCTGTGATCACCTCTCTCTCTTGATCCTAACCCCACCCTTTGCACTGTTCCTTTATCCGTTTGTCCTTTTCTCTACCTTTGTCATCTCCATCCCTTGCTTTCCTCTGTTCAAATCAGTAGAACAGCATTTGGTTTAAGTCTGCTCTTTGTGTGACCTGTCAAAAAGTTCATTAAAGCGAGGAATTCAGTTTAATTCAAATCTTATTTTCTTTCTAGATATGGGGCTTTTATAAGCAAGGATACAAGTGTAAAGGTAAGAGGGATACAGAACATTCTGTGTGTATCAAACCTGTCTTTGAGATTATCTGTGAGATTTTTAAACATACTGTTACTTCTGTAGCTTTATTAGGCCTTCCTCTGTCATTCTTTTTCACACGCTCTCTCTGACTCTTGCCTGCTGTAATAAGCGGTGTGCATGCTGACACCAGCACACTATGCTTCCCCATTAGCAGTACTGAGAGAGACAGACCAGCTCATTTAAAAAGGGCTCAGCCCAGAGTAGATGGTCCTCTGTGTGTGTCTTAGTGTGTGCTAATGCTGAAAGGCTAAAATAGCCTATGTTGACATTTCACTGGCCACAGAAATGAATATCCTGTCTGTGAGTATGCACGTTTTTGTAGAAGGCGTATAATTGACCTATCTGTGCTCCACTCACAGATGAATGTATTCATAGGTACTGTTGCTAGGTTGGACAAGCTTGGGAAAAATCCTATTCAAAATAATGACATTCACACAAATCGTGGATTTGAAGAAGTGGTAAGCAGTGCTAAGTAAGTGTTGACAAATTACATTAAAGTAATGTAGCTGCCCAGCACAGCATGCAAATATGGAGCAATATGATACTTGTGAGCCAGCATAGGGGCATTATTTTCATAGAATGCAAATGAGAGTGGTCCATTTTTTGCGTGACCTCCATTCATAAGGATGTTTTGGCGGTTCTTAAAAGATATCTGCCAAAAGGTTTTTTGTAGAGTAGCACTGCTAGGTAAGCAAATGTTAGCAAATGTTAGCATGATGTCCTTGTGGTTTGCAGTCTTTGCTTTGTTTATTTATAACAACACAGTCCTTTTCAGTAATGTCACATTTAAAACAAGACACACCTTAAGTAGCGAACAAAGATCACTTCAGTTTTTCAAAAGCTTGTCCAACCATGCAACACATGGTAGGGAATAACATATCAGTGGGTGGAGTGTGTTGATTGCTTGTTTGCTTATATTGTATGTTTTCATCTCACTTTCATTAGCCTATCACCTCTGCTCATCTCACATTTCTTCATCCTCCACTTTCTGTCATTTCTTTATTGTTCTCAGGCTCTCCCTCCGTCTCCAAACTCATGCTGGTGTCCATTACGTTAGGCCTGTGCATGTGCCAGTGCGCATGTATCTGCCATGTGTGTAAAAGCACTTTCCTTTCTCCGGTCATTATGGACTTTTGTCCCACATTTCTGCGTGTGTTGATGCCTCCATTGCTCCCTCGTTCTTCCTCTCATCTTCCTCCTCTTCCTCCACCTCTCGGTCTCTCTGCCTCTGTCGCTCCTCCTTCTCTACATTAAGTTTTCCACCTTCCTCCCTTCGCTTTTTGTCTCCCCATAACACCGTTATGTTCTCCATGTTAAACCTCTTTTCCTCTGTATTACTTCCTCTTTTCCCTATTTCCTTTTTGTTTCTTCCTCAAACCCACCCAACTTCCCCTCTTCTTCTCTTTCCCTCCCTCAATATGCCCCCTGCCCCCTTCTGCAGTGTGTGGTGTGAACTGTCATAAGGCATGTCGCGCACGATTGGCAATGGAGTGTCGAAAGAGGACAAAAAGCATCAGTCATGAAACTCCACCTGCACTGCAAGCTCGTTCTTTCAGCTTCCCACCACCGTCTAACACACCGGTCAATCTTCAGAACACAGGTATGTGCACCAGACACACCAGAGTCTTTTTACATTTATGTATTTCCTCAGGATGTACCCAAACCTTAACCAGAACTCTTACTAGCATAACCCTAACATTAACCTTACGTGAACCTTAACCAGAACTACTGCTAGCCTAACGCTAATCTTATCTTAACTCCGATAATGTTACCCTGAGCCTTAGCATAATCCTAACCCTATCCATGCCCAACCTAAAACTTAACCAGAAGTAATACTAGCTTAATCCTAACACCTACCCTAACCTTAACCTCACCCTGAGCTTCAAATGTAATGATTTACATTGCAAGGATTATCTTGTGTTCCCTATAAAAAAGAAAGGTTCCCACAATATAAGTATATAAACAGGTTTTGGTCCCCACAATGTGGCATAATTCTGACACCCACACCACAGACTCTCACACATATTCTCTAGAGCTACCACTGAAAGCTGACGACTGAAAGTCAAATCACGAGTCGGAGACCCGTCAGTTGACTGAGATTCTTCAAGTCGAGCAGTCAAGAAGTGATTTATTTCTGTCAGGGTGCATTATACTAAAAGGATAAAACGGACATAAGCTAACAAATAAAGTTACACAAATAACATTTTAATGAAGAATTCCTAATATGGGCAATTATAAAGAGGTTTTAATGTTCCAGCAGGTTTATCTAGTGAACATTATAACAAGATTTTAGAAGAAAACTACATTATGTTGGCATTTACAACTTTTGATGAACTTCTGATACAGGCACTTGTTCTGTAACAAGCTCTCTCTCTCGTTCTGTGTGTGTGTGTGTGTGTGTGTGTGTGTGTGTATATATATATATATATATATATGTATATAGGTGTGTGTTTATTTGTTTTATTTCAATTTAAATTAAATTAATTTATTATTATTAATCATTTTATTATCATTTGACTGGTCTGAGTGGCAATGTTGGGTCTCATTCAGTCCTTGCTCACGTGACTAATCATTACAAAATCTGAATCTGGTCTAGCTCCTAATTCAAATTGTTTACAGAGTGGAGTACTTACTTCAGTGCCTCCTGGCGTTTTCTGATAAAAACAAAGATCTGCAACACCACTTGAAGTCAAATGAGCATAAACCAAACTACTTTTTTTATTAAAGAAAAACACTGTAATAACTTTCTAAACAGACTCATTCGTTGATTGTTTTGGCAAGCTGTTAGTTAGGTTAACAAAGCAAATACAGCAATGAATATGTAACTCTGGTTAAATTCACAGATGCTTGTGGTCGTGAGTTGTAAAAGTATGAGAAGCTTTAATGTAGAGAAAGGATAGATGTATTAAGTTACTGTGTTTTTGTCAATATCCAGTAATAATTTAGCTTCCAGTTATTTCAGACAGAAGCTTTGTACTTGCCAGAATTTCCTAGTCCACCTTGCCTGGAGATTAAGCCAAATCCAAATGAGGCTGAAACCAAAACGAGACGGAGACCACTAGTTTGAGGTCAGTTTTTTTCTGTTTACCACACAGAGAGAAAGAGAGAGCGAGAGAGAAAGACTTCAGAATCTGGCTTACAGTTCTGTCTGTTATGCTGACTAATGTAGACTTGCTGCAATCAAAGAGCCTAGTCACCCTACTGTCACCCTAGACCAGCTAGGTTAACCTCCTGAGACCCGGATTTTAGCTTGGTGTGCATTTTTAAGTTCTCCTATTTTGGGCTGAGTAGGACCTAACAAGAATAAAAACTAAACTTTGTCTTTGTACAGGAAGAAAACAATGTCCTCATATGAGGCCATGGGGTCAACGTTTAAAAAAAAATTAAGTATCATGGTGCAGAGAAACAGAAATTTAATGTCCTCATATGAGGACGCAGGGTCTCAGGAGGTTAAACCTGGAACCTTTAGAACTAAAAAGAGTTCCTCTCTTCTCCATCTGCATCTGGTAAGCAGGATCTGAAAAGGTAACACATTATTAGAAATGTGTACTTTATTGTTATTCATTTTTACTGTTAAAACAATAGGATTTAAAAGTTAGTGTACTGGAGATTAGTTAAATTATAAAAACTGCAATTTTAATATTACATGTTTTTTAAAGTCATCTATAGCTCCAGTGTGAATCGGAAACTCTGTAACTGACAACACCTTGATTTTTATTTCAAATGACCACGGTTCGTGCAGTAACACCTATTAAAAGTCAGGACCAAGACATTAGTGGTCAAATCTGAGTCAAGACGGACACAAGGGATGGCAGAGACTAAGACAAGACTTAGCATAATACATACTATTAAATAAATAATATATTGCCTTAATATACCTAATATACTTATATATTAAGTAATTAAGTGTTACTGTGGTATGGTCTTTATCACACTTCATTGCAGCTGAAAGCAATGGTGAGGTTAACGTCAGAACCACCATCTAAAGTCAAATAAATTATTACATGAAATTGGGGCACATGTGATCAGAAATACAGGGATGCAAGGAATAAAGATTCTGAATACAGTAATGGACTATTAAAAAACAAAAACACAGCAGGTACTACAAATAATCAGTAAATTACTGTGGAAACTGCTGCAAGTTTACACTGAACTCTACATTCAGTACATGCACACTTATCACTCATACACAAGCTTGCATGCATGTATGCATGTGCACACCCAAACACACATTTTTCACCCACTCAAATGATTGCCACAAGAGTATTACTCAGCAGTGTTAGGACACACTTACACACACATATACAAGCCCACACATACCTGTAGGAGCTGTCAAAACTCAGGTGAGTCAGTATGTTTAATTGCTTCCTTGCGTTTGCTTGTCTTAGCGTCTGTATGTTGTGAGTGAGTTTGTGTGTGTGGGTGTGTGTGTGTGTGTGTGTGTTTGTAAATTGGCTTCGGAAAGTTCCATATCACCCAGCAACAGTTACTAGCTTCATCTGTCACCCACAAGATCCTCTTTCTATTTCCAGCTAACTTCTCATGAGTCTAGCTTTATGTCAAATTAGTGGTTTAGCTGTGCGCTCCTGGGACAACAGATAATGCCACCAGTGTGACAGTGCAGTACAATAGGATGGTTCGTTATGTAGCTGTGGCACATCCCGCACACACTTGCAGTTTGTTATGGCAATTTAGGAAAAGTACCATCCGTGTAAAAGTAATCCAAATAGATCTTTGCATTGAGCTGGAGATTAGAGGCTGTGTCTCTTATTATTGCCAGTAATAAGAAAGGCATGAATTGAATCGCTTTCTCTATCTTTCTCTAGTGATTGCAGAGGAGGATACAGAGGCAGCGGGGGAGGGAATGTTCGATGTTCACCTATAATCCAGGTACATTACAGCTTTCTCAATTTTCACAAATATCTTAATCAGATATCCTCTGTGCATGTGCACTACATACTCTGCTCAATATTTATTTATATGATTGCAGAGATACTGGTGCATCTGCAGCTAAGCGTCATGCAAAGAAGCAAGAACAAACCGACTAACAACCACAAACCCCCCGTGCACTGACAAATTGCTCAGTTAGCGTGCTAGATGATGAGGGGTTTAGCTGAATCAGGGTTTGTGGTTTCCAGGTTGGCTGAAGATGTACAGTAAAATTGGTCCACCCTCCCAAACCTCACACTTGATCTTTAAACTGAGAACAGACAGAAACAAAGTTGATCTGCGATGTGTGTACATGGGACATTTCCATCACTTTTGATCTGTTAGTAATTTAAGTCAAGCTTTGGCATGCAATACCATTACACCGAAGAGAGTTGAGGTGTCTGCCAGCTCCACAAACAGCAAGCATCACCAAAATAAGACATCCGCATGCTGCCATCTTCTGGAAGAAAACTGCAAGTGCACTACGGACAAGGTGCTCATCCCTTGGTTGTCTTTTCCCTTGAATGTGAGCTCTCGATAATATCTAGTTGTTATTTGCATTGCTGTGCAAAGTTGCATTTCATTTTTACCTGTTTTATATTTCAAGTTTTTAAAAAATGCTTTGAATTAAAAAAATGGGAGAGAAGGGGGCCAGGCCCATTACTTAAGAAACTGAAGGCTGTCTGCAATTCGTGTTCTTGTTAAAAGATGTCAGTATATATGTGTATATTAGAGGGAAAATCCTTTAATTGTACATCACTCCTGAACTCCCAAGGTGCTGAGATATCCAGAGCTTGATATTTAAACTGCTCAGCTTGTGTTTTGTCATAGTAAGTCATTTACTGTTGATTGCATTTGCAATTTTTTGTGCTTAAAAATGGGAAAATGCTAAATGTGTAATTTAAAACCAGCTGCATAGGAAAAAAAAACATACTTAGTATATAACACACAGTTTAATGTAGTCATTTTAACAAACCTGAGCACATTTTAGAAAGAGCAGTGTAGCTTATGTGAAAGTCTATTTTTAGGGTTTATCACGTTGTAGCTGTATATTTTATATTAGATGTTAACATAAGAAAACTGATTTCTTCCAGTAACTGAACTATGAATGTAGAAAAGCGCGTTGATGCTGTCCTGAGAAATGTCTCTCTGTAAATATGAAGTATATTGTATTTTTTCACACTTGTGATGTTGTACCCTTGTCATATATCAAGTGCACTGATCTTGCCAAATATGCTAAATGTTAAATGGGTTAAATGTCTGTTTTTAGGCATGCACAACAAGCATTGTGACATTTTAAAAAGATAAAGGAGAGCCAAATTAAACAAATTAGGCAAAAATATTAGACTTGGTCACTTGGACAATATTATATATCTGTGGGTGGCAAAAGCTTGTGAACTGTAGCTTTCACTGTCTATTGTGACCCCCGCCTTGTGCAGCAAAAGCTGCAACTAAAAGTTTCCAGCACCTGTGGTCTGTCCTGCGTCTGGTCTCAACCACCAACAAAACACAGACAAAGTTTCAGATGCCTTCTGGTTTGTCCATGTGGTCCGGATGGGTGCCATGTTCTTTGTCATTGCTGTGTTCTCCTCCTGGACTCATGAACATTAACATTTGGAAAGAGCCTTTAGTTTGCTTAGCCTGTTCAAGCCTGATACTTTTTTCCAGGAATCTCTTTTGTTATTCAGAAATGGTCTTCACAGATCTCCTTTGTTTGTGCCATGGTGCACTTCCGTAAACACATGTCGTGAAACACCTGACTCTTTTATCTTTATATGATCGGCTAATCCTGCCACAGATATGTAACACTGGATCACTGTCCTTTTATATATAAATAACTAAATGAGCAAATCTAATATTTTTGTCTAATTTGTTTGTCTTATACGTCTCATCTGGGTCTCCTTACCTACTTCTAGAAAATCTGCTGAAGTTTTAGGTTAAAATTATGCAGAAATATAGAAATTTCTAGGGTCCACAAACTTTCAAGCACTTCTGTATACAGTACAGCATTTATTTAATTTCCTGTAAAAGCAGCCATGAAGTACAAAAAGCTGAAAACATATGTACCGAAAATTAACAATATTTAATATTCATTTCCATATAGAAGTTGGCTGTATTTTCTGCACATTCAGTGATGCTGAGTTCTAGACTCTAGGGAAGACTATTCTGAGAACACCAGCAGATTTTGTGTTTCCTTTTTTCAGGAAGGGTTTCTTGATAAGGGCATATTCATGTAGACACAGTGTTGAGTTCTCACAATAAAAGGACCTTTTTAAAAAAAATAAGTTTTTTTTCTCTCTGTCTAGCGGCAGTTTTAGAAACTCTTGTTCTTCACTTACTTTCTCCTACCTTGTTCAAGTTTATTATCTTATATCATCAGTTCAGTAATTATTAACCTACTTGGAGTACTTTATGACCATTTTCTGGAAATTAAATAAACGAGGTGTGCGTACATAATCTGTTTTATGTTGTTCCTCCTCGTACCTCCATTTACCATACAGGTGCACTTTGTAGTTCAGCAGTTGCAGACTGTAGAGTATTTGTCTCCATTTGCATATGTTAGTCCTACTTTACTTACTGTAGTAGACAGTGCATCTATATGGTAAGTGGAGCTGATGAAATAATGAGATACCGAGGTGTACCTAATGAAGTGGGTGTAAATACATATATGACACACACACACACACACACACACACACACACACACACACACACACACACACACACACACACACACACACACACACATATATACATACATGCATGCATACATACATACATACATCAATACATCAATACATCCATCCATACATAGTTACATACATACACACACACACACACACACACACACATATATATATATAAAATGTGAGTGAGTGAGTGAGTGAGAAAGGGACAAGGAGAGAGAGAGAGAGAGAGGAATCCAAATATGTGTGTGTGTGTATATATATGTGAGTGAGTGAGTGAGAAAGGAAAAAGGAGAAAGAGAGAGAAGAATCCAAATATATGTGTGTGTGTGTGTGTGTGTGTGTGTGTGTGTGTGTGTGTGTGTGTGTATACTTGATATATATCAAGTATACACACACACACATATGGGATTTTCTTGTTCCTCTGAATGGTATGCTCGTTCCAGTGTGTTACCATGTAATAAGAGTATTGTATTACTCTGTTCATTATTTGTTTTGTTTTATGCTCTCTCAATAGGTGAGATGTTCATCTTAGAAATGATCAGCTTAGCCATGTTAACTTTCTTGTTTTAAAACCCAGGGTTAAAACAATCTGCATGCAAACATGAACACATTGGAGTTGAATGAATGAATTTATCTCCATTAACACAGAGTAATTTCTTTTTAAATGCTTTAAAAGATGCTCTGCTTTAATATAAGGAGGTTCGTTTACACTAAAGGGCTCACACTTCCCCTTTCTTAAAACATTGATTTGTGTCAAGACCTATATAGGTTAAAACACATGAATAGGAAAAAGGTGCAGAGCATTGCAGGAATATAAAATAGCCAATGAATTACTCTTTAATTTATAGTACTCTATTAACGAAGCTAAACCACTGTTTATTCTAATGTGACTATGACTGATGCAGGCTACAGGCTGACTGAAATGGAGAGTTAGTCTGTTCGTTAAAGCTTTGTAAGAGCAACTTAGCATTGCATTAGTGGCGCTGCATGAATTTTGAGGAGCAAGTGGGTTAGAATCTATTTTTAAATTTATTTTATTTATAGAGAAGACCCACTGAGACCTGATGCACAGTACAAAATTAAAAGCACAGAGAGGCAAAAAAAATACAAATACAATCTAATTATTGCAACACATTAAAGCTTAGATATATAGAATATGATTATGAATCAAGTCAGTATACACAGTTACAGTAATAAGCACATACAGCATTCACTGTTATCCAAAAACAAAAACACCCCTCCCTTACATTTTCCTTTAAAAGCTCGGCCTCCCAAACCCACTATAAAGCTTTGTGGCCATACAGCCCAAGTATCATGATATAACAGTGTAAACAGTGACACAGCAAGTACAACAACTAGTTATAATTGGCCTCATACCTCCTGCTGCAGTGTTAACAATGCAGACCTGTTAGTTCTCAGAAACAGCAAATGTCACTGAGCAACCTCTTCATGCCTTTCCATGGCCTCAGGCACCTGCATGTAGCACCTGAAAAAGTGCATGACAGAAGGTGTTGATAGACTGAGGTGCCATGGCATTGCAGCACAGGTGGAACAGGAACTTTTGAGCAAGAGGTGCCAGATATAACCGATGAACCATTTAAGGTGGAAGGTCTGTTGAACTGTTAAAACACCCTTAACTAATTTACTTAGTTAACTTCCATCTCGGTCTACGTTCTTCAGATCTTCTCCTCTTGTGCGGTTCAGAACGTAGCCCCTCATTTACATTTATGGTATTTAGCTGACGCTCTTATCCAGAGCGTTACACAAGGTTAATCATATTACAGGTAGGCCAATGTGGGGGTTAGGAGTCTTGCCCAATGACTCTTACTGGTGTAGCACAGCATAGTCACCCAGACCAGGATTCGAACAGACCAGTCTCCCACATGTGGTGGTGACTCCATGGCAGGTAGTGGTGTTATCCACTGAGCTACATCAACCCTCCTCTTCCCCATCCTGTACACAAGCGCTAACGCCCCCTGTTGCCGATTGACTAGATTAAGTTTTGTTTCTCAGACAACAACTGGAATATAACGAACAGTGTATTGGGTTGAGATTGCCTGCTGCACCTTTAATGGGGCTAAGCTCGGCCAAAGAAGTTTCCGATTTAAAATAGTCAGACTAAGAGGTGCATGAAAAGCAAGTGATTTTTCTTCAGGTCTGAATTCACTCTTGGCATTACAAGGGATACTCCGGAGGGTGAACAAAGGTCCTCCACTCAGATTAACAATGAGCTTGAGTAGGTTGGCGGATGCTCGAGAAGTATTTTATAAATGGAAATGGCCCATGGACTGCATCGTCTATTGCATAGTGAAGTCCGTTGAACATCAGAATCACAATGGTGAGTAAAAAGTCCACCTGTTAAAAACCTAACTGTGCTATGCTAAGTCTCATTTTCCAGTGATGTGCCCATAATAATTAAAAGGACCTTTTAATCACCAAAGCATGATCTGTTTCTAAACAAAGAGTTGAGCCTGGCTCTTGATTCTTCAATTATCTCCTGAAGATCTGTTTCAAATAAGGCAGCATGTACCTCAGTACAACATATTATTCAGTTTTTCAGAATCTAGAGAAAACATTGTTGACCATCAGCTGTTGTAAAAGTGTCTTGTTTGGAAATTCAGACTAATAAAGAGACAAAACCAAAGAATCAACAGTCATCCATTAATTCAGGCCTTTAAAGCACTAATCCATATTTATGTATTCGTTCTAAATGCATGTTTATCTTTCGGACAGTTCTGATGCAACTCGCTCTTTTCTCATTGCTGGGATTCATTATAGTGCTCCAGTTTTTTATAGTTCCCTCACCCTTCCTCGCCTCCTTCCCTCCGACATTTAGCTGCTGCATTGAATAGCCCGCTATTGATTTGAATAGGCCGAAAGGAGGCAGATCGAAAAATGATTCAGCTAATTATGTGATGAATACAAGAGGAAGTTCACGCCGGATTGTTAGAGATGGAATGAGGCGACCTTGATGGCAGTCTGCTCGCTAACGACAGTGAAAACAGCTCAGAAAAAGGAGCAGAGTGATCTCTGGAGGTCACCAATTGGAAGGGAATTAAAGGAACTGATTGCGGGGCTTTGAAAGGACTATGCCTAGACATCTTTAAATGCGGCCTTATTACATGGAACAGCTTGCACAAGCATGCTTATGTTGCTAACGGTGAATGAAAGTTTGTAAGTAGCATTTGCATGATGCTAACTGATAGCTGAAGATCTTAAGAAGTAGCTGCATCAAATATGCTACCATAACCAGCTGAATACAAGTGTACTATGTAATACATTGCTGGGTAATGCTAATCTGTGGCGTGTCTTAGCAACGTTAGCATTTCTGACTAGACTTCTCCATTACATTCATTGTGTCACTGGGGGAATACCTATGTAACAGTGTCTGCTTCTTTCACCAGCAGCCTTATGAGAGGATAGAATGGACTCTGGAAGCAGGCCTATGATGGAACCATCTTGATCATCCCATCCCAGTAGGTGGAGATGCTTAGTCCAGTTGAGTTAATATCTATTTGTATATCCTTAATTTCTTTCACAATATATATCGGTTCATAATGCACAGTCATCTGAACCTATTGGAGCTTCCTTGGTGTGCCATCCCTGTCTTGTCTCTTCAGCTGGACTACAGCCATTGCACTTTTACCAGTACACTGTAGGTGGTGCTGTTGAGCTTCAGGAAACGGGACTGCGACAAATCAGTGATGTCAGTTCTTTTGTAACCTTGCAATTATCTGAGATCCCCTTTCAAAAAAAAAAAAAAAAAAGAAAAGAAACATCAGGCAAATAACAGACAAATGGGCAAATGTTCTCGCACACAAGACAGAACGGCAGCGATTGGGAGGGACACTTAGAACCTGGATGAAACAAATCTATTATAATCTCTATTATGACTAAATCTGCTTTCTCAACGACCTACTGCGACAGTCTGATAACGCGGCTGTCAGCCCTGTTTCCGTATTAACTGACTACAAAATAATAATATCAAGCTCAGGATCAGAGTTGTATTAATTAAAGACTTTGTCATGATGTAGCATTGGTCTGAGAAGCGCTTCTCCAGTCTATACCTACAGTACGACTGAGCTGAGCTGTTATTGTTTCTGGTGAAAGTACACTGTAACCCTTATAGGACTATTATTATACATGTTCTTTCTCTTATACGCACAAAACATGTGCAATAATGGCATTCTTTTATGACATGACTCATATGCTCCAGTGACTAATAGTTGACTGTTTGTGTCCTGTAGTCTATGCCTTGGAACACCGTATATGAGACTTCCTTTCCAGAGCCAAATCATACAAGATGTTTTGCGCTTCCAGAAGCCTATAACTGGGTCGCCTGATGACGAATGACAAATCATGCAAGATATTTCAGAATTGGCTGTGGACATATTGGCTCTTACTTTGCAAAAAGTGTAGCAAAGCATCTTAAACATAGACAATATGGCTGATAGTCTCAGTATATGCTTTTTGTAAGGATATTATAAGGCCTTTTAATCTATATCTAGATAATATTACTTATTTCAAGTCAATTTATTAAGTGAAATGATATTACTCCAATGGCACTCTGCAAAATATGATATCTCTGTAATGGTGTAAGCAATTTAGCTAATGCTTCTCATTATAAGATGGTTGAATATTGATTATTTGCCTTATTTTTAGCCATTTCTACCTGTTTTTTTAGCCATGGTATGAAGTGGAATCATCTTATCGAGGGATAACACTTGATAAATCAAATGTATCTGCCACTGTGGTTAATTAAATACAGTGAGGAAAATAAGTATTTGAACACCCTGCAACTTGGAAAGTTCTGCCACTTAGAAATCATGGAGGGGTCTGAAATTTTCATCTTAGGTGCATGTCCACTGTGAGAGACATAATCTAAAAAAAAAATTCGAAATCACTTTATATGATTTTTTAATAATATATTTGTGTGCTACTGCTGCAGATAAGTATTTGAACACCTGCCAATCAGCAAAAACTCTGGCCCTCAAAGACCTGTTACTCCGCCTCTAAAAACTCCACCTCCACTCCACTTATTATTCTAAATTAGAAGCACCTGTTTGAGGTCGTGAGCTGCATAAAGACACCCGTCCACCCCACACAATCAGTAAGACTCCAACTACTAACATGGCTAAGACCAAAGAGCTGTCCAAAGACACCAGAGACAAAACTGTTGACCTCCACAAGGCTGGAAAGGGCTACGGGGCAATTGCCAAGCAGCTTGGTGAAAAAAGATCAACTGTTGGAGCAATTATTAGAAAACGGAAGAAGCTAAACATGACTGTCAATCTCCCTCGGACTGGGGCTCCACGCAAGATCTCGTGGCGTATCAATGATCCTAAGAAAGGTGAGGAATCAGCCCAGAACTACACAGGAGGAGCTGGTCAATGACCTGAAGAGAGCTGGCACCACTGTTTCCAAGGTTACTGTGGGTAATACACTAAGACGTCATAGTTTAAAGTGATGCATGGCACGGAAGGTTCCCCTACTTAAATCAGCACTCGTCCAGGCCCGTCTTAGGTTTGCCCATGACCATTTGGATGATCCGGAGAAGTCTTGGGAGAAGGTTCTGTGGTCAGATTATGTCTCTCACAGTGGACATGCACCTAAGATGAAACTTTCAGACCCCTCCATGATTTCTAAGTGGGAGAACTTGCAAAGTTGCAGGGTGTTCAAATACTTATTTTCCTCACTGTATATGTTAACATGACGATAAACCGGTTGAGCAGTCTTATACTCATATATACAACCATCTTTTGCTAGAAATACCAGATGCATTGCCTATGTTTGAGATTTGAGTTTTATTTTTAGCACAACTCAACAAGAATAACACTCGGGATGGTTTTAGGTCAAACCAATGTCACGTTGTTTGATCAGCTGCCAGCACATACTAAGACTGAAGCCCCGGGGCTAACATAAAAAGACATTAGTGGTTGGCCCTGATGCGATGCCCGTACAGTGGTCAAAAATAAGCACCCTGGAGTGCAGTCTTGACTCTCCATTGTCATGACAACACCCTGCCCCATGTCCAGTGACATCGCGAGTTGTAGAGCGTCAGCGTGATTTGTGATGGCCACGTCTCGCCTGCAATCACTTCACACACAGGCACACACACGCTGCTCTAGAATCATGCCCGCCGGTAATCGTTGAACTTAAAGCGGTAGAGTGGCATGATAAAATATTAACACGCAGCAAGTCCATTTCTGCAGATCTGTTATCATTCCATGTCATTTATTGGCCATGTCTAATGATATGTCAGCCTGACGCAAAACAGGGTCTCAAAAGGGTCTGCCACTCACCATAGCAAGGTGTGGATAGTTGTAGCTGTTTCTGCTTCATACAATCCAAGTATGCCCAAGTAATGTTTATCTAATGGGAACAGGATCATGGGCCATGTAAGACTTGCATGTAATGGTGATATTTTGACTTTTGCACAGTACTGTATTTTTAGTCTTATGATATGATATGATGGAGGTCAAAATTCTATTCTATTATAGACCAGTAATGCTGTAAAAATGTCCCGATTCCTAAATGTCAGAAGTCTCATAATATTTTACACAGGTTCCACTGCAAGCATAGCAAACAGTTCTACTGGTTTATTAGGGTTTGATAAGTGCATTATAAAGGCCATTGTAATGCATTATATGCCATGTTGACCATACGCCCAAGTTCTATATAGAAGTTCCTTTTCTAGAAATTCATACACATTAGTCTAAATTATTTATATATATATATATATATATATATATATATATATATATATATATATATATATATATATATATATATATATATATATATATGTATATATATAAATTTATATATTATATGCATATATTTTAATCATTGTCAATATGTTAGCAGATCATTTTGTACAGTTCTTAAAACAAGCTCAGTTATCTGCCAATATAGTGAGAAAATTTATCTTCAGAGATACTTAAAATAATTTAAAAAAGAGTTAAAGGGTCCAGAAACCAGCTTTACTTATTATTATTTATTTAGTATGTAGATATTGTTAAAGTTTAAAAAAATGTGACAAAGCAAAAAATAAAAGCCTTTTGATAACATTGTTTCTGTGATGTCATAAAAAACTCAACTCCTTTTCCCCTATTAGGCTACAGCAGGTTAGCCAATTTTATGGCATTACAAGCAGTGAATCAGCCCAGACTGCTGGCTAATGCAGAAAGGAGAGAGACAGCTAATGGTACTTATAGGAAGCTGAAAGCCACATCCGTATTTATTAGCCTATGCGTGGCTCTATGGGGCTATGCTAGCAGTCAGGATGTCTTGATCAGTGTGGGGGGATTCCCAGTGGTTGTGTGACGTATTTGTGTCATGGATGTTGGGGATTGTAGTGAGGATTGTGAACACTGATGGGCAAAAACACAAAAAGGATAAAAAACCCTGACTTCTGTTAAAGCACTGAAGCTACTGCAGAGCACAGCAAACGTGTAGTGCATTGTAAAGTGTTAGATTTAGGCTGGAATGCTTTTTCATTTCCATCGATAAAAAATATCACCCATTTTTCACTGAAAGCACTTCTGTCTTATTTCTGTTGATGTTTAAACCGTACATTACATGGAGGATATTTCATGAGTGTAAATGACAAAATGAAGGCCTGAAACTGAATTCTCATTTTAATCAATTTTCACTTTCAAAACAAAACTGCACACCACCCACTTTAACAGACTCCTCCTTTTCCAAAGACCCACCATTTTCATTGAGTATTAAAGAGCCTCTATTTTTGCACCGGGTGTCTGCGCACTCATATTTCAGTTTTCTAGCCTTTCATCGGTCAGGACATTTAGAAGCACTGTGTTTAACCAACCCAGGCCAGTGAGTCTAGGTCTCTGTTTCCAACCTCTGACCAGGAAAGAGAGGTGGGGAAAAAGAAAGAGAGAGAGCCGGAGAAAGTAGGCAGCTGTTGCAGAAGGCAGAAAATGATACTCTGCTGGTGGCTCAAAGAGGAATGACACTTAATCAATGCAGAATTCTGCCAGGCAGCAACACTGCACATATTTAATATTCCTCTGGATGGAGGGAGGGAGGGATGGGTTGAAGGAAGAAAGGAAGGAAGGAAGGAGAGAACGAGTGAGATTGCGCAGCAGCCCAGGGTTTGAGTGGCAGGTGGGTAGATTGCATCTCCTGAGAGAGAGAGGGATCTTTGATAGTGCAGCCGCAGTTATCTATTTACAGCCCCGCTACAGCTCACATAGAGACTTAAAGAGAGAGAGAGAGAGAGAGAGAGGGAGAGACAGAGAGAGACAGAGAGAGGGATGAGTGATGGTTCCTTCAAGGTGAATATAATGGATTTCTTGAGATCTTTATACAATCAGATTTATTCTCATCAGATCACTCCTGAAAATAGATTCCTGGCTCTTGGCTCGGGTGCATGGTCAACACTCCAGTGTATAGTGGCCTTGCAATGCACTTAACAAACCTTAATAAGCCGAAAGTTGGCCAGTAACATTTGGCCAGTAATATCTTATTACTGCTTTATTAAGCAGCCCCGAAGTGTTGCGTGTCAGATGTCCATTGCTATGCCCCTATATAACTACCATCGGATAACAAACTTATCAAGCCACTGTATACTAATGAACTAGCTGGACATCACTGCACTACTCAGCAGTAACTAAGCATTTTTTCATGAGCACTTTTATTTGTGTATCTTACATCCTAACCTTTCCAAAACTTTTTAGGAGCCTGTTGTTGTGCTATATTGAACCATCAGCATGGAGCCAACTCACCATCCAATACGTAGCTCAGTGGCTTACTGTCTATAACTACATTATTAAGCATTTTCCAGAGCACCTTTAAACATCATACAACACTGTAGGTTAGACATTGTCCAGAGCACCTAATATTAAGTCTTATTAAACCTAGTAAAGTCTGAGACCAGGAGTGAGCAAGCTCATGAGAGACCCAGGGAGAAGTAAAGATTTGCTTTGTCTTTGTAGTTGGGTTTACATACATTAAACATGATAATACATCAATACATAATACTAGCCTATCAACCTGTCTCGGGCTTCTTACCTACTACTGTCCTGATAAAGCTTAACTAGAGCATTACAAGTTCTCCAGTGAAAATACCTTAGTAAATCATTAGAATCAATAATAACTTATAAATAAATAATTCAACTGTCCTAGTTTAACTGTGCCTGTTACTAACTACTGTAATCAGAGGAATATCACCCCAATTATTGCTTAATAATCTAATGATTAGCAGCTATTAATAATCAGCTACTGATTTCGCAGGGCTAAGTAAGCACATTATAAGTGCATTATAATATAATATGACCCAATACTGATGAGTTACGTATCGTGGAGATTTATGGGCCAGTTGTGGGCTGGAGGTTAGAGAACTAGCCTCATGACTGGAGGGTCACCGGTCCGATTCCCTGAACTAGCAGTAACAACTAAAGTGCCCTTAAGCAAGGCACCTAACCCGCAACTGCTCCCCGGGCACTGTGTATAGGGCTGCCCACCTCTCCGGGCAAGTATGCTCACTGTCCCCTAGTGTCCCCACTGTCCCCCTAGAGGTGTGTGTGTGTGTGTGTGTGTGTGTGTGTGTGTGTGTGTGTGTGTGTGTGTGTGTGTTCACTATTGTGTGTATGTGGGGGTTTCACTGCACAGATGGGTTAAATGTGGTTGGTGTAGCTCAGCGGATAACACCACTACCCACCAAGTAGCCACCACCACACGTGGGAGACTGGGGTTCGAATCCCGGGCTGAGTGACTATGCTGTGCTACACCAATAAGAGTCCTTGGGCAAGACTCCTAACACTACGTTGCCTTGTACTTGTAATATGATTACCCTTGTAAGTCGCTCTGGATAAGAGCGTCAGCTAAATGCTGTAAATGTAAATGTGGTAGATAAATTCCTCCCACTCACAAACACTCTGTTTCCACCCACTGATAGTTCTGTATAGAATCAGAAGTGGTTCTTCTGTGGCATCAATCAAATTGTGAGACATAGAACCCATTTTGGCACTGTAGCCTTTAATTCAGGAGACGACTGTCGATATCTGAACTCCACAGTAAAACACCCCCCAAATTCATGGACATGCATTGCCAAACTAGTTTTTTGGTTCATTGTGGCCATAAAGCTCTCTCCAATTGGGCAAATCATGCTATAACATTAGAGCAGCCAGTGACACAGGAGGCTATACTCATGCTAGCTTGGTTGTTGGTTAGCAAACTGTTGTTACAGCTGCAGCTACGATGCTAACAAGACAGCTCAGCACTATGGGTCTGAAAATATGTCAAAATGACTTACTGAGAAAATGACATGAGTCAAAGAAAAAAGGGACTGACCACCCCACAGTCCAGACCTCAGCATTACTGAATGTGTTAAGAATCATTTTAAACTTGAGAAGCAGAAAGCTAGACGGAGACGTGATGTCCATACTTTGATAACAAAGACCCGAGCATGCAATACTGGGGTATAGCACACTGTGAAGGGCCTATATTACAGTCTAGTGGGACAGTTTCTGTGGTTTGGCAGACTATGGACAATGGTTCTGTGTCTGTATGGAACAGCTCTGCATGACTCGTAAGCTGCTTTGATGGAAAGCGTAGTGCGACAGAAGCATATTTAGCTCTGGCAGAAGCCGTGGTCTTTTCCTATTTGTGATGGTGTCAGCCGAGGTTGAGTGAATTTTCCCGGATGTGCCTGTGCGGTAACTCTTCACCCCTGAGAGAGCTGGACGTGGGGAACCTCTCCCTCAGGTACCAGAGCCATTCGCCAGCCAAGACGACATTTCCGATAAGCTGCTCGCACAGGCCACACACATCCTGCATTGTGTGGCTCAGGAAAAAAATATTTACTGGCTGAAAAAAAGGTACCTCCTTTAATCCAACTGCCTCCATCACTGCAACTATGAATTCGAACTTCATTGTGCCAGCCTCGCATAACATAAGACACGCCAGAAAGGACTCCAGATCTGCCAATTCAATCAGCAACAACAACTTAGTCCAGCTCATTAGCGTAGCTTTTAAAATCAAACACTCAATCAACAATAGCAACTCTAAACTAAAAGTCACTGTATTGGGGCCAGGGCTGCAGTCTTGGATGGGTATGACAAATTAGTAAGTGGGTAGTGTTGTAGTCTAGAACCAAGTCCAAGTCAAGACTGAGACCAGATTAAGATGTTTACAGAATACAAAAGTGAAAAAAACAAAAGTTATATATATATATATATATATATATACACGCTTGTAATCAGAAAATAAAGTTGCACCCAGAGGAAATCAACCAATAGGAATAAAACTTGGTAGGTAGGTTCGACATTAGGAATCTCCAGAACTCTGTGCTGAGGTGTAAGCAAACACCACACTGAGCGACACTAGTTCTGTAGGTGTAGCTCAGTAAATATTGCCCATATCAGTCTAATTGTATCATCATTTATTGTTCCTGGTAACCTTTATCTTCCTTCTCAAAAGCTTTGCAATCCCACACCTCCTTCTGGATGCATCCATTCTTCTAATAATGAGTGTACTGTCTGTATATTGCTCCTGTCAGAACATAAATCTCTAAAATGCTGACTTTACAGTAGAAGGAATAAACATACTGACTTTTAATATGGCTCAATGGAGCTATAGCTTCTTGCATGTAATTTTGGGCTTTGGGTTGATTCGCCATGAAATGTACACACATTGCAAAGCTGGTACTTTCAATTTATGCCAAAAGCTGCAAAACATAAAAAATGGTGATAATGAGGCTGTCAGTACAGGCTGTCTATCCTTCAAAGAGGAGCTAGTAACAAATGTGTTAACATGTGAAGAACAGCTTCACTTTCACAGAAGTGGTTTAGACTGATGTTAGCTGTGCTGTTAGCATTGCTTAGCTGTTAGCATTTTGGTAACGTGTTTGTAGAGCTGCTTCGTGTTGCGGGGCTGTTTCATTCGACGTGGATGTTGTTGTGATATATGTGATCTGTGGCTCGTTGTTCCATTTGACAGCTACAACAACAGCATCCTGCATCTCTTTGCCTTGTTTACATATGTGTGTCAGAGAGCACTCTGTCCTCCCATTGGTCAGCGTCAAGCTAGGTGGAAAAATGCGAAAGATTCTGGCAATGCTAGATTTTCTTCATGTCATGGAACATCCCAGACCCCACATGGCTACTCCTCAGTTATGTCATCCTACACAGCCCATCCCATGTTCCTGATGCTCAACTGTCAGCTATGACAACACAGGTTTAAAGTCAAACTGAATTCATTTTCCCATCACCTAGGAGCTCTAACATGCAGATTTTGACATTTACTTGTGTTCTATTGCTTATTTGTTCAAATTAGATTTATGTAAACTTTGCAAGCCCCACCTTGAGAAAGAATGCATTGTGCCCCGTGGTTGGGGCATGCATTATGGGGAAAGCCTCGCTCTGTTGCCCAGTAAGCACACTGACCCTTGTCCTTCATCGGTCTGTCTCTTTGTGCACAGACCTGTGTAACACGTCTTGGGGGTGGACAGGGACTTGCAAAGCGGTGGAACTAATTCATCATAATGCTTGTCACTTGACGACAAAGGCTCATAACTTATTCATTGAAGTTTGCTTCTTTTTTTTCACACTCTTATCTTGTGTTTCCCCTCATGAGATCTCATTCCTGTTAATGTAATCATAAAAGGTGCTGAGTGATTTTGAAGACCTGGGCGGTAGGGCCCAGGGGAAGCCCCCCACCCCGTCAGGTTGAAGCTGAGTAAAGAAAAAAAGCTGCATCTAAAATTGTTCTTTTATTTTTTATGTGGTGTACTATTTCATGTGTCCCACTTTTTATAGGGGGTCTATAAATTCTCCGCAGCCAGTTTGATGTCCTAGCATAAATGTATGAATCAAAATGCCTGCAAATAGGAAGCTAGTGTACACAGCTACAGACACAACCCAGTAAGGTGCAATCGTCCTGTAGGGTAGGCTAATATGTCTAGATGGGCTAGGAGTCATCATACCTCCTTTACACAATGCACTTCTGTGTTGGAAAAGCTTACATGTGCATATATGTCGGTGTTCTGATAGCTATCGCATTTGGCTGCCGGAAGGTAAATTGTGCAAAAGCACTGGTGATTTACGTTAATGGTACCTGGTGGTAAAACATGTGAAAGTACATGGTGGTATCCGTTACACTACAGTTATTGTTTCACATACTATTTTGCCTGCACTGTATTTTGATATAGCATTAAAGAATGGATAGTCTAGGTCATGATAAATTAGCACAGGGGTGGCCAAAATCTTGTACAAACAAAATATTTAAACAGAGAAGGTAGGTAGGATGCACACATACTAATTGTACACTGCAGTTTTAAATACAGTAAAAATTATAAGTAAGCCCGTCCCAAGTCACACCATTTAAGTCTGACCCAATCCAGACCATCACTAATCTACACACTTATATACAGGGTGGGCCATTTATATGGATACACCAAAATAAAATGGGGATGGTTGGTGATATTAACTTCCTGTTTGTGGCACATTAGTATATGGGAGGGGGAAAACTTTTCAAGATGGACGGTGACCATGGTGGCCATTTTGAAGTCGGCCATTTTGGATCCAACTTTAGTGTTTTCAATGGGAAGAGGCTCATGTGACACATCAAACTTATTGAGAATTTCACAAAAAACTATGGTGTGCTTGGTCATGAGTTATTTACAAGTTTATGACCACTTATAAAATGTGTTTAAAGTGCTGCCCATTGTGTTGGATTGTCAATGCAACCCCCTTCTCCCACTCTTTAAACACTTATAGCAACACCACAGAAGAAATGCTAGCACAGGCTTCCAGTATCCGTAGTTTCAGGTGCTGAACATCTCGTATCTTCACCATTCCCATTTAGGTGTATCCATATAAATGGCCCACCCTGTATATATATATATATATATATATATATATATATATATATATATATATATATATATATATATATATATATATATATATATATATATATATATATATATATGTATGTATGTGCGTGTGCATATGTGTGTGTGTGGGTGTGTGAGTGTGCAGTTAGTGTTCCAAAGCATCACATCTTCCAATAAAATATAATCCTATATATAATTATGTTGGTTTATTCAATTACTCAATTCAATTTCATTCAGTTACTCTTATTATTACCTGTCAGCCTATGGAAATATATATATATATATATTAATATAAATATATAAATAACCAAGAAATATATAAAACCAATGGTAAACAACTATTTGAATGCTTAACAATGTTCTAGATTGTTCTAAATTGTCATAGAAGATTTGCACAGATAGATACCCACACTCATATACAGAACCCTTTTTGCTAAGTGTATACAATCTACTTTTCCACATTCCGTCACTCTTGTGAAATCAGTGGTTACAATGGGCTAATTAACAGCAGCTGGTCTTTCCTAAGGAGAAGCGTGTTGTGCTGTGAGGAGTAATGGGTTATCAGTTTGAGCGCTTTAAGATGTATTGTGCCCACATGTTCTGTTGAGCGCTTAATGCCTCTAATGTCCATTATAATGCCTAAGAGCCCAATAAAGCTTAGTGAAATAAAACCTTACATCAGAGGTGTCTGCTAGCATGTAAAACAGATGCTAATGGCCATTCATCTAGTTCTGTGTTTATGAAGCGCTAAAGTGGCCTCTCTACCTGCCAAAGAGAGGCCCGTCTGAGCTCGTAATGTCTGAAGGGAAACAGCTAATACATGCATGTGGTTGTCTTTTAAAGGGTGCACTTAAGCGTCACGGGCGTGTCATCAGCTGACATGACACGATTCATATTAGAACTTGAAAAACCCATCACGTATGTTGGGCTCATATTTTACATTCACATTCACAGCCTTCCTCCCACAACAAATTGTATTTCTTAAAATAGTGCACATATATAGCATTAAATATATAAAATATGACTATTCAATTATTATTAATAAAGATAATTAGACCAAATGTCAGTGTGTCAGTGAAGTTAGCCTTGTAGTTAGAAAATAAGAAAATCAAGAATATAAATGTTTCTTGGATAATGTTGTAATGCTAAAGTTGAGAGAGCTATATGATATACAGTATGAAACTGAATATATAAATAAATATATATAAGAATATATAAATAAATAAATATATATATATATATACACACATGGCCCTGTCCCACCTATGTCATGTCAGTTGTCAGTTATAAATCTCATGAAATGGTAAAATGCCTCACTTTTAATACCTGATATGTGTTCTATGTTCTCAATTTGACACAACGTCCCAACTTTTTTGGATTTAGGGTTACCTAGGACTTACTGTATTTTAGTATATATATGAAGGATAGATCAGAAGCTGGATTAATGCTACATGAACTGCAAATACAGTCAAAATGAACTGTTCTATATGTAAATAATTTTTTCTGCAATTTTATTTATTGATTTATTGATTTATTTACTGTGTTTTATAATGTTATTTGTATCCCAGTATGTTACAGTATGTTTAACAGTAACTGTGCATCACAGTATGCAGAACCATGTTACCTGAACTTATCTTCAAAAAAACAAAAAGCTCAAACCAACATGTAACATGGAATAAGCACAACTAAGAAAACATGTTGGGTATGAGCCTAAATCAGTTCGCTGTTGCTGTTTGGCTGTAGGGTTCAACCCTGGGCCAGACAGCTACAGCAGCAGGCTGCTATCACTTAGCAAGAGCAAAAGCACAGCTTCAACATATGGGCCATGTTAGCCTGCAGGGGTTTCCTAAGCCCTAACTGCTGGTTCATAGCCCTAGAGGCTGGCTTCCTGACCCAGGCGAGATTAAACTCCAGCCCCTGGTCTCTGTGGCCTACACAAGCTCAGCAGTTTGTGGGAGCTTGCTGGGCTAGCCTAATGCGACCCAGCTAGTTTCATAGCCTGGCTTTAATTGCTTTGAGGCTCGGGGCCAGCCACCGGGAGGCCAACTGCACGATGTACAGTGCTTCTGAGAGTCGGCCATTAATAAGTAATAGCGCTGTGCTCTTAACCTCTCATGGAGCCAAGCGGGGTAGACAGACCACACCGTCTGCTATTCCACAAGTCTCTCCTGGGAAGGAAAGAAGGTGAGAAAGAATTGGCAGGAGGGGATCGTGGTGGCTAAGCAGTGGATCTGAAAAATGATTTGAGTACCATTTGTCTGACAGGGCATGCTGGAAGGCAGGGATTTTTTCCCCATATTGTCTTTAAATGTACTACAGAATTCTCAACCTAATGTTAGATTGTAGTTTTCATAGCGAGATATCTCATTTCAAAGGATATTAAATTTACAGTTTTGTATTTAAGATAGCCTATATGGATTTCTTTCATTGTGTGATCAATCAATGTCACTGAGCGGCTGTAATACTGCTGCTACACATTGGCTGTAGATGTTGGACAGCAAACTGTATATCCCATTGTTTTCAGGGGAGCTGTGAAAATTCCGGTGGAGACAACAGTCTACCAGAGCAGTCTACGGTGCCTTCCATCAGGACATCAGCTGGTGCCATCAACCATAGCAGTAGCATACAACTTCTTGCTTGTTTCCACCTTCAATACGCAATCAACACTTCTAAAGCTCTCCTCTGATAATCATCCAGTAATGCTGTCACTGTGCAAACATTTACATGCCTTCATGCCGCTGTCGGGTGCGCACTGCTATAAGGCACGGAATGACAGGTTATTTAACGTAAACACAGAATAACTGAGATCGTTACAGTCTCTCGTTAAATTAACTGTCATTATTACCAACATTTTGCAAAGCTTGTTCACCAATTGCTATGAAAAAAATGCCTAAGTGGGCGGAGCATGCTGAAAATAAAGGCTGTTTTTGCTGGTTATTTGCTGCTTATCAATGGAGCAAATTTGTGCCGTAATTACACATTTGCCGCTAACATTTCAGTTGTTATTATGCCCTGTCGCTGGCCTTCATTTTTCACTGTCTAGGAGGGATGCCAATAGTGTACTAATGCTCATTAGAAAAGCTATGTTCAGCCATTGTCCTGCTGTCACCTACACTTTCCAGTCACATCTTTATAAAAGCTTGTTTTCCAATTTCTGTACAAGCTTCACCTTCAGGTTTGGCTGCCTGAGACGGTGACATTGGGTAATGAACTGCTGCACTGCTTAGTATGTGAGGTTAATAAATATGCTGCTCAGCTGCAATTTCACACATAGATTCTCACTTTGAAAATCAAAAAAAAAAAAAAAGGCCTAGATAAAGTCTATGGCTTCAGGATCCTACCTACCTTTAACAATGTGCATTAAAGGAATATTTCATATAGCTCTATATTCTCATAGGGGCCAGATGTGATACCAGAACAACAACAAAGATATATTTTGGGCTAAATATGGGGGGGGGACAAACTAGGAATAACCTAACCTAAATTATTCCAACACTTCTTGGAGGTTGAGCTCAAAGTAAGGGGCACTGACACACTAGAGGTGGTAAAATACACTTTTTCTCAGGCAAAGAAATGACAAGTTTCTTCAGCTAGCAAAATAGTTTTGCTAGCTAGCTTGTTTTGCTTGTGTTATCAGTTCACTGGACATTTAAATATAAAAAAATAGAAGAATTTCAGGGGGGCATATCCTTTCTACTCCAAAGCCATGTACTAATGTTTGGGCGCCACTGACATGATTCTTCTTCTTCTTCTGGCACCAACATTTAAACCCATGACTTGAGTTCACATGATTTGACTGACCATGTCAGAATTGTAGGACATTTTTTAAAGCTACACTTAACTGGCTGATAGAGTTTCAAGTCAGGTTTGGATTTTGTATAGATTTACATTTTGGAAAGACCAGTTTACCACCAGGGGGCAGTGAAGACCATGGGAGTGGTCAAGGAATTAAAGGAGGGTGCCAGGTGTAAAATCAAAGACTTTAATGAGGTAGAACAACTGAGGCAGCCAATATGGGAGTAAAGACCAGCACTTTTCCCCAAACTGAACGTCACAAGAGAAAAAAAAATAGGAACATAGGAGTCAGGATTGGACCTCGCCCTCTTGCAACTTTAAGGTAGGTTAGCGGTTGCTTGGATGGTTATCTAATTGCACAATGCATATCAAGACATGATCGTGCTGGATCAGCTGTGTGAAGCAGCAAGTTGAACTGCAAGGTGGCTAGGAAGTGTCTGTCTGCTAAACCTCCCCTCTAAATACTTCTACTGCAGCACAGGAACACGTACTGCTCTTTTATTCCCATGTCATCTACACAGATTGTTGCATGATGAGGCCTCTCAGTTTTGTCTGTGATATGTACACTACTCTTAGTGCTAATAGGCAGCTTGTGGTAACAGTTTTATTGAAATAGCTTCTATGTGCACGCTGGATACTTTTCTGTCTACTCTTTTGTGATTATTTTATGATGTATTACTCTGAATTACTCTGAATTTCCCAGGCTAAATCATTAACCCTTCCCACTGAAAACACACCATAGCAACAGTGTCCAAGAGAGGGCCCTGTTTCTTCTAAGCATTTTCTGTTTGGTTTCCCATTTGCGTCTTTGCTCACTTGTCCATGCTGCTGTTGTACAGTGCATGCTTGCACAGGTAGTTGTCACCTATTGCTTCAGCCTGAATCCTCCTCAAATGGTCTTGTATCACTTGGCGATTTTCCTGGTTGAAGCAGAAATGTTAACAGCCCTTGCTACAGTAACTTGGGGAGATGGTAACATTGTGTAAGAACATGGACCAGCCATTTGTAGAAGGCATGTACATGTCAAAGTAGGCCACTTAACATCAGCACACTGTATTCTAATTAGCATTTTGATAGAGCCATTAGTTCATAGGTGCCCTAGTGCCCATTGTCCAGTGTGAAGACTGCCCCTGGTGGCAGCGCATTAGCCTGATTTTATTATAATTGGCATTGCGAAAATGTGTTTTTGGGGACCTTAAAAAGCTGCACATGATCTGGATTACTGTATTTTGGTATCACCTGTTTTGATATGATGTGCATTAGGTAGATAACCTTGCAGAACAATGCTATCGCCATAACTGGACGGTCGGTGCTTACATTTGATGTGTCTGAAGGTTAATATATATGCGAGGTTGGGCAAAAACAGAAAAAATTGAACGTCCCTATGACTTTATTCTGCTCACATTTGCCTAATTTATTTTGTGTTTCCTCATATTGGCCATTAAATTGTCCACCTGGCTATATATTGTTTATATCAAGCCTTTGTTTAATTTCACATGTCAGTTTCTGTGAAGACGTATCGCTAGAACTACGGCTATTGACTCTCTCCATCAAGTGTGAAGCTGTAGGGAAAAGGAGGAGGTTATGTCTGGATCATCATATAAGAACACGGAGCAGCCCAGCCGTGATTTGAAAATGATCATTATAATTTTAGTAATGTAGATATCGTAAAAGCCTGAAATATGCAAATTTGCGCACTGTGAGTATCCTGAACACCGTCAGATGTTTGAGAGTTCTTTGGGAGCTAAACTCTGCTAAAATGACTTTTATTACATGTGATCAAAACCGGAGAGCCTAATTATTATTCTAATTAAAACTGACCCTTCCTGCTTGAAAAAGAAGCATACAGCTTCAGTGTTTCCTTTCATTTTCCTTCCTCTCTGTGTTCTTCCTGTAATGAACAGCTTCATAGAGGCTGATAATACATCTCAGCTCTGGACGCGACAGAGCCCCCTGTGCCACTTTCATGTCCCCGGATGTGCATTTATGTTCTTAAGTGCTGCACAAAGGCGATAAAACAAATGAGACCAGCAGGATTACAAGCTCAGGGTTTGCGTGACGCTTTACACAGCCCAACCTCACTGCTTTTTTTTGCTTTTTAAGGGTACCTAATCTCTGTCCTCAAGGACACATTAGCCAGAGACAGTAGCCTACTAATTACCCTTCTTCCAATAAAGGCACCAGCATGGACTTACCCTCAATAGAGTGGACTTGGCTAGTATGTGGCTGTCGTTACTGCTGTCAGCAGGTGCAGCATTTAGAACTGCACTAATAGAGCAGTTAAAAAAAAGCATGTGAGGTGTCTAATAAGTAGTGACAGATTGGAAATCAACTCTGACCATTTAATTAGGATAATGATCAGATGCACTACAACAGTCGGTGTGTAAATACTGTGACCTGTGTGGAGCTGCTAGTGAGCAATGAAGCCTTGTAAACAATTCACATCTCTCCACAAAGATTGACAAGATAAAACCTTCAAGAACTTGATATCACAAACTGATATAAAGATAGCTGCCATAATTAAAATTAATATTTTTATAAACCATATCAATCTTTGTAATAATAAGAACTTTTAAACATACGTTCCATTGAAACATATTCCCTCAATGTTATTGAAGAAACAAATGAGGGACCTCCAACACAGGCAGAAACTGTATTTAATGACTATTGTAAAAAAAAATGTAATCGGCAGTTACTGGGATCTACGTGTGAATTACAGCTATTTGTAGTTTTGTGCATATCATTGTTTTTCCTTTCTGATACACAGAGGACAGTCGTTAATATGGCAGATGCAAGAAAAGGGTCACATGAAAAGGCAAAAAGGAGATGAAATAAATTGAATTGCCACCACAGGCTACTAAAATTGGACTACCTCACTTGGGGGAGCTATGTCCCTTGGGGGAATAATAGTTTGCAATTTATTATTATGGACAAATTAAACTAGAACTGCAAAGTTCACGAATAAACTTCAGTTAGCTTTAAATCAGGTGCAGAACACTGCTGGGTTTATATATATTCCAGGTATCGCTGCTGTGGTATCCCAGGTTTGCTGAGAGTTTGCTCTGCCAGAGGGAAAACCTGATAAAGAGCTCAGAGACAAGCACACAGACAACCACAAAACTTTATTCACACAATTTATATTGAAACCAACACAAAACAAAAACATGGTTTACTTAGCCTGACTATAAAGAGACCTTGGTCCTTGGTCCATTCCCTGGACCAATAGTGATAGATAGTGATAGTTCCTGTGATAGATAATGATAGTGATAGTTCTGTATTGAGTTTGTATGTAATAAGAGTAAGTTTAAAAAGCACCAGCAATGGGTGTATGGGCTCAACAGACCATACAACATTGTATGGCTATAGTTTGAAAGCTGTAGGTTGGTGTAGCTCAACACTGCTACTCACAAGGGAGCCACCACCACATGTGGGGTGGGACTGGGGTTCGAATCCCGGTCTGAGTGACTATGCTGTGCTTCACCAATAAGAGTCCTTGGGCAAGACTCCCACCACTCATTGGCCTACCTGTAATGCACTTTGTAAGTCTCTCTGGACAAGAGCATCAGCTAAATGCCATAAATGTAAAATGTTGGAGGAGTAACATTACAAATGTTAATAATAATAATAATAATAATAATAATAATAATAAGAAGAAGAAGAAGAAGAAGAAGAAGAAGAAGAAGAAAAGAAACAGAGAGTTGTCAGGAAGGAAATGCATTAGAGGGATTTGACCTCAGTTCAGGGATTACTCTGCTTAGCTTGATGCCAACACCACCTCTTAACTGGGGTAAAATGACTAACACATGGCCTCTCATTGCTAATTGCTTTATTTAAAGATGTGTTAAAGACGTAAAGAGCTGGTTATGGGAAATAAAGACATTAAATACGTAAAAACCTGTGAGAAATCCATCCGTTACGTCCTATCCTCCATAGGCTGTCTAATAAAGCAACATCGTCTGCTGGCGTTTAGGGGGTTGTAATTTGGAGAGTGGAGACAGATTGAGCTGTAAGTGTAGCAGAAATGGATCTGGCCTCCAGATTGTGAGCTGATGAGTTTTGGTAATGGGGACAAATGTGAGAGAGACAGAGAGAGAAATGAGAGTGGAAACCAATGTGTCTGATTAACGAGAGGAAGAGACGAAGAGAGTGAGCACGCGTGAAAGAGAGAGAGAGGGGGACGATACGAGAGGGGAGATGAGGCCAGAAAGACAAAGTGGGAATGAAATAATGAAAGTGAGAAAGTAACGGTGAATTGATTGAGAATTTAAGCTGATAAATACAAGCCACTTACAGTCCATAATCCATCTTATTGAGCTGTAGGTTATATTTCCAAACATGTGCAGTAGCCGTTTTGCGCTGCGGAGCACACCTTCACTTGCTGATGAGATTGAAATGTCAAATGTGAAGACACTAGCCTGGGTAGAAAAAATCAATTGCATGCTGTTAACGCTCTTATGGCTACTGCAACAGCAGCTCACAGCACACACAGACAGAAAAGACGAGCAGAAAACATGTCAGACACATCCACAGATTAAGGAAAGAGAGAGAGGGGAAGAAGGTAGAGAGGAAGAGGAGAGAGAGAGTGACGGAAAGAAAGCTGTTATCCGTGTATCTCTGTCAGTTTGGCTGTCTGTGGCTTCATCATTAGACTTCAATGGTGAAGTTATGTGTTAGGTGACAGCATCATTTGAGGAGACAGTAATAAGCCATTTGCAGCATCCCAATAGAGCTGCGTAGGCTGTTGGTAGCGTGTAGCATGCCCCATGTTCTATAGTCCAATATAATAGCCATTTATACCTACCTCATATCACAGGCTCTTGTCTTGGCTAGTTCAGCCAATGCGAAACATGACTAAATGTCCCGTATGATGTATTATTATGGGATAGTTGCACAGAGACGGAATCAACCGACTGAAGGAAACTTGGTGGGTAGGTGTGACATCATGAGACAAGTGAAGGATTTGAGTTTCACACTGTATGTGACATAAGCTAGGCCACGCCTTATCGTTGTACCTGACTGACTGTCCTGTTGCGCATGCTTTCCGTTCTGTTGTGTTGCAGGCATCCTTTGTATCCTCATACATACGGCTGTATGTGCTCTAAACAATGAATTAACCTACTCTGAGAACACATGAAGGAACTGAAAGAGTAAATATACAACTGTGATAGTAAACACATGTGACCATATTGTTATTAAAACACTATATAAAAATGCAACTAATAAATGTGTTTAGTTTGTAGTTTGAATGGCCAAGATCAAACCAGTGATTGGAGTCCTGTAATTCCAGCTCATTACCACTCAATTTCTAGCTCATTGGTACATTGCAACTAAAAGCAAATTTTCTCAGTTTAGAGAAACCGCAGCACCTGATTTAGTTACTTGAAAGAGTTATACATTTTCATCATTTGCAGCGTGTAATGATGTAAGATGTCATACTAGAGAGTGCTTTGTAGATCAACAGAAGCCCATGTGCTTCCTGCTGCACTGCCCGAGAAGATCAGCGATAATCAATGATACGTATGGTAGGGGTCTCCAGAGGTGGACTTATTTTCTTACTCGGCTCTGAGATTTCAGTGCTTGAAGTTTTTGACAGGTGCATGTCTGAATATTACAGGGCCGTCATCCGTTATTGCTAAGAGAACGCTACCAATAATCTTTTTTTGTTTGCTTTGATAAACACATGGTATGCATTTACATCTTAGGTATTTAGCGACTTACAAGGTTATTTGTTTTACAAGTAGGCCAGTGCAGTGTTCTCATTGGTGTAATTGTTGTATATGGTGGTATACTTCACTGTGATGCAGTTGTATGTGCTGATGTACTTCACTGTAATGGAGTTGTATATGCTGGTATACTTCACTATAATGGAGTTGTCATTATGTGTCACTATGATGGAGTCATAAGTGCTCGTAGGGTCAACTGTAAAATAGCTGTAGGTGTTGGTATATTCAGATAAGACACTAACTGTATTGGAGTATTGTTCTAATTTATTTGTCAATTTGGATATATTGGTATGTGTTTGCTTGGTAATAGGAAGCATAAGTTTTATATTTGAGCAAATGTAAAATAAAAAGCACCAGCAATTCTAGGTACACTAAGAATAATGATCATTTTATCTGCAATATCTGTTGGTGCTATGTTTCCAGACCCAAGCTATGTATTCCAGTGGAGCATGTGGAGTTATCCTCTGTTATCCTGTGTTATCCTGCTATAACTCATCTCATTCACCTCCAGAAGGCCTTAATCATTAGCTAATGATGGTGCGGGGAAACATAACAGTGCAGGAAGACTATGAGTCTGGCACTAGAGAACCCTTTCAGCAAGCTGATGCTTGACTTTCAGTACCAACTCTGGCCCATCTCGGTGGTGTTAGGATCAGCCATGAGCAGAGGAAGCAACCCAGTCTGCTAGCGAGATAATTATACCAAGCTTATAGCCTCAATATGTTGGCCTTAATTTAATTCTGTACCTCTGCGGACAGCAGGGATGGTGGAATCATTATCCAGACTTTTTACAAGTTGTTGAATTGCTTTCTCAAATTGAGCACTTTGGTTTGCTTGCCTTTGATTCACATTTTTAAACTGAATTTTAGGAAAGGCTGATCAACTTGTTTTTGGATATCCTGACTGTGGGTGGAAACCTAACAACAGTCTCCATGTGTCTTTTTATTTTTTATTTTTTAAGGGCCTACAACATATTAGAACAAAAATCATCTTGCATCATGTAAAGCAAGTGGGGGATTGTCAAGAGATTTTGTCTCTTGCCCAAACTTTATATACATATATATGCACTATAAGCAATGTTTAAATCGGAGTTACCAATTTTGTGTGTAAAAATAAAAATTAAAAATTAAAAAAGAAAAAAAAAGTCTAGGTTCTAAGGAGATCTCTTGTCCCTTAGCATAAGCATGAGCAAATAAACGGGGACATGGGACCTATCTCAGTCAGAAACACCAGCCTGCCACCCATTCCTACATGAACTCAGAGTAGACTGTTAAGTCTCTCGGTTAGAAATGTAAGCAGTCCGTTTCCAGATACAGCTGAAGTTTTCCTTGACAGGTTCGGTTTCAGTTTGGCACCTGTAACTGCTGCTCCAGTTGAGATGGAAGGAAGAATTAGAATAAGTAGCCAGGTCAAAATCAGAATTTGCTCCACTAAATTTATTAAACTGATGTTTAATAAAGCAAAACTGCAGCTCCTCTTTACTAAATAGCATGCATCTGCTCACCACAGCACACATCTGTCCGGACAGCATGACTAGCTAGCTAGTCTCTTAGCCACAATTGGAGCTTCATATTCAAACACTCGCGCGCTGATGGTAACACTAACTGCAGGATGGCAATCATTGCTGTCCAGGAATTAGAGGGCTAAGGAAAAATTATTATTAAAGTGTTCTCTCACCATTTGATAAGCCAGGGATCAAATTTACAGGCCCAGGTGGTGAAGGGGGGAATAAATACATCTAAAAAAAATCATAAAAATTGACCAATCAGAGGGCCTGCTCTACTCAAGGTGGGGTAGGCCCTGGGCTTCATCCCAGATAAGCCCATGCCCATTAAATCACCCCAGTTTATCACTACACTGGGAGTCGCCAACATCTCAAACTTCCAGAATAAATCTGCCAGTCATTTTAGTTCCAAGTAGGCCAAGAACAAGACCAGCAAACATCTTTGAAGCAACTTGGAGGAAAAAAGTGCAGCTAATCTAATTTTTTTTCATATTGGAAACCTTTCAGAACGAAAGATTCGGAGGATTAGATTGACGCCTTTGGGTGCATTGTGAAAAGCCAGTGAATCTTCAGTAGTCACATTTGACCCCCATTTTGTGTAATGACAAAGTAAGGAAAAAAAGGGTGTGTTGTATCTACAGAGAGAAAGAACGACGGACAGAGATATCATCTGCTGAAAGCGCACACAGGAGAGACACCGAGTGTGGATGCGTGTGAGTAAAGTTAAATTCGTAATCCTCCCTTTGTCACTGCTGCAGCTGCTAATCTTTTTGATATGGGCAAAATGTTCCCCTGGAGTGGAATCAAAAGGTCTATTTGCATGTATTTAATGGCTGAGGTTTCTAATTTGCCTGACTGTGTGGATTAGTGCGACTCAAAGCGCTTTGCAAACCAGAGATGGCAATCGCTCTTTACTCCGCTGTTTGTTGTTGTTGTTTGTGCTTCCTGACGAAAACGAGATCGTTACAAATTAATATAGAGGCTTTGTCTTCACCTCGGCTCGCTTGCACCAAATTACACTGGGATGGATTAACATTCCATCCAATTTATTATGCAAATCTGCCACACAAATGCATTTGCATGAGAAACTCATGACTGGGATGTGGGCTAGGCTAGGCCCGCTAAATGGTGTCAGGACCTGTTTGAGCCTATGAAAGGTAAACAATGCAAGGCAGCCAAGGGGAATAGAGTCTTTGTATAGAGGGATACAGGAAGTAAATGAAGGGTGGCTTTTGATTGGCTAGTTGTTGTCTTTAGTCAATGAGTCTCCTGTGACGTAGGGTTTTGTGAAGGTAGCAGGCTCAGGAGGTGTGCAGACATAGAAAGCATTTTTAACCATAAAGGTTTGTCCATACATTGTGATCATAACTAGCCTAGGGTAACACTGTGGTCCGGGTGTTTGTCTAGAAGACTGTGGTAGGTTTGTTTTGTCTCCAGTCATGAGACTCTGATAAAGTGCCAGCTTAGAAAAGCTTACATCCCAACACTACCTAGGTCTGCATGTAACCAGAGCAACACTGATTTCTTACAATGTGCAAACAAATATCATTGATGATCATGCATCCAAGTATACTGTATGGTCAATGCTAATGTGCAAGAGTAAATGCAACCTAACACAACCTCCAAGTATACTTGGATACAGAACGGAGAAGAAAGCAAGAAACAGGTGTCCATGTAATCTTTTGCAAACTGCAGATGGACAGCAGTGTTCTCTTTGGAGAGCAGCGGCTTTCTCCTTGCATTCCTGCCATGCACACCATTGTTGTTCAGTGTTCTCCTGATGGTGGACTCCTGAACATCAACATTAGCCAATGTGAGAAAAGCAATCAGTTGCTTAGATGCTACCTTGGGCTCCTTTGTGACCCCTCAGAGTATTACACACCTTGCTCTTGGTTGAGCATCAATAGTTCATTTTCTGAGGTCCCTGTTCTTGAAATACAACAGGGTGCCCACTCAAAGCTGATCATCGTCCCATTGATTGAAAACACCTGACTCTAATTTCACCTTCAAATCAACTTCTACCAAGCACTACTGAATTACCATGAAGCCTTATTAGCCGGTATATTACTTTTAACAGATAGACCACACATGCTGGTATATTATTGATATATTGGCGCCTCGAAATCAGAAATTCAATTAGAAGTAGAAAATAAGAAGTAAAAAAACAAATAATCCCATTTTATTCACTATCCACATAAATAAAAAAATGTTGGGCCCAGAAGAAGTGTCAGATTACACTGCTATTCAGAAGGAAGATAAAGGGTGTCAGGAACAATGAATTGTGATGAATTTAGACTGATATGGGAAATATTAATAGAGCTACACAAACAGGTGTAGTGTCTCTCGGTATGAGTGTGGAGTTGTGTCCTGTAATAATGTCTCCTGGTTGTGTGACACATGACGACAAACCTATTCATCTTGGTGCAGACCATGGTGCCTCCACCCTTGGATTCGTTAAGTGACACGACACACACAGTCTTTGGCGATGTTAATGCGGTGTTGAGGGCAGTCATCATAACGGCCTGCGTGCATGTCTGCCAATAGTGCTGGCACTAACAGGATGGTGGGCATCACTCAGTCAGGTACAGCAATAAGCCCCGTCTGTGCTTACTTCACATGCATGGCTGAGCATGAAACGTATATCACATCTCACACTGTGAAAGCCACCCATGAACTTTTCCTGACGGCTGATTCCTTCTGGGTGCAGTTGTTTGTTGGGTTGGGTGGTTTGTGATGATAAGGCTAAAACAATCTCGTCTCGTCATCAGGCAGTGTATTCATAGTCATTTCATTTAAAAGGTAGCTTTCAGAGGTGGACATCTGGTTCCCATCATTACCACTGTGAACAGTTCTAGATTTCTTTAGAGTAGAGTATTTTATATCAAACCACTCAGAATTATTTTATTTCCAAATGCTGCTGCTATGCAGTTCTGAAAATCAGTTTCCCTTTATTTTAATCATTTAGGGTAGGATACAGATTCAGTTTTTAAAGGTAATCAGCAATCCGAACTGGAATACATTTTTAAGTAAATGAATGTTAATGTACAATATAAAACTACAAAGAGTCTAAGACATGGCCACACTTGTATATCGTTATCATATCCCTCTTGGTGCAAGTTCAGCAGAACAGTTTTCTTACATTCTCCTGTGCTATATATTTCATTTTAACAGAATGTCACAGCTGGTGTTTCTCCATTACAAATCCTATTTAGGTTTAAGGTATAGGTTTAATCTGTGTTTGAGAAACACAGCATTTGTGTTTAAGGCATAGTATACAGTATACTAATTCCCAAGCCTATTTAGTCCAAACAGCTAACTGAAGTATTATGGCGACTCTGGAGCACCGAGGCCATTAAAGCTCTGCCCTTTTAAAAAATCTCTCTGGAAAGTTATGTTGCGTATATGTGTGCGTGTGTGCGTGTGCGCGTGCGTGTGTGCATGTGTTAAGTGTCAGAGATGGAAGTGTTAAACTAATACTATATATTATTATATAATAATAATAATAATGATGATAACAATAATAATGCTAATAATGATGATAATAATAATAATAATAATAATAATAATAATAATAATAATAATAATAATAATAATAAAATCTCATTATTATTATTATTGTTATGCTGCATTATTTTACTAAACTGTTATTTTTTTTAGATTTTTGCAGGCTTTCTGTGTAACATATTAATATTAAAAGCCATAAACGAGAGAAGAATCTCTCTCTCTGTCTCTGTCTCTGTCTCTCTCTCTGTCTCTCTCTCTCTCTCTTTCCTCTGTATTGTATCTGCTTTCCTCCTTATCTATCAAGCCTCCTTTAGTCAATTTTCTCTTTTTGTTTTCTCACTCGTTTTTTGAAGAACATGCTCCATCACCTCTCTCTTTCCCTCTACCCACACCTCAGTTTTCCTCTGTATTGTGTCTCTTTGCCTCCTCTCTTTCTAGCCCCTCTTCTAACTTCTAATGTTCTCCTGATTTCTTACTTTTTTATTTCACTTTGCTTCTCTCTCTCTCTCTCTCTCTCTCTCTCTCTCTCTCTCTCTCTCTCTCTCTCTCTCTCTCTCTCTCTCTCTCTCTCTTTTGGAGTCCACACAGCCCAGAGCTAAACTAATTAAATCTTTCTAAGTGAGTCGGCTGGCCACGCTTGCCTGGGTCTACAGCGCGAAAAGGTCAGCAAAGACCCCTCTGACCCCTCACTCTCCCCTCACTCTCAAACACACACACTGTGCTTGTTTCCCCGTTTTGAAATTTAGCAGATTGTTAATTATCAGATTACAAGTTGGCTCTTTAAAGGGCACTGCAGTGCCCCGAGTCTGAGACACAGTGTGTGCGTGTGGGGTGGGCGGTGATTCTGAGAGTGAGTCAGGTTTCTGATTGGACCCTGAGGAAATGGAGATGAAGTAACTGAAGCTCCAGTGCATTGTTCCCTACAGCGTTTTAGAACTAGAGAGAAAGAGAGAGAGTGAAAAAGAGAGAGGGAGAGAAGTTTTATTTAAACCATGGTCCTGATTAGTTTTGATGGAGCACAGATGCAAGCTGCTGCTGCTGCTTGGTTGAACATGCAGTATCCGCTTGCTTTGGTATTAGCTGGAGTTTCCACCAGTGAACACTAGGGGTGCAGTCATTCTAAATCTGAGACCAATAACACAATACACACGTCCATGAAGGTCTTCAGAACTGCAAACCATGAAGCCACCCGGCTCCTCCAACCCACTGCCACCACTGCTAGTTCATCCCACCTCCCCCCACACTCTCTGAAAATAAAAACAAAACACATAGAGGTGTAAACTGAATCAGGGATCTGGAACATTATTACAGCCCTATTGGACACAAACACGAGGACACTGGCAATGTTTTAGTTGGCCCATTTTTTATTTGTACTGAAGTATTTGTATTGAATTTAAATAAATTAAACAAAAATCTAAAGTAGTTTTACTATAATTCTTCTTCTTATTATTCTTTTATAAAAAAAATAACATTATTATTATTATTATCTTTTATTTAAATTAAAATAATACCCCAGTATTTGGAACAGTGGGAATACTGTAAAATATATTGTAATATTTAATATGAATTCTGTTAAGCTATTATTTGGCTAATAATGGACAACAGTGCCATAATAAGTTCCATGTATAACATCACATTTAGTTATATATAAATCAGTTAATAATAATTAGTTATTCCATTTCATCTTATACATGTAAATATCTGCTTTATACCACATGAATCCATATTTCCTGGTCGGGTGACACATTATAGTTTTATGCTTTGATTATTCTCCGCTCCCCTCCTCTCTGCAGTCCTCCCCATGGATGCAGGTGTGGGGTTTACAGGGGATGAACACCAGCCCTGACATTTAGAGCGCTCTCTCCTGTGAATTTGGACCTATTGATTCAGTATGAGCCTGTGTGTGTGTGTGTGTGTGTATGCTGTAGACTCTGTAACGATCAGGAAACGGATCATAACACGGTCCGCCTGACAGCCTGCTCCGCCTCATTAAGAGCGTTTGAGTGCTGAATGGGATTCTCAGTAGTGTCTGCTCTTTCTGTGGGATTGCAGTTGTGCTTTAGAACACTGAGAACACTCTCCGCATTTAAACAGAACCACAGCCGCTCTTCACTTAACTCGTCCCATTCTTCCTCTGACGTTTCCCTTAACCTCACCTTGTAGAGAGGACAGAGTTCATATGGAAATACTGGAATGCATACACCTGGAAATAAAAAGTAAAAAAAAAAATGTAATCAGTTAATCAGCATTCTTAATACAGCTTTTAATTATAACTTCTTCAGTTCAACTCGCATTGCCAGTCAGTCCACAGTCAAGTCCTCATCTCTCCATCATAAGACTGGCAACCTCACCAAAATACAGAAGGCATGAAGCTATGTCAAATATGATAGTTAACTTGTTTTGCCTAAAGAACATTTAAGGGCAGCATCATTTCAGTTTGCAGAAACTCTGCCTGCTTGTAGCTGCATGAATCTTTATTCATATTTAGTCCCTTTAATGAACTAATTGTTCAGAAGATTCTTGGGGAAAGGTGTACACGGGACAAAATGAGTTGGTAGTGTTGGTTTGAGTCAAAGCCAGCACATAAATACATTGAGTCCAAGTCAAGACACCAGATTATGAATGGTTCAGAATACATCATAGTAATAAAAAAATGGATATAAATAAATAAATAAATAAATAAAAATGCCACAGCCATCCACTGCCAGGAACTGAAAATAACATGGTTGGCCATGCTGTCTCTGGATGGCTGATAGCCTTCCCCCTCCTCTTATCAATCAGCCCAGTGGTTGACAATATAGGCATCTGTTAAATTATGTAATTGGCAATTACGTCCAAGCATGTTAAGCTGTGCGACAGTATTGTGTTAGCAGCAGTTAAGATGCAATAGAATGCGTATCAAAGGTAGAACATACTAGCTTTCACTTTCCCATTCACTGTTTATTGGAGGGACAAAATCTAAATCCCAAACTCTTGGCCAACATGCTTTGGCTGATTGACCAGATCTAAAGTAACTGGGAAGGCTGTATAAATCTTATTTGCACATCTTTGGCTTCTCACCCAGATAAGTCTGCAGCTGTTTAAAGACCAAATACATACAGTATGTGTGCGTATCTTCCTGTGAGGAGCAAAAGTGGCCACAGTCAAAGAGCTAAATACATTACACAAAAACATAAACTCCCAAACACTACCAGCAGACTCTCCAAGTGAATTTAAGCAGACAGGTTTGAGCTGTACTTTGGCATAAGGTGCGCATTAGCTCACTCCGTCTCATCTCCCCTTCTGTCTGTATGCATGCTTCTTAACTGGACTTCAGCTCTTTCTGGGTATCCCAGATTAGTCAGATGAGGACACCCTCACACCAGGTCACATGACGTTCTACAGCCCTCCAATGAGCAGAAACAAGCAACCTACATAAATAGCCAGATCACATACATAACCCTGCAACAGACCTGTACCAAATTTGTGTGAAAGTGTAACTCCAGAATGTTTTAGCCGATGTGCAAATTAAATAGACCCCTGGTATTTATGAGATCCCACATTGACCAGCTACTCCAGTAATAGCCACAGTGACACACACTCACAGTGACACACAGATCTCCTCTTTTGTCTTGGGTTTGAGGAAGGCAAAATTCTTTCAACTGAAAAAAGCAACTCATTTTTAAGAAACTCATGGAAAGTTTTAATTTATAAATATCTCTAGTTAGTTAACAATATAAAAAGTTGATGCTTGCTGTAGAGAAGTGAAGCTGACTAAACTATAACTCTATTTCCCTGAAAAGACAGCATAGCAACATAGGGCTTAACCAGAATTGTAATTTTGTGACATTCTAGGGGTCAAAGAGATTCATTTGGGGTCCCATTTACCTTTGGGATATTTAGCTTTTGTGGTCAATTACCATAAGAAAACAATTTCACCCAGTTTTCTCTTATTCTTACTAACAGGTCATCACAGTAGGCTTCCAGCCACAGTTACTGTGATAAACTCCTTACAGTGGCCACTGGTTTTACTCAGATCTGTTTCTCCCTGCCACTCTCACTGTAACAGTTATCGGTTATTTTGTTTCATACTGCATATAATTGTAAATTCCCGGTTGTTGTGTCGACCTAAGAAGGATGTGTTCCCCTTTCCCCTTTTGAGTCTTGGTTCCTCTCCAGGTTTCTTCCTCTTGCTTTACGAGAGTATTTCCCTGCCACTGTTGCCCTTGGCTTATTTACTTGGAGGTTGGACCCGAATTTTCTGTAAAGCTGCTTTGTGACAACATCTGTTGTAAAAGTCGTTATATAACTAAACTTGACTTCCCAACATTCACCTTTTAGGAGAAACTCCTGTGGATGCTGCTGTTGTTGAGTCTATACAGTATAACAGGATGCTAAACTACAGCCATCACAGTCTAACAATACAAGTTTCAAGATATGGGAACCATGAGAGGATTTTTGCCTAGGCGGTTATGAGATTTTTACATTTTGAGAATAGGACAAGCAGCTTTGGTTTTTCCAAAGTGGTTAATAAGACTTCCTGATATCTATGGTGATCAGGCAGAGCCTTCAGCTTATCATTCTGTTCCCTAATTTGCACTGCCTACATTACTGTGCTGGTACTGAGTTACCACCAATTTTTCCCTCTGCAAAAGTAGTTCCATCTCCAAATGAACAAATTATGCAGATGTACAGTTTCATTTCCAAATACTTTGATGTTAGAGAACTTTGAAAGTGTAACAAAGTGTTCTGCATAAATGTTTCAGCAACAGCTCAACAGCTTTTATTCCAACTGTGCTTCAATAATTGATCGTGTGTAATATTGCTTACACACATTGCATACTGTAGTGACCCAGTATTTGGCATGGATGGAGAGTTGTAGTCATGCATAGGGGTGATGGCTAGTGCCACCATATGGTAAGAAATTTTAATTTTTATAACATTAGACTGTGTTGACCTTGTGTCTACATGGGGAGTAATGTTGATTGTGTTGCACTGAATGGTCTGTGGCCTGATAGTGAGGTCTGTGTATGTGTTGTGAACGTGGAGTGTGACCTGTCTGTGATTCTGGTTGTTCAGGAGCTCGGGGTGGCAGTTTCTCCTTAGTTGTAATGTTCAGTGAAAGTGCATTTACTGTGTGATGTAGTGAATCTATGTTACTACCTAGTGAAGTGCAGTCACTGCGCTGTAGCAAAGTGCTTCCTTTTTCCTACTTAAGTGAATTATTTGCTATAAATACCAAGTACTAATCCACTAAGTGCTTCACAGATGTTACAGTCCATCTCATCCTTCTGGAAATGTGCTTGAAAGTTCTTGGACTGCGAGAAGCAGAAATGACTGAAATGTCCAGGTGTGGAAGAAATATCTCTGCAGGCTTCTGAGTAATACTGTGCAACATAATGGCTGTTTTGGCCGGAAACTTAATAAATGAGGGCACGAGGAGAAGTGGGCTAAAACCTAATTTCTCCTGGTGAAATCACAGTAATGTATGGCCTCAAGGGGTTATAGCTTTAATATAACGGAAGCCCAGATACACGAAAGCTTTAGTCAAAAGTTTAGACACATGCTACTAAATGGATGTTTGTGGTCATCTGACAGACACAGGCTTACACTTAACTTTTCCAGTTGTTGAGATGTCTGAAACAATACATCTCCTAATGTACCACATACACTCTTGATGTGTCCCAGTATTATATTTGTGCCATATCTCCATATCTTTATTCCTCAAAGACTCCTAATAGAATTTGCCCAAAGCTGCTTAGAAACACTTCTTATCCTAACCTCCTGCAAGTTAAGAAATCTGTTTACGCCCCTGTAAAGTTCCTTTATGGCGTTTTTTTAATGTGGACTGTATTATTGCATGAGTGCTTTTTATAGTTTATAGATTTAGTTTGACTTTTATTTTTTAATTTATATAAGGAAACCTCCTATGAGTAGCCGTGTCTGGACTTTTGACTAGTGAACAGACAATAGGCAGTTCACTATCAACATAAACAAGGATTCTGCCAAGAAAGTAGTTCCAATGCATGGCATCATTCCAAGGCACACATGGACCAAGCAGTTAGCCTCCTCTTGGTTCTTACTTCATCAGTACAGTCGGTGGTCCAAGCAAGCAGCGTTACAGTTAAAGATTATTCCCAGCACAAAGTGTTTCATTACATGGACAGTATTAGAGTTCAGTTGCTGTGAGGGAATCAAATGTCATGCATCTGACAATGACTTTAAATCAGATTTTAGTACCGGAACTATCCCTATTAACAAACAGTTTAGTGTTTAATTAAATATAGATAAAATATAAATGCAACTTTCTCAGTTTGAGTTTACTGTGCATTCAGAGTCCAGTACAGTAAAGGCTTTAACTAGCTTATGCATTTAAATATGAAACTGTAGCATGAATATGTTTACTCAGGAAAGGAAACAGGCTAAGTCAAGTTGAGTTTAAGTTCCTGTGACTAAGCTAAAGGCCTGCAGAACATACCATTAAACATAAAATAAAATAAACAGAATATAATCATGACAAAAGCAATCATGAAATATATAGAGAGAGAGAGATAAAGAGAGAGATAAAGAGAGAGAGAGAAGACCGAGGAAGGGAGTTGATTGTGTAGCTGTAAGGCTCGTCCGTGTGTGTGAGTTGATGCAGTGGTGCGAGAGAGAGTCATCAGGCCATTCTGGAGAAGGAATTGGTCAGACAAGGGCGTCCTGAGCCTTCAGTCAAATCAGCCTGCTGATGTGCCTTCCTTACTGAGTCACTCTTCTTACTGTCCTCTGCCTGCACGCTCTGCCCTGAGAGTGGCTAACCGGCGGATCTGTAAGGGATCAATTCCGTAACTCTGTGCGAGTGGAGGAACGGACGGAGCAGAGTGTCCGACATGTGTAACCTTTTCCTCTCAGTTTTTCCCCTCCTGCTCCTTGTCCTCTGTCACAGTGGAGAGAATCTGAATGCATGAGTGAGCCCCAGAGTGTGTGCTGAGCGAGAGAGAGAGAGAGAGAGAGAGAGAGAGAGTAAAAGAGAGACAGAGAGTAAGAGAGTGAGTGAGAGAGAGAGAGAGAGAGTAAAAGAGAGACAGAGAGTAAGAGAGCGAGAGTAAAAGAGAGAGAGAGAGAGAGAGAGAGAGAGAGAGGAAGAGAGAGACAGACTGACAAATACAGAGAGAGAGAGAGAGAGAGATGGGGAGGGTGAGAGAGAGAGAGAGGGCCAATTACTGCCATCGCATCATATGGTGCAGATGTCTCTTACTGAAGAGAGGGGGAGAAGGAAAGAGAGATAAGAGGGGGGGGGGAGAGAGAGAGGGAAGAGAATGAGAGTGAGAGAGGGGTGAGAGAGAGAGAGAGAGAGAGGGGGGAGAGAGAGAGAGAGGGAAGAGAGAGGGGAGAGGAAAGAGAGAGAGAGAGAGAGAAGAGAGAGGGGGGAACGAGAGAGAGAGGGGGGGCACGAGAGAGAGAGAGAGAAAGAGGGGGGGGAAGAGGGAGAACGAGAGAGGGGGGGGAAGAGGGAGAACGAGAGAGGGGGGGGACGGTGGGAGAGGGGAGACGAGAAGAGGGGGGACTGAGATAGAGGGGAGAGAGAGGGGGAAAGAGAGAGAGAGAGACAGAGAGAGAGGGGAGAGAGGGGTGAGAGAGAGAGGGGGGAGAGAGAGGGAAGAGAGAGAAGAGAGAGGGGAGAGGAAAGAGAGAGAGAGAGAGAAGAGAGAGGGGGGAACGAGAGAGAGAGGGGGGGGCACGAGAGAGAGAGAGAGAGAGAAAGGGGGGGGAAGAGGGAGAACGAGAGAGGGGGGGGAAGAGGGAGAACGAGAGAGGGGGGGACGAGAGAGAGAGAAAGAGAGGGGGGGAACGAGAGAGGGGGAAAGAGAGGGGGGGGGAAGAGAGAGAGAGAGAGAGAGACAGAGAGAGAGGGAAGAGAATGTGAGAGAGAGAGGGGGGAGAGAGAGAGAGAGAAGAGAGAGGGGGGGCACGAGAGAGAGAGAGAGAGAAAGGGGGGGGGGAAGAGGGAGAATGAGAGAAGGGGGGGGAAGAGGGAGAACGAGAGAGGGGGGGACGAGAGAGAGAGAGAGAGGGGGGGAACGAGAGAGAGAGAAAGAGAGGGGGGGAGAGAGAGAGAGAGAGAGAGAGAGAAAAAGTTTGAATGGTAGTGAAAAAAGAGAAAGGAAGGGAGAGATCACAAAAAAATGATAAACAAAAACGGGAGAGAGAAAAAGAGAGAGAGATGAAAAAGAAAGGTAGTATAGAATAGTAGTATAGAGCGAGAAAGCAAAATAAAGGGAGGAGGAGGGAAAAACAGAGTGAGGAAAAAAAGACAAAATAGAGACATGAAAAGGAAAGAGGGAATGGGAAAGATGGTGAGGGAGAAAAGAAAAAGAAAGGGAATATGTAAAGAGAAACCGAGAATAGGGAAAAGAAAGAAATGAGAGAATGTTATGGAGAGAGAGAAGGAAAGGAAAATGGGTAGTAGAGACAGATTAAAAAAGAGAAAGCTAATGGGAGAGGAAGGGAATGAAAGAGGGAGAGAGAGAGAGTGAGTAGAGAAAGTGAGAGACGAGCATCTGTAATAGGTATGGAGAGAACATGCTTTCTGATAAAGTAAAGGGAGTGAAGGAAGTAAAGAAGGACAAATGGTAAAGAGAAGTGTATTGGGGAAGAGAGAGACTATAGAACCAGAGGAAAGAGAAAATAAACAAACACATAAATAAATAAGAGAGGACAGAGGAGGGAGAACAGAGGGGAATGAAAAGCTTTTTCTTTCTGAGAGAAATGAACAGATACGAGGAGGAGAAAGGCTGCTGCTTTCACTAATTGGCACTAAAACTTTGTCAAAGCCCACCATGAAGGAGATATGAAGGACAGGCTGTATGACCATATAATGATGCACTAATGGCCACTAACGCTGTCCGCCCAGAGCCGCGTCTGACTGCAGACCAACACCGAGCTTTAATGTGCTTTATTATCATACAAGTGGAAACACTGAGTACTGAGCACAACTGGAACACACTGCACAGGACGTTACTGTTGATGGGAGATGTGGACATCCAGCACCCCAATCTCTCTCTCACCCTCTCTCTCTCCCCCTCATTATTTTCATTACTCCTCTTGCCTCTAATGATTAGCCTTCCTCTTTAGTGACATTGCAGCAATAAGAAGCTAATTGGAGGGCTTGTTAAGGCTTTGTGGGTGACATTGCTGAGCGCAGGATTTCTGCAGTCTGCACTTTCACATCTCTGTGTGTTTCATTATCATACTCCAGGTTTGATTGGGTCATTCATGTGCTCTGATGCATCATGATGTTGGTGTGTGTGTGTTTATGGGTGGAGCACATGGAAGTATGTGGGAGGTGACTGGTCAGTTAGCCAGATAAGTTCAGGATTGTGCTATATGAATGTTTCTCAGCTCCTCTCCTCTCCTATTGGACCCGTTTGACCTTAATTCATCTGGCTAAACTAATAATTCTCTCTCTCTCTCTCTCTCTCTCTCTCTCTCTCTCTCTCTCTCTTTCTTTCTTTCTTTCTTTCTTTCTTTCTTTCTCTCTCTCTCTCTCTCTCTCTCTCTCTCTCTCTCTCTCTCTCTCTCAGTACAGCATATTTGGTGTCTGTCTGCTGTCAGTTTTAATTAGGTGCCCTTGACCACCAACAGAGTGAGATATAGATTTAGAGAGAGAGAGAGAGGGAGAGAGAGATTATAATAACTTTTGCACTCTCTCATTTTATTTGTAAATTAATATTTAGAATTTCTATGGCTTAATTATACAATACTATGGAGAGCTCTCTCTCTCTCTCTCTCTCTCGCTCTCTCTCGCTCTTACATAGCTTTTGGCTGATCATATGGTCATATGTACATTGTGGGCTCAGTTGAGATGTTGGTTATGACAGGCTTCTGTTTTCCTAGCACTGCCTGTGGTGAGGTCATTTTGAACTGAACCCATTGATTTCTCACCCAAGTTTAAAGGAACCCTTCACCATTTTCCAGCTGCTGCATGTGCAGGATCTGGACAATTACTTTGATGTCTTTACTTAGTAAACAACTGATCTTATAATGTAGGGATGGTAAGTTAAAGAGTTATTGAATTCTGTAGAACAAAAACATTAAACTCTACTAGTGCTGTTCTTATTCATTCATCTTCTGAACCGCTTATCCTCCTGGGTCGTCAGTGTTGCTGGAGCCTATCCATGTGTTTAATGGGTGGAAGGCAAGAAACACTCTGGACAGACAAAGTTCCTATGAAGTTTTATTCAACTTTAAAGCACAGTTAAAAGGCTAATTCACTTATTTTAATATCCCTATGGTGAGGCAGCCCCTGGCAAAACTCCCACTTACTGACTAATAACAAACAACCACAAATTTGGGGGTGGATTAAAGCACTTCTGATGCGCCTGTAATTACGTAGGCACCTTATATTGCACTGGATGCATAATTTCCAACATATTTGCATCAGTGAAATTGGACATGTTTATATGTCTTTATTAGTAAGGGTCATTTGGATTGTGAAAAATGCAATACAGGCTCGGCTGTTATTAACTTTCATTCCATGCCATTCAGACAGAACTGTGTAGAACTGTCGTCCTTGTGCACCCAATGAAAAGTTGCCTCTGACCTGATTGGTCAGCGTAAGCCATGTGTAATGTAAGCCAGCTGAACAATTTCTTGCTGCTCAACAAGTTATGTTCACACCACTCACTTGATTTATTACAATTTATTATGGCTCTAATAACCTATTATTATTATTATTATTATTATTATTATTATTATTATTTCTGGAGCAAGATGCTTCATTAACTTATTTAAGGTGAAGAGACTATAGTGTCACTCCCAGTCCACCAGTCTTTAATAGAAGGTCATAAGTTAGTTTGACACTGATGTCTATACACATCATCATAAGCACAGAACACTGAAGGAGAACAGTTTCTATTACCTAGAACCAAGCTCTGTCCAACACGTCGTGCTTGGTGTGGCTCAGCGGATAACACCACTACCCACCAAGTAGCCACCACCACACGTGGGAGACTGGGGTTTGAATCCCGGTCTGGGTGACTATGTTGAGCTACACCAATAAGAGTCGTTGGGCAAGACTCCTAACACTACACTGGCCAACTTGTAAGATGATTAACCTTGTAAGTCGCTCTGAATAAGGCTTGGGCCTTATTTGGCCTTAATGTAGTGGAGTATAAAGAAAGATAGTGGAATTAGAATCATGGTGGAGTTAAAGTAAGAAGTCACACAGGCACACGAAAACACTACTTCAGTACTGTTTTACTGTCCACCACCCAAACAGAAACCTCCAAAAGGAGCTCCAATCTCAGTGTAGTCTATGTAGGCACTCCCAAGTTTCAGCTTCTCAAAGTGAAGAAGCTCTTCATGCTACTGTCACAATTTGGCTGTTCTGTAAGGTGACCTGGTTTGTACTTGAAGACATTCTTCCCATCTCCTTTTGTGCCTTGTCACGAGTGGAGCTGCATCTCCAAAAGCAGCTTAGGCTAGGAGTCATGAAGATCCCAGCTGTGAGTGAAATTGTTCATTAAGTTTTATCACCATGATAAGGTGGAAATATCAGTAGCAATAACAACACTGTGAAAGTCCCATAAGAAATGTCTATGGTGTGTATAGTTGTGATGCTGTGTTTGCTGTGTAATGGCTTCAGGAATTAGTATTTTAGCATGGCATGAAAATGCACTGATTTACACCCAATCCACAAGGGACTCTCCTACACCAAAGTTTATATCTTATAACAATAATTCATTAAGTGGTTTTACAAAAATACACATACCTCATTAAAGTTAATTGACAGAATTCAGCAACTATGTTCAATAAGTAGTGAATTTTGAGTCAATGGGCTTTTAATGGAATCTGTACGAGATTATGGCATGTAGACGTCAATTGTATTTTACAGATGTAGCAGATAGATTAGGTTAAAGGATGCTGGAATATTCCTGTAACCTTCTAATGCATACCGCCATTTCATACTTTGTACAATGCACAAGATTGGTCTACTCAGCTGTACTATAACATCTCTCCGCCCTTTATACTTTTTACATTTTTCTAATACATGGAAATACATTTATTACATTCTCTCCTATACTGATAATGTACATGGCAAGGTGCTACCACTCCATATCTCTATATCAGGAAAGGAGGGAGGATTTACTTCCAGTTAATTGGAATGCATTTATTCCAGTCTCAACATTTAGAGTGCTTAATAAGTGCATGCAGTGGATGGAATCTAAATGATGTGAGTTTTAAATAGAGATTTGGCTGAGGTAAGAGAAAGTGACATGACTCCTTTCATTATGGGGGGTTTGCCCATTTGTCACATTCTCCTCTATTAGCTATGGTTAGAGATTCAGTGAAGGTGATCCCACAACGTCTTTTTAAAGGAATAGTTCAGAGAAACAAATTGCCCAGTTTTCTCTTTTTTCCAATTGCAATCAAGCCTCCAAGATCTGTTTTGGTGTCTCAACTTTAATTCCTCGCATTTTACATTGGAGCTACGTGGTTAATGTAGCTAACATGCAATGGAAGCTGACACCTCGCTAATTAGCACTGTGCAAATGAACATTCTGCCTGTTAAATAATCTTTGACTCTAATGCTGCTTGCATGAACCACAGAGTGTCTTGGTGAGGTAGAAGAGCCCATTTTTGTTTAAAGTAAGGAGCTGAGGGAAAAAAATGATCAGCTAGCTACAAAGCTAAACATAGCTCACAGGCTAAACTGCTAATTTTAATAAAAAGGCTTTGAATTAAAGTATTTATCAGGCTAAACAATATGTCACTTCAGTGTTTTACCTGCTTCAGGTATCCAAGGTTTAGTTCTGCCTTAAGATGTATTAAAGTCAGGCCAGACCTCAAACAGCTGTCTCATTCCTACGTAGTGCACAGAAAATGTTTGGTTTGTCTGGATTCTAGTGCAGAATTCATCCAGTATGTCCAAATGACATTGTTAGGCACGGTTTGGGGGCCAGTTTCATTTAAACTGCTACATAGTTTCCTATGTAGGTAGCAGGGGGCCATTTGTGATTAAACCACAGCATCTGAAAACCCTATTAGCAAGATGCCAACTTAAGATGCTTTAACACTGCACGGTGCTGGCTTGACTTCACCTTTAGGGAAATCCAAGGAAGCGGAGCTGATACCAAAATGTGACAGAAAAGCAAATCTACTGACCAACCAGAGTTGTCCTGTGGTCTGCACTACTTTTTCCAAACTTGTCATGGCAGTTTTCTGCGCTGCTGCCATGATAACCAGCAAAACTGAAAACAAAATATTTACTTCCAAAAGCCAAAAGTCAAGTAGAGTCCAGTTCAACCGTGTTCTACCAGTTCTGTTCTACCATGCAGTGGCACTGTAGCGGCGGAGGACTATAAATCATCGAGGTGCTAATAGAAATGAGCATGATTATTGCTGTGGTACTGCAATATATTTTGTATTAAACAGTGTCCTATTTTCCTTTTTGAGTAGTCTGTGGTTGCTTGCCAATAAAATACTCTAAATGAACTACATGCATTAGCAGAATAATTGTCTCACTTTTATAATGAGTAATTAACAGTATGTGTTCCAAAATATTTTCTGCTGTCACCATAGTTTTACTCCACATCATGCCTAATAACACTCTTCCCCATAATGAAATCATTGTAACACGCTGCCTCCATCTTCCTGCATTCATAGACTGTTATCCCAGTCCAGATGTTCAGGCAGGTTATAATGCAGTAGTTTCAGAAACCACACAAACAAGTCAATTTGAGATTACAACCCACCCCAGTTTGCATTGCATTACTTGTTAACTACTTATTAGCCAGTGTCTGAGCTAAATGGCTACATTTTGGAAAAGGAGAAAATATGCTAATGAGATTTTTCAGCAAAGTGTTCCTTTGATCGCTGCTTATGGTAGGGAGCAACTGCTGTTTTGAATCTATCCTTGCTTCTGATGCGGATTAGCCAGTGAATGTTTAACCTCTGAACCTGGGAAATCGAACAAGTGACCAGAGGGACAATAAGAGCGATGTGTGGGTGAACGAGGGAGAGGTGAGGTGGTCGGATGAAGAGACGAGAGTGCACACACTTCTCCGTCTAATTGACATTCCAGGTGTCAACTTTCCAGTCTCTGCTGATTAGCTCTTGAACATATCACCTGGAGAGAAAATTAAATATTGATCTATTTTTCTCTTCGCATTTTCGCCCCTCTTTCTATTCCTCCCTCTTTCTTTCTCTCTCTCTCTCTCTCTCTCTCTCTCTCTCTCTCTCTCCTTCACTCTTTCTCTCGTTCACTCTCTCTTTCTCATTTTTCTCCTCTCTCTCTCTCGTCTCTGACGGAATTTCAATTCTGGCTCATCAGACAGCAGCTGAATCAGCCCAGAGGCAGAAAAAGTGCAGGTGACACACACACACACACACACACACTCCCCCCCCACATAACAAGCCCCTGCTTCAGTTTTAAGCAACTGACTGCAGATCAGCCCTTCCCCCTATGTGGCAATCATCACCACCGCTGCGAGATCAAACAGCGGACTGACCCAGGGTCAGCTGCTGAGGGCCTGAGAGATTGTCGCTGTTTTAAACAGAAAGAAAAAAAAGAAGAAAAACTTCTCTACAGGAAGAGTTTAAAGAAAATCCAGCCAAACCCTTTAACTAACCTTAACCGAGTCTTCATTTTCAAATTTAACCCTCATCAGAAATCCACCTGCCTGAGGGGCTTTCATTCAGAGACTCTGTGTATATCCCCCAGGCTACAGTCTGGCAGGATGGAAATCTGGCGTTTGGAAGGCTCGGCAATCTTACAAGAGATTCTCATATAGCGCTTAAACAGGATGGAAGTGCAGTTTTTCATGAAATGCAATGAACTTAATTGTAGCATCAAAAGAAGGCTCAAGGTGCTAATTACTGTCGCAACTCTACAATGTATTTAAAGAGTCAGACAAGAGAAAGTACAGAAAGTAGTAACAGCAGTAGGAGGAGGAGAAGTATGAAGGAGGATAATTAGGTGTGTAAAAATGCATCAGTCATTCATCATTCATAATAAGTTATCAATTAGTTACAATTATGTGAGATTAAAAAGCGCAGGCTATTCACAGACAGCAATCTAAAGGCAGCTCGGAGTCGTGTTAGTATTGCATTGAGATCTAATCATTTCCTAAATAATCTGTAATTAAATGTAATTGTCATGAAACCATTGATTTATTTCTGTACATATAATAGCTATTTAATGCAGTTTCTCTCTGATAGATCATACACCAAACAGGATTTATATAATGTATAAAATCTGTTATGTGCCTTGTCCCCTTCAGACTAGGTGCGTATTCAGGAGTTGTGTGTTTTGAGCACCTTAAATCCAAAACTGCACAAACTACTGTAGTTTATGAGGTTGTAGGACATCGCATTTCAAAACCATGGCTTTAAGAAGTTGGCCTTCTGAACCAAGCCTGAAAGTCTGAAACTGATTCAAAGCAGACCATCATCAGCCAAAGTACTGTACTGCATTGTGAATACTTGTCTCTCTCACATTTAAAACCTAATAAAGAAGAACTGAAATAAAGTAATATCGCCTGTGCAAAATTATATTTAAATTCCAAAAAAAAAACATTCTGTGCTCCTCTAAATTTGTTGTTCATGCACAGAAGCATAAACGTAAATATAAAAGTGGAAAAAAAGATTTTTTATGATACCCCCAACCCCCGACTGTGATTGGTCCTGACGATGATCTTGTCATTTGCAGGGTTAATATAGTTTTTAAATAGTCATTCATTTTTATTTATATTTATTCGGTTTGGTTTCAGTTCTAATGCTGCATCACTAGTTTATTTTAGATTTTATTTAGTTTGAGTTATTTCAGTCAGCCCTCCTGACTGTGATTTGTCCAGATCACCATATTGCATACTCAGATAGCTGCCTTTGAGGGCAATAGGTCATAGTCCTTCTTCTTTGTTCTGAGACCTCCCCCGACTGCTATTGGGTCATGTCACGTGGTTGCCTTCACGACTGCGTGGAGGAAGCCTCTTGTGTTTCTGAGCATAAACAAGGCAAACAAGTTACTTTTAGGTATACCTACAACAGTATTCGTCTATACTTGTACTCTGTACAGTGGTTTAAAGATTACTGCCAGCGTTATAATGCTGCATATCGTCACTGTCCAAAGAAAAACATGGATTCCATTATTACTTTAGTGCATTATTTGATCACGTGAGCTGCTGTTTACATTATATGAAAATTTTATGATCAACGTACCAACAAAGACGGTCCAAACCTGCTTGGACAAAAGTCTGGTCCATTGACTTGCATTCAAACTAAATGTGTTATTAGCCCTCTCCTGTAAAGCTGCCATTCTGGAGGTTTGTGTTATTCTTTAGACAGCAATGATATGTTAACAGCTATCTCTTAGCTAGGTCTGATGTTCAAAGACACTTTTTATGGGACAATCCCATGGGACTGTCTTAGGATACCAGCTGGGCTATTCTTACTTACTTTCATTGTTGCTTTTATCAACAAATGCACATCCTCCTGGTAGGTTTAACCTTACACAAATGTTGCTATGGTAATTATGGTAACAGTTATGCCACCTTAACACTGTCATAAATACTGGGTACTGTAAGTTGTGAAAAGAGGTGCTAACCAGGTGCTACAAAACACGTCTTTTGTTCCTAATGTGGAGCGACATCTTCGAATCAATAAAACAACCAACCCCCTGAGCTGGAACCTGCTACAAGGGCGTTGACACACAAAGCTCTGCTTTTCAGGTCCTCACTCGTGCTGTCACTTCCAGTCTCTCTTGGCATCAGGCTGAGAAAGATATCAGAATGGCATCTGAAGAAGCCTCTCCTCTCCAGGCCTTCTGATTTTTTCGCCCGAGTGGCTCGCTAAGTTATCCTGACAAGTCAAAAGAAGGCAGAGAGAGTCATTGTCATCATCATAATATCTCTCAATCTCTCTCCCTTCCCCCCCATGCCTCCGCTCTTGTTCTCCATTCTCCCTGCCTTTATCTCCCGTCTCTCTGTTTCTCTCTATGTTAAAGTGTGTGGTTTGACTTCACTGATCTCACGTGAGCATGTGTATAAATGGCCCTTATTGAGCCAGTATAAAGGTGTGCTGCACAGTGGCGATTTCACCAATCGGCCAACGGAGTGACTGGTTCACTGATCTAGGGGTAGGGGAGGGTGGCAATGGGGGAAAGCTGTCGGGGCAGCTTTGATTGTACCGGTCATATGTTGTCAAAATAAATCAGGGCAAAGATGCCCACTACTGCTACTTGGTGTAGTTGCAATCTGAGGAATGCACACACCAAGGAATCTGACAAAACACATGTCGTCAATCAAAGTCTCCAATTAACAAACATTAGACAGACACAAACCACATATGCAGAGTGCTGTGCAAAAGGCCGAGACCAACCATGAGAAAGAGAGAATGTGTTCTAGCATCTACAGTATGTGCAATATCACGTTCCTGTTTGTGTGTCCACTCCCAAATAAATCTGCAGGGATATTTTTTCCACACCTCTAACACAAGCTGATCCATTTTCACATTTTCATGATCCAAGTATTCCCAGGCGCATCCGGTTGTGTTCAGGTTTGCATTATGAGGTGGTCAGTACTTTGTTCCGGCAACACCAGCAGCTTCTGTGTTTGATTTCTGTTTTCTCAGTAGGAGCTTCATGACCGTATAGTTGTCTTCTCACAGTGGGAAGGATGGACAGAAACTTCCAAACCCTGTCTCTGAGTGAAAGCTTTAGGTGTCTGGTCTACAAGGTCTTGCATGATTTTTCTCTGTAGCCCTTTTAATAATTATTTAATAACTCTGGTTTTTGAAACTCTTTCTCTGTATTTTTTTTTCATATACTTTCACTTCGACTTTCTTCCTCTTTCAAATGGAATATCTAATCCCCTAAAAAACATCTCCTGGATGAAATAAATGATGTACGTTATGACCCTTTGAAACTGGAAATGAAAAAGTGGTCTATGGCTTTTGTGTAGTTTTGTATATAAATGGAGGCTTGGTGAGTGTGATAAAGCGCGTCTCTCTACCGGACAGGATGTCGTGGTAGGGGCGCCCTTTATGGGTAGTGTCAGGCGAATGATCTTGAGGCTTGGAAAAAGTGTGGTTTGCACAGGAGTTCTTTTACCCTTCACCTTTATTTACACACAACAAAGACAATAATTACATAGATGCACGCGCATACACTCAGAGAAAAGAAATAAAACAAAAATAATATTCTCTACTGGCTAGAGTGTTTGGATCTATGACTGCAAAGTCCTATGGATCCCTGTCTATGAGAAAGAGAACCCCCAGTACCCCTATTAACACCACCTATAAGCAGGTTGCCCCTCCCCAGGCTAAACCATTGATGGCCTGAGGTGACACTGGCTGTTCACAACAGTAGTTTGTTCAATCTTACCTGCTCTATTCTCCCCTCCTCTTCTACAGAGGTTGGGTTCACGCCGACAGATAAAATTACAGTGAACCCTTACATTCTCCTTTTGACCATTGTCTATACCGAGTTGAGCTGTTACAGGCAAGTATACATAATTGCTAGTTTCTCTGTGATATGTAAAGTGGCTTACATCATCACAGTGAGTTAGTGTAGACTCCAAGAGGGTACACAGTGAGTGCCGAGCTTCTGTATCCATTAAATTTTTGTGGAAGCCTCTGTCATGGTCTGGGACTGGCTACCTAATCAGAATGTTGGCACTTTTTGGTTGTTACTTTATAAACTAGCTGTATGTGTTGTGACCAAGCAAACTAGGGAGTTTGGTTGGTAATTGTTTTTCCTAAAGGTTGACTTAAAATACAACAGAGAAAAGTGGGAATTTTAGAATATTTAAATATTCATCCAGTTGAATTACAGGGATGTAAATTTGTCATCAAAACACAAATGGTTGCACCCAGAAGGAATCAACCGACAGGAATGAAACTTGGTGGGTAGGTTTGTCATCGTGAGTTAGCAAGTGATATGCTTGGCTGTGCATGTGACACAAACAAGGACAAGCCTTATCGCTGTACCTGGCTGATCCAACAGCCACGATTATGAGCATTCAGTGAACACTGATGCCCTCCATGAATCCTCCTGTTAATATCAGCACCATTACAACCCTTAACACAACATCAGCTTCGTCACAGGCTGCAATGGTGTCGTGCCGGACTGTCGTGGAGTAACTCAGAATGACCACGGGTCATCTTCAGTGATGAGTCCCACTTTTGTCTTGGTAGAGATAAATAATCAGTGTGGAGGCACCATGGTCAGTGCCAACACGAAGTTCATCACGCATCACACGCCCTTAAAGCCTGGTGTCACTCCACCTCCCATCACAAAATCTGCAGGAACTGCGTTAGAATATTTAAACTGTATGGGATGGATTATCACAGGACCCCATTAGGAACCTCAACAACTCCATGCCAAAATGTCTGATGTTTCATTAGCAAACACGGCAGCCCAACACCATACTAAGAGGCACTACTTTCGTATGTGTAGCTCAATAAATATTGCCCATATCAGATTAATTGTATCATCATTTATTGTTCCTGGTAACCTTTATCTACCTTCTCAATAGCACTGCAGTCCCACACCTCCTTCTGGGTGCAACAACTTGGATTTGAATTGCAGATTAACATCTAACATTATACTTTCTTATATCAAAGGAGTTAATGATGCTCCACAAGAGGGAAATACAGAGTTTCACGTCTTGGTCAGAGGGTCTTATCACACACACTGGCACTGAGTAGCGTATAGTACAAAGCACAGCTATAGCACATAGAAGCCTGCATAGATTAGGACCAATTTACACGACGCTAAAATACTTACGACAAACATGTCTTCAGCTGTTGCCTACACTGAACTGCATTTGAGAGGACTTAATTAAAATTCATTGTGTGTACTGCCTTTTTAATATGGTTAGGTTTTATATACACATTGCTGCCAGCTGGGTTACACCACAGACACTCCGTTCGAACAGGATAAAATGTATTTTAAAGCCTGTTACAGCAAAACATCTCGTTCAACCCAGAAGCTGTTACAACACTTTGAGATTGAACATACCCCAGGTGTTCTTCGCTGTTTTCAAGCAGAAAAAAAAAAAGAATATCGATAGGCCAGTAACATTTAATTGCTACAAATGTGAATCTGAAGTCTGTGTCTGGGTTCTATAGAGTAGAGCAATAAGATGCTTGTTCAAATAATTCCTTACAAATATGAATTTCAAATTCGACTGGCTGAATATTTTACTGGTCCATTGGTTAAAACTGCTTCTTTGATCCACCGCTTCTGTTCAGAAGCTACCATATACACAGTTCCTTATGTAGTATATTGTTGGTGTGTGGAAAAAAAGCTGATAACTTTACACAGGAACATTCTCAACCTTAGCGTGAATGTAGTAAAATATTTTCACCCCAGTAATTCAGTGTAATTTCTGTCTTTCTGTTGGTCCGTTATTTACACACTGTAAAGAACAGCTAGTGTTTTCAAATTAGGGAAAAGGTTTTGATGTGAAAGCAATGATGTAGGCATGTTTCATTGGTTGCTTACCTGAAACCTGAAGGTCAAGTTACAATGCTATACAGACCAATCTTCTATGCAGCCATTTTCAAGAGAAGCCTTTAGAACATGAAATAGCCTGTATTCCACCAGACTGCAGCTCACTACACTGCTATTGTGAAGATTGAGTGCCTTCTCCCTTTAGTAGGTAAAAGTGGTCGTGTTCATGCGAAAAGACATATATCTGCCTTGTAACTCATGCTGCTTATCTTAAGGTTGCAATTATCTACAGTTTAAATTCTGCAACAAAAGACCTGAAGATAAGAGAGATCCTGTTTTAAACTCGAGATCAAGTCAAATGAACCACCACCAGACCTCAACATCATGGAATGACCAGTCATTTACTGACCACCAGAGAGTCCAGACAAACGTTGTGTTTGGTATTGATAGGATCTTGAAAGCAGAGAATGCGGCCAACTTTACACTTTACAGTGGGGAAAAATGATTTTTCCTGATACTGAAAAATGAATGACATTCTATTTATTCAGTATTTTAAAATGAATAGTGAAAAATGTCCAGATGCATGTTTATACTGCTATGTACACCCTATGATCTGGCTCTAGAATGAAATGAGCTGTTTTTTGGGGAGAGATCATGAACATTTGAATGAGCTCTGCCCTGATTGGCTGTATTACAGCAAAACAATTCAATGATCACACAGAAGAACACACACAGCTGGAAAATAAAATGAACCTCTGGGTACATAAGCACGGTTAATCAGACTACATAGTTAGCTATGGTAGATACTCTCTATAGAAAAAGAATGATCAGCTTCGACTGGCAAACAGCATGGCTGCTACTTACAGGCTGCTGTCTGGCCTGTGATGCCAATAGAGGTGGAACTGCTCCTCAGTTCACTCTATTCATTGCCAAACCCTTAGCAAAGCTGTTCTACCATGTCCAAGGTTTGTAAAACAGTTTGCTCCACATTTTACTGCAGACAAACTACTGAAGTGGATAAAATTCATTCAACAATTTGAAAAAAGTGATTCCACAAAGTGTTTGCCCTTCACATCAGGCCTAGGCTATAGGCCTTCCAAAAAATGACGTCTTAAAAACTCTCCCAGCCTTTTCTCTTGTAAAACTCTCCACACCACCACCGCAGTGTCCCTGTTCTGGGGCTTCCAGATATACCCAGGGCTCTCGATCCTCAATCAATTGGAGTTGGTTGAGGTCATGCTTGACTTTTTTAATCACCCTCACTATACATCAAATCCTCATAGATATTCCAAAAGATCTTGGTTCAGAATAGTCACAAGGCCGTGCATTATCTACAGAGAATTATCTACAGGGACCAGTTATTCTTACCACATGACATAGTTTAGGTAATTCTCTTTCACTGCTGTAACCAGCAGCCTTGCACAGAAACCCTCAAGACACCCGGGAACACAGAAGGGAATGCTCTTGATTACAAAATCAATGACCATTATATAGCAAAACATAGTTAAAAATGGAAAAGGACTTTCAACTCCTAAGTGGTACCACAGATATGTTCTCTATAAGAGATATGTGGCATTTAAGCTGAAATGGAACATTCGATTCAGAAACTGGTCATTTAACGATGAACGTCCATGATACCCTTTGACAGTTTGGTTTCGTTTGAAAGGCCATGAAAAGTGCTGTGTTTGAGTTTCATGGTCTGCAAGTCCTATGTACTGAGATATTCTTATTCAACAATGTCAATGTAAATACAGTTCCTCATTCATTGGCTTTTTTGAATTTTTGGTTTGATTGGTTGGTGTGGCGGATCTGATAACATCACTACCCACCACAAAAGTACCATCCCATGTGGGAGACTGGGGTTCGATTCCCAGTCTGGGTAACTACGCTGCGCTACACCAATAAGAGTCCTTGGGCAAGACTCCTAACTCTACACTGGCTTACCTGTAATATGACTAACCTTGTAAGTCGCTTTGCAAACGAGCGTCAGCTAAATGCCATAAATGTAAATATAATGTAAATGATTGAAAATGACAAATGAAGGGTGCCAAATGATCCTAATAATCCTGAGCTCCTGACCACTTACTGCACTCCCCAAAGGTCACCTTATTTCGACTGACATGAGGGCAAATTGTACGTTGCTGTTTTTAAGGAATTCAGAGACATAAAAGCAAACCAAGAAAGGTCAGCATGCATTGGCTTAACATTATACACCAGTGTTGTCAGAAAAGCCCAATTTGCTGTATTTATAATTAAGAGCTTGATGGTTCAAGACAAGTGTCCTGTAAAGACACATTATTCAGCTCTGTTATTGTAGGAGGCTACAGTGGGTAAGGATCAAATGGTAAAGGTGCTTCAATATAAGCTCAAAAAGAAAGAGGGGCACAATGTACAATGCATGTTAAAGCATTAAACCAGTGAAATGTGATGTAGTGTCGGTAACATTCAAATCTGCCCCATAGTAGCTGGTGTGAGTACATGTCCACATTAGTTATAGTAAAATATGTTGTACTTTATGAAAGAAGCTCCATTTTACCATTCTATTTTGAATGATTTTCAGTGCATGAGTGCACATTCAGACCTTTCATGAAATTGGTAATATGCTATGGTGTAGCAGGTAACATCACTGGCCTCCACATTGCAGGCTGCTGGTTGATTTCTTGCACAGATAAGCGCACCAACCTCAAACAAGACTCAAAATGTACAACAGTGACAGCATTGAGAGATCATGTTCAATGTTTACCTTGGGAACTGAAAGGTTAACCTCTCCAGTCATTTAGTTTGTAGGACAGTGACATGACACCATTAATGCAGACTCCGTTACACTGTTACACAAAAATGGTTGACTTTGTTACACTGTTAACTCCTCTGATTAAAATTAACAGTGCTAACATGTCTCAGAGGTGGTATAATGAGGTCATGTCACATAGAAAGGTCGTAAAGCTGCTAAAACTATGGCACATATGGCCTAGTACAAATGCCAGAGATGAATAAAGCCTGAAGGACCAGTTTCACTAAAGCAAGTGGCACATGTTGAAACTGGTAGCACGTGCACTTTCAGCTACATGAATATTTATGACAAAATGATACACAGCTAAGCACTCAGATGCCCCCATAATGTAAATTCTATGCGTAATGCATTTTTCATGTATACTTTATATTTTTTCATAAAAGCAGCCGGACCCATCTAAAATTTTATCTGAGAATATTTGGCTCATGTTCTATGTGTTTAGCGCAAAGTGTTTCCATAATGTTGCACGTTAGCATGCTCTAAAAATGTTATCATGTAACAGAACATCTGTGATCTTTACAGCATCCACTAAAGGTTAGAAAACAATTAACATGTAGGTTTTTAGGAACGTTATTTTAAATGATAAACGTTTTGGAGCATTCCATTAAAAGGTGTTCCTTAAAATGATATTAGAACCAGTGTAACGTTGGACACACTCATACTAATAGTCCCTGCCAGTTGGGGTTTCAGAGTTACATTTTTGTGCCCCCCCACCAATCAGAGTGAAGTAGGTTGCAAGGGAAATGAAAGTGAAAGTTAATTTGGGCCTAGCCGTTGGTAGAAACTCAACTAGAATTAGAGGCATGCTGATCAAAACTGATTTGAAGTACAGCTACACTTCTTTATGTAGTTAAGCTACTCCCCTTTTCACTACACCCATTTCCATGTTATCCTACATATCATTTTGTAAAAACACTGCACCTTTTTGTTGCTATGGTGCACCCCTTTTTGTATAGCTTAAGTGTGGTTAAACTACATCTCTTTTCGTGGTTGGGTTCCACCTCTTTTTTGTTCACTACACCCGTTTTCTCTTTTCACTCTTTTCATAGATACGCTGCACACCTTTTCATTGTAATGGAAAAGCCTCTTTTCATGGCTGCGCTACTCCAGCATTCAGTTCCGTGGTTATGCTAAACCCCTTATTCATGGTCACCCTACATTGCCTTTTGTGGTCACGCAACATTCGTTTCCATGGTTAGTCCAGTAACAAATCGCAGCATTGTTGGGCGAGTGCTATTAGAGTGCAGAAGTACACACAAAGTCACTTGTTTGATCCATTACAAACCGCTGAGCAGATCAAATAAAGATGCAAGGCTATTTTGAATCATGCATTAGCAGCTAGGTAGTGAACTTAGCTGCCATTAACCTTAGAGTTAGCTGTTGCCAAACAGAACTGTGCTATGTACCCACACTCTTCTTAATACTACAGCCTGGCATTTTACTGCTCTGCATTCTTCTTATTTTTTCTGATCTATTTTTCCTTCATATGTTATCTGTTTCACACACACACACACACACACACACACACACACACACACACACACACACACACACACTTGCATGAAAAAGATGATCACCAAGCGTGTCCTCAAATTCCTGGCCATAAGCTGCTACAGTCTGTGACAGGGCCTCCATAAAGCAGCGCATTGCATTTTGCAAACCAATCTCCGCTTGCCCCCCCCCGTCAGCCCATTTGCTCCACTTTACTGAGCAATCGCTGGGACAAAATGACTGACCTTTGAGTTTATAGACCATTAGGGCGAGTGGCGAAAAAAAATGTCATCATAAGATTCCTCTTACCGATGCGGATAAAAACCATGCCCTCGAAGACTATGGTCTCTGTGGAGGGAACTGTTAAGAGTGTGTTTGTGTGTTGGTTTTCGGCCATTTCCGGCCCAAGAAAACGTACCGACGTTGGGGTGAAACTAGAAACTAAAAAATGAAAACGATTGTTGATTGAGTTAAGTTTTGAAAAGTATTGCATATTTTTATATAATACATTTATGAAACATGACATGTTAGGGCTTATGTGTATATATATACAGCGACCGGCCACTTCATTAACTACACCTCCTCGTATATAGTCTCAGTGTCCATTTTATCAGTCCATCTGTTTCTCTGCATAAACTCCTTTCACCCTGTTGTTGTGGTGGTGGTATGGTTTTGGTCCTTGGTATCAGCATCCCCATCAGTGAAAATGATGCTGCCTTTAAGTGCTAGTACAAGTGCCAACATTTATGCAGTATTGGTCTTGGTACAACCCTACAGCCTTCAGAATTAAAGCTGACATGAAGCACTTCAGTCGCATTCATTATGTTGGTGTACAGAGTCAACGGACTTGACTGTATACTGTATAGGGCATCTGACCCCCTCAGCCTGACATTGTATAAAAACAAGTGGGTGTGTGTAAGCGTGTGGACAGATATTGTGACAAAATGTGAACTTTTCATGCTTCATAAAGAACTTTTAAAAATATATAGCTTATGATGGACAAATTGACAAAGAAAAACAAAGCAATATCCGATAGATGTGCTTGGTTGGGCAAGCTGAGAGCAAGGCCGGTTTATAAAATGCTAGAGTCTCCCTGGGGGCCGACGACTCCTGCTTATCGCCAGTGTCAAATCCATCATCTCCTCTCTTATCTTTCATTACTGTAAAAATGGCATTTTGGCTCAACTCTCTGTGTAATAAGAAAAAATGAACACAGCCATCAGTTGTGTGGGAAGGCGAATTAGTACCGAACACCGCTTCACTGCTACTAAGAGGGAACTCCATTAATGAGCTCGTCCAATCAGAGACCACCTGTTTCTTCTGGTAATTAGCCGTTTGAGTGCCCGGTTAGACCCCTAGACTGGCCGACTCAGTCTTGCTCACTCTAACCGCTTGCTGCAGGGATAATTACTTCTCCTCACACAGGATCTGCAGTAGAAATGAAGCTGAGCAGATATTCACTTTACTAATTAGTTGCTTTAAAATCAGTGGTTTTAAAGTAACTCATTAGGACACGCACGATCCATGCTCTCGCACTGAAACGCCAGATTTTCAGATCCACCTACCTTGTACCTACACTAATTGGCCAGTTTATCAGAAACTCATACCGTATAGGTGCACCTTGTAGGCTACTGTTGCTTCACTGTAGCCCATTTATTGTGGCACAGTTTATAAGCCTCTGCTACCGTGCTTACATGTAGTGGAAATAAACCACCATAGGACCATTCTCAACACACTGACATGGCAAAGCATCTGGGTGCATGTGTGTGTGTGTGTGTGTGTGTGTGTGTGTGTGTGTGTGTGTGTAATTTAACTTTTTTAAAGTTTTTTATTTTATTTAAAAGTAACACAAGGGCCTTAACAACTATAAGCCACAGGCTGGGAGTGAATTAGTAAGGTCCTGAAGCCATGCTGGTTGCCATGATAGACTGATAGGCCACACGTGTGGTTTGCATGGATGATTTGATCAATTCTGGAAGAGTTTGTTAATGTTGCTTAAATAGGAATGATTATTGGACTGTGGAAGCTTATATATTTATATAATATTAAATATTCCATGGTAAATTTGTGCCAGAAATGTGTGCATCAAATTATATACATCAATGATGTCTTACAAGGTAACTTTGTAACTCTGTAAATCCATTAATAGTCACTGTATTGCATTTCATGCATTATGCAATTATATAAAGCAACATACACTCTGTTGATTATTTTAGGAAACAAATTAAAGGTTTGACCGACAGAATTAGATATATTTAGAGAAGAAATTGAGATATCTTGTTTAGATTAAGAGTAAATAAGAATATAAGCAATTAATAAGAATGTAAGCATGCTGTGAGCAATTAATTGCCAAAACAATCTGGACATATATGTTACAAAACAAAACTCAAATATGCAAAAGTATCCTTTTTTTGCAGAAGGTCAAATGAACACTCAATTTTCATAGAACTAGAACTTTCCTGCCCTTATTTGATGGTTTGGGCTTTACAGGCTAATGAGTTTTATTTGTCCTTTGTTGTAAGGTAGGTGTTTCTAATATAAAGGCCAGTGGGAGGGATCAATGCTGAGATCGCATTTTACACATCTCGATGAAAGAAACTGACATGATACACCACACTGCCACAAGTATTCGCTCGTCTGCCTTCACACACATGCGAACTTGAGTCACATCCCATTCTTAATCCATAGGGTTTAATATTGTCAGCCCACCCTATATAGCTATAACAGCTTCAGCTCCTCTGGGAAGGCTTTCCACAAGGTTTAGATATGTGTTTATGGGAATATTTGACCATTCTTTCAGAAGCTCATTCGTGAGGTCAGACACTGGTGTTGGGCAAGAAGGCCTGGCTCGCAGTCTCCGCTCTCATTTATCCCAGAGGTGTTCTTTCGGGTTAAGGTCAGGACAGTCAAGTTCTTCTGCACCAAGCTTGCTCATCCATGTCTTTATGGACCTTGCTTTGTGCACTGGTCCGTCATGTTGTTGTTGGAACAGGAAGAGGCCATCCCCAAACTGTTTCCACAAAGTTGGGAGCATGAAATTCTCCACAGTCTCTTGGTCTGCTGAAGCATTAGGAGTTCCTTTCACCACCCCACCCCATAATTCCCTCTCCACCAAACTTTTCACTTGGTACAATGCAGTCAGACAAGTACCGTTCTACTGGCAACCCCCAAACCCAGACTCGTCTATTCGATTTCCAGATGGAGAAGCTTGATTCGTCACTCCAGACATCACATCTCTACTGCTCTAAGGTCAAGAGGTGATGTGCTTTACCCAACTGTATTCAACACTTTGGCTACATTCGACACAAGGCTTGGATGCCACTGCTAGACCTCAGTATCCGCTTGTAGAAGCAGTCTGCATGCCGAGGTGTTTGGTTTTACACGCCTGTAGCCATGGAAGTGATTGGAACACCTGAATTCAATGATTTGAGTGGGTGAGTGAATACTTTTGGCCATATAGTGTATATAGAATGGATTGAATATATGTAGTTGCACTCATCTAGAGCCTAGTAAAATTTTCATACGATAATTGTATGAAGTCCTAACAGGTTTTAAGCTGCCAAGAAAACCCCCGAAGAAGATGAAAGAAGGTGAAGAAGCATGTTTCAGTGTGGTATCACACTACTGTTTAATGCTAATTCATTGTGCAGTGATGGTGTAAATCACTGTAGGAATAATATCTTAATATATAATAATCTTAATAATCTTGGGAGATGTTGCAAAAAAGATCCTATTATTCCTGGTTATAAAAAAAAGCTCATTCGATTTTAATGCTACCTTGATTAGGAAAGTTCATTAGCTTTAGCTTCCCCTTCCTTATTCTTGTGCTTTTCTTCTGTAGGGTTATTAGAAGACCTACATGACGGATACTAATGTGAAATACTGTGTATGTACAAGACTCTAGCCACATAATTCCTAATTGTGGTCTTTTGCAAATTCTTGTTAAGGGGGATTCTGGAGTTTGCATTACTGTATTTTTCAAGCTGTATTACCTTCAACATTAAACAGCTTTTTTTTATAGTGCATGTTTATTATTTCATTTATTTGTTTTTAAGTGCATAGAACTGATTTTCTTTCTTCACAGTTTTCAGAGCTGTTTGTAAATGGTTTGGAACACTGACCGTATGCCACAGTGACCCCACAGTGCTCTATGTATTTCTTTTTCTTTCTTAGCGTTAGTACTTTGAAGCCCTACAAAGGCTACTACAGACAATTTAATAGATATTTATTGTTGTGTGTTTGTGTTGCCACATGTGAATTAGGAACCCTTTTCAATAACATATTTTCAATAACATAAGAAAATGCAATTAATTTTTCCCATTGCCATGCCTGCAAGACAAATTTAAAGGAGCAATATGTAAAATGTCCCTTCTCTCTTCTCTTTACTTCTTCCTTTCATTCATTAACCATTCTGAAGAATCTTTGCATGTTTGACTTACAACTTCCTCGCCATGACCTCCAGCATCTCCAATGGTGGAAATATTAACTCTTGTCCTGCTATTTTTGTCACTTGTTTTCTTTGCTATCAAACATGTAAAAGGACTCACTATTGCCTTTTCAAGGCTGGTGCTAGCTGGTGGTAGTATGCTAATGTAGCAGGGTTGTTGTGTATTTGCCCTCCCTGAGTGGTTCTCGCACGGAGAAACTGTGCGTGAGTACTTTAAATTGCTGGGCGGTCCAGTTTGATTTGTCATTAAGTCATGATTAATTTGTTTCATTTGCCCCTAGTGGTGCTGAGCAACCTTGTTATGGGGGGGAATCTGTCTCTTTGGTGTGTGTGAAGTGTTTGTTGTAACTATTGGTCCCCCCTTCCACCACCTGCTGTATTGTTGTTAATTCTTTTATTTCTTTTCAGACAGGAGCTTTGGGCTAGAGCAGACGGAATTGGGTGTGTAACCCCTCTCACCAGCCCTGTAGTTAGAGCACTTTTGGGTGTCATTGAGGTGTGCCGCGTGGTCACGTGTGGTGTGTAGTGTGAAAGGCTCCCGTAATCCCCTAGTACCCCTCCGTCGTGGTAAGCCCTCAGCTCGGTCCTTTCTTGTGTTTGTTTTTATTCAACTATATCTGAATCCATGGAGTCTTAAAATGAATTTTATGTGTTTGTCTTCTAGTAATTGTTAATAAATTAAGTGTGGGAAGTACGTCTCTGGTCTCATGTGTGTTCGAACCTGTTTTGCCTTTTCCTGGTTTGTAGAACCTGTTATTTCCTAGAGGTGAAATTCCTCTAGGTGGCGTAGTCGTATTTATCACCTTTCCCCGCCCCTGCCACACTAACTTTAGAGGATATCTTCTAAACTTTTATTTCCACACATTCTGATTATAAATTTAATTCAGTATGGAATGTTTCAAACTAGCGATACTACGTATTAGTTACATCATCTTCCATATTGCTCCTTTAAGGCAAGCGTAAATGCATACAGACATGAAAATACATAGGTTTCATTCCACAGACTAGCTTTACCATCTGAAATGTGAAGAGCGGAATTCTGAGCAGGTCAAAAAAGGCAACTCACTTTTTTGACGTGCGTTCTATATGTCATGTAGTTGCAGTGTCACTAATTGCGAAGCTGTCACCCTCGCCTGCAGAACAGCATTCTTTTAGGTTTTGATGGACACATAAAGGCTTATTGGCTTGGGGAAAAAAAGTGTAAAAGAAAAAATATGCCAGAAATCTGTAACATTAGACAGAGCTCTGTATACCGTTCTGTCTGTCTTCCTGCTTTGAATTCATGTTTGCGGTTGCCCCTTATTTGCTATAGTTCACGCTGCAATTTGATGATTCAGTGACATGAGTGCTTGCTGATAATTACCTGACATTTGTTGCTTTAGTTTCTACCCCAGTTCCTTCTCTTGTTCTCGTTCTTTTTCTCTCTCTCCTAATGGTACATAAATGGTCCGGGTACACTGTGATATATCTGCTCTGTTCTGCTACAGCCCCGCGTGGCTGAGTGTTGGACTCTTTGTTAGCTGATAAGGCAATTACGCCATTTAAGTAGTGCTATCCGTATATTCAAGAGTCGTGATAAAGTACTTTAATAATGCATGTTTCAGAACAGATAGTTCCTCGCCCTTGGTTCTGACTAGCTGGCACACTTTCAAAGCAAAAGCCAAGTTGCACTCTCTGAAATGCACACTGTACATTATTAAATATCAGCGCGCTGGCCAATGGATCTGCCTCGCCTGTCGCCTTGCTGGTGTTGGCAGCTGGCTTTATGATACATAGCGTGATTTGCAGATTTGCTCTCAAAGTATCAGCACTCAGAATTACCATTTCAAAGTGCGTATTTTTCAGAGGGCTTCAGGATATACTGTTGGCAACTGTTGCATGTAATATTGGCCTTGGCAGTGCTGATTCCACAGAGGGCTACAATATGAAAATTACTGTTAAATTATTATTTATGTTTTAATGACAGAAAAGGCTTAAAAAGAACACAGCGTGCAATTCTGGGTCGACAAGAATCATGTGCATCTATTCATTATCACTTTTTAAAAGCATTTTCAGCTTAAAAGCACCTAAACATGTTATTAGTACAACCACACATTAACACACTGTTGAAATTTGACATGCATGTGGTGCAGGTGGTTGCTATGCTATTATGGTATCCTAGGTGGTTGCTAAGGTGTTGCTAGGCCATTGCTATGGCATTCTAAGTGGTTGCCAGGACATTGTTTTGGCATCCCAGGTGGTTACTTTGCCATTGCTATGGTATGCTCTGTGTTGCTTGGCCATTGCTAGGCGTCCCAAGTGGTTGCTAAGAAGTACCCATGCCATTGGCTGTGGTATCACATGTGGCTGCTAGGGCTTTGCTAGAGCTTCCTAGTTGATTGCTAAGGGTTGATGGGCCATTGCTGTGTCATCCCAGGTGGTTGATGGGCCATTGCTATGGCATCCTAGGTGGTTGGTAGAGTGTTGTTATACTATTGCCATGGTTTCTAGATGTTGCCAGGTCTATGACTGTAGTTTCCAAGGTATTCTTAGTGGTTGCTAAGGTATTGCCAGGCCAATGGCTTTGGTATAGTAGGCGGCTGCTAGACCATTGCTATAGTATCCAAGGTGGTTGCTAAGGTGTTGGCAGGCTAATGGCTATGGTATCCTAGGTGGCTAATAATGTTAACCTAAAGTGGTATAGACTGTAGCAGGTTTGCTGCTACGAGAAGGTCCAGCAGTGTTTCTCCATGCTGCTCCAGGAGGCTTACTGCTTTTCACATTGTAGTGTTTTCCTGCTCTCAACACACCTAATCCAACTAATCAGTCCATAAATTAGCCCCTACTGACCTGAAGTGGACATATTAAAGGTTGGAAATCCCTAAACCATGCAGGGCAGTGGGCAGGCCAAGCAGGACACCAGCTGCTTCTTGTTTTCTAAATTTTCTGAATTTTACATTTAAAAACATCAGCCAATGGCTGAACAGTGATTGGAATTCCACCTTTGGGAAATATAAGTGACATTTGAAATGCCAAACAATTCATAATTCTCTAAAAAATAACCTCCTCTCCAATTTTTGCTCCGCTCACAAACAAAAGCAAGATTAGGTTCATTTATGATGAGATTTTGCAAAGTGATCAGGACACACACACACACACACACACACACACACACACACACACACACACACACACACACACACTCATTTGGGACTTGACCTTTTCATTACAGCCATCCATCAGACCACCTGTCAATCTCTTTCTGCCTCTCTCTCTCTCTCTCTCTCTCTCTCTCTCTCTCTCTCTCTCTCTCTCTCTCTCTCTCTCTCTCTCTCTCTCTCTCTCTCTCTCTCACACACACTCTTTATCTGTGTTTGTCTCTCTGTCTGCTTATCTTCATTTTTTTAAAAAAAAATCTTTTGTCTTTATGGCTCTCTGTCTGCTTTTATCTCTCTCCCTATCTCTCATGCGATGTTTTACATTTTAAGTCTGTATCTGTCTCTCTGTCTGTTTGCCCTTCTCTCTCATCTATTAATCGAATATCTATCTATTGTTTTCTTTTTTAAGTCTATATCTCCCTCTTCCACTCTCTCTCTCTCTCTTTCTGGTTTTATACTGATATTGGGATTAGGGCTTCCACAGTTACTCAACTCACCTAATTTAAAAACTCGATTAAATTGATCTTCTGGATTAATCTGCAGTGATCAGGCAGTCTGTATGATGGTAATGCTTATTTTCGAATAAATATGATCTGCTTCTGCTGTCTCTTACAGTAGGAAACAAAAACATTCTAAATGCCTCTTCTGCCACTGAGTGTTGTGTTTTTAAACCAGTCTATCTTATTAATGGCTTTGTGGTGCTCTCCAGGGAATATCTGGAATGTTAGAGGGACTGTGCTGGTGTGTTATTGCACATTTGTGTGCTTATTAAATGTACATTGCTATATTATACTTACTAGAGTTACTTCAGAGTGAATACAGCTTTAGCGTGTTGCTAGGCAGTTGAAAACATATTCCAGTTGGTTGCTAGATGGTTGCTATGGCATTCATTGTAAATGCAAAAGTGTTGCTATACAGTTGCTATCGTATCGCATCATTCTGTTGTGTTATCCAATGTGATTTACTAAGGTGTTAGGTGGTGGTTCTGGTATACCAAGTGGTTGCTAGTTGTTGGTAGGTAGTTGCTATGATATCTCAGGTGGTAACTATGCTGTAGCTAGGGAGTTGGTGTGGTATAGCAAGTATTTGCTATGGTGTTGTTAGGCTGCTGCTACAGTATGCCAGGTAGCTGCAATGACATTGCTAGGCAATTGCTACAGTGTCTCAGGTGGTTACGGTGGTGTTGCAAGGTGGTGACCTTGGAAGTGGTTGGAAAGATGTTGCTAGGTGGTTGCTATGGTGGTGTTATGGTGTCACTAGGCTGTTGCCATGGTATTCAAGGTGTCTGCTATGGTGTTACTAGATGGTTGTTGTGATATCCCAGGTGGTTGCTAAGGTGTTGCTAGGTGGTTACTATAGTATGAGAGTTGTTTACTGAGTGCTATATGTTACTAAATAGGAGTGTCCTCCTGCAGTCTCTGAACCTGAAGTGTTGAGTTATACTGTGCAGTATATGAAGGGCCAGCAGTCTATGTAAGGCAAAGCTGAAGGCAGGTTTGATATGTGTGTGAAATAGCGTGGGGAAGGATATTAGCTTGGTTAGATGAGCTCAGTGGTAGGTTGATGGTTATCTGAGATGTAAGATGGAGAAGACTGGCAGGGCCGGGTGGAGATAAAATGAAGGAAAAGCAGTTTTTGTGTGTGCATTTGTGTGCGCGCGGGCGTATTGAGCTCTTTATTATTTCAGATGGAGTCATGTTGTGAAGTTCAGATGGGGAAGAGTGGATTGGAGTGAGTGTGAAACGGTAAGGGGTAGAGGCAGATTTGCTGGGTAATTGAGTGTTTAATCCCATCAAAGTCGGAGCTGTGCCGACCGCCTCTCTGCCTAATCTGAGAGTAATTACATATCCCCCCGACTCCGCCTAACACACACACACACACACACACACACACACACACACACACACACGCTCTGAGAACATCTCACATACCCTCTCGCACTACCACTTACCCTCACTTCCAGTGTATTCTTAAAGTGATGATTCAGCCCAAAATCAAATTCACAAGATTTTCCCAAATGCACTCGATAAGCAAAAACATGTTTTGTGTCTGAAGTTTGGGAGTGCTGGAGCCAGTGCTCACTGGTCGGAGGACAGGAAACACTCTGGACAGGAACACTAGAATCAGCTCTCCTCACAATGATGATGATGGTGATGATGATGATGATGATGGTGGTAGTGATGATAATGAGGTTGATTATGATCATGGTAGTAATATTAAAATTATTATTATTAATACTAATAATAACAATAATATTATTAACAATAATAAACCTTCTGCTTCTATGTCATTGGGTTATTATGCTCAGTCAAAAATACATTCAGGAATTCATTCCGCAATGCAGGAGCCGAAATCATCTTCACTATTATTTTATGGCTCGTCTGTCATTTTAAACAGCGGCTCGTGCTGCAGGAATGCTATGAGCCTGTAAAGAGTTTGAAATAGGCTGATTATGCTGACAGTTCGTGCCGACGAGCTGTTGGAAGAGGAGGCCCTGTTGATGAATATCCCTGTTTCATCATAAAGTGCCTTCCCACCAGCAGTGAACTGAGCCAGGTTCGCTTGTAAGCAGATCGAGAGCCGTGTGTGTTTTTGCCAGACCACTGTTCAGCTGTTTGGTGCTGACTCTAGTAGATGTAGTGTGGATTCAGTTGCGTGGAAATGGTAGCAAACTGCAGAGAAAAAGTTGCTAAGGCCAAAAAATAACTGTTTAAGGTCCCAAAACTGCTCCATCATGTGGCTAGCTGTCTGCATTGCACACCCTCAGCTGTTTCTCAAACTGATGGTGTTTAGATAGCTTGCTACTGTACCCCTTTCATTTTGTACATCCCTATCAAAGATGCCTTAGAATACATTTATTTCAGTAGTTTAAGTAGCCCGGTGTCTGCATAGGAGTTAAATTACTTTGGTTGGGGATAAAAATGCAGTTTTACCAGCTTATGTTTTGGTTCTAGAATGAAATGAGCTGAGCTCCTGAAATATCTGATGAGCTCTGCTCCTACAGTGAGACACCATGTCGAAATAGACATTAGCTGGGATATATAACAAACCTCTGTACAAGTAATCTAGGTTGTTACTTTCCATTCCCATTTCCAAGATACTGAACTGTCAGTGGACATGATTGATGTTTATCTTTAAACAAGGATGAAACTGGCTTCCTATTTCCCCAGCTTCTTAATGGAATGTTCCATTTCACCTTAAATGCTACAGCTTGTACAGGGTATGCTAGCTATGCTAATGTTAATTATTTGAGGTGTGTTTACTGGCTTTTAATCTCAACATCAACACAAAGTTAACCAAAGTTAAACCCAACTAAAATGTTACTCGCTTGAGTAGTAGAGCTACCTACTGCTTTAGTCTCTTCAGTGTCAAAAGCTGCTTGATCATGTCAAATTTGAGAAACTGTCTGGAGTAATATGCACAAAAGGCAAATGAACAACTCGTTGTCCAGGATCTTGTTAAAGATGTGGAAGCTGATGTCAGCTTCCTATTCGCCAGCTTGTTTTGTGAATTTTCCATTCCACCTTAAATGATGCTGCAGTTACACATTCAGCCCCTATACAAGCTATAGAAGACACTGTCAAACATTAAGAAACTGTCAAATTGTAATCATAAGATGAAAGTGGCTGCCAACTTGACACAATCCCCTAGGCCATACAGTTACAATTGAGAAAGCGGTGCAATAACACTGTCAGGCAACTGGATGTCAGGAAATGATACTTTGTGCGAGTTAAGGCAAATGAACATTTACAAAGATTGTGGGGAATATTCAAACCTGCCTTTTTACTTTCACATTCACAGACTGTAACACATCTACAATTTATAGTTCACAAGTAAGATAAAGATTTCATGGCACACTATCTGATTATGGTTCTGGGAGCAGTGCAACAAAACCGTCAAGAGTTAGCAACCTGAGCAACCCTACTTGTGAAAGCTGATCTGAATGAATGAAAAGTACAAAATGCATGCGAAATGCAAATGCATATATAAAAATGGAACCCAAATTACTCACCTGCTTTTGATGTTTTCATATTAATGACATTCAAAAGCTAATATGTATTATGGCTTGGATACATTAAGGCTTAGATCTAACTGCATAATCCAACCACTTATATTTTAGATCAAGTTTATCTCCAATCATTTATACTTAGATGTAAAACCAGAGAAAAATAAACAAATAAAAGTCTAACATGCTTCTCTGGAGACTCCAGTTGCCGAAACCAAAGATTCAGCAATGTAAAAGTACTGTCCAGCTCTACGCTCAAACTGAAGTGGGTCTAATCAGTGCTATATCTGTGCTTAAATGTTTTAAATGAAGGTAACAATTCATGGGTAAACAAGTAAGGGCGACTAGTCCGCAGCTATTAAACATTTTAGTGCAAACGCTTTAGGGCTATTATTGGTTTTGGCCTATTATTGAGTGCTTTAGAAACCTTTTGTAACATAAGAGACTGTAAAAAAAAAAATCAATTGAAAAATTTCACACAGCTGATCTATCAACGTCTTTTAATACACTGCCAAAGTCCTTATCAGGGCCTGAGCCTTTTCTTGCTTCAACCTGTTGGAAAAGCCTCTTAGCACTGTCCACACAAGGCCTGGTCCTTTCTTTATACTATTTATTTCAGCAGGAAAAACATTGGTATTAAATCTTGAATAAAATAACATTGAGCTCATCAGTAGAGCATGTATCTGAATTAAAACCATCACAATTAACTCCTTTGAAGTGTTTCACACTCAATCCAACATTTTTTTTTTTTTATTAATACCACCTCAATATTTCTTTCTTAACTTGTCCTTCTTCATTACTAGTCTCACAGCTTTTTCAATTTCCCTCACTTCATTGACCTTGCCATCGCTGTAAGCCTTTCTCGTGTTGTACAAAAGGATCTTTAATTTATGAGAGTTCCAGGGTTTGGTATTATGAAATACCCATATTCTCCTATACAGGATCACTTTATATGAGCAATTCATAAAAAGCTAACATAGTCATAGACCCCTTTAGAGAGATGATCAATATAGGCCATAGCCTCCTGAAAGACTGACTAGTGTGTACAATCAAAGCCCATATTCTTCCTTGGGCCAAATGTGGACACAGTATCATTGTGCCTTTCTCTCTGTAAAACATACAGCATCAGTGTAAAGTAAGAAGACGTGGGGAAACATGGCGCTTTAGATGCTGTAGAAGCTTTTTTTTTTATTGAACACAACAACAATGTACGCCACCACCAAGTCCTATTGAACTGTTAGCAAGCAGGTCATCAGCAGCCACACACTTTAACAGGGTGGTAGGCACCAACACTGCAACATCACTACTAGTATTTCAGTTATTTACATGTTCACTATGGTCTCTTGCTGCTGTCAGGTCACTACTATGGCCACAGGACACAAAGAAAATAGTACACTGTACCCGCTTGTTAAGAGTGAGCTATTAAATGTCACATCCTGGAAAAAGAAAAAGTTTGGAGCTACTGAGCTTTAACCTTAGCATGCACTGACAAAAGCCAGACTAGTTATTTCCAAATGCCTCTAATTATGTTGGGTTTTATGAAAACACGTTTACATGTCTCTGTTGTTAAGCTTGTCAGTCAGACAGCTACCTAGGTAGCTAGGTAACAGGTAGCTAACAACTGAAATGCAGTGAACCGTGTAAAACACAGAGTAGATATAGAGGGTGTCTGCAATGGGCCTCTTTGGCTTTTGCCAGTGATTGTTAACAATAGCTAAGTTAGCCTGCTAGCCAACAATAGAAACTGGCACCAAACCTCCTCCTCCATTTCCCATGACAACAAAAGCAGTCGAATGACAATTGAGTAGTTTTGGACTCTGATCTGTTCAAACAACCGGGAGCACAGCACTGCAGCATGCTGAACAGACAAGAATATCAGCCAATGCGGTAGAAGCTTGGACTGGAACGTCTTAGTAAGTGTATAGGATTTGAAAGAGGCTTTTGGACCTCTTTTTAACCCTTGATGGTGACTCACTAAAAAAGGAAGTGACCATGAAAAGGCTGACCATGAAAAGGCTTGATTTTGAGGGAGGGATTAGACACATTTTTAGAATGTCATTGTGAAGCATGAAAGATCTTATAAAGAGCTCGTTGTTCCTAAATGTTCTGAAATGTCATTGTGGCACGGCAGAGATACGACAAATAAATAATTAAAAAAAAAAAGTAATTACTGGATATTGTACAAAAATCAAGATGCGTCAATGAACACTCACTTGACCCACTTAAAAGGCGTTTCTGTACAGTAAAGCCCACATACGATCAATTGTTAACCTTAGCTTCTCATATAACGCTGGATAAAAACAGGTTAGCAGTGGTGAGAGTGTGCAGAAGAAGTGAGGAGAACAGTCCGTGAGCCTGTTTCATTGACAGCCTCTTGATGGAAGTGCTAAATTGCCCCAGCAGGCTTAGTACTGCTGTAAATCAGCGCCTATTCTGCAGAGAAAGAACGAGAAAGCACGTTTAGTGCTTGGGCTAAAGGCTGAGTGCTAGGCCAGTAAATAATATGTTAATGGTGATGGTTTTATTTCTCTACACAGCCATCAGTCAAGCAGGAGCAGCGGCAGATAAAGAGAAGAGAGAAAAATGTGTGTGTGAGAGAGTGAGTGCGTACGTTTGTGTGAGATTTTATAAATCAGTGTGTGTTTTTCCATGGGTGCAAATCAGTGTTTGTCAGGATCTAACTCTCATGCCCCTAGCATGCACATATATAAGGCCAGGGTGATAGGGTGATGTAATTAGATACCTGTGATGACTGACAAGTGATCTGATAATTCTTCCAAGCTGATAATCACTGTGTCAGAACAGAGAATTAGAAGAGACTAATTCAGTTTTAAAGAGTTCCTAATGTGAAAGTAATTGATTAATCAGGCTCATGAATATGAATACCAGAAAGTATGACATACCATTTGACTATTATTATTAGCATTTCCCATACAGCTTCACTATATTGCTAGATCAGATGAGTTGCATGTAAGTATTAGCATGCAAATTGTGTTTAAGATTTTGAACCCAGGTCAGCAGGATCCCATACAACTTTGTACAGTATGCCTGCATGTGTAAAAGTGCATGTATCAGTATAAGTTCATCCCAAAATGAACTAAATTCATCAACAGAATGTGAATAACAGTTTAGACAATATGTCAAAGATGTTAGCATGCTAACCAGCTAGCTCAGGCCCATCCTGTTTCATAATACCACTTTGCACCCCAAAAGGTGACAGTGAGTCACTGCAGTATTGAATTGAGTCAGTCCAACACGAGAGGACGAAGACGTAGCTGGCCTCCCAGCTATCCTAACCTTTTATCAATCATGTTGAAGGTGCTGCTCCTGGTTAGATTATTTAAAGACAGGTAGCCAATGAAAGGAAGGGTAAACACAGTGATGGCTGGAACTCTTGGCAACCAATCATTATAATGACCACCGCTGCCCACTCTCAGCAATTTTCCACATTCAGCAGCGAACAAAAGAAGAAATATAAATAGGATCAAAACAAGAGTTAACACTGGGATTACTTTCCACCGCTGTAAACTCTCTTGGCGAGGAAAAAGTCTGAGGCTGGACTTGTTTTCTTCTAGACTGCCAAAGAGTAAAGAGGGAGAAGGAAGGACTGTGTATTTCCTTTTTCTTAGGATAAGTGTTTCCACCATACCATCTGGTGATGTGTTGCTTCCTTTGTGTCTGGAGCATGATTTGGTCAGCTTTTGTAATCTTACAAACTGATCATTTAAGGGACGCATACAATTATAAACATGTACAATTATACAACCAACCCACCTGGACACATACTGCTATATATACATCAGTTGGGAAGTATTCAGAGAAGACCTAGTGGTTTATGTAACAGTATTATCTTTCTCAGACGGTCAGCACATATTGTAATACAAATTTTTTTTTTTGTCACATTTTGGTACAGCCAAACAAGCCCCCCCGAAGTTAGGACTACAGGAACTAATCTGAAGACCTCACTCGTGAGATATAACTTGACCAATGACCGATTAGATTTTGATTTACAATAAGTGGGACCAGTTTCCTGAGAAAAATTCCACTGTAGGCCACAGGGTGAATGAGAGCCGTACACTAACCTGATCTGTGGAATGTGGAAAAGTAATGGCAGCTGTATGCCAGGACACTTACTAAAAAGTAAAGATGCAAGGAAAATCTATTTTGTGTTTGTTTGTTACAAGCTTCAAAGAAAAGTCTTTTGCACATTTGCAGAAATCCCTGTTTTAATATTGTTATTGAACAAATAAAAAAAAAAAAGCTCATGTTAAATGTTAAGTTGGTTAAGCACTGGGGGCAGTGGTGGACTAGAGGTTAGGGAACCAGCCTTTCAATCCCCTGAACCAACGTCTAAAGTGCAGGGCACCCGTCACCCAACTGCTCCCCAGGGCGTAGTGGATAGGGCTCCCCAATGTCCTGGGTGTGACTTTTAGTGTGTGCGGTTCACTAGTATGTGTTCATGTGGGTGCTTCACAGCACGGATGGGTTAAATGCAAAAGATAAATTCATTCGTGTACAAGCACAAATGGTCATTGGTTCCAAGTTGTAATTCTAACATGCTATTAGAAATGCTATAGGGGTGCCAGTGGAAATGATCATTACCATAGAGAGGTTTTTGGTTTCCTTGTTTTTCTTACTGCTGGTTTTCTCCCAGCTCATCGGAAATGGTCTAATGTGCAGGGTAAACATCTATTGTACAAAGCTTGCAGATATTTTATTAAAGTAATGGACAGTATTTTCATAATGTGTTCTCAAGACTAAAGAAGAAGCATACCATTTAGACGGTTTGTGTGAAAGCCAGGGTGTGTGATGCTATGGGGGCGCATTATTAGGTTTATACACATTTTGAAGCAACATGTGCTGCTATCCACATGATGTGTTTTTCAGGGACGTCCTTCCTCATTTCTGCATGAAAGAATGGCAAGCCTGTGTGTTATAACAGTATGGCTGTGTAATCAGAGAGTGACAGCGCTAGTCTGACCTCAAAAATGTGTGGCAAAATACATATTTTTATAAATAATGAATTCTTTCAGTCCCCAAACCTTTATTAATAAGGATAGAAAGAGTAAAAATGTAGGGAAGATCATTTTAATCATTTTATATTAACCATTTTTGGGATGTGAAGTTTGTATCCAAACACATGCATGTGTACACACACATATTTACAAAGCATTAACTGTCTGTGTGGGGGTGTGTGTGTGTGTGTGTGGGGGGGGGGGTGGGGGGGGGGGTTGTATTTATGTGTGTATGACCCCTGTCAGATGCTCACCTGTTTGTCATGGTGTTGACAGGACCTTGGACACTTCTCTGTGACAGCACTGTCCCCTTCAGCCTGTTACTGTCTGCTCTCTCAGCACACTGACACTTTGCTCACACACAGGAGGAAAGGTCAAGCCTGAGAAAGAGAAACGCTGCAGCAGGAGAAAGTGGGGAAGCAGGAGGACTGAAAGCTTTAGCATCACTTTTCAGGACAGGAACTGCAGTATAATGCTGGACTAAACTGCAATAATAGTGAGGTTTTATTAGTAAGGTGCTTATCCTGCAATCTTCTTGTATTTTAGCATTTTCCAACATTCATTATTAGGTGATCACTTTTCAAACTCTCTTCATGCCTTTATTAAACAGGCAGTTTTTTGTTAGTGTGGTAAAATCTATTCTAATTGGCTACCCTGTTTTTGTGGCTTATTCAAACGGCCGTACAGTCTAAAATCTATAGCTGTGTCCCAATTCAGGCATTTGAAGACAATTTCTGTGATGGTGGTGCAACTAGGCTGTCCTATAGCCAAGTCTCCTTCATATGCCGCTGAGAAATGCATCCTTATTTTCCATGGCAACGAGGGATCCAGCGGGTGGATCTTTCATCAGCAATCATATGTGGAGGTTCACTATACGTGCACTATACGTGCACTATACATAGCTCCATATATATATATATGGTGTGTGTGTGTGTGTGTGTGTGTGTGTGTGTGTGTATTAATGTGTGTGTGTATTAATGTGTGTATATATGTGTATGTGTATGTGTGTGTGTGTATATATATGTGTGTGTGTGTGTGTGTGTGTGTGTGTGTATATATGTGTGTGTGTGTGTGTGTGTGTGTATATATGTGTGTGTGTGTGTGTGTGTGTGTGTGTGTGTGTGTGTGTGTGTGTGTGTGTGTGTGTGTGTGTGTGTGTGTGTATATATATATATATATATATATGTGTGTGTGTGTGTGTGTGTGTGTGTGTGTGTGTGTGTGTGTGTGTGTGTGTATATATGTGTGTGTGTGTGTGTGTGTGTGTACAAAAGTCTACAAAAGTCTGCACTGCTTTTATAGCTCAGGCTGTGACCTGTGTGGCAGCGATGGTCAATCTTCAGCCATGGTCATTAATAGTTTGTTGTATAAGTAGTACGGTGTGTTCTGCGCACCTTCAATATTCCAGTAAATATTCCAGACGAAGGCTACTTGCATTATGCATTAGACTGTACAGTGCAAAGCATGATCGATAATACTAACACTATGCTTTATGTTTGCTAACGGTAGCTATTTGTAGTAATAGAGAGAGAACAGACAGCTAATTCATTCGCTGGCATTACTGCTGCTGGGGGAAAGATGGGGAGATCAAATTACAGAGTTGTGCTCTTTTCCTTCTTTTTAATTCATGAGGTTTCATGGCCAGTAGCTCCACTTTTTTTCATTCATATCTTCATGATCATTCTGATAGTAGGCTGACAAGCCATCTTGGGGGATAAGATGATACTGATTTTTGTAGAAAAAAACGCTAATTGTATCCTTACGAAGTGTGGCAATTTTAAATCATATATATGCATCAGATCTAAATCAAATGGAGGTCTAATAATCTTTGGGGTATTACAGGCAGAAATTACCATCATGGTGTAATTAAGACAATTGACTGTTTCAGTATATATCACCGTATACTGTATTCACATATATTTCCCATTAATTAAAACCACTTTGGATGCATAAAAATGCTTTTGTGGATTAAGGACGATGCATTATTTTTGGTGCCCCTTTTAATGAGAATCATATTTAACAACTGAAGTAAATGTACACTTTGTTTTGACCAAAAGAGTAAAAACACTAACGAACATGTATTGATAGACGTCACTACTGATTTTTAACCCTAATAAGAAAAAGGCACGAGGCACAGTTCTCTCATGCTGTATTCACATGCATGTGGTAGACAGACAAAGGCAAGCTGGATATTCCATCGTTTTCCGTGGAATTGCAATAGAACATTTTGCCACTGTGCATTAAATTAAAAAAGTCTCCCAACATTTGCTGCCGACCGTAGACATGGGATAATCTATGACTGGCAGATGATACGGAAATTTAGTCAATATTACAAGTCATTCTCTGTATCAGTCTTGGATGAAGAGTTGTGAAGCCTCCTGGCTTCTCGCCTGCAGTGTCCCCTGAAGCAGCTAGCTGGGCCAGTAGCTCAGGGCACATGGAAAACAAGGTAGTCTCCCTGATAGGCTAATGGCTAACCCTAAGAGACTGGCTACTCCTTCCATACTCTTATTCCCTTTCCTCTTTAACAATCTGATGTTGGGCAAACTTGCTTTAGGCTACATGAGAGGAGATGAATATAATAGGATAATGGTAATGACAAAATGTTTTTTTTGTGTCCCACTTTGAATGTCTAAAGGTCACTTGAATCCAAAATACAGTCTAAAATCCATAGCTCCTTACCTCCAGCCTTACTCTCACCTGTGTCTTGTTGTAGTGTCATTAGTGTCAGTGGAATAATGAGCACTGTACATTAGAACATCTGAAAACAGGTCAATCTATGCCAAGCTCATTTTTGTGATCATATTGGTATCCAGTTCATATAGTAATACTATATAGTTTATCTAAGGTCAGTGTTAGTTTTTGTATAGTAACAGACCAAGTAACGTAAATGGGAAATCAATATCTCAGTAAACATTCTGTAATTTTTGATGGCGATTCAGCAGTTGCTCTTAATTTTTTCTGATGTATCGTTAGTTGAAAAGTTTAATTTGAATTTCAGATATATGGACTTTTCTTGCCTTTTCCTAAAGTAAAATGTTGTTTTACCATTGATCATGTTATTTCCTCATGCGGTCACATTTCACAGCCTCAGTCCCTGCACAGGCAGCATGCTTGTCCGTGACATCTGTATTTTCAAAACAACAACAGACCCACTGAGTCAATTACACCCTTTTACACATGAACAAGTGCTCAAAATGAATTAATTAACTGGAGCGAACTGGAACTTGTGTCTCAAAATAACGAGCAGGAGTTTTAATCCTGGGGTCGTGACCCTGTTAGCAGCCCACGATCCGTCCCAGCCAAGGCCGAGGCCGTCACTTTGACACTGACATTTTCACACGGAGCTGCTTTATTGGACTGACAGGCCAGAGCACCCCTGTGACGGATTACGAGCCGTTCTCTCTCTATGTGTGCGTGCAGCCCCTCAGCATGAAGCCTGCAACATTTCTTCAGGATTAGAATCATGCCACTGAGGAGAATGTATAGCAAATTCCTGGTAGTTAGGAACTGGGGGGAAATGAGGAAACTGGCGGGAAAGGAGAAATCAGTAGATCGATTTTAAAAATTCATAGCCACAGTGAAGTTTGCAGACACCTGGTCAAACTGATTATGTAGGTGGTTGATGGTTGACTGATTGATCTCTGATTTTTGGTCTGTTTGTTTTCTCAGTCTTCTTGACAGCTACACATCCTTTCAGATCCATAGAGATTGTCTTCTCACAGTAGAAGGATGGACAGAAAGACCTGTGGATGTTTTCGGAGCTGAAGAATAGTGAAGCTTGATTTTCTTTGACTCAGTCAAAGATGAAAGCTTTAAAGGCGCTATTTATAAGATGACACAACCAGTCAAACCTACACTCTGAACAACAGGCTAGAAGAAATTGCAAGTTAAGCATCAAACTTCATGCTAATGTTGTCTCTTGTATTGATTGCACTTACATGCCAACATGGGTTCCTGCCAAGAGCTTCAGCTGTTGTTACATTTACTGTTCTTCTTTTGTGATGGCTTAGAGATTAGAAAATAATGTTGCAGTACTATTTCTTCATCCTTTCATGTTGGATTACTTCAGTTTAGCGTTACAGTGACTCACTATCACCTCTTGAGGTACTAAGTGGTATTACAAGACAGGAAGGGCCAGGGATAGCTGGTTAGCATGCTAACTCCAGTAGACATGATACATACATACAGACATACATACATACATACATACATACATACATACATATGATAACAAAGATGTTATTTTTTCACAGTTGATATGCACTGTTGATAATAAAAAAAGAGAACTGCAAATTGCTTTGTTAAAATACTTGGTGTAGAGTGCACAAAAATTAAGTGGACAAATTCATTTCGGATTTGATATGCTGCCGTAGGTTTGTTTTGTGTCATTGCTCTGTTTCTGAAGCTGAAAAATTCGTTCTTACTGGTTGCTTTGACGAAAAATTAAATAAGTGAAATTGTGGTCTCTGACTTTTGCACAGTACTGTTTATGCAAAGTAGGTGTATCTCTTTATATGGGGTACAAAGGTATCTTGGCCAGCTGAGCTTCTGAAGTTCTAAGTTGTGCTCTAGTGAAACAGGTGAAAGTATGTTTGTGTGTGTCTGGGTTTGTGCAGGCATACGGTGTACCAGCCTACGCTGCTGTAATTTTCTCGTCACCATCTGCACCAGTAAATGGCGCATTGCATATGAAAACACGCCATTTACCAAGTACACCCTGGTTTTGTTGACATGTTTCGCTGTGTTCTCAGAGCATTGGAGCAGACTGTGTAATGCAGTCCAATTACACGGTTAGATTTCCTCAATAGAGACCAGTCTTCGGTGAACAGAGCAAAGGGTGAAAACTAGTGATACTGGTGATTTGCAGAGAGTTAGTGGGAATCAGGTTTATTTACAGAGCCCATATCCTACAACTGTATTGTATTGTTTTGCTTTCCTTTGTCTTCCACTTATAACGTTAATGTGGAGCTTTCCAATCTCTCTTTCCCCCTTTAGAATGAAAGAGGCTGTTTTTGATATGACACATTTAAGACTGATCTAAGATAAACAAGCTCTGTTTTGAATTGGTTGCTTTGTGTTTTGCCTGATTCTATAACTTGTTCATTTTAATGACATATTTCATTTTAAATACAGATGATGTAAACACTGTTAATGTCACAAAACATGTCTCTTTAAAATGGCAACTTTAGAGTAGAGGGGAAAAACCTCTATTCTATGTAAGTCAGTGGAACCAGACTTCATTCCAAGCTGTTTGGGGCTTTCTGTTGATCCATTCATCAAAAAAACAAAAAAAAAACAAAACACAGTGTAAATGGCATATCTTGTATTCAAATGATGCATAAAAGTAATAATGAACAGTTCATTGTTGTTGTGACATCACTCAAACACGTTTACATACAGTCATGTGCAAACGTTTACAGAGAACGCATTCCTGCCATTTTAAAGTACATTAGAGACTTAATTTTGTGCTTTTATGTTTCCCCCAATATGCTGCAGTAAGCAAATAAATTCGCACTATGCACTAAATTGCGATATTTAGGTTCCTTGTAGATGATATATTAAGTTACTTTCATTTTAAAAAATCAGGAAACCATGTAATTTGACCAGAAATGTTCAAACTTTCATGCACAGCTGTATATTTACCTATTCAGTCATCAACGTTAAAGCTAAAAGAAGTGATTTAGCCTAGACTGTGTTTTGAATGAGGCACCGCCAATCAGAACAGACTTCATTTATATACACCGCATACACCACTGTTTATAATAGTTATAATATTGGATTAATGTGTCATATTAGCGATTGCTCATTGTCTACATACAGTGTACATAAAAGACATATGGGGCATGTTTAAGATGGTAGTAACCTCAGGCTCCTGCAGATGGTGTTGCACAAGCATGATCAGATTATAAATGGTGGTACAGTGCAGTGTGTGGAAAATGGGTCCAAAGCAGATGATAATGATTGGCAAAATGGAGTAAGCACATTTAGGCGTGACAAAAGCCATAGTGTGAAGGAAGTAGCTGAATCTGCAGGTGTATGGAAGTCTACGGTCATAGTCTACAGGAAATTCTTTAGTGTGAGAGTGTCTAAACACTGATGTGGCCTAAATCCAGAAACTTCAGTCCAGTACATGCCAGTTAGAATCATAACTGCTATTTGTGCTCGTGGAGGCATTACACGCTATTAGGTACATGTTAGTCATTTTGTACAGTAAGATTTTATTCTCTCTCTCTCCTTTTCTTTTTATTTGTTCCTTCTTTTCTTCTAATTTTAAACACAGATCAGCACATATTTTTCGGCCATCTTGTTTTAGCAGCTGCTTTGCTTCTGCTCTAAACTAGAGTGAGGTGAAACTCTGATGAAGAAAGAGAAACAGAGAGACAGAGAGTGATGGTGAGAGAGATAGAGATGCAGAAAGATAGAGGCAAAAAGACAAAGAGAAGGATAGACAGAATGAACAGAGTAACAGAGGGAGAGGGAGAGAGAGAGAGAGGCAGAGGAACAGTCAAGGAGAGAGAAGGATGCGTCCTGGTTGGACTCCACCTTGCTACACCGTGACTGTTCATCAAAGCCTCGCTCCCAGGCAACCCTGTCGCCTGGCAACCCTCAGACAGTTCATACAGATGGTGGAAACATCAGCCGAGAATGTGAGAGAGAGAGAGAAAGAGAGAGGGAGAGAGAGAGAGAGAAACAAACAAAGAGAAGGAGTGAGAAAGGGAGAGGAGAATAAAGAAGATAAAGTCAGAGAAAGAGAGCGACACAGAAAAAGAGAAGGGGTGAGAGAAAAAGAAAGATGAAGAGAGTGAGAGACAGAGTGAGAGAGAGAAGCTGGGAGAGATGGTGAGAGGGAGAGAGAGTGAGTGAGAGTGAAGGGGGAGCGAGAGTCAGAGAGCAGGAGTGAGTAAAAGAGAAAGAGAGGCACAGAGTGAGTGAATGCGAGAGAGAGAGAGAGAGAGAGAGAGCGCAAGAGTGGGAGAGAAGGCAGAGACAAGAGTGGGAGAGTGAAAAAGAAAGAAAGAAACATAGATAAGGAGTGAGAGAGGGCGAGGAAACTGAAAAGGGAAAGAAAGTCAGAGAAAGTGACACAGAACGAGAGAGAAGGAGTGAGAGAGAGATAAAGAGAAGAGGAGAGAGTGAAGAGGGAGCGAAAGTCAGAGTGAGAGAGAGAGCGAGAGTGGGGGAGAGTGAAAGAGAGAGCGAGAGAGGGAGGGAGAAAAAGAGGTTAATCTGAAACTTGCTTGGTTCCCATCTTGCTGGTTAAATGCCTCTCTCCTGATCAGCCTGATCTCTCGCGTCTGTCTCATGCTGTCTGTTAGACTGTACAGTAATGTGAACATGTTCCTGTCCTTGGCAAAGAATAGAACCTGTTCACTGGAGACATACGGAGAATACAGGTCAAAGGGCAGTTTCTGAGGGCACTGAAGCACTTCAACGTACAACAGTGAGCTCTGTATGCCTTTTTAACTACAGGAAGATGCCTTAGTAACTGACCATAGTAACTGACCACATGCTTTAGATGAAGAAGATTTAGACAGATCATATTTTGTGTTTTTCAAAACGTTTGTCTAATTAGGCTTGATGTAAAATGCTCCCTTGTAGAAAAACAGAATTGTTTACAGTGGTGGTGATGGGAACCAGACGTCTAACGTCTTTTACTGCCTTTAATAAAAAAAACTGACTTGATGACTTGCATGATAACTTTAGATTAATATGGTTATTATTTATTCAGCTACACATACAGAAGTTGTGTCTCTCTGTATGGTGCCAGGCCTCCATGTTTGCTAATGGTGTCCTATGATAATCCATTCCATGCAGCTTGAATATTCTCCCACAGTCCTTGCAGATTTTGCGGAAGAGGTGGAGGTGGAGTGACACCAGGCCTTCTGCACATGTGACAACAATCTTTCCGCTGACCACTTTGGCTCCACATAAGGAAGCAGTCATAGTAACGGTCTGTGTGCATGTATGCTAAGGACAGAGAACTTGGACCAATGCGCGCAGAGCTAAAAGTCACGCAGGTTTTATTACACAGTCCAGCAGTGTAACAAAGCAGCAAGGCACGGATTAACATGAGGGAGGAGAGTAAAGCCAGAGTCATGAAACGAGCCAGAGGTCAGAACCAGGAGAGGAAGTCAGCAGGGCTACCAAAGCAAAGGGAGGAGACTGAAAGAATAGATGCAGGACAAACAGGGATCAAAGAGCCAGGGGACGAGTAAATCAAGGTCAAACAAGTGATAAAGCAGAGATGGGAAATCGGAGAGCAAAAGGGGCAGAGTAGACAAACAGAATAGAACCGCTCAGGATTGCAAACAGAGGGTTTAGCAAAACTTCGCAAAGAGTGTGTGTGTGTGAATAAGGCTTCAGTGAAAATGCTAGAATTCTGGAGACCTAGAGTGGAGCTGATTGGGCAGTTGGTGACATGTGGGTGTGATGTCATTGAGCGATGCCCTCTGGGAAGTTGCTGGGAAAGAAAACCCAGAAATGTGACAATGTTGTCCTGCATTGTGTCCGTCCTGTAAAGTTAAAATTTGAATATGCATATTTTCCCCACAGCAGTGATATAAGACACGTGTAGGTTTACTGGTTCTTAGTTTCTCTACAGTGAGCCATTTCACATCACACCCGTCACTGCTGTTCATGGCTGCTTTTCGTTGCAGCTGAGGAACATGGAGGTCCTTTAGCTAAAATGCTGGAAAAATTGCAGCCCTCTTTTCTGAGCCAAGGTATAATGTGGAAGCCATTTCTGTGCTGAGTGATGGAATCAGAAGTGTCTGTGTGTGTGTGTGTGTCTGTGTGTGTGGCTCCATTTCAGAACAGTTATACACTCCGGCTGCAATTACCTACCAACGCCTGGTTACAGCACAGCAATCAGCAAACCATTAACACTCCATATTGAGACCTGACTGGCACCCCTTTCTCTGCTAACACTTGTTTATCCTTCACTCTCTCCCTTTCCCTCTTTCCCCTCCCTCTCACTCTGTCGCTCTCTACCACCACCCTCCATTTTTATGCTCATTTGTATCCTCCTCAGTTTCTAAATGTGTCTTCTTCTAGCCTCTGTTTGTATTCCCAGTCTGTTTCTCTACTTTTTCTTTTTTTTTTTGTCTTCATGTTGCATCGAGTGACATTGAAATGTTCTTTTGATCAAAGACATTCGCGCACAGATCTTTCTGTGTGATTGGCTGCCTGTCTGACTCTCTCTCGCTGTCGTTTTTTTTTTCCCTCACTCTGTCCTTCACATTCTGTCTTCCTCCACGGCCTACATGATTGTGAATCTTTGACGTGGCATATTATTCTTTCTTGGAAAAATCTACAAGCCTGTTTCTTTGCTTGAAATTCAGAGCATATACACATGCCATGCTAAAACGCCATGTTCCTGGAGGTCCACATATTCAAATGCTCCAGCTTAATCCTTTGATTAGCTGGATTAAGTGTGTTAGTCTAGTCTTTAAATCTGAAATCAGTTTCTGGTCCTCAGTTTTGTATCTGCTGGTAAGTGTGACATTAGATGGACCTGCCTAAAATTAAATGCTTACAAAATCCAGGACCAGAAAAAGGACCTTTAGTAATGCTCCAGATTTTAAACTTTGGTCTAGCAAGTTAGCATGAGTTTAGGTACAGTTTAAACAGAGTATGTTTTGTGTTCCTTTTGGTGGCTCACATTAAGACATGAAGCATTGGCCTGCCTGAATTATACAATGCTTAACATTCAAACCTGCAAATATGTAGAGAAAAACTTGATTATATATATAAGTTGTATATGTATATGACGTATATGATGGCAAGCTTTTCATCCCCTGGCTTATGCTAAACGATGCTATTAACACTCACCCTCACTAAAAACAGCTAGCACGTTTCTAAAAGAGAAATGACTTGGACGCATGGAAGGAAATTACACACAGGTTTTTTTCCTGGGTGAGGATACATGCATTATCTACACTATTTACAGTACTTTACTGTGTCCAATCCAGTATGTTACTCTTGAATATGTTTTATATTTTTAATATGTTGTGTATGTTTTACATTTCATATATATTTTATGTTGTCTGATGCATTCTGGGAAAAAGAAAATGTATGCATTATAACTATATTGTGAAGGTACACAAATACAGTATTGTAAGGTTTATTATAAAAATAAAGTGGCAATAAAAGTGCAAAAAAGTACAAATCAGAAGGAAAACAATGTAGTTTCAATTGCATTTTAAAATGTCCCTTATTTTAAAACGTTAAGCACAAAGCTAACTGCGTTGTTTCATGCCTATGAACCATGGTAAATGCAATAAGTGTGTTCTTGTCCTTAACTAATGCTGACGTTAGCTAATGTTAGCTAGCTAGCAACCAAATAGACTGCTAGCTTATGTAGCATTATATATAACACAGGATATTCACGTGAGTTAATGATTTTATTTTGTCTTTATATTATGCCTTTATATTTTAGTATCTAAACATTGTAGGGTTTGTAAGCATGATTTCCAGGGAACATATCAGAGCTATGATACTGCTAACTACTGCTACGTTATATTCCTTATGGGGCTTGCAATTTTATGTTAGCACAACTTATGTTAGTAACAGCTGACTATATTCACTTTGGGTTTACAGTTATAGCTTAAACACTGACATTTGAAGCTTGTAAGACTTTTACTTTATATTGCTTATTATATTGTAGCTTTTGTATCAAATCCTGTAGTAAATATTTCAATTTAAAGCCTATGAATGTTGTTGAAGGAGCCTCTTAGAACTGCTTTTATTATCCCTGCACATTTGTATATATAGCTATTATCCCTTGTAGTCCGCTCATATCAGATGCCCTATTGTAGCATTACTTTCTGAGTAATTTGTTTGGAAAGCAAATTGTAGTTCAGGCTTTCTATTGACTTAATGGTGTCGTTCAAGATCACCACAGTGGTCAGTGGGGTCACATATATACTGGAATTTTCTGGACAAAGCCGGAGCAGATGAATTGAGACTGGACTAACTAAATGTCAGTCTCGCTGCTGTCCTCTTGGCTCCTTCTCTTTTTTTCCCCTTTGACCTTCTGTCTCTGTGGCACAGTCTGAAGTGACTCAGTGTAAGAAAAGTATGAATAGAGACGCCGAAAGAAAGAGCCAAGAAAAAGAGAAAATACTTCAGCGCTCACATACTCGCAGGAATTGTCACATACTTGAGCTTTCATATAGGTGAGTAATGCAGACAGCGCGCCGGGCTATTGAAGCTGCAGCCTCACAGCGAAGTGAGGGATGGGGATGAGTCAGCAGTGCTCAGACTCTTCAGAGAAGGAGAGCTATCAACAGATTATCAGATTTTTTAAAGTTATTATAAATTTTTAGCAAAAAAAATGGCTTTCAGGCCGCATTACAGCTAGATTATAGACAGACATCATGTTCTGTGACACTGCAGAACCTGTAAAGAATGCAGAACCTGAAACATGCCAAATTAGATTTTTAGAAATGACAGCAGATAGTGAAAGCATGTGAAGAGGTATAAGCTCTGAGCAAGCTTCCATTAGTAGATTTAAAACCTTTGTAAAACTGATGAACATACACCAAAGCTTAAAATTCAATATGTGCACATATTTTCAGGTGGCCTATTTTTGCGTACAGGCACATTGCAGGATTATAACACCATACATCAATACAATTATTACAAAAAAGTAAGTTACCTAAAAGAACAAGATGGCCTACATATGGATATGTGAAAACGATGTACACGGTTGGTATAAGTAAATGCAACACTTGTGCAAATAGCAAAAAACATCATTAAAAACATAGTAATTAATATGTAACAGATGTGGTATGAACTTTTTCCCTCTTTGTTTTGCCCAAATGTTAGGCTTTGCACAATTGCCATCTGTTCAGATTCCGCCTCTGTTGCAGAAGAGGGTGAGAGAGAACACATGCCTCCATCCAAAGCACATGAAAACATTTTTTTCCCACTGCTGCTACCAAAGCAACGCCATAGAGCAGCTCAGCGGGTTTATATTCTTGTCCACGTGGCTTACAAAATGCCCTCAGCTGGCAAGAACACTGCTTTGTTGACAGAAAAACCCTTTCCATCTTCCATTTGTACTTGGGCTTCAGCAAGAGAAGCCAGCCATGAAGAGCAAGAAGAGCATATCTATTTATCTATCTATCTATAGTCTCACAGACCCTGATTTGACAATGTGATGTTTGAAGATTTTAACAGGTAGCTAACCAGTTCTGATCTTACACTTACTGAGTTACTGACTAACACAGATGAAGACTGTACTGGACTGGCCATAATGAACATCACATCTCGAGCATTAGAAGCTAAATTCTAATGGTAAAGTTTTCCATCAGTGACTTATTTAAAGGCACAGGAAACCTAAATCTGTATTTTCTTTCTAATGGTGTTATTTTTGTTCCTTCTGGCCACAATATACATGAACAAAGTATGTCTTAATAATGTCTTTCCCAAGTATAATAAATGTCTGCTGGGCTTCACCATATTTCTCTCCTTCTGGTGAAAACAGGCTGCTCCTAATCTTGGGTAACTCTTCTGTAAACATTTCCCTACCAATCACATGGCTAACGTCTTTTACTCCTCCCACACAGAACAGTTTCAGAGTGGCTGATTGAGATACTGTTTTTGAAGCTGACAAAGGTTAGAATGGCACGGTCCAGCATGCTGTGTTGGAATGTTTAACATCGGCCTGTCCAGTGTTCACTAGCCTGAAGACTTGTCATCCTAAAGTATTGTATTTGTGTCGGCGTTTGCTTGAAATAACATGCTGGGGGTTGCTGTGCACAAGCTGAAAGGGGTCTAGTGGCTCCTTTTTATCTCCTTTCTGGGTCAATTGAGCATGATGGCATTAGTCAAGAGTATTTATTACTAGAATGTTAATAGAGTTATTCAAATCTGTAAACGGAAACAGATGAATAATTAGTTCTGATCTAAAACTTTACAAATTAACACAGTTAAGTAAACTAAGCAATGCAAATTACCAGGTTTTAATTCAAATATTTTATAAATATTGTGCACATTTACAAAATTTGGGCAGAAAAAAAAAAAAGAATCAGCTTTTTTTTTATAGAAGCTGTGTAAGGAGGTGGGTGAAATGCTTGGTTTAACAGCAGTTCACCATTGCATATATCGTTGCTGTCCAATGAAAAACATGTATCTCCATGTTAAAGTTTTGCTTTTATGTCTCATCTGATCACATGAGCTGCAGTTTACACTGTGTGGAAATTTCATTAAGAATGGACCAACAGATATGTCCCAAAACTGCTTGGAAAGACGTCTGGTTCCACTGACTTCCATTCAAATTAAATTAGGTTTTTGGCCTCTCCTGTAAAGTTGCCACTTTGGAGATGCCTGGTTTTCTTTGGACAGCGACGATATGCTGTATGCCAAGCAATATGATCAGTTGGAACCGAATCTGTGGGCTATTATTTGTTTGAAAGCCTCCTTTCCATTAGCTTATTCTATTTCAGCAATATTTTTATTTTTCTACCTTTTCCAAGCATAAAAACTCTTTCTGCAACATTTGATTGTTTTTTGGAACCTCTGGCTGTCCCAATCAGCACCCAGTGTTTTGGTTTTGCTTTCTCACACTTGTTTAAGCTTAGAGGATATGATGCCTTTTAAATGATGGCTACTTAAGATTGGTACACATATTTAATTGATGTTGATGTGACTTGTTTAGGCTGTTTTGGGAATACACTTCTATACAGTGAACTGAATATGGGGCCGACATGGTAGGTTATTCTATACATACTGTAATGTGCATAATCTCCATTACACTGTTACACAAGTTTTGCATGGATACAACAGCGTTTTGCCAAATTACCTTCTTTGTACTGTATGTCCATCAAAGTTATCACAGATTGGAGCCCACATAACACACGTATATGATTCTGATAATATGTACCTAAGAGAGCAGTATAAAACTGATTAACTGTTTTATTCTCCCCTGTGGTGTAATAATGTGAGCATGCATTTTTTCCCCTCTCATATAGAGTGGCCAAGGACTGTTGTTGAAAAAAGAACAGCCCCCAGAACGCTAATATTATGTATGCGGTAGACAGTCTCCCTGAAATTGTTACTGTGTCAAGACTGTAGTCATCACTGAAGTTCAGTTCAGCACTTTAAACAGCGATTTGAAAAAGCAGGTATGGACAAAGAGAACCAATGACATGTTTATGTGCACTCAAGTGTAATTTTCACAGAGAAGCAAGTGGTCTTACAGTTTTCCCTGATTCACTGTGTATTGATTCCGAGCTGTTACAGGTATGTTTTACTCCAAAAGTCCATCTTGAGTCCTACAAAGACTTCTGGACACATTTTAGTCTTATTTGTGAAACCTGATTGAAAAAGAATCAGATTGGTTTCCATCACTGTTGGAAGTTGTAAAAAGCTTTTTCAGATGTCTTCTTATAGTAGACATTGGTGTTTCTCTATTGAAGCAAATATGTTATGTCATAACAGACTAACCTCTTTCAATTTTTAAATAAAATTGTATTTTTGTATATGAATCAGACTCATCTCATTAGCTCTACTGTCATCAGTTAGCCTCAGGGTCATTCAAAGCTCCTTTCGGCTATTTTGTGTTGCATAGGAAAATGCACATTTCTCCAACATAAGCTCCCATCCTCACGTACACTGTAAGGTACAAGCTATATGGATTACTACAAATAGTGCTAAATAATTGAACAGTGCCTTTCAGCATGTTAGTTCTTTACTCAACCTTTTACTCCCTCTAACAAAACTCTCCACAACATTACCAACACCATCCAGAATATTAGACATCACTGCAGCACTTGTCACTCTGGACATACAGCTGCAGCAGTGCTACCTTTTTTTTATTATTATTATTATTATTATTATTACTTCTTGTTGTTGTTGTTGTTGTTTTAAACCTTTTTTAATACATGGCCATCACACCTGTTTCACACCACTCAGACTCTGTCTCATTTTTTGCAATCTGTATGCTGGGCAGATTTGCATTCCCTATGCTCAGATGTTCATTAAAATCTATCCACTAGAAGCTGAAACTTTGCACTTTACCAGTGTAACAGGTTGTCTTTGGCCATGTGCTGTTGTTTTCATAGTGGTTTGGCAGCTCCTCCCTGGCTCCGCCCCTATTGTTTTCCCCTATATTTATTAGAACCTTTATGCTCTAGCATGCTTGCTTGTCTACACCTACACCAGCATTACAGAATGCTGAACCAACCAAGAATACAGCAAGCTGAGGATGAGGAAATTAAATATCTGAAAATCTTACTGGAAAAAAACTCTCTTGTTACCCTCTTCAGGCTTGCCCTGTCCCCTTTAGACTCTATTAAGCTTTAAAAAGGGGAAGGCTTTGGAATGGTCTAACATCATCTTAGATAAGAGAGTGAAGGAGGCAAGGACTATACAGGGGTTATTTCAATCATGGTTTTCCCAGTTCTCTGCAGGCCTCGTATTCTCATTCTCATGTGATATCTGCTGGGGGTGACAGTGGGCCTCCTTAGTGAAGGGGTGTTTCCGAGAGGACCTTTGCAACAGCACTAGCAGCTGACTACTAAGTTAAAGTGAACTTAAAGATTGGGACACTGTAGAGACACTGTATTTAAAGAAAGCAGTTTGAGACATGGGATAGTATGGGACAGTGTTTCACTGTACAGTGAGTAGAAATAAAGAGTATACCTTGCTATATAAACCTGAAACTAAATAATATACATGGAACAGGGTGCAAACAGCCTAGACCATATATTATAAATATTATGATTCAGTGTCATTGGAAGTGCAGAAACTATGCTAGTTGTTTTCAGTGAGAGAAACACATTTCACTGTTTTTGCATACCTCACATTTTATGCACCCTCAGAGGGTGCTTTTTGTGCAGCATGCTGAGATGAACAGTTGTTGAACTGGTCAAGAAATCTATGCTATGAGGGTTTTATTTGCTGTGCTGACCAGTCAGATGCATGTGAAGACAGGCTCTTGGTGGCAGTGTACAAACATGAAATAGAGACTAGTGGTTGCATTGGCCAGGTAGTCTAAACTTATTGATTACATGGATGTAAATTATGACATGTCTGACTTGCCACTGACTTGTGAGACAGCATACATTAATATTATATGTATATAGAGAGCAGTAAAATATTATGTAATAATGTGTTTTATAGAAATGCTTCTAAAAAGAAATCAAAAGAAGGACAAGAGAAATTAGATATAAACTTAACCAATTTGAGTAAATTTAAGAAAATAACACAATACTGGGCATAACTGCATCATGCAGGTGTCCCACTGACATCACTAAGTTCTTCATTTGTAATGATTTTCTAGGGTTTTACTGAAGCTTCAATCAGTTATTTGTTTGTTTTGGAGGGGTTTTCTCTGTTCAGTCTGTTCCCTAGGGGGTGAAGCACCTGCTTACTGGAGTAAAGGTCTGGGGATTGTCATGGAAAGTGTAAAACCTTTCATCTCTTTCCACTAATAAAATCCTTTGTGTTGTGTTGGCATTGTTTTTTGGGTCATTATCGTCCAGCATGATTAAGTTCCTTTTAATTAGAGTGGATGTATTTTCCTGTATATGGGACAGAATGTATCTGTAGAATTTTAAATTCACCCTGCTGCTGAGTTATTCATGAGTCAAATATTAGCCTGTTCCAGAAACGGCTAAGCCATGATACTACCTCCACCATGCATCACTGATGAGCTTATGATATGATTATGAGCAGATCTTTTCTTTGTCTACACTTTCATCTTCCCATCGTTTTGGTTAAGATAAACTTGGTTTAACTAGTCCATTAAACTCTGGTACAGAACTTTCGCTCATCTCTGTATTTTCGTTTTGGTATTCCTATTCATATTACTGAGGTTTGCATTTTGTGGTCTTTATGCTGGGTTGTTAGTACACCAGTGTTCACTTTTGTTTTAGGACATTACAGTTAGCTTTGCCCAATCCTTGTGCGATTGCTTTCCAATTTTAACATGGATATACCGATACCAATATTTGATTGCTAGCTAGTTTGTGTTGTTTTGCAACTATAGTTTACTAAAGCATACATTCAAGTCAATTAAGCAACATCGATCCCAAAGTAAACAGTGTTTTTATTTAACATGGCCTAGTTTCCACCCTCTTCCCTACTCTGTCTCTTCACTTTCTTTCTCTTGTAGCACTAATCCTGTCCTTTGCAACCTTCTGATGCCGTTTTATTCCTGTCTCTCTACAGTGCAAACTGCTCTCCCCTGGATCTAGCTCACAAATGGAGAACGTTTTCTTCCATTCCCATAATTGTTATTGTGATGGCAGTTAAGCTAATGATGCATAGGAGGTCCATCTAAAAGGAATGTGGCAGGGTGATGGGGTGGCCATTGGCCTGGGACAGCATGAGGTATGGAGTTGAGAATGTACGGTAATGAGGTCAGACAGCTGTAACGTCGCTGTCTATACTGAGAAGAGTTTTGCTGCAGGTGGAGTCAGTCAGGCTTTGCAAATCTTCAGTAACTGCTAATTCTTGTTATAGTTAGCCATCTTCTCTAATCGGCCCAAATCTAGAGATTATGTTTCTGAAAGGCTGGAGAACTGGATTTATTAACTAGTGGGCTATTTATTTGGGGTTTAGCTACAAAATGGTCAAAACCACAGTATGTGAGGTACAAACGAAAACTGAAAGCACTGAATTCATTTTGATCTGAATCTAAGCAAAATCAGCATAAACATCAGATATTTTGAATAATCAACTTCATTGTTCCTGTTTATGTATGCTTATGAAATTGATCCCTGCAACATGTTCCAAGAAAGTTGGATCAGGTAAAGTGTTAAAACCTAGCCCAATGGGCAAAAGGCAGGAAATACCCTGGACAGGTATATAAACTTAGTTTAGTCATGGAGAATGGTTTACCATGGCTGAACCAAACTGAAATAAATAACTTGTGTTTGTTTAACATGTTTAAGATATATCCTGTTGGAACTACACTTTTTATTTTTTTAAGTGTGTGTATATATTATATTTTATATATATATACACACCAGCATATTTTCTGTATGTAAACTAGTCACTTAAATCTATTTTTTGAGTGTAGGGATAGGCAGTTAATGTAGTTATGGGTTTATATCCAGGAAAGGCCTGTTGGAAATGTTCCAGTGAAATGTTTTAAATTGCATTCCTGGTGTTCTTACACCCAGGGTTACAAGTTCTGTTGTGCTATACAGAGAGATAATGCCTCTAAAGTGTTGAAGTTCTGTTGTTTTGAAAGGTCTGTCAACCTGATTCAATAATTTTCAAGAGATATCCATGTGTTAATAGCTGAAATATGAAATGGTTGTATCAGATATTAAGAGTCCTTGCAGCATAGCCTAGTAAACTATGTTTCATTGCATTCCTGGAGCTATTTGGTTGTCTGTGCCCACAAAAACATTTTAAACCTCATGCAGATTTACAAGTACGATCACAAAATGGCCTCAAATAGGGGGTGAAAGAGGGGATGAACAGTTAAGACTAGAATCCATCATAGTGGCCCAATTTTCCTGCTTTCAGTCTGTTCTTACTGATGTCAATGGCTCAGTGAAATAATGACCCGTCGCCCACTGAAATCCCAGCATGCGTAAACATTGCATAAACACTACTGCGATGTCACAATGCACCTCTTTTTGCTGTTCAATCTGTACATTTGTGCCAGCTAAAGGCAATTACCGTGTCAGTGGATTTGTGCGGTGGCAGGAAAAAGAGGGCTAGTGGCTGCCTAACCTCACTGAAGGACAGCTGGAATGCAGTGACAGCACCATTAGCGATGTGCTAATGCCAAAAGCGCCCTAACGTAGCAGCATGACACCTCTCCTGTTTGCATATTGCATAAAAGCTGGTGAGTCTGTGAGCCATCAGACAACTGTGAAACAGTTCTTGCTAATAGAAAAGTGCCAACACACAATGGCTTATAACAAGATAATATTGACATTAGCGGCGCTAGCTGCTTCTGCAAGTGCTGTAGCTTTTGTTTCTTTCACAAGTGTCATGAGCAATAATGAGCTCCACAACTACTAGCCTCTTCTAGCCATTTACTCAGTGTAAGCTCATCTTAGCTTTATGCTCATGGTGAACTCCTCAGGCCGGGTTGAGATGGCGGAGCATATTTCACAAAACATTCTGCATCTGAACCCCAGTCCATGAGTGAAAGAGTGGAGCCTGTGGAATCCATGTCAATACTATATAATGCAAATTCAGACCATGCCTGCAGCATTTGTTGGTAGCATAAGAGTAGACTGATAGAGGAAGGAGGGGAACTCTATCTATCTGTCTATCTGTCTATCTGTCTGTCTGTCTGTCTGTCTATATATGCATACATAAATATGTGTGTGTGCAGGATGTACAGTCTCCACTGTACTATAAAACTGGCTAAAAGCACCAAGTCATTATAACACATGAAACTGCTGTAGACAAACAAAAGTTCAAAGAGTTTATCTAATATGTACCTGTATACTAGAAGCCCAAACACTGAAAGCAATGATTTTTATCATTTGATTTGTGGCTTAATTTGAAGCTTTGTATCTTACACAGTACCTGGAGGTGTTTAGAATTTACTTTCCAGTTTAGACATGTGAAATTACATTGACATTTAGTGTGCTCGAAGGCTTTCTTGTTACTCTAAATAATTCAAATATATTTGACTAAATCATTTATCAACTTACCTGTAAGAAATTTAAGTGTAATTCAGTCAGACTGGACTTTAGTCATTTTACCCAAAATAATGACACAGCACTTACACACTCACCCAGTTAATTCCTAGAACATGGGAAAAACCTTGGTCCATTTTCCTTAAACTGTCTTGAATTGTAGCATCATGTTACTCAAAAGTATCATCTAGCACTTCGGATCTCATATCTCACACATACCTGATTAATGCCTAGTTGTTCAGCACAGTCAGTAGTATGGCAGCAATCACAATCAGTAATCTTGGAGACACTTTTAATGATGGACACTGGCTCATGAATCGTACTTTTGTATGTTCTGTATTTCACATTATCACAGTTCCGTTGTCTGGGGCATGGTTCCCCTGAACTTTTGGATGCCATCATTTGTCTGCCCTCCTCAGGTTTCTTTATTAAACCGTCTGGCTGCCACACTTCCTTTCTGTGGCTTTTATTTTATTCTGCGATATCGCAATGTGTTTTCAAAGACTTTCTACAAAAGAATGCTCTTGACCTGTTCTTTATCTTTCATATTTCTATGCGCTTTCTTATTTGAGAGTGATGGATGAGTCATAAACATCAGATCCAGTCTGAATTATCTGCAGCACACCGTCTGCACTATGGCAGTTTTCGGGCTGTAATCTTACTTAACATGTGTCATTGGTTTGTTCTACCATTACTGGTCAATCTCCAATGATCTTTCCTCATGAGTATACCTCTGTGTGCCTCTGTATAATCTTACTTGTTAACTTTGTCATACTTGTCATATGCTGAGTGTAGTATCAAGGTTCCTCTTACTGGTTCTTCCACATTCGTTGTGTCTTGTTTAAAAAGCTGTTTCTAGCTAGGGCATGTTGCACGTCCTTTCAGGGGTCCTTAGCAGCAGCAGCTTGTGGGAAAGACTTCCTCTGCAGTTAGCAGCAAATGATATGGTGCAGCATAGTGATATGGCACCATAGGTACAGCAGTGTCATAACTCCTGACCCACGACCAGCTGTAAGCCTAAATTTAAGGTGCTTGAACAGCAAGTGAGAGTTAAGGATGGCAGCTATTGAAGTAAATAAAAATAGAGGGGGTAAAATAGCAAGACGACTCGCGGCTTACAATTTTTTTGTTCCTGAAAAGGTTCAGCAGGGGGCGGCGCATGTTATTCAGTTTTTTCTCTGCTGCTATCTACAAAATCACAACACAGAAATTAGTTCACATGAATTACTTTTCTGGCAGCTTTTACCACAGCAAATTCAGATTTAACTGTGACTAGTACCGTTAACCCACTACTGCCAGTTTTATTCAATCTAAGCAACTATGGTGCAACTATTCTTTCAATGATGAGTCTATTAACCCTTTACATTACACACATAAATTAATGAGAGCAAAACTAATATGCTGCCAACTTTCCAGAGCAGTGTTAAAATATAGCTTACTGGTTTCCCATGTAACAACCGGACTCTTTCATAAAACCATTTACAGCCATTTATGTAGTCAAATGGTATTAATTTTCAGAAACAAATGTAGACAACATTACATTCCAAAATAAATAAATAAACAAATAAATAAAATTGTCCCACTGTTCCTCCAAATTGGCACTACTCCTTTTGTATAGTACCTTGTGATATAGAGGCTCATGGAAATTCAGGGTGGAAAAGGAGACATTAGTGCATTCTTAGAATTCAGCCAAGAGAAGGATGCATTCCTCAGCTGCATTTTAAGGATCCTCCACATGCTTTGTTAATGGGATGGCAGTGATGACGTATGAAGCCTGGAAAATGGGGACTTCAAAGTTGGCAGCCCAGTAAATGAGACAGTGAATGTCTTGGGGAATTTTACTATTCGAGTTTTTGGAACACTCTTAGTGCTTCTTTCTCCTGGAGAGTTCTTTCTTTTGAGTCTTGCTTCTCTGAGAGAAACTTTAAAGAGCCTTAGGGAGTTTTTCCAGACAATGATGCCTCCTGTTTGCAGTTTGAGGGCACATTTGTAAAAGCTGGTTTGGGGTAGTATCTATTGTAAAAAGCTCAATTCAAGTAAAATTGAATGGCATTGAATTTTATTGAATCTCAAGCATCATGCTTCCCTCACCCCCAGGTGTAGTCGTCTGTTTCTTGGTCTCTCTAGGTTTCTCCATCTGGATCAAGCTAGTGGGGTATCTTCAAACTTGACTTTCTGACTGCTCTGTTTCACCCAGATACATCTATCTCTCTCTGCCTCTCTCTCTCTCTCTCTCTCTCTGTCTCTGTCTCTGTCTCTCTCTCTCTCTCTCTCTCTCTCTCTCTCTCTCTCTCTCTCTGTCTGTCTCTGTCTCTCTCTCTCTCTCTCTCTCTCTGTTCTTTTTCTCTCTCTCTCAATCTCCCTTTCAGGGAACTGCTTAAATGAGAGAAATGGGGGAGCTTGCGGGGTGGAGGGGTAAGAGTTTATATGAGCATGATTGGCAGGGCCAGACATGGTGGAATGAGTTCTGGGGATTGGAGGTTTCCCGCTCCATCTCCTGCCCGTCAGTTTGCATCACCTGGCTGCCAGGCCCCAGCATGCGTGGAGGGTAACGAGCAATGTCCGACGCCCCATCCAAGCTCCCCTGCCCCCTCTCCAAGATTCCACACCCTGTAACTCCACGTGAAGGGATGACATAGCTTGCCTTCCTCAGCAGGAGTGCTCCCTAAAACACTGAACCACTGAGCTCTGTATCTTGAGCGCTCTTCACCCTCTGTTAGCACTACAGTAAACCTTGGCTCTGCAGTTGTCAGTCTGGTATGGTTTTATGCAATTCAGATGTGAACTTTTGAGTGCATTTGAACTTGAAAGAAAGGGAACAGTTTGTGCTAGTTCTTGAATGTACATTGTCTCTTCACCACCAAATTATTTCAAGTGTTCTTAGCCTAGAGGTCAACACAAAGTACAAAAAGCCTGTGTTTAAAAGAAAAAATGACAAAGCACAACAAGTGCTTTATAGAGAAGAATCAGAAATGACTCTGCATGGCATTTGCAAGCAGATTCTGCAGTACAAGTGATACCTTCCACCTTTTTTCATCATCAAAAGTCTGAAGTGTTTATAGCGGTCTAGAGGTTGATTTGAAGTGCACAAAGTTTGCATGTATCAAATGACATCAATCCCAAGAAGTTGAAGTGCAGGATCTTAATTTTATTCCACCCAGACGATTTAAAAAAAGGCCAGGAACTATGCTATCATACTGGCATTATTGAACCAGACCTTCCCACCACCCCTCTTTACCATCATATCTTTAAAATGTTCTTAGCTCTGTGGAGACCAATGCAATGTACCCCTTGTCTGTGCATATTAAATAGCATTAGTTGCAACAAGTGCTCAACTAAGTCCCACATAAAAAGAAGAAAAACAGGTGAGTGCTTTATTAGCATATTAGCAAACGTGTGCTACTGCGCTACTGATGCCTACCACCTCTCCTAATCAATGCTTTAGGCAGGCTTATTAAAAGAGATGCTAATTACTGACAGTCTTTTAGCACTTTGTGCAAATGGGAGTGGTCAGTTTAGCGGATTATCTACTAAAAAATGTCCATGCAAATGAACACAGATGCCATCAACACCTAACCAGCACAATTTAAAACCCTCCATGGGGTCACTTTCACATTTGAGCATATGGCACGGCTGGCCCACCTTCAGCATTAATAAACTGCATGTGAGTCAAAAGTGACTAATTAAAAATGCTTAATTGGTGCACATGTCTAAAACAGATCTGGGTCACTTCTGGCTGGGATATGGCAGTATGGGACCCTATGCAACATAGAACATTTTAGTTATCTGAAAGAAATTGGGTAGCCCACCATAATTTACATCAATACTAGTAATAGTACTTAACCTCCTAGTTCGCAAATGAATTCAGATTTGGTCTATGATGTTCATGCATTTCTCAGGTGCTTTACAAAATACTTGGGTAAGAGTACATTTGTAATCTTACCCAAGTATTTTGCACTTTACTATAAATACAGGCATATCGTCGCTGTCAGATGAAAAACATGTATCTCCATTTTTGTCCATTTTGACTTTTATACATCATTTAATCACAACCGCTGCTGTTTACACCCTGTGAGAACTGCCTGATGAATGGACCAACAGAATTGGCCCAAAAGTCTTTGGAAAGACGTCTGGTTCCATTGACTTACATTACAGTTGAATGAGGTTTTTGGCCTCTCCTGTAAAGTTGTCATTTTGGAGATGCATGTTTTTCTTTGGACAGCGATGATATTCTATAAATAAATGCAACAAGGCAAAAGTGCCGCAGTGACTGCTCCACTGATCTCTATTTAGTAAACTTGTAACTCAAATATGGGGTCTGCCGTGGTGCAGAACATTAGTGAATCTGCGCATTAGTGTTCTTATGCATATAGGGGCTGGGGCAATGTGAGTGAGTAGCATCTATAGTTGATCAAAGAAGTGCTTCTCGTGAAGAGCTTCAACTTCATTCCAGTCAGTACGATACAAGAGACTGTGTACTACGTTAGCATATAGGTGCTACTGCACTAGTGCTACCTGCCATCTCGACTTTGCCCTAGCTGTGCAGAAAGAGACAAAGTGTTCTCTCCAGTCTCTCTTCTCTTCGCCTTTCTCTGCCAATTAGGATCAGCTGGTGAAACAGGAGGGGAAGGCCGAGCTTCTCAGAAACACACACCGGTTGACTCTGGTGCTCCCTGCATGCTGCGAGCTGTCAATACAATTAGATCGCCATGCGGGCCCCAGGAGCCTGACATTACTAACGCCCCCACACTCCCACTGGGACCGAGCTTTGCTGGGTCAGAAATAACCAGAGACAGCCGGCATGAAGCTTTCTCTCTCACTTCCCTGTAAACAAGACAAATTGGAACCACTGCCATTAGCATCCTACCACTCTGATCAGATTCCGAGCTCAGTGCTTGACCAAGGTCTTACCGAGCATTTATAGGAAGTATTCCACATTTCTGCCAATGTAAAGGTGGTTACGACACCCAACAGCGTTTCTAGCGTTTCTTTAGCGTAATCATTCTTGTAACTGCTCAGGACATAAGAAATATGAGAGGACGTTTCAATCCGCCATTTCTAGCCTTGAAGTTCGCACAACTGGTCCACTGATCCTAACTTGATGAACGCCAGGGATGCATAGTGCATAGGCTTTTTTTTCCAAGAGACTTACTGATTTAGCTTCCTTCTAACAGAGAGACCTCACTGGTTCCACAACAGCAGCCCTTGATGTGAATGAGACTAGGTTAATTACAGTATTTTGTGTAGTTAATCGTGATAATTTGTTAATTTGTCTTATTTGCTCAAATGTAACCCCAAAGATAGACTTTGTACAGGTGTCCCATGAACACAGTCCAGAGAAGTCTGCAGAAAGCATTGCTGTAAAAGCTTTTTAAAAGCCAAATTTAATAGAACAGGGCTTCAGTCAAATACTTAATCATAGAAAAATACAGTGGAATGCAGCCCCACTTGAGACTGAACTACCGCAGAGTTTCAGGGGTCAAAGTAAAACAACTGCATTAAACCGATTTTGATGTTCAGAATTAAATATGTTGACACACTGTGTTTACTTTTACAATATTTGGCAGACGTTTTTATACAGAGCGACTTTGATCACTTTTAGTACACAGGTAGGTGAAGGTAATGTTAGGAATCTTGCTCAGTGTATAGTGTAGGGTGCTTACCCCAGTAGAGCATCAAACCCCAGTCTACAACATGGGAGGTGATGGTGTTACCCACTATGGTATAACAACCAAACCACTTTGACAGCCCTTGTATACATCGATGCAAACCTAGATTGTATATTTTTTCAGTATGAATAGCCAATAACAAAAACGTAAGTAGTGGACTGGGTAATATTGGCAGTATGGGTTCTATTTTATTTGAATATCCTTCAGTACATTATCTATGGATGTTCAAATGATCAACAAATGATCTGTTGAAAGTTAGTTAATTTTTCTAGTCATTAACTTAACTTGTGGTTATATTTAGCCATGAAATCTACTAAGTTCACCAGAATAAGCCGTTTGTTCATGCTAGAATATACAGTTCAGTTTTAAAATGCCTCATTAGGGAAAATAATTGTTTATCATTAGCAGTACCTACACAATGCACACAAGATTTTGGTCAAGAAATGTCACATAATGTAAAGTAGAGGATATAATAATTTATATTTTTTCTTGGAACTGTGTATTTAAACTAAGAACCATTTAAGAAACCGGGATGGGAAGTTTTAAAGGGACTCATCATAAATATAGGGTACAAGAAAATGTCAATTTATTTAAGTACATACTGATAAAGAGTGATACTAAAGAGTAAGACTGATACTACTTTTAAAGAGTGTAGCTCACTAGCATGAGGCGTCTTCTCCCACAACCTCCCACTAATACCCAAACCTAAAGACTCTACCAGGAGTTCAGGCGGCTGCTGTGCTCCGGGACATGATTTTATCTGTGTGCAAAAGCTTCAGTCTGAAGCTCATATAAAAACCCTGATAGTTGGAAAGTCCTCGTACACTCTTCTCCTGAGTCAAGAGAGCATCTGGAGCCCTCTCAGACCACAGTAATGGCTTTCCTGTGTACCCACATGTCTTTCCTTAGTTACACCATCCATATCCTGGCCTGCTGTCTCATCTTGTCTCCGACCACGCACTGACAATGGCTTTTTTTAGCCCCGAAAGGCCTTTCATGTTGCTGTTTCTGCTGACTTTTTCATTTTCTTAGATTTTTATGGCTTTGGAAGGACCAGCAGCAGATGATTGAATTAGAAACTATGCGCATGCTTCATGTCATGTTTAGACTGAATGGCTGAAGCTTCTGCAGAGCACGCCAAGGTTGGGTAAATGTCACTTGTCCCGCCACTGTTTTGTCTTTGTCCATACTGTTTACTTATTTAGCATAATAGCCTCAGGTGAATTGTTTCACCCTGTTATCAATGATTTTGTTTCTTTACTTGCTTGTTTATTACTTCACACAAACAATGTTCCTAGTCATTCTTCTAGCTCTTTTCTTTCTTTCCTTTCTTGAGCTAACAATAGGGCACTACATCACAAGTCCACAACACCGGTTTTTGAACCATTAACATTTGAACAGTTGTCATGATCGATTGCCTAATTCTGAATGGTAGGTTTAACACGCGAGTGATTCATCTTGGCTCAAGCTGGGTGACATTTATTGTCCTGGATGTGCTTGGGCAGTGGCTGATCAAAACGTTTTTATTTTGCAGTTCCTAATGAGCCAACATGCAGATTAAAAACACAAAAGATTATTTTTTCTTTGTAGTTGCATATAGTTTCCCTCTAACGTCATGATAGATTTAAGAGCGACAAGGTTATATGTGTATCTGTTCACTGATTATTCAATTATTAATCAATTCAATCAAATAGTTGAACAATGGCTGATGAGCAATGATTTGTACTTTAAATTATTAGGCCATATCCTTTCACTGAGAATGCTTGAATGAACTATTTGTGAGATGGTGTACCTATCAAATTTATACACCTAACAATAGGTGACAACAAGTCAGAAAATGCACAAAACTCTTTGTGAGTTCAGCATCAACGTTTTCCCTTTACTTGCCAAGAGCATCTCCAGCGGTGAGAATCAGTTATATGATTTACGTTTTATGTCTATTTGCTATTGGCTACCTGTTATTAAATGATCTAACCAGGAGCCAAACCTTCCACAATACATACACATGCAGTCATCGTCAAAATAATAGTTTCACCCAGAAGATGGTGTGAGATTGCAGTGGTATTCGGAATGAAGATTAACAGGAACAATAAATGCTAATAAAGTTAGACTGATATGGGAAATATTTTTTGAGATACACTCACAGTGTCCTTTGATAATCCATGCCATGCAGCTTCAAAATTCTCACACGGTTCCTACAGATTTTGCGGTAGGGGTGAAGGTGGAGTTTAGCTGACGCTCTTATCCAGAGCGGTAGGCCAGTGTGGTGTTAAGCCCAAGGACTCTTATTGGTGTAGCATAACATAGTCACCCAGAACAGAATTCGAACCCCAGTCTCCCACATGTGGTGGTGGCTCCCTGGCGAGTAGTGGTGTTATACGCTGAGCTTCACAGCACCTACATACAGCACAAAGGAAAGCTGGCACAACAGAATGACCTTATATAGTCAGTCAGGTACAGTGATTTACACGTAGCCAAGTGTGAAACTTGAATCATTCGCATATTACATAAAGACAGACCTATCCCCTTAGGTACCATTCCTGTTGGTTGATTCCTTTTGGGTGCAGATTTTTTATATTTATGATGAGTGTATATATAGCTTAATGTTTTGCTTTAAAGTGAAATTGAAGATTTAGTGAAGAAACTATAAAAAACTAAAAAAATGTTAGATAGCAACTTTAAAAAACAGCTTTATGTGGTGGACTAAAACAACAAATAGATATAAGGATAAGATAATATTCCAAAATATTTGATGAAAGGGTTAATGCTATCAAGATGCTTACTTACTGGTGTCTAAAAAGGAAGGTGCTATCCACTTAATCTTTTAGTATTCAACAGCATGCAGTTATGCTAGCCTGAAAGGAATTTGCCTAAGCTGATATGATTAGCCTTTGATGGCTCTGTGGAAAGGGCCCCTTAATATGATCTTGTCATGTCCAGTTATGTTGGTATGAAGACATAAGGGCACATCTCTTAAGAAATCTTCATTTGGCCTGTATGTATCTGTTGTCATGGTTATTTTTGCTTCTTACCTCACAAATTGGGTGTCTTTGAGGTCAAAGCAATAAACGGAGTTCAGTCTCATACAACAAAAGCTTGGCCTGATCAGATTCTAATTGATGAGCCAGGATTGTAGTCATGCTGCCATTATGGAAATGGAGCCATTAAAGCAAATGCGCATTACGGTGATGTTCTCTCTCCTGGTGAAATAATTGAAAAGGGCATCATATTGGTGCTAGCTCTTCATGCTAAATGTTTCTTAATTCAGTCATGTCCTCGATTTGATCTACTAGCGACAGTAGCATCAATAGTCTTGTATACTTTATAAATTGATGCAACAAATGGTACAGCAGCCCATTTGGAGATGTTTGTTAAATCCCACTGTAGCATGGATTTGGCGGAAGAGTGTGTTTCATAGTTTTTTGCACCTGTCTGTTTCACCTAGGTGATGCAGAGTTGCCAGGATTGACAGAATTGTTGCTGTGGAATGAGGGACATTGGGCATTTCTTTCATAGCGCCTTGCAATCATATGAACGAAAAACTAACAAGTACAAAGGTTAGGTTGTCAGTTGTGTCGCCTGTCAGCTTAATTACGCAGCGCTGAGCAGTGAGCGTTCTCCTCCAAACACATGCGGCTTCCCTACAGTGCTGAAAGAGATGCAGTAATGAATTCACTTATCATGCCGGAAGCATGTGCCTTCACGCTCCTGGCTTATAACTGAGCAGGTTGGAGATGACTAATACTGTGGAGACAATTCAGGAAAGAATAAATCACTGAAATTACACTAAATTGTTAACTTAAAGGTGAGATGTAGACGCTTAAAGTAGTCCTTTGTTGTCTAATTTAAACCTATTAGTACGTATGAATACAAATGTCAAGAACTTCAAACCTTATGTACAGTTTAAAGGTCACACTAAACTTGGCATCCAACCGCTTAGCATTTTACAAGCTCCTTACTGGTTCTAGTTACGTTATGTTTCAGTTCTTTAAAAAATGGTTCTTTCTAGTGGTGGTAAAACAAAAACCTTAATGGTGAATTAGTAATGTTGTTATAATGCGTTAATAACATGTAAATGCAAATAATTACACTAAACACTAAGCAATTAATTTGAACACAGACAGTGTAAATGTATTAAAGACAGTTGGTTTATTTAAACCTGAAGAAATACCTGAGATGGTAATTGATTAAATACACTTATCATCAAAAAAATAGTTGCACCAAGAAAGAATTAACCAACAGACTTTGTGTGCACATTTGACATCATGAGTCATAAGAAAGTTTCACTCTCAGTGGCGCATGTGACATAAGCAAGGACAGGCCTTATCACTGTGTTGCACTGATTACATAAGGTTGTCCTTTGCTTTCCATTCTGACTCGTGCTGTTGTGTTGGTAACTCTCAAAGAAGAGTTCAAAAGTAATTTGAGCAGTTGAAAATGTTGAATACATAGTTGTTACATTTTAGGTCTGGGATGTGGAATAATCTTATTCTGTATGTGTAGCTTAGTAAATAATGCTGTATTTATACAAGATCCAAAAAGTGTTTATAGGGTACTTCTAATTGGGAGGAGGCTGTACCAAACCCCACATATATATCTCTTTAAAGTGAAGTTCAAAGTTCAGTTTTGATGAAATGAACTGTATATGTACAAAGGCTGTCCCAGGTTTTCATATCACTACCAAAGCATAGTATTATGTGGAGACATATTTTAGCCATGCTAACGTATTCTGAAAAGATGTTTGTATGTGTGTTCAACACTTTGTTGGCTTGTGAGTGTTGGTGTTCTGCTAGCCATGTTTAGGAGTTCTGCCCAACGATGAGCTAAACGTTTCGTAGTGTTATGATTAGTGTATTGGTGCCAAAATAGAACATTGAATCATTAGTTTTATTAAACTAAGGAATTAAAAATGTATTAAAAAGATGTTGGTCTAAAGCCAAGTAAGTTAAAAAGGTCTGGATGTTCTTTGAACTCTGACTTTGAACCAGTTCAGTGGAATGATCCATATAATTCAGTGTAATAGACAATCTGCCTAAATACCCCCTTGTCACTTGGTCATTTATAGAATGAGAACATGCATGGAAACACTTCTCATCATTGGCTGTGGAAGTCCTGCTCTGTACCCTGTATCCCTCTGTTTATTGACCAGGTTTCCAACCCAGATCATTGTATCTCACCCCTAAATGGCACCATTAGTGTCCGATTCAGGCTGAAACATTCTCTCTGTAGGCTCAACAAAGAGCCATTTGATTTCCAGCGCATGAATCCTCCGCTATTGATTTCTGCTTTTCATTAGGTCGGAGACGATGCCGGGATAGTTCCGGATGGATTGCTTATGAGACGGATGTCTTTATCAAGCAGGGACTGTAGAAAGGAAGCAGCTCACACTGTATGCACAGAAATACCACTGCAGTTTTACAGTACAAAGGCTTTACATTTCCACTGTGCGCTTGCAGTATAATTGTATTCACCAGACAATAGTTGTGAGGTATTGAATCCCACAGAAAGACTGTTACTGCTTATATCACTCTTCCTTAGAGTAGCCTTAGTGTAGCCTTTAGAAAATGTAGTTCTCTCATTATCTCACTTAAAGAAGTGGAGGAATTCTGATGAAACAACAGACTCTAAACTTTCTGATTAAAAGGAGGAGGATATTTCAGTCCAAGTTGAATTAAGTGAAATGTTACTGCTGCATGTATGTCTTTAACAAGACAAGACATCAGTAAGTTATTTCCATTTGTCATTTCTGAATTGGTTTGCATTCTTGGATTCATGTTCATGGGTTGTCAGGGCTATCAAAGAGTGCTCTGTCCTCCTATTGGTCAATGAACAAGTCATAGTCATATGTAAAACTAGGTGGAACCCATGATGCCACAGTGTTCTTCTCTTATGTAAGACTACACAACCTGTGCCAGTCTGGGGCATGTCTGCAGGTGGGCTGGGGAAATAAGAAATAAGCCATCCCCACCCAGAGCAATCGTCAGCCCACCTAATGTACAGGTTAAAAAATGCATGTCAAGTTTAAACACATGTATATTAATACTGTCTTTCATACTGATTTCGAAACTGAGACGCTGCTTAACGTTTTAATAAGAGCTGCTCTATTGTACAGATGCATCAAAAAAAAAAAAAAAAAAAAAGACTGACCAATCATAGCTCCGTTGCCATGGATGCCAGGATGGCGGGAGAACATTTTAATCTTACTTCTAATGGAGCACAAACAGCTCTTACAGCAAGCGACGTGCTGGTTATAAATATGCAGAGGTTAAAGAACATATGCGAGAGCAGCTGAAAGGCTATTAATGATGGCAAATAACATTACAGTGAATGTATATAGCTGCAGTTCATCCACTCCTATAATAAGAGAAACAACAAGCATAAATAAGCGCAGCCTCAAATTCCTCCACCGACATCTAGGAATACTGGCAGAAGCACACGCTCCTCTATATCTCCTGTAAGAATTGATCTCCCCTTGTTGATATGTGTTTTGCAGAATGGGATTTACCCAGTGTGTGCACTGTTTTGCTGCAGTGTTTAAATGAACAAAAGTTTTCAGGGTATTTGGAGAAAAACGCTCAGACCTGGTATGAAGGTCTGACTGTGTTAAAGTATCTTCTTTTTTTTTTTTACCTTCCCCTAAAGTCATACACAGTATAAACAGGACTTTAATGGTGTTTTTGAGCATTCATAGGTTTCAGTCATTTTGTTATCTCAAAAATGCAATGTTTTTCCAGCAGTGACTGTTTCCTTGAGAATGCTTGTAGCATTCCCTATGTTAGAGTGACCTCTGCATCATGACATCTGGACAAGAGTCAGTTTGTTTCAGAATTTGCCAAAGCTGATCACAGACTGACTTGCAGACAAGTCCTGGGATTTATTTTAATAGACTGGGAATTGTCATCCTAGTTTCCCATATGTTCACATGTTTGGGGCTCAAGTTGCTTTCATTTTTACTCCTCTAATTCATTACTGCGAGTTGCCACTACATAGCTTTATGACACACAGGTTTAGTCATGAGCACAAGGACGGGTTTAATACGAAGGGCTGACGGTAGTGACCGGATATGGGGGAGAAGAATGGAACTGTCTACACCACAGTCATAATAAACAGCATTGGCTTGTGGTTTACACTCTGCTGTTGAATTGTTTTTGTAATTTTCCCACTATAGCCAATGCAATTTGGGAGTTTTACTCCTCTAATTCATTATTTGCACTATATAGCTTTATACACACATGATCTATAGGAGTTTAATACAGGGCTGACATGGATATGGTTAATGTCTACACTACAGTCATAATAAACAGCATTGGCTTGTGGTTTACACTCTGCTGTTGAATTGTTTTTGTAATTTTCCCACTAGCCATGAGTCCTTCATCCTCTTACATCCTCTTTTAGCTCTCACCAAAGAGTAAAAACCAGTTCTAGATTTACTCTGGCCTTGCGCTTGGTCACTCTTCCTTCTTCTCTTCCTCGCTTCCTCTATCATCTTCTTTGGTCTCTTTAAGCCTCTTCCATGATCCCCATGCTGGGAATACTGAGCCAGCTTTGGGTTATAGCTAGCTGAAGACTCATAGTAGATTGTGTGAAGTTGTGCCATCGAGGGTAGTTCTCTCGAGAGGCCTCGAGTCCACTCCTTCAAAGTTACATACTGCTATAGGTGGTGTTCTAGGCCCTGAGCAGCACTTACAAAGATGCTATGCATCCAATCTTGTGTCTTGCATAACATTGCATTAAAATGTAAATTTTTGCATTCAGCTTTACAAACATTATAAAAGGAGCTTAGGACACATAACATGGAGGATGCCAACCCCTATGATTTAAATATTTAAGAGTGCAGAAGTGTTTGGAAGTTGATTTACAGGTTGAATGGCCCCTTTGCTTTCTCTATAGTGCATTACACTCACCATTCACTTCAGAAAGCTATTCATGAACACCTACTGTTTTAATGTATTAGCCCCCTGCTCTACTGCATTGATGATTGGTCCGTTTCTGACCACAGGACCACTGTTGACCAAATATTACTTGACTGGAGGTTAGTGCACAACGTGTAGGGCACTACATGTCACACAGAAAACCTTTTCAGGTTCAGCTAATATTAGCTATGCTATAATTGCAGGATGACTCATGTGAGCAGGTATGAAAAGCAGTGATCCAATAACATGCATCCAAGATTTTCTTTCCCAGCCAAGTGTTGTTTTTTTATTTTTTATTTCGCACCATTTGAAACTGCTAGGTGCCTTTTACACTGTGTAAATTGACCAATGGGACAATGAAAAATGGCTTGAAAGGTTACGAATGAAAGCAGCTGAAATAATTAAAAAGCAAGTAGAAGTGCTAAAAAACTTGAAGATCTGGGGAATCTGAGGAAATGATTTATATAATCTCCAGTGTTAGTACATTCTATCAAAAACTTGTATAGCTGAACTTTTATAGGAAAAGAAAAAGCTTGTACAGTACTGAACAAAAGTCAGAGACCACCATTCTAACTTTCAATCAAAATCAAGGGTCTTTTGGTGGCAAAAACGCATCAATAAGTAAATACATGTATACATGTTATATTGAAGGCATATTTCTCCACACCTCCAAAGTTCAGTCTGACAAGTTGGTTGCATTTTCTGCTTCTCATGATCCAGGTAATCTCAACACACTTTTTTTTTTTGATGTTGAGGCCTTGACTTTTGTCTTTTTTTTTTTCTCACTAAGAATTTTTTTAATAGCAACTGCAATGAGCTGTCGGAAGCACTAGGCAGATTAGCAATAAACAGCTAATCATACTGTAATATTTAGTAACTTTTGTGTAAGATTTTTGGCCCTATTTTCCTTCTTTATAATACAGTAAGAGTATGTGGTCAACAGATAAGAGGCTCCATTTTCCAGCCTGGATACTGTGGAATCTCAGTATATTTGCCTCATCTGTTCTTGATGACTACATCTGCCTAAAAGGGAGCCTACATGTAAAAGTAATAGACCGACCATGATTGGGGATGTTCATAATAAAGTTATAGTTATAACTTTAGGGCAGCAAGCATGACTTTTTTTTTTTTTTTAAGTAGACAATTCATGGGATGAAAGTAAAGTTGACGGCATCTAATTACTGATGACATCATGAATAAAACCAGAGAAGAAGGCAATGCTCCATAACTAAGCGAAACGTTCAGTAGAATGTGACCTACCCTTTCTAATCAGGGCATTTAGGGAACCAGAGATACAGACCTGGGTACATCTGAGACAACCTTGCCAGGCCGCTTGCCCACTGCCAAGGTCCAGAGGGCTCTACAGAGCACTTTAGAGCAGTATAAAGTGTAACTGACTTCACAGGATCATAAGGCATTATGCCCCCTCTCCAATGACACATCACTTTGTATTGTAGTCTTCAGGAAACTGGAGATATTGATAGTCAATATCTTATCTTTGAAGCACTGTAGATTAGCTTAGAAATGTTAGAATGAATATAGATCAGTAGTGCCCTTTCCAGCTAGGCATGGAGCGCATTACTAGCCTCCAGGAAACCAGAAATACAAACCCCGAAATAAACCAGGCTTCTCACCTGCTGTTATTTCTAACGCGTCTATGTTGTCTGTGTCATAATCACATGACTAACAACTAGTCGGCATTGAGCTAAAACCGTTGGTCTTGAGCAGTAAAGTCAATAAATCACCTAGTCTGCACAATCCCCACAGTCACGTTATCCTGAAATGCTGATGTCGGATGCAGTAACTGAAAAACACAACTGAAAGAAGTAAGCTTCTAATTAGAAAAAAAAATCACATTGTAAAATGTTTGTCACTTTTTAATCTACAGGACAATGAAGGAGAACCAAAAGACATGTCATTGTTGAGCACCCTGGTAGCGAGGTTCTTCTAAATGAGCACAGTACATGAGCACACCTTTCCTCCATTCTGCTTTTTACTTTGTGCCGTCCATCTGGATTTAGCATTTCCCTGGAATCACAACAACCTATTAAATTATCATCCAAAAAGAAGACTTCTGTAGAGCCACGTTAAAAACCGTCAGTCCTGCAGAGCTACAGCACCTGAGGAAACAAACTGTTGAGTATACTGGACATTTGAAAAATGTCATGGTATGATCTGGTTATTCTCATGTGAAAAACACGGCTAAGCTTGTAGTTCCTTTAATAACAAACATGGATTTTACTACAGTGTTCATGGAGAGATTCAGTAAAATTGCTCAGAAGTGAAGAAATAATTAACAATGCTGGTAAAAATATGAACTATGGGGTTTACCATGATTTAATGAACATTATTTTTTAATAACGGTAATTAATGACACATTGTGCATAATTATGCATACTGTAAGGATGAATGTAATGAGTCTGCTTCATAGCCTCTCTAGACTGTTTATTTTAGCTGCTTTGTTAAGGTTAAAAGATACCAGACTATGTATTATTTGTTACATTATTATTTGGTATATATATACCCTTTGGACATTTAAACGGAAACTCTTTATGTAATATCTGGACTAGCACCGTATATCTCAGCCCCCTTTGATCTTTATTGTATTGCTCACTTTATAAGGAAGTTTGAATCTTTTAAATCCATGTATGAAAGGCACCACTAGATACAAATAACAAAAAATAACATAACATAAAATAATAACATAAAATATTTGTTTTATGTGCTGAAGTGTGAAGTTAAAAAGACTACATAGCTACAAGTGGCGGTTTTAGTGGTTCAAGCATACTGTCTATTTCCATCCCCTGGTTTTTGGCAATTATTGAGCTTTAGTGTCTCACAAAACTCTCAGAATACAAACTTCACATTACTTCAAGTTGTTTTTTGGTTTGGTAATGACAGTTCAGGCAGAATTCAACCCAGCACTTTCTTATTGGAGGAAAGATGCTTTCACAGCTGATTATCATGTATTTACAATCTTTCTGTCAGAGAGTGCTGGGTCAAACTGAAAGATTCATATCTTGCAGTCACACTGTGCTTAAAACACAAGCCTTTTCTAAACAATTATTGACTTTGACGTTGCCCGTTACTTTAAGACCAAGTCTGAGGGGATGTAGTGAAATTCAAGGGTGGGGTATAGAAACATCGCTTTTTAAACTTTTTTTGCTGAAAGTTAAATCATTTTTTTTAAAGATTTGCATTGGAAATGTATCTGGCTCAGAGGAATGCAAAACAACAAGAAAAAATATTTTCTTAAATGTCAGTGTAAGGCATGACTTTAACTGAATTATTTTTTATTAAAAATACATTAATATATAATAATAGGACTTATTCTTTTTGTTGTTGAATAGAATCACCTCTTGGCCTCTGTTAGAGATTGCCTTTATAGACGTCTTGTTTTAAGTGCTCCAAATGCCTATTAGTAGTCAATGGTTTGTCCAATGACCCTAGTGTCTTATTGATGAATTAGCTCAAAGATACAGCATACAAAATGTCAGCTCAGTCAAACAAACTGTTGTTAAGAAACAGATTTTTGGTTATTATAGTGCCCTCTATTGAATTAATGATGTCGACTGTGGTGGACTTTCTCAACATCATGTTTTTTTCCTGAGTATTGGCAAAGCAATCCCAGCCTGTAGCCATCTTTGTAAAGTAAGCTAAACCCAGAGGAGCTTAATTGGCATGTGGCCGCTCTATTGTTTACAAATAAAAATATTGTCCTTTTAATATTATGTGGAAATCTTTAAAAACCTCAGACTTGTAGAAATATGCAGGAGCCAAATATATTGCCAATTATCCAAAAGATTTTGGGGCTGGAGCTTAATAGTCTCACTGGGGCATTTGTGTGGAATAAAGCACGGATTAAAAGTAAAAATTTGGACTGTAAGCTTCATTGTTCAGATGGAATGAAACATATGTTGCTCTAGCATCACAAACTGGGGTCATTTAACTTGGCGCAGTAGTGAGAAGGATACTACACCTACCCTCTAATTTTGGTGTTTGAATGCCTTACAGTGTTTTCTCCATACAGGCTAATAATAATAATAATAATAATAATAATAATAACAACAGGGAAGAGTAAAGATGAAGATGAAGAAAAGCCCTAGCAATGCATATCCATTAGCTTTTCATGAGTGTTTCCTAATAAAGCCTGTCTGATTGGTGCTTCCTAATTACCAAGGATGGAAATCTGGAGCTGACTGCACTGTAGCAGTAATTTATGAGCTCAGAGTCACTGATTTCAAACCTATTACAGGAAAAGAATCTCCTGCAGAGCTATAATCAACAAAAGCGATGGCAGGTCCATGCACACACATACATCATCACTCCAAACTGTATACGGACTCCGAAGCCCTCACCTACTGCTAGAACAACACCACAGCTCTGTGTAGGAGTACTGTGACATTTAATTAAACAAACTCCACTCATAGTAACACAGTGTGTGACAGAGACAGTCACAGAGACGCTATAATATAAACTCAAGTTTCTTTTTTTATGCAAACAAAATCATCATCACTGTCATATCAAAGCCTCTTATATTTCAGGGCACTTTAATACATGTGCCCTTTACACTGCATGCATATTTCATGACAAATGGACTAATATAAATGATTTAGAAGTAGTTACATGAAAGGCAGAGTAGGTGATTTTTGTAGAGCCTAACAGGTTTAAGCTAGTTCTTGAAAAACTCCAGCCAAATGTCCCAACCCCTACTTATAGCCCTTCCTAAAAGCCACAAATGTGCATGGCTTGACTAGATATACAGCAATACTATTTACCTACCCTATGTCTCATTCACATTTAAGAAACCACTTAACATTATCATAATAGACATAAAGTTAGCTATAAATGTTTGTTTTTGTGAGTTTTCAGCAAATTTATTTAGTTTTGTTTTGTATATATATATACAGTATATTTAATAAACACAGCTAGCCGTTATCCAGCCTCTTTTTATTGGATGCCTTTGCTACCTTCTTCTTCATCTTCCTTTTCTTTTATTTCCTTTTTCTTTTATTTGTTTAGCTGTACACACAGTTGTCTATGGGATGGATTATAGGAACTTCTGCAACTCTATGCTGAGACGCCTGGCATATTGCATTAGCAAACATTGGGAGCCCAAAGCCATACTGAGAGATGTGCGAGCATCTGTATGTGTAGCTCAATAAATGTTGCCCATATCAGTCTAAATGGATCAGAATCTATTGTTCCTGGTAACCTTTTATCTTCCTTCCCAATAGCACTGCAATCCCACACTTCCTTCTGGGTGCAACTGTTCTTTTTTTTTTATTAAATGTAAGAGGTTACTGATATGGCAGGGTTATAGTTATACTAACCTAAAATTACACACAATTTTCATCATCAGACTAACAAAGATGTTAATAATTGTAGTGCTGACAGGTCAGTGATTAAACTGACAAATAATGGTAAGAAATGTTAATTATTAACAAAAAAATGTAAGTAATTCTGCAAAAAAAAGAACTGGTCATTGTAGCCTCCCTTATGTGTTTTAGATTTTATATGGAGTGTGCACTGCCCATTATTTTCTCTGTGACAACTGTACCAGCTGCTTCCAGATATTTTTGGGGTTTGTTTGAGTGCTCCTTGGCTCTGGGGATATAATTCTAACTAACTTTGTGACTGCCTGGTCTCAAATCCTGTGAGGAGCTTTTGTGTGTGGCTGGTTGAGGGTCAAGTGATGTTACTTCCACTTGTGGATAATGGCCCCAGTGGTGCAAGCAGAAACATTTAGGAGTTGAGAAATCTGTCAGTAACTTGTGGCATTGCTATGCTGGTCAACTGGATTTTTGCAAAGGTCTTGGAAAAGTGTTTTTTGTCCCTACCCATCATGAGAAGTTTCTTGCATGACAGCTTGGTGACAATGTGTTTTTTTTGTTTTTTGTTTTTGGAGGTATATGTTACTTAAAGAGCAAAATTACTCAGCTACCAATCTGCACCTACCCAGCTGATTCTAATAAGTACAGGTAGGTAGGGGTGTAGTACCTACATCCAGTCTCAAGACATTTTTAACACCCTGTCTATCTTGGTCTCTCCGACTGGTCTGGCCTAATTTAGTTTTCAGTTTTGACTAAGTGAAGCATTTGTTTAAACAGTATTCCAGTTGCATGTAAATGGATTTTTACTGCATTTGACAGACTTGCATGATGTTTAGTTCCTGTTTTGGTTTTTAAACCTGGCAGTAAAGTGTTGCATAGAATTAAATACGTTTTTTATATATAAGTCTAATAAAGTGTATGGTATTGTACTCAAGGGGCTTGTAAAACAAGGGGCAGATGAGTTCATAACATAGAAGAGTTCATGTCAGATGAATTAAATTACTGAGTAGAGCTTTTCAGTTTGGTGGTAACTTGTGTTAAGACTGCACTATTCATGGTTTCCTGCTTAGTTCCTCAGTTGTTACCTATTAATTACAAGGCACAATTATTATTTATAGTTTTGTTTTTATAAGAGAAAATTCCTTTTTAGTTTTTTTTTTATTTCTAGTAATTTGTACTAAAAGAAGGTAAGGACTAATGAAAGCCTTGTTATAAAGATAATTTTTTTTTTTTTTTTTTTCTAACTTTCATTTGGACTCAGTGTTGACTTGAACTTGGCTAGTGATGGTTTTGCACTTGCATGGAAACTCATCCAAGGCAGTCTTGATCACAGCCCTGTAGGTAGTAGGAGAACTAATTAGATGAGCCGGCTGTTTTAGTGCTTTTTCTTACCATGTTCAATCCTCTTTTCCTGTTTTACCCACTTTACTGTACATGGCTTTTCTAATAGATCAGTATATTGCCTTTTCTTTAGCTGTGTAATTTTACTGGAGTAATACCAATCTCTGCTATAAATGTCATGTGAATAGCTGCAATGGAGATATGTTCAATAAAAAATAACATTGACATGTTGAGTACTCCTTTCCACCATTGTACACGCAACCTGGGGCAGGTCTTCCCTTTATGGTGCAATCTACAGATGTTTGATAAAGCCTACAGTATCCAAAGCTGAACACAGTGATACACTTACAGTACGTAGCTCAGCTAATGTGCTGCTGTCAAAAAAATAAACAATGGCTTACCTTAATGGAATATTTTTGGTGACGTGTTAGATGTCAGGAGATCGTAAACCAGGGGTGTCCAAAGTCCAACACTTGGGCCAAATGTGGCCTGGGACGTTATAATAAATATTCAGGGGAAGAGAGGGCAGAGAAAGTTGGGCAGAAGCAACTCTGATCTCACAGCAGCAACTTCTAGGGAACGGTGGTAACAGGGGAAAGCGAACAGAGCAAGTTATGTGGTGACAGTGCTAATCACCAATCAGAAAACCTTCCTCTGATGCTGAATTGGTCAAACAGTGCTTAGATGTGCTCTGACGGAACTTTATCAGTCCTGTATGTAACACTATGTCCTGGAGAACTGAGGATGACATCAAAGACATCAAAATCAGCTTTTCATTAGCTTGTGACAAAAGTATGGGCATGTCTGATTACTGTCCCACTGCCAGTCTGTATAGGAGGTATGGATGCTTACATGAATATCACTGAAGAACTGCTGGATCTTCAGAGTCTAAAGAGCCAGACAAGAGGAGTGGATTCATTTCAGTCTGTCCATTCTACAAATGAAGACATGAAACTGGAATAACTATTGACTGCACACCATCGGTGACGGATAAGGGAGTGGATTAGCCTCACTCATTTGCAGCAGTCAGTGAGTAGGACGGGAGTGCTACCTAATTCACCAGCAGGCTCTGTGTGCCAAGTGCTGCAATTCGATCATGTTATTGCTAGGCTAATGAAAACTGTGAACACTATTTGCACTATAGCCCTTTACAACCGCCAGTTTCAAAAGACTCTTCAGTATGTCGTGCTGAATTTGGCGATGTCCTCTGCCACAGCGATGTCTGATGGCTCTGTCGTGGATGTCTGGAGTCGTGGAGCTTTTTCTCATTTATAGTTCAGATAGCACAGTTTCTGACTGAAAAGTGACAACCTGTGAGAGGACTGTCTGATCCTCCTTGGCTGACGAAGCACTTGAATGCATACCCCCCACCCTACAAGAAGAAGATGCTGTGGTGGCGTCTTTGCTGTCAAGCGCCAAGTAGCCAAGAGATTTCTGTCACAAACTGAGCCAAGCATGACATCATGTTCCTCATGTGGTGAGCGATGGTGGACTGTTTAACAAGAGAGCTCTCCCGTCTGAGGAGCGCTTTCAGAATTTCACAGAAATTGAGAAGGACATCCATATTTTCTCCTGTCTCTTCACAATGGCTGGTGGACATCAGCACGGATGGAGCTGATTGAGATGCTGATGCTATGATGAACTTTACAGCCAACATCAGCAGGTCTCTCTTCATATGGAGAGACCTACCCAGATTTGATACCATGGCAGGAGAAGCCCATCTTATTGATGATTTGTGAACAGATCTCCTCTGTCATGAACATAAACAAGAACCATTTGAGATCTGGACTGCCTGATTCCAGCTTATGTGGCGTTTTGCTCTTTACAACTACAGCAGAACTAATGTGTGTCATGCAGTCGAGGGTGCAAGAGTTCTAGCCCTCATGTTAGTGAATGGCAGGCTGTCTGTTCTGGTAAGTTGGAGCCGCTGATTTGAACTTTGACTACTTTGACATATGGACTATTGGACTAGGAATATAAGACTTGCTTTTTTACGGAGTTCCAGAGGTTAGGCAAATGCAACTGAGTAATATTATAACCTATATGAAATACTGAAATATTTCAGATGCAGTGTAATACATATTTTTAACGAAAATGTTTAGCCTGTTCAAATAATTTGCAATACGCTGTAGGGTTTTTCACTCTTTTTATGCCCTGCTGTGGTTACCCTGCAGTAAACATTTTTATTCACAGCTTCAGAAAACTACCATTTAAATTGTGACAATAGCGCAGTTGTTCTCTTTACTGTGAAATATTCATTTGATATTTGCACTATTTTTGTCATACACACCAAGAAATCTACTTTTAACAGCTGAACAGTGTCTCACTCAGCTAAATATTCATACACGCACAATTAAAAACAGTCAGAGAGAGAGAGAGAGAGAGAGAGAGAAAGCAGTCTCAAGTTATGCTCTGCAATGATCTGACTGAAGAAAGTATCTGATGATGCAATATCATCTGTAATGTGAAAGCCGTAAATGTATCTCTGTTAATACAAATACTAATTCAGTACCAGTCTAATGTTTTGGCTCATTTATCTTTATTTTTTTATTTTATTTTTATAAACGTAGTATATATTTAACATTATTATGTACATTGTATATACATATGTATATACATAGTATATATTTAACTATAATTTTGGTAACAAGGTTGAATATTCAAGGTTCAAAGCTGTTTGTGTAAAGAGGAAACATAATGAGAATATTTACTTTTCACTTTAAATAAAAAAGAAAAAAAAGATTGGGAAAAAAATCCACATTGCTTTTAACTTTAACCAAATAGCCTTATGGTGTTATTGGAAGATTTTAATAACTATACATTTTAAAGAGCGTCAATGTGAGACAGCAGCCAATTATCACCATCACTGTGTTGAAGGTGGATACAGACACCATGTTGGATATTGTATATATTCTTATTAAGATAATAAAGCGTTCTTATCTTAAAGAGAGGAATCATGCTGGACCTGCCAGATATGAGATCTCTCATGTCTAAACACCGTCACCTGTGACTGAAACGTACCTAATAGTGTGTAATACGTCCACAAGCAACATGATTGATTTGATTTGGTATGAACTGGACAGGTTTCTGGCTATAGGTCACATTTAGTGTCCAGACACTCTTGCATCAATGAATTGCGCAGTTGAGCCGGATTTGGTGAACACCTACCCTGGTACAGTTCTGAGAATAATTTCCTGCAGACTGGGATTTTTGTCCCTGCTGTTTGACCTGTATGACCATTCGCTTCCATACAATTAAACTACAGCCGTAACCACACAAGGTGACTAATTTTTTGTCTGGTGGGCTTAATATATTATATTGTGTTATGAATTTATAATAGGTCAAAAGGTGAAAACAAAGGTGATTTGATTTTTGTTGGTCATGGGTGTGTGGCATTGAAGCTCCAGTGTTTCTTAGTTGGTGGGTTCCCATTTTCCCTGTATTTTTTAGTCATTTCTTTAAACTCCTGTTTTTTACGTATTTTCCTTTTTCTTTCTCCTCCTTCATGCCAGTGAATTATCTCATATTTAATCTTTTTAGACATTGCTCAGGAAAAACAATAGATTGTACAACAAATAAAGGGTGGTTTCAGACATTTGCTCAGTATGATCAGATGAGAATTGAATATAACTAATCATGTAATTGTAAAAACACATTCAAACAGTAAAATAACAGTGATAAATCCAACCTCATTCTGTCATGATTTGTTTAATATGGTGAGTTTGATGTATCAGTCCAGTTCTTATATAATCTTTTATGAGGAAATTGCTCTTTCTGTTCACTGGCTGGATTACAACTTTTTTTTTCCTGACAGTAAATGTTCTTCTCAATTAGTCATGGCATGCTGCTGAGGGCTGTTCACACTGTGTCAGAGATACAATTGTCTCTTAATGAATGATGTAATGCTTTAGAAAGATCTCCATAGCCTGAGGGCCATTTATTAGAGTGGAATCCATAAGTAACTTAACAGTAAGAGCATTTTATTGTTTTGGAAAGTCTGATATGAAGTCCAATGAAGTAATGACTGTGAGTTTAAAGGAGTGTCTGTATATATACATCATTCTCCATTTCATTGGCACCACTGGCTTATAGGTGCACTTTGTACAATTACAGACTATAGTCCATCTGTTTTTCTGTGTACATTGTTACCCTGTTCCTTAATGGTCAGGATGCTCACAGGACCACCACAGAGCAGGTATTATGTAGGTGGTGGACCATTCTCAGCACTACAGCGACACTGAGGTGGTGGTGGTAAATTAGTGTGTGTGGTGCTGGTCTGAGTCAATCAGACACAGCAGTGCTGCTGGAACCTCAGTGTCACAGCTGGACTTAGATGGTCCAACAACCCAAGCTATCCAGCCAACAGCATCCCCTGGGCAGCATCATGTGACCACTGATGAAGCTTTAGAGGATGACCATGACTTTACATCTACAAGATGGACCAGCAAGGTAGGAGTGTCTTATAGAGCAAAGAGTGTGGACTGGTCCTCTGCTTAAATATGCCATTTGTCTGCATATTTTGGTGGAATGTATTCATGCAGAACATTCATTTATTTGCTGAGAACGTTAGTCACAGTTTATATCTTGTTTCTAAATATGCTGAATTCAGCAAAGAAACTGCAACTGTGTATTTCAAACGTGCAGAAGTAAGTCCCATGTATTGTCATAACAGAGGGGTAACGAATGCTGTAGGTCTAGCAGCTGTTCTAACAGTTCAAACAGCTGTCATGTCAATGATACTTGGCTAGCTAGAGAGCTAGTTAAGCCAGTGCTCAAACTGGTCCAGTATTCAGCAGTACGCTTTGGCATAGAGAGGCTTTTTCTTGCATACTGGCACCTCTCACAAGCTGCCAGTGTTGTATTGGATTTAGTTCCTCTAAAATTTACAATCCCTTTCACAAATCAGGTCCTCAGGTGTATTTACTGAACAGAAACCAATGGCAAGCGACACTGGAACTATGGGAAGCAAAAACATTTTTAAAAAGCGGTACAGCCATGTGTATTCATTGTATCAGCACCAAACTGTGCTGTTTACTCACATTTAAAACTATACATTTTTTTCAAAATCTCTATTATGATGTGTTTGTATCATGCAAATATATATATATATATATATGTATATATATATATATATATATATATATATATATATATATATATATATATATATATATATATATATATTTATTTATTTATTTATTTATTTATTTATTTATTTATTTATTATTATTATTATTATTATTATTATTATTAGTAGAAGTAGTAGTAGTAGTATTCATGATCAAAAATAATAATTTGGCAAATAGGTGTCCCTTTTTATAGCAGCAATATCTTCTAATATATATAATATTCACTGTAACAATTCAGAATGTAACTCTTGATTTGCTTAATTAGCTGAAACCGGCCAATTCACATACTAACAGGAGAAAAGGAGACTACCGGCACCTCTAGCAGTTAAGCTAACTTATTACCAGCAAATAAGCAAATGGTCATATGACAAGATTACACAGTACATGGTCTGTGTTTGATTGGTTTCATAGTACTTGCTTTTCAAGTTGAGATGGTTACAGAGGAGTTTTAGCTTTCCTCTGTACAATGCAAATGAAAAAGAAGCCTGGAGTGCGAAGAGTTAAACAGTCTACTTGAAGCATAATTGGTGTCTGACGAGCTCTTTACTGTTTAATCAAAGTGTTCTTTAACTGACCATGTATGGCTGATTCATCCATTAACTCATTCATCCATTAAAGTGCTGGCAAAGCTTTGATGGAAATGAGATGACATTTGGTTCAAGCACACTCAGTGTTTTTTCAACTTAAGAACCCCATCCTCCCACACCACAGATACGACTAAACATGCAGAAGCCTAGAAAAGACGCAGGAAACTCCAGCAGTATTTGAGCTAAACATGAACTGATATGAATCACTGTAAGGTCTGAATCACTGTTTCATAAGATCAGCTTGTTTGGAAGGTAGTAGACTCATCATCAGAAGAACTGTTGCACAAATAGTTGCAACTAGAAGAAATCAATCCACAGGAATGAAACTTGGTGGGGTCTGTTTGACATTGTGAGACATGAGGGTGATTCAAGTGTTAGCCTCAGCTACACATGTGACATAAGCAAGGACAGGCCTTATCGCTGTACCTGACTGACCCAACAGCCAGACATTAGTTAAGAAGTGATGCATCCATGAGTCATCGCGTTTGTGCAAACACCAATGGCAGACCGCTGCATGATGCAGGACTACATACACCTAAACATCATGTCAACACCAAAGACTGCAGTGGTGTCATACCAGACTGTCGTGAAGTGACCTAGAATGGCAGCCGGGCATCTTCAGTGATGGGTCCCACTTTTGTCTTGGTGGAGACAACCAACAAATCTGTTTAAGGCACCATGTTCAGTGTCAAGGTGAACAGTTTGTTGCGCAGCACACATCCAGAAGGCCTGGTGCCAACCCACCTCCACCTCTACCCCAAAGTCTTTAGGAACTGTGTGGGATAGATTATCACCGGACACCATTACGAATCTCTACAACTCCATGCTAAGATCTATGGCAGCCCGATGCCATACTGAGAGACATTACTTCTGTATGCTCAATAAGTATTGCACATATAAGACTAAATGTATCATCATTTATTTTTCCTGGTAACCTTTAACCTTTTTAACTTGCATTCTGACACTTCCATCTGGGTGCAACTATTCTTTTGATGATGAGAGTACATGTTTATAATGGAGTTTTGTACTTTGGATGTACTAATTTGAGGATACTGTGTTAATTAGAAGTCTGTTACAAGTCATGGTTAAAAGAAGCTTGCTCATTTTATATGAATTATTTCTTACTCTCTTTTTACTACAACTGGTAGAACTTCTGTCAAATGTCCAGATTTAAAAGAGACATCTATATCACATTTCTTGAAGAGAAGATATGTTACTATAGATTTAGTAAGTTTGCCAACTCAGCAAATTCCTGGACACCCAATTGATTGCTTGATTTGGGATGTGGGGCATCAATGTTTTAATTGGTCCGCTTTCGTAAAATCTTGAAGGTGTTTAATTATCCAGGTTTGTCAGCTGGGTAGGCATCAGTAAGCTAATTAGCTTGCTAACCAAACTTTGGTAAGGCTATTCAATGTTAAAACCATTGTGTTTGGATCAAATTGGACCTAAAGCACTAAATGCTTCCTATCACTTTAATCAATTTGTCGGTTAAGTTTTAATGTGAGAATCAGCATATACTTAAATCCTGATAATCCCTGTAATAAGCTCAACTATTACACATTACTTATTGTATTGAAATGAAATAAGAGAACAGTGTCTGTATACAGAATATAAATGTACCTTACTGTGTAATTAGCATAATGATGCAACTACACAATTCAGCTGAAACAGCACTGCCAGTTCAGCTGATAACAATGGTGATAACACTTTTGGTTGATTAAATGGAAAGTCCCCTTTTGTTGTTGATGTATTCACAGGAAAGTGCGACTGATTTATGCAGTTAATATCCAGCTGTCTGCTCTCCTCCTGTACCACCGCACTGAGCTCCTTGACCATAATTTATGCATGTAGCCGCTCACATGGCGCCCTGTCAGGTGATATTTCTGAATAAAGGTAAATGGGGGTCCTGAGAGGAGGATGCTGGGGCTGACCCTGCGGCTGCCTGACTAGATTACATAGGCCAGTAATTCCATTAGGGCAGAGCTCCAGACACCACTTCCACCTTCAGGCTCCTTATAATCAGAACAGATGGCTTTGTTTCAGACATGCTGCCGCTCAAACTCCCACCTTTGAGGACTCTGAATATGGAGAGTGAAAAAGATGTAATATTGTGATGAACTGTATTCTATCGTTGTGTGTTCCACTGCACACCGGGGTCGACATTTCCCTCTAAGACCCTCAATAGTTCCAGCTGCCGTTAAACAAAATAAATGACCACCACAGACCCTTTAGTTTAGTTTTGAATAAAGTCATGAGTAATATATTCTCTGGCTTGCATGTGTGGGCAGCACAGCCAAACTTTTGGGATTTGTCAGCTTAACCCATAAGAGCCCACAGTGACATATGTGTCACAAGTCCATCAAAGGGTCTGGATGGTTTCTAATACAGCTTTATCCTTTATCCAAACTTGTGATGTCTCTAAGTCTCTAAGACATGTACTGAATATCCTGGGTGCAGTCTGTCACGTCCTGTCTTGTCTTGCCCCTGTTTCTCTGTTTTCTTTAGTTTTCTGTTTCTGTCTCTTTTTCTCTTGTCACTTCCATGTGCCTTTTGTTGTTCTGTTCCATGTGCTTCTGTTTGTTTGGGTTATAGCTCCTCCTGTCTCCGCCCTCTTGTCAGGCTCCTCACCTGTCTCTAGTTTGTGGCTCTGCCCCTTCCCTGGTGTTCCCTGTTAGTCCTTGTGCATTTACCCTTGCTATTGTTCCCTTTGTTTTGGCTTGGTGTTTTGTCTCCATGTTGTTTTGTGCATCACTGTGGTTTGGTCTTAGTAGTGTTTTATTTTTTCCTAGTGTCTTTGGTTTTTGTTTGATCTTATTGGTTCCTCATTAAAGACTTGGCCTTGCATCATGCCTCCGTGTCTTGTCACAGTCATATGACATGTGACCCCATTTATGGTGGTGTGATTGCTTAGTGCATGAGGCAAACCTAAATTATTTTAAAAGCCTGTTTGTATCTGTAAGGTGTGTTCCAACCCAGTTCAACAGTTCTGTATTACAAATAACCCATTCTGACGTTACAACTGATAAAATACAAGTTATAAAGTGGTTGTTGTGATACATGTTACATCAGTATTTTGACCATAGTTCGGCAGTTACAGATGACTTCTTTGTCACCTTAAGAAAAAGGCTAATGAACTGTTTGGTTAATGTGAGAGACCCATCATAATTTAAAAGTTGTCTTTGCTCATTCAGTAGCTCACTAGCTAAAAAGAAAATTGACGGTAACATTGTTAACTAATGCATTACTTAATTTGAGTTAAGAACAATGGTTGCAAGGCTTGACTAATCTGAAATGAACACAACAACTACATGTTTACATGTTAACTACATGTTTACTTAACATTAGTTATCCATTGTTAATGTATTCCTTCATGTCAACTAATGAATTACTTTCAGTACATTCAGGTCATTAATTTTATATGGTATGTTGAACTTAATTATTGTCCTAGGCTTACTAGTGCAGCCTGTTATCTACTGGCCTTGCTATGTTAACACCAAGGCATGAATACAGCCTAATTAACCTCTTGGACGCCCCACCTCTCAAATTGAAATTCTTGGGGGTCCATAAAAATACACTTATGAATTCTGGGTCTTGGTTGGGCGATATTAGACAGTCAGATACAAATTCAAAGAAAGGTCATTATTTAGCCTGCCTTCACCACCCATCAGCCAGCATCTGTCTGTGATATTAACTAACTAGTGATGCAGCACTGGTCCACCTCATCCTCGCACTCCTGCAAATTGGTTCATCCAGTTGGTCCTTCATTGTTCAGCATCTATGCCCAGAATAGAAAACTTTACAGAATGCTGCCGCATATTTGAAGCTAATAGAGGAGATGTACAAGATTTTAGGTTTAATGTGTGGAAGAGTGGATTACCAAACTAAAGAACATTTCCACAAGACCAATTGGGACATGTATGGCGAGTGAGTTAACCATTGTTCGAGAAGCCAACCAACGTGGGACCCCATCCGCAGAATACCAGGGGACATTTTCCACACTGGTTACCACTAGCTGTAATGCCCTGGCTATAGTAATCTGGTCAGTGATCTCACTGATGGAATGTGAATGCCTTAGCTGAACTGAATATGTGACTCTTTGAAATGCACAGTTCAACTGAACCTGTTCAGTGAAATGAATCTAACTTCCAGTCACTGTTATAGATGTATCTGTGGGTTTGAAAAAAATCTATGTTTGTGATATGTAGCATTTATATGACTATTTTAATGCCTGTATATGAAACAGCAGCTGTGATGGAAAACATGTACATTGGATGAGTGGTCACGGTTATTCAGGTGTGGTGGGATATTTGCTCAGTGTGACGCTGTATTGAACAGCAAGCCCTAACAGCCTGTAGAACCGCATGCTTTCTGTATAAGGAAATGGAATACCTTACATTTTGTCAGATGGAGGGTGACGTCACATGTAGACTAACACATGGAAGCTGACAAGGAAAGTGCAGATTTGTGTCTACGTCTGCCATAATAGCTTGAGACCATACTTCAGTATAAATGTAGATATAATGGTTACTCTTTATCTGCTGTTACTGTCTAATTACACTCATCATCAAATAATAGTTGCCATAGATGCTGATAAATTTAGGCTGATATTGGAAATATACAGTATTTATTGAGCTACACATACTGTAGTAGTGTCTCTCAGTATGGTGTTGAGCTGCTATGTTTGCTAAGGCAACATGCCAGACTTCTCAGAATGGACTTGTAGAGGTTTCTAATAGTGTCCTGTGATAATCCATCCATATGCAGCTTGAACATTCTCGCGTAGTTCCTGCAGGTGTTGCGGTAGGGTGAGGGTGACACCAGACTTTCTGCACTTCATGCGATGCTTGACAACCAAATATTCATCTTGGCACTGACCACAGTGCCCTCACACACAGATTTGATGGCGTCCACCAAAACAAAAGCTGGATTTCTGGGACGCAATATTTCGATAAAGCATCCCACTTCCTGGAGCCCCGTGATGCAATCCATCTTGAACTATTCCACTTGCTCAGATGCTTTTAAAAGTTTCTCAGAGGCATATTTCCATTGCCCTTTCTTTAGCATGCTAATGTTAGCTAACTGCTAACTTGGTTATGATGCAATGAGGAGGAAGTGCAGAGTAATTTATCATTTATATTTAATGCTTTATTTTAATTGAATGAATTTTGTTTAAATATTCACTAATGCCTGTTTTTGAACCAGAGTAATAATAAAGGAATTTAAAGCATTGCACAATGTACAGTCCAGCTTGCTGCTTTCAGTCTGTAACTCATAGCTGGAGTGAGAGAGAACCTCGACTACCTGCTGCCTGTGGTCTCTTGCATCTTTCTCTATCCCCTTTATGTCTTTTCTCTCACCTCTCTTTCACCTCTCTTGCTCTCTCTCTCTCCTCAGCCTTACTTCTCGCTCTCTCCTCATGTCTGTTCTATCCCTCTCTACAAGGCTTGGAGTGCTGTCACAGATAATGCTGAGGATTAGGTCTCCCACACTTCTCCCTCTCTCCTTCTCTCCCTATCTCCCTTTTATTCCCACATTTGCATAATGGAACAGTCCAGAAGTGTTACCTGTGTCCAGTTTTTATTATAGACCACATAGTACATCTCTTTCTCCACTGTTCTGTCTGTCTCTGTCTGTCTCTCTTGTCTTCTATTTTTTCTTTCTCTTAGCCTCTCCTTCTTTCTCTATTGATGTTCATCATTCTCCTTCCTGGTTTAATGTATGTTTCTCCCTCTTTTTGATCTTCTTTTCCTTATTCTCTCCCATTTTCCCTCTTTCTCTTTGTCTATCTCTTAAATTTTCTCTCTGTTGCTATACTTTTCTTTCTTGCTTTCTTGTATTCTTTGCTTATATCCGTTTCTCTACATTTTTTCCTCCCTCCACCTTTTTTTTCTGTCTCTGCTTTTTTACTCCTCCTACTCTCTCTGTCATTCTTTTTTTTTTTTCTCCAGTGGTCTTTCCCTGTCTCTCTCTCTCTCTCCCTCTCTCTCTCTTTCTCTCTCTCTCTCTCTCACTCACTCTCACTGTCGCTCTCACACACACACTGTCTCTTTCTCTTTCACTGAATATCATCAGCCCCACAGGATGATGATATGATTATTAAAGGAATCATCAGCTGTCTCTCAACAGCAGCAGCAGTAGTTCTGGTGCTTTTATCTCCATCTCTAACCTGGGAGAGATTGTAAAGTGTTCAGCCGCATTCAGAGGGGCTGTAAAATGTTCAGCCAAAAAGACTGCCATGCATCATTCAAAAGTTCAGAGTTATTTTTAATTGTTTATATGGAAGTGCAACATTTGGTATTGACATGCGTTGACACCCAGCGACTTTTGGCGCTGCTTAATTTATCTGAGCTCCACAGCACATGACTTGACTATTTGCTATTTCCCTCATTAAACTGCACCAAAAATCTTTAGTATCTTTAGAGAGTATCTGAGTATCTGAGAAGGGCATTCAGGTTAGAAGCTTTTAGAGAAACAGACGGGAGTAATGGTCTGCTAAAGTTTGCCTAATCCTTTTTTCCTTCTACGTAAAGCTATATTCAGTGTAGGGTCTGAAAACTAGAACAAACCAAGATGATTACATGAGTTGTTTACGTGACATCTGTTTATACTTGCATGCCAGTAATCTGCTCCATCTACAATGTCAAAACCTCATTTCAAGGTACATCGAGGTATTATTATTGATATTCCTTTTTTTCCATCTCTGTAGAAATCTCTTCCTCCCGTTCGTGTTTGTCACTCATATCTATAAGCTCACCAGACAAAAACTAATCACTTTGTGTGTTTTACATAGTAGTTTAGCCTCCTGCAGATGGAGATGCACTAGAGTGATGGGGCTGAATTTGCCAGTGTATTGAAGTGTACAGTCATATGGGTCTACCAGAGTTTAACACCACTACTCGCCAGGGAGCCACCGCTTCATGTGGGAGACTGGGGTTTGATTCCTGGTCTGGATGACTATGCTGTGCTGCACCAATAAGAGTCCTTGGGCAAGACTCCTAACACTACATTGGCCCACTTGTAATATGATTAACATTGTAAGTCGCTCTGGATAAGAGCGTCAGCTAAATGCCGTAAATGTACCAGCAGTGGCAAAAATCCCAGTCTACAGCAAATTCTCCCCAGATTTGTGCCAGGGGAAGACATATACCAAATCTGGCCCTACTGTGCAATTCTTATATGCAGGGGTAACTGAACATTGATGTGGCCTACATCCAGAAACTTGTCCAGTCCATACCAAATCCAGTCATAACTGTTAATCATAAAATGTAGGCATTTCCATATATACAATTTCAGAAATATGAGGTACATGAGAGATGAAACCACCGATTTATCCTTTAGCATAGCAGCCTGCTGATCAGGCTGTTGTGTCCACTAGCTCCACCTGTGGAGTGCCACCATAGGTCAAGTGTATTACTCAGCAGTGGGGTCTCGCGTCCTGTTGCTTTACTCAAGTTTGAGAAAACACTTTATGTTGCTGCTGCTGTGTATCTATAATTAAACCTGACCAATGTGTTAAACAATGTGTTTTATTATGTATTTTTTATTGGTGTACTCTAAGTAAAAGGATTTTACTGTTTTATATGTAAAATCATCAAAGACTACGAATTAAGTCCATACACTATGTGGAAATGTGTGACTTTCAGGAAAGAGTGGAAGAGGTGGGCTAGCCATTCACTTACAGCACAAACCAGCAGCACAGCTTAGTGCTGAAATGATCGTGTTAGTTTAGGTTTGTTTATTAAGCTATTGTTTTTGTTAACTGTTAGTACAGCACGCAGCTATAAAAGCTTTGTGTTTATTTCCAAAGTAATACATGTGAAATACCTGTTATACTAACTGTTGTACAAGATACTTTTAAAAAACAAAAAACCAAACCTGCATTTATGTTTGTTTGCATTTATTCTGACATTACATAAAGTTTTACACCACACACTCATGAGATTAATGCCCTTAGACATTGCTTAGGTGACAGGTGCTTAAGTGCAGCAGTAGTATATGTAGAGGCATATGTAGAAATAGCTCTGTGAATGCTGTCCCTATTAATGCTACATAACCACAAGAAAAACTACAAAAATGCACAAGACAATAACAGTTGTACTTGATTGCTATTGTAGTCTGATATTCCCCTGCTCTTGCTGTTTATATAAATACAAATAGGGTTAAACAACAAAGATGTCTCTGATATGAAAAAGCACAATGCATGCACCTTACCACCGTGCTGATGATTCAGCCTGTGTATGACTCCGGAAGAAAAAAAACGAATGAAATGTGTCGCTTGAAATAAGCAAGCTCGCCCGCATCTTCAGACAATGTTGCTTTTTACGGAGTCTGCTTATAATTGGATTAGGTTTATGCTTTCCTTTTTTGGCTTGCACTTGACAAAAAAACTGAATCGGTCCTATTTTGGGATTACACAGAGGTTACTGTGTCTTTGTAGCGCCTCAACATTGCTATAAATTAAAGCACAACACGAATGAGCCTCAAAAGCATTTGCTGAAACCATATGCTGGTCATATGCTAGTACCAAAATAACTGTCTGTCGCCTTGGTATAATACTTTTTCACTGCTGAGGTAACTAATGAACGGGTCTGATTTGAATTATGCATGAATCCAGGCTTAACCTAATCCAACTGCTCACTTCTCCGCCTCTCTGTTATGCTCACATCTTGTTATTTGCAGGAGCCAAACAAGGTGTATGTGTGGACATGTACATGTGTGGGAGTGCATCTGTATCATAATTTCCTACCAAAGTTATAACCAAAGGAAAGTTGTTGGAAAGTTGGCATGTGCTTCAGGTGACTAAAACTAAGGTGAACTTTCTGTATACCACATTTCCCCAATTTAGTTTGTGTTTGTTTGTGTACCAAAACCAGTCATAACCAGTCACAATGTTTTAGGGTGAGCATTTTTAATACATTATGATTTTGTATTACATAGTGACAATCAAATGCATTAGTGTGCCTTTAGGACTAATATGCAAATTAGTTCTTTCCTGAGTGACACTTTGAAAACTTGTTATATTGTTGGCTAACAAGCATGAAGTACAAAGTTAACAATGGTTATGATGCTTAACTAATGTAAGCATGTAGCAGTTGTTACATTAGTTAACCATAGTCAATGTATTACTTCATGTTAACTAATGCATTACTTGATGATAGTTAACACGTAATGTGAACTGGTACCAACACCTTACAATTTCAGTCTAAATGATACGATCAAAGCCAGTAAACCATTGAAACTAGTTAGCTCAACTATCTAGCTATTTATCCAACTACTGTTAAAGTGAAATTCAAGTTTCCAAATGTTTTTTTATAGTTATATTGTTCAGTTGTTAACAGACCCTTTCAGAGTGGTCTAATATGAAATGCTCAGTCCTAGAGATCATAGTGTTGGTGATAAGAACTTGATGCTCATCATTAAAAGCTGCCTAATAGAAAGTTAGTACATGAAATAGATATCCCAAAGATATCCACTGTTATTATTATCAGCATTACGTATATTCATAAATAAATAAAATGAGTATGTTTGTGTTGTAGACATTGCATCCTCTGGTTCCCATCACCACTACTGTAAAAAAAAAAGTTTCAGTAAGTTTCTGTATGCATAAAGCATTTCACATCTAACCACTCTGAACGACTTTGTTTACATCTCAAGTAGTTTATTATGCAAAAATGTTGATGGCGGAATTCCCCTTTAACATGACAGCTGCTTGAACAGCTGCTGGCACCAGCATTTGTTCTGCTTTGTTAGCCTGCTGTGCAGGGACACTTTGTCCATGATGGGTGCTAGGGTCCTGCCTTGGTGCTTGCCACAAGCAAAACAGAAGAAATAAGCCTCCTAAAATATGTAATATACTGTATACTTTTTAATATTTAACTTTGTTTTGTGAAATTGGCTGAAGCCCCCTCAAAAATATTTCAATGTATAAATCATATTCACAGCAGCTTGAATCCGCCATAGTGGCCTTTAGCACAGTACCCCCTGTAGATGGCATGCTTTTAATCAGATTAAGGGCCCTGCTGTTAGCCAATCAGCAGCACAGAAAAACACTGTCCTCAAGTGAAATGTAGTGTTGCAGACAACGCTGCTGTGTCCATGATGCGCTAAACAACTGACACTTTTCTGTGTGAGGATACCTTAAAGAAGCCAAATCGTTTGTCCACTTTACTGCTGGACGAGCATCAAGAGAATGCTGGCATAACATTAGCTGGGTAAATGAACCTCAGATGTACCATACAAACAGATAGATGTATAGCTAGATAGCTAGCAAGTTACTAAAATACAGGTTTACTTAGAATACCAAGTTAGCTTTAGCTCAGGTTGCTTTTTAAAGTTTCGGTTGCTCTGATTCGAAATGACACTTGGAGTTGGAAATGTTAAGGAAAGTATGTGGACTGTAAGGCTGGCTATAGTAGATAACCAGCTAGCTAGCTCAAAATGCCTGAGCGCTTTTGCAAAACAGTCCATGTTTTACAGTCCTAGTGGTTTAGACGTCGCCTGTTCGCCACTTTCTTCCATCTGCCCTTTTAAAAACTCTAAAGATCTTCCACAGGCGTGTCACCTGGCTAAAACACATGCCACAAATGGACAAAACAGGCTTTAGCAACATGACTATCCCAAACTGTACTCAGTCTACCACCGTAAAACAGTTTGATTAAAGATTGGTCTTGTAAATTTGTTTCCTGAATGTAATATTATTTTTGCCCTTGCAAAATACTTTTTGCTTTTGTTATCTTTTTTTTGTTTTGTTAATTAAGGACACAAACCTTATAGGAGACTCAATAAACCTTATAAATAAATCAGATTTTTGGCTTGGAGCTGGTCATATGTGTTGCATTCTGTGCTGGGATGTGGGGCTGTTGAAAGGAGTAGTGGTGGTGGTTGTGTCTATCATCAGGGAGAGTTCAGTGGCTACTTATGACCTGTAGTTCCAGCCATTCAATAGCTCTGGTCTCCACTGCTGCCATGCTCAATTACAAGCACTTGTTTAAAAGTGCAATGTTTTCTTCATTTACGCCAGTCTGGTAGGTTTATCAATGTTGTAATCCTCTTTTAGTTATGTGGATAAATGTCTGAATGTGCTGGCATGTTATTTTACTAGACCTTAAGATCTTATTTTTAGGAATTGAGTATTTGAGTTGAATGCAGAGATGTGTTGTGTTTTGAGGCTGGATGCAATGTGTTGATGTCATACTGTTTGTGTCTAGGTTGAAATAGCACTGCCGAGCTGTTTTGTCTTGCGTTTTGTGTTTGTCTGGCTTGTAACTGTTGCTCTCAGTTTAGCAGGTAGAAGGTTCTTTACAAAGGTGGGATATTAGCATTCAAGGAGCAGCTTACGGTAATAATGAAAATGATGGAACTTCAGCATGTCAGGAACAGACATACTTCGACACGCACCAAGCTAAAAGTCAAGTGGTCTTTGACAGTTTGATATTCAAGATTAGCAAACACACACCAAACAATCATAAACAGGTTGAGGCTGAGAGAAAGACAGGCCAGGGTAGAAAACCAGACAGTCAGATTACAACTAACTAATCCAGAGGGGAAATCTAAAAGAGAAGTCCAGAGAGCAGATGGAGAGGTCAAAACACAGTAAGCAAACAGAGTACCGAACAAAAACAGAAAGGGGAAATTCAAAAGATAGAGAGTCAAAACCAGAGAGGACAAGCAGATGTAAACTGGAGAGAACATTCGTTATGCATAATGGCAATACTTTGCAATGAGGGTTTGTGTCCTAAGGGGTATATGTCTTGGGGGAGAAATGAGGTGCAGGTGAGCAATCAGAATTTGGGAGCGTGGTGTGATTGGTGCATTCGGGACATGTGACTGTGATGTCATCGGGTAGGAACTCTGGGAAATAGAGTCCGGGAGATTGGAGACAGCAGGGAAACCTGGAGCTATGACACAGCGACAGAACAAATGCATCCCACTCAGTAGGGTTCCTAAGCAGTGCCACTATATTCCCTCCTTAATCCAGGCATGTCAGCATTTGGGATGCCCTACAACATCATAACCCAACATGCACCATCAAAAGACATACAGTGGCTGATGGTTAAAATTTCCTGCAACTTCCACTGAAGAGATAACCCCCTTTTTACAGCTACCTTATTCATTTTTCTTTCATTGATTTCACAATAGCTATTCCCACTGCCAACTTGTAGCATGACAGAAGACATTAAACGATTTTTTAAAGTTATGTAAATGATGTTTTCTGTAAAATAGGTTTCAAGTAAATTGCAGTTTGCAACTAGTTTCCATTAAAAAAATACTTTTGTAGTCTTCAGTAGAATTAGGTAGTAGTACCTTAGTGGTAGTAATTCTGGAGTTAATTAGTTTAGCTGATCTACAAGTTACAAAATAAATGCTTGACGTAGATTTTTACTTTTAGTAATACATTTTAGGAGTTGAACATGCAGCCTAAGAAAAAGTACAGCTGCTATCATTGTCCATATTTTTGCCACCTTTTATACTGCTCTAAAGATACCAATGGTTTGTTTGATTGGTTACCTTCCTCTTTACCAGCATCTTAACAGAATGTTCTGCTCCACCCTTAATGCTAAAGCTAGGATGTAACTGCTGCACCATTTTAAAGTGAAATGGAAAATCAGCTAAACAAGCTAAACAAATTCGAAATCTTAAACAAGATCCTGGACAACTTCAGTTCAAAGCTCTTAGTTTGCTCTGCACATTTCACAATCATGAATGCTTTTGTGTTGAGATGCTGGAGTGCAGAGGAGGCTACAGTTTAAACCCAGGCCTTTCTAAAGCTCAGAGTGTGAAAGACCTGTCTGAAAGGCCAAGTGGAACATTTGGGTTTAAATCACTCTGACCTGTCAGCAGAAGGAACTTCGTGTTTATGCTTTTATGCTGCAAAGCTACAAGACTAAAAGCCTTTTGATATCTGAGGGTGCGTTTCTGAAGCCCTGTTTGATGTCCGGGTCAAGATGACAGGGTTCCATTTTCACAAAAACACATTTAAAAGATTAAACAGGGATTCAATGAAAAAGCTCAAAATGTGCAGTTATTTTGCAGGTAACATTGTTTTTTTTTGTGTGTGTTTTGTTTGTTTTACTAGCCCTCCGTTCTAATCACACATCACAAAGCTGGATGTCTTGTGTTTTTGTGTACTGGTTTTGTCAGTCCTATAGGAAACAAACTGACATCTCTATAGATAAGCCTTACAGAGTGTGATGGAGTTGCATTCATGCTATTTACGTTATTCCTGTTATTTTTTTTAAACCTTAGGGAGTATGTTTGCTTTGTCAACCACTACTTCATTTTATATAAAGCCAGTTTGTGTCTGTTATGGGAATTATGCTAAGTGTTCTGTGGTCATTATGTAGCAGCATTTAAAAATGCTGGACACCCTGATTAGAATTTCTTTTACTGTGAATGGTTAATCGAGAAAAAGATGACCTGATCTACAAGTGGCTAGAAGTTAAAGATGACTAATTTCCTTTATGTTAGGCAGGAATCTTTTATATTTCCATATTTTATAGTTTCAAAACCATAGAAGAAGGAAATGTGTCCAAAGCAAATGTTTGAGCATCGGCAAAGTAATTTTTTTATTAACATCCACTTTTTGTAGTCAGTCCTTTCACTTCTTGTTTGGGTTAGATTTGCCCATTCTTCTTTACAAAAGGCGTCAATTTTTGTGAGATCCTTGTTCCGTCTTGCATGCACTTCTCTATCCACTGATTTATTACAGGACTGTGAGGGTCACTGCACAACCTTAGGCTTTTGCTTTGTTGACGTTGGCGGTAAAGAAGAGCTTATTAAGGTCTGAGATTTCAATAAAAGGTTTGACATGAATACATGAATCATGCTTAAAATGCTGAAAAGAATGTTTAATGTTTGACTTTATGCCAGTTGGAGATCTTCTACTCACTTAACTATTCACAGTAACAGAAGATTTGACCAGGGAAGGCCAAACTTTATGCCACTGTATATACTAAATCCATTTGCATATTTTTTCTTCCTGCATAGGACTTTGAATGATTTTGCCATTTCCTATCTCGGAGCAGTCTGTAAGTGGTTCAGGTTGCCCTGACTTCTATTCGTGATCAGCATGCTGCCTAACATTATTCTCAGAAAAGTGAAAACCCTGCACATGGTAATCACTGAAGCAACGTCTCCTGTAATTTGACAGCCACTGTAGTGAAAAGCAGAAAAGGCAGGCCAGCAAGGTATCCCCCCAGTAGCGCCTCTGGGGCAGTGTGTTAGTCTTATTACTAAACTATTAGAGTGTGTCTGAGTATGCTAATGAAGCAATGTGCTGAACTGGGACAAGCTTGAGCTCAGACTAATCTTTTTAATAAGGCTTAATGTAGTTAGCTCTTGCTGCTACAATGTGTGTAGTACAGGTATGTCTGTCTGTGTGTTTTGGGGTGGGTTGGGTATGACTTACCTGGACTTTAAACTCATACAACTGTATTTATTTACATCAGTAGGATTTTTAAGAAGAATGTTGCTAATACCCTGAAAAGAAAGTGAAAATATTTTGCTTATTATCTTATTTTTTAATCTGTTATTTTCTCTGCTGAGCTGAAATATCTGGAGAGAAATCTGTGCCAAATTGGAAAGCAGTCACTACAGTGGAATTCAATGCACACATGACATTACTTGTAAATAGTGACATGCATAATATCTGCCAAAATAAAAAAACAAACCTATTTACACAACCTATTTTTATTAAACCTGTTTGGATTGTTTCACTACAATCTGTCTAGAAATGTAATACACAACTTCATTCCTGTTATAGTACAGTACTTGTTAAAACAATGTTAAAAATTAAATGTTAAATTAAAAGTAATGTTAAAGCAATTTTTCATTTTGTCATTTAATTGCAATCTCGTGTGTGTATTGGATTGTAGTTTTTGAAAGACTTTCAATAAGGCAAATACATTTAAAGCACATGAAAGACATCAAGAAACATGAATACAAAATAATAGTTTTTTATTTGATCATTTTGGGACATATTTTGCATGTTACCTGTGGAAAAGCCATGTGGTGTATGTAGTTGTAAACTACTTTTCAGTTTATTTTATTACATTGAATCATTTATGGCTTCTGTTTTATTATGTTTGTGTTTAACAGCTTAGATTTGAATAGCGCAGAAAGATAATGTAATGTGTGCGAGTATGAGTGCATTTCAATGAGGCAAATCTGTTTAAAGTACAGCACGGTGGAAAGCACTATAGCCGTGCCCTCATTACATTTTAAAGTGGATTGTATTCCATTCTGACATGAATTCAGCATCAAAGGGTATCGAGGGATGAGAAAACAATGTAATAAAGGTTTAGCTTTTATTTTGGCATGTATTATGCATATTACTATGGAAAAGTAATGTCATGTGTGTATTGCGCTTCACAGTTTTCCACTCTAGTAATTGCTTTTTAATTTGGCACAAATTCCCATCCACAGAAAATGTGATCAGATCTTCATTTAAGTCACAACCCACAACTGTAATGTTTTCCTGGCTTTATTGAACATAATGTTAACAAACCTCAGTCTTCAGTAACTGGTTTGAAGCCCTTGAGTTGCAACAAAAGGTTTTTCGTAACTGCTGGAATTCTTTTGGAACTGGAAGAATTGTGGCCCTTTCCATAAAACACAACTGCCGTAGTTGAGTGACGTTACGATACCCATGTTACCTACCACAGCATTTCTATTGGATTAATGTATGGAATATGACCACTATTGCCAAATGTTTCAATCATTTTGGAACTGGCTGGTTTGTTTATGGTCATTAGCCTAGTGAGCTGATTTATGATCAGATATCTTATTTCCATTTGATCTTACAGACTCTAGAGCAGCTCCCCTACTCTGGAAGTTTTTATCAATATGAACATCTGTCTTCTGCAAGAACAATGTTCTACTGTGCTTCGGTTTACCTATGAATTTGAGAAAACATCATACAGCCTACCACACACTTATTGGGAACATCGCCTCAAACAAAGGCTCAGTCTTACCACACCCAACTGCCTACCACACTGGTAGCATTAGGGACAACAAGAGCCACACATTACGAGGTAGCTTTTACCTGGCCCAAATATAGCTCAACTGACGATGCGCCAATCAGCCTTAACTGGCAAACAATTAAATGGATGGTGCAGTATTTCCTGATAGTCCTTGTGTAGAAATATAGAGTATTCCAAAGTGTCCACGTGCTTGTTAGTGCCATTACATGTTGCAGCCTTCCATGACAAAGGAAGTGATGTGCTTAGAGATGATTGTGCTTAGAGATGATTGTGATTGTGATTGACTTACTGTTAAGCTAAGTGATAACTAACAATGACAGAGGAAAAGGCCCAATGCCTGTATAATGCTTAGCCTAAAGTCAAAGGTCAGGAGAAATGGTGTCAGGTTTCATGTCTGCAGGTGAAGCTCAACCTTGAAATGTGCCCGACTGGGCATCAGGCATGCATCACCATGGAAACCAACACTCTGCAGGTCGGTGCCCAGGTGAAGATTAGAGATGAGACGAGAGTATTCTGTTCACTGTTAAAGACACACGCGCACACACACAGGCCGTCAGAGAGTGCCAAATGCAGGGTATCTCAAGGTTCAAAGCCTACAGTTGCCGCAAACAGGATCTGGACATTTAAGTCACACTTAAAAACATAAGATCAACTAAAGATATCAAGCCCAGAGACATTTATTTTAAACAGACCATTTCAAGTCATTTTGATTCCATCCAGAATGGCTCTTGATCCCATTAATGGAAACAAGCTCACTAACGTCGTTGGTTTCATTGTTCAGTATATTAAAGGTCGGCTTGGACCTGATTATTAACGCCCACACCCGCCCAGTTCACCCACTAATTACATAAACCTGCACCTGCAAACTCTAAATTTAGTGATTTTTGCCTGCTCCTTTCTGCCCGCACCTGCTCAGCAGATCACACAGGACCTCTCTACAGTATATTCAATCTCTTATTGCACCAGTCTATACATGGTTATTTAGTTTCCTAACCCAGTGGCTCTCCCTGTTAATTTGAATCCCATAGGAGTAGAACAAAAAAGTGGGACACCTGGGGGTCCCTGAGAAGCAGTTTGTGAATCATTGACCAAACTGTTGTTAGCTCTTTCACCTTATTACACACTACTATATTATTTGATGAGGACTAATAAAGTGTAATAAAGTCAAAAAACTAGTTTAAGTCTGCAAAACCAGCATTTTACTGATGAAAATATGTTATGAAGACGATAGTAAATAATTCACTCATATACTTAGAAAACAATTCCACGTTTTGACCTGATACATTCCCTTGTCTAAGGGGTCCAAAGTGCAACTGACATTTCAAACTGTTCCTCTACACATGCATGCAATTACACACTTCTATTACAGATGTCTCCAAATCCTCAAAACTTGTATGTAGCTATACCGAGTCCAGATCCAAGCAATCAACCTATATTTTCAATGTAGCTGAGGATTTACTGAAAGGGGGAATGAAAATGTTTTTTTTTTTTTTTTATCTGGAAAATTAAACTGAAAGAAAGACTATGTAGAACAATTTCACAGTAAACGCAAAAAAAACATCAATCGTAAAAGAACTAAGAGAATAATTAGGAATTAATAAAAGGGAAAAAAACATTAAATCAATATAATAAACTACCTGATAAGACTGCAACATAAAATGAAAAATAGGCAGCTAAAATGAAAACAAATTAATATAAGAATTATAAAGTAAATATATAAAAATGTGAAAATTAAATATAACAATAATAAGAAATACAAAAATGAAATAAAACAATGAGTTAAGTATATGAATGATAATAAACAAACAGATAGATATATATAACAACTTTATATATGTGGTGTTTTGTGAGCATGTTTAGGGTTGATGAATTCTTTAGGTGTAAATACATTGTGTTGTACTTCATGACATCTGAAGGACACATTCACAAACCATTTCAAAACCCACTGAAGTGCTGTAACCTCCACTTTCACATACAAAGGGCAAGGATATTGGGTTTCCCCAGTGGGGATTGTGTAAAATCTTCCCAAATTTGCTTTAATCCAGCAAGTAGGAGACCAAGTTTCTGATTCTGGTAATGGATACCCATCAGGGAGGGGGACCACTGGATAATGGAGAGGAGGAAAGCCAGTATGATGTGCATGAAACCGATTTAGTCCTCTCTTTATGATCCTGCCTCTCCTTGTTAAGCTATTAGCATAGAACCTGTCATATAACAATAAAACAGCAGTGGTCCACCTGTTCAGAATGGGTGCGTGTTTTGTGCCAGTGCAGGCACAGTGATTTGCCTTCTAACATGAATATTTTCAGACTGGTAAATTTGGATAGCTGCTTAGCTAATGGCTTCTCTGTCTTACATGGCAAAATGTGAATTTTCAAACTCTGATTTTTTTTTTTTAATTCACTGGCAGGGAAGAACTCACTGACAGGTTATTTTGTAAAGAGCCCTGCAGCTCTCTGTGAAATTGCACTCTTTCCCTCTCTCTCTCTCTCTTTCTCTCTCTCTCTCTCTCTCTCTCTCTCTCTCTCTTTCTCTCTCTCTCTCTCTCTCTCTCTTTCTCGTGACGAGATAAGTGCGGGTCAATTTTCTCTCTGGTGCACCCACCCAGTCTGCACGGCTATTCAGCATCAGCCAGATTTATATTATTCACACATTTAAATTGTCATTACGATGTAAAAGAACGAGAGAAAAGACTAAAATGTCATCAAATCAGGCACTGAGTGAAATAATGGTGCTGTGTTTTAGTCTCTGGTGGCGATTTGGTCTCACTTAGTGCTGAAATGCACAAATAAGTGCTGAAAAAAAGTGTAGAGCTGTTAACCTGTGTGCTCATATCAGCGACAAAACGGTCTTTGTGGATCACTACCCAGCATCCATTTATCCGTCACCAAGTCCATTGAACTTGTTCTGTGCTGCAGTCGAGATTAGCACTTACCTGAAGCTATGGTTGAGTTTGAGAAGATGCTAGGCTGTGAATTGAGGATGGTTTTCTTTTGTCAGTGATAAAGAAGGCAGTTCGTGCTGCTTCCGTGTGCTGCTGGTATCATGAAAATCACAATTGGATATGAGTACATTTATTATCTCACACTCACTATGTAATATCTTCTGCCTTGATCAGGTCCTCCAAAAGGCTTCTAGTCCAAATTCAGTGAGGACCTATCAAGCTTTTGTGTGATTTATTCTGCTTTACTATTAATTGCTGATCAGTTCATCATCTTAAAGCTGTACCTGGCCTTCTTATTTCCTTATGACTGAAGTCAATAAGGAAGTTTCAAAGAGTTGGCATCTTCAAACAGTCACTACAGTCTTAATAAAGGTTACCAGGAACAATACATTATACCTTTAGACTGATATGGGTAATATTTATTGAGCTACACATACCGAAGTAGTGTCTCTCATATGGCGTCAGGTCAGCACATTTGCCAACATATTTCAGATGTCTCAGCATGGAGTTGTTGAGGTTCCTAATGGTGTCCTGTGGTAATCCATCCCGTGCAGCTTGGATACTCTCTCACAGTTCCTGCAGATTATGTGGGAGGGTTCTAGAAGTGTGATGCGTGACAACAAAAACGCTCATCTTGGTGCTGCCTCCACACATGGATTTGTTAGTTGTCTCCACCATGACAAAAGCAGGACTTGTTACTGAAGATGACCCGCTGCCATTCTGAATCACCCTATGACAGTTGGGCACGACACCACTGCAGTCTTTCGTGACATCGATTTGGTGTTAATGGCAGTCGTCGTAACAATGTGCACATTCACGTAGTCCTGCTTTTTGCAGCCGCCTGCCAATGGTGCTGGCACCAACAGGATGACTCATTAAGGGGATCACTGTTTGCTGAATGTCCACAATCATGGCCATTGGGTCACTCCATGCATGTCGGACAATTTGTTGGTTCTCTTACCCCTGCTCCTTCAGGTCACTGATGCATGCCTTCTTCTATCCACTGCCGCCAACAGTGTGCTATGGTGGTATCTTCACGACCAGTATGGCATGCAATACGTTGATAAGACCATCCCGCTTCCTGGAGCCTTTTGATGTGACCCCTCTCCAACTCTTTCAAGTGCTTGATACTTCGCTTGCCAAGGAAAGTGATAGCTGCCTCTGGTGACAGCCACCTGACACATCTTGTGTGTGGTAGTCTTAAGAGTGCTTTTTAACATCAAATATAAGCAATTGTTGTCTGAAATGCCCAATCCTAGAATACAATCAAATCTTCAAAGTTTCATTTCAAGTGTGTTAAAGGCGACTTTTGTTGGTAAATAGAGAATAGAATAGATAGAATAGAATTGCCTTTATTGTCACACGGTCACAAGCACCAGCGAAATTAGCCATCAACCCATCCATACATACAATAACATACAAGGGGGAAACCAGACAGGGCAGGAAGGCAGGGTGAGCTGCAGCGTGTGCACCGCCACTTCTTCAATTAGGTGGGATACAAGGGGAAAGAAGAGGGAAAAAAAAAACATACCCCCACACTGTGCCCTAGAAGAGCACAGTGGTATGAACATCAAAAAAACCTCAGTACATAGGCACATACAGGGGTTGGACAATGAAACTGAAACACCTGGTTTTAGACCACAATCATGTATTAGTATGGTGTAGGGCCTCCTTTTGCGGCCAATACAGCGTCAGTTCGTCTTGAGAATGACATATACTGCGTCCTGCACAGTGGTCAGAGGGATTTTAGGCCATTCTTCTTGCAGGATAGTGGCCAGGTCACTACGTGATGCGGGTGGAGGTTCGTCCTTCTTGGTGGTATGCTGACATTACCCTGGATACCGTGGCTCTTGATACATCACAAAGACTTGCTGTCTTGGTCACAGATGCGCCAGCAAGACGTGCACCAACACTTTGTCCTCTTTTGAACTCTGGTATGTCGCCCATAATGTTGTGTGCATTGCAGTACTTTGAGCAGAACTGTGCTCTTACCTGCTAACTGAACCTTCACACTCTGCTCTTACTGGTGCAATGTGCAATTAATGAAGATTGGCCACCAGGCTGGTCCAATTTAGCCATGAGACCTCCCACACTAAAATGACAGGTGTTTCAGTTTCATTGTCCAACCCCTGTAAAATACACAATAAGACCAAGCAATGAAGGCATGGGTAAGGGTATACAACAATGATAAGGGTTAATAGTTGTTCATTCCTACAGAAAACATATATTGCACAATTTAACTGCACACATACTGCACAATGTTAATTCATTTTTAAACCTACTTCTGGGGCATCTTTTGCACACAGCTGTTTTCTTTAGCAGTGTAAGTGTAATACTGAAAAGATAACCAAATATGTCAGCCTTGCTAACTCCCCACCCTTTATCATTAAGTAATGGTACATTTGGCAAATTGGCTCGGCTAACCCTTCATGTTTCCCACTGCAAAGCCTTTGTAATTACAACTTTGCAAGTGGGGAATAAGATTGTCTATGTAAAGGCAGCATGCACTCTTTGAGTTGGGAGAATGTGTCTTAGAGATGCTGAAACTGTGCTGTAAAAAAGCCAAACAGTGATAAAAAATAGCAGACTCTGTTAGTGTTGATTATTTAATACCTGCTGTAAATGATTTTGTTTACTCTGAAACTAGTATGTAAATGATTTAGTTATGAAGTGTACAACACATATTGACCTTTTAGAGGGTAAATTTATCCAAAAAGGACATGGCCTGCGTACAAGAGTCTGAAGAATTACTTCATGTTATATGCTAGATTAGATTACTGCTGTGTGTTACTGTCTAGTTGCCCTGCTACCTCTTTGAACTAGTTCTAGTTAAGAACATAGCAGTTTACTAGAGAACAGAACATTTGAGCCTAATTCTATTTACTCTGGTTTCATTTCATGTTCCTCTCGGACTACAAGGTGTTGCCCATGACATTCAAAGCTGTTCATGGCCTTGCACCAGCATCTTACTGGTCTGATGACCCTGTCCGGAATACGGTCTCAGCTGACACAGGCTTACTGCTAACACGTAGGATCTCTCAGATCTCAGCTGGTGGAAGATACTACTCTAACAGCGCCTAAACCATGGAAACACATTCCATATATTCCAGAATATTAGTGCACGCTTGATGAAAGTTTTACAACCCATTTTCAAACCTTTGTTTAGTATATGTTAATTATTGTAACACATCTTGTTCTGTTACTTGTTCTGTAAATTGTCCTGAAATATTTATGTAGTCTGTTTTTATCTTTTCAGTATTTTGCTCATAATCCACTTCAATATTTTAAACATAACATGAAAAGTGTTTTATTAGTCTGCTATTAGTATTAGACTCCCATATTCACATAAGCTGTTTACCCAAGAGGGGCTTCATCTGTCAAAGAGGCTGTACGTAAGCTGACAGCATCATCCAGGCACACAGACAGGTTGAACTAAGCTCCGGTGGGGTCTCTCAATGACGCGTGTCTTCTAGCCTTTTGTGTCCAGTGGTGCGCTGTTGAAATAAACGAGGGGAAGTAAAACAGCTTGTTTGTGTATTCATTTGACGGGTACAATGCAGATAACCACTGCTGTATAGAATTTCAACACATGTAATCTATAATGGGCCTCTATCTGAAACTAATTTGCACCCTCTGTCCTGGCTGCTCGCATTGCACATTTTGTTATGGTTCTAGCATCCTCGAGAGACATGCCCCCAGCATTTCAGAGCAAGATATTGCTTATCTTTCATGACTTTGAAACGTAATTGTATGTACTTGCAGATTTTTTTTTCTTCTTTAAACTCATTCGGGTGGTTAATGACTCATTTCTCTGTGGTGTGACATAACACATGTTTGTTTGTCTGTTTAGAATACATAGTTTGATAGTCATTTCTTATATTTAAAGATTTGTTTTAGGTACGTGTAATTATGTATATTACTATTTTTTTCTTTCTTAATTCTGTACTTTATATATTGTAGTGTATAAAGTTCTCCTGGATTGCTGGTCAGTTTCGCTTAACTGTGGAGTAACAATAAAGGCATCTTATATTTTCTTGTTTACTGCCTTACACAGGCTTTAAGTGTATCTAAAAATCTTTAGAATCCAAAAGACACATACAGTATATAATCCCTGGACACTATGTTAGAAACACCTATCATGAGGAGACCTGGATGTGTAGGGCAGGTTTATGAAGTTAACAGGTGCAGGGCAAAGCTACTAAAAGTCTTTTAAGACAATAAAAGAAAACTCAGTACCTTGCAGTGTTTAAGGTGGTAACTTAAGGCTCCTGCAGATAGCTCTGCATGAGGATGACAGGGACATAAATACCTCTGGGTGTGCGTGACAGGATTCATAGATTGTGATGAATGTCTCATTCCATGTGTGGAAAACGATTCAAAGCAGATGTTAATGATTGATTAAAAAGGAGTGACTGCATTTGGGTGTGCCAAAGACCATAGTGTGAACGAAGTGGCTGAATCTGCAGGTGTATGGAAGTGTGCAGTCATATGGGACTTACAGCAGTGGTAAAATTACCAGCCCACAGGAAATTCTACTCAGGATTGTGCCAGGGCAGGCATCCACCAAATCTTTAATGCTAGAGTGGTTACATTTTAGTTTCAGTCACAGATGACCAATTAGGTGATGCATGCAGGAAAGTATCAATCTGAGTATTTGTGACACTTCTATCTCTGCCAACACAGCTAAGCCCAGAGGTCAGAGGGTCTACAATGATGCATTAAGTGGGTTATGTTATACATATACATATATAAGTCTTTTGATCAACTGTACTAAAACAGATGTTTTTTTTAAAAAAACCCTGCCATATATTTTTAACATTTTGTGTTCCATTGTTCCATTGCAGTGTTTAGTAAAGGGTAAGGCTTTCTCTGCACTATAGACCATGACCATATAGATATGACCATGCCCCTCCCAACTAGAACAATGCAGAGTCCTATTGGAATATCCTTGTAAAAGCCTTGCTGTAACACTGGATACTAGTTTATCATTTAAGTACTATATCAGCAGTGGCAGATTAAGGACCCTAGTCCTGGAGGCACCCAGCTCTAAACGTTTTAGTGGATTCTCTGCTACTAACTCACCCCCTGCAACTCTGAAAGTGTTTGTTAATGAGCTGATGAGTTAAATCAGCTGTGTTGGGAGTAGGTAAAAGCATTAAAATGTGCAGGGCAGGGTGCCTCCAAGACCAGGGTTAAGAAACACTAGATTACGGTGATCAGTGGCCTCAGGCTACACTTTAAATGGACACATAACCCACCCACAAATACCCCCTGCCCAACACACAAACAAACGACCTGACGAGAATTTTTTACTGCCACATGAAATGGAAAACAGTATAAAATATGAGAGGATATAAGTATGCATCCAAACACTTTCATAATACAGCTTGAAAAGTAACCAAGTACAACACGGCAGCTGTTCTCTTTATATGTGCTTGCTGTTTGCCAGTTTCCTTTAGACCAGCATGTTAGAGAAGTATATTTTCTGGTGTTTATGCTTATGCTTCGACATGATTTTGGGCCTGGTATGCCCACATCTGTTCATCAATTTTAGTCCAGGACACTGGGTCCTGAGCTGTTAGAAGGGAGCTACTATCGCTGGCAGCATCTCTTCCATCCCTTCTTCTGTAGCATCTGTTAATGTTGGCTCCATTGCAACAATTGGGTTGTGGAGGTCATGGCAGGTGCTGGTGGTATTTCAGGTGGCTGTGCCACTGTCTTGTTTTCTTTGTTCATTGTGTTCATTGTTTTGCTAAATGACAGGACCTGGCTTATCATGATAGCAAACGGCAGGGGACTAAGTAATTATAGGACCCTAGGGAAAAGACAGGATGATGTCATCTAGTGGATATTTCCTATTTTGAGATTGTTGTAAAATATTGCTATTTAATTTGCGTGTAGAATTTTTAATCTGATTTATGTGAAATGATCTCACTGTATTAGCAGGCCATTTGGCTTATTTAAAGTAATATGCTTAAAACAGATTAGATTATCTGTGAATATAATGAGTTCATTTGATACAGAGTCATTTAGAAATAAAGAAATTAGGCTTCTTTTATTTCCAGAACATATTGGGAGAAGTAATAAGTAACAAACGCATACATTTCATCAAATCTTCACGCACACAAATCATCAAAAGAACAGCTGCACAAATAGTTTCACCCAGAATGAATCAACCGACAGGAGTGCCTCAGAGTGGCAGCAGGTCATCTTTACATTTACAATTACATTTATGGCATTTAGCTGACGCTCTTATCCAGAGCGACTTACAAGGTTAATCTTATTACAGGGAGGCCAGTGTAGTGTTAGGAGTTTTGCCCAAGGACTCTTATTGGTGTAGCACAGCATCACCCAGACCGGGATTCAAACCCCGTCTCCCACATGTGGTGGTGGCTCTCTGGCGGGCAGTGGTGTTATCTGCTGAGCTACACCAACCACACATCTTCAGTGACAAGTCCCGTTTTTGTCCTGATGGAGACGATCAATGAATCCCTGTGTAGAGGCACTTTTTGCATTGTCCGCACCAAGATGTATGGTTTGCTGTTATGCATCACATGTCCAGAAGACCTGGTATCACTCCACCTCCACCCCTACCGCAAAGTCTGCAGGAACTGTGTGAGAATATTCAAGATGCATGGGACAGATTATCACAGGACACCTTAGGAAACTCTATGATGCTAAGACATGAAAATTTTTCCCATATCTGTCTAAATTTATTATCATGTATTGTTCCTGGTAACCTTTACCTTCCTTGTCAATAGCACAATCCCACACCTCCTTCTGGGTGCAACTGTTCTTTTGATGATGAGTGCCCCAATACTGAAACTATTTATACCAACATTAACACTAGCATTATGTAAAGTCTGCTTAGTCTGTGCAGGTATGAGATCTGAAGAAAAAAACAGAGCTAGCTTTCGGAGGTAGCAAACAAACTCTTTCCTCTCCCTCTCTGTCGTGACAGCAAGTGGTGCGAGTCGCAATGACAAAACCAAAATGCTCACATTAAAGCTAATGAAGCTGTCTAGTAGACAGTGTATGTACCAGCTGAGCGCCCGAGTGCGATGAGATGCGACGCGCCGCTTCTGACAAAAACAGTTTCTATTTCTGAGGCTAGCACATTTTTGCTATCCCACTTCTAAATGGATAAGGAAACTCTTCCATGCAATAGAGTTCTATGACTTTCCCAGTGAATAATATAAGGATTTAAGTCCCACAGTTATCAAGTGTCACTAACGACTGTGTAGTCACACATTAATAATAATTGCAACTACAACGTAATTACTGGTGATGCATTCACTGTTACAGATGGATTGCACCAGTGCATCATATGTAAATGCACATGTGCATCAAATTCAGTTATTGCTTATTAAGTATTTCTTGATAGTTACACATTACACATTTGCTACGGAGTAAATAGCTGTTTTCCAGCGCGGCTACATTATAAGAGTAGAGAAGAGCTGGAAATGGCAACTATCCTTAGATCTAGCTAGTTGCAATAGTATGCTTGTAAAATTACAGATTTCTATTATTATTATCTATTATTATTATTAGTATTTTGACTTGATGCTTTTCAGCACTACTGTTTATACTGGCACTGCCATACTCACTTAATATCTTAATTCTGCTAGTGCACATGTCACTTCTCGTCCTTATTGTCTTCCATGTCTTACGGTCTCACATATGTCTTGCGTTTATCGATTTTATGTTTAGTGTTCATTACATTCATTATACTCTTGTTTTAGTTGTAAACAATTTATTGTTAAATGTTTATGTGCTGCACCTTGGGTCAGAGAGTAACACAGTTTCAGTCCTCTGTATGTCTTGTACATATTAAATATTGGCAATAAAACTATTTGACTTGATTTGACTTGAATTCATGTGATTAATCAGGTTACCAAAACAAATATTCCCCAGTACAAGTGATATAATGCACACATTGAAATGACTGAAAATAATCCCAGCAATCAGAAATAACAGTTGTTTTCAAAATTTCAGAACAGATTATTGAACATAGGGCCCTTGGCTCATGGGGGGCCTAGGCAGCTGCATACCTTTGCCTAGTCTCCTGATCGCAAATAGTGTGGCTTGTGTCAAGGCTAATATTTGAGCTAGCTGCAGCCGGCACTCTTAGTGTTTATCCAATGTACATTTTAATACACATTTTTCAGCACATTTACTTGAAGGAGCAAACTAACAGCATTCACAGAATCTGAAAAAAAACAATCATTTTATGGATTTTTGGGTTTGAGTTAGCCTACATCAAAATTAACTTTTGTTTAAGTTTTCAAAAGGTGCACTGAAACATCAGGGAACAAGTCCTGCAAAACATACTGCCTCACTATATACAGTAGTACATACAAACCAGTACTGTTAGTATCTCAGAGCCAAGGTTTGATTTGAATGGTTAACTTTGAAGAAATTAAAAAATATTCAACACATTGGTTATTCCACTAGGTTATTAGTGTAACAAGCTACTTGTACTTTTTTAGCATCTTTCTTAGAGCAAGGAAATCTAGAATATTTAAGTCTCCCCTTTTCATTCAGATATTCATTCAGGTAATAATTAGGTGGTGTCAGGAGAGTGGAGAGTTAATAATCTAGCTATGCAGATTGTGATGGTGGCAGGCTAACAAAGTGGAGCAAACCCTAGCACAAGCAGCAGTTCAGACAACTGCCGTGTTAATACTAGTTAGCTAGCAGGTTATTTTTGCCAGCTCTATTCAGCCTAAGGAATGTCAAAGAAAAAGAATAAGACGAGATGATCTGGCTTTCCAGATAAGAGAATATATCTTCGAAAAGCCTTAGCCTTCATGTTTCACTTTGTCATCGGGTTTTGTGGCCTGTGCTCTGATTTCTTCAATTATAAGAGAATGGTCAGACTGCTGAGAGAGGCATGAAGGAGGCAGCAATCATCTTAGCCTAAATGAGGTTTCTACCATAATAGCGTCCCTGCCGGTGAAAAGACATCCTTTTGACAGCGGCACGATTGCCCCGCATGAACTGATTGGCTCCGTTGTGGGAAGAAATGATATTTCCACGGATTCTGACATAAATTGTGCCATAATGTGACGGCAAGCAAATTGCTCCTGTTTTTTGTCTTAGTGATTCAGATAATATCGCTCTCCAGGGATGGGAGAACAACTGAGCGGCCTGAAGGGGGCACTGCTGAGAGAAAATGTGTTGGTTTTTGTTATTAATTCATTCATTCCTTCATTCATTCATTCAGTAGTATATCAAACATGGAATCTTGAAATAATTACTTATTCTTGAGTTTAAGGTACCATGTCAAATTCAATTTTAAAAGGAAAGCAAGTAATTATTGCATTTATTTATGTCTTTATTTCTGTATAGTAAATAAATATGAAACATTGCATCATAATTTGACATTAAAAGTCAATATGTTAAAAAACAAAGTTGTTCTTTTTGAGATTAAGTCAGTATGATGAGATACTAATTTGCATGTTTTGCTCCCAAAATATTGAATCTCCTCTACACGGCACCCATAGCTCAGCTTAATGGACATTCATACCACAGCATATTGCCGCAAGGTAATATATAAATATATAATAAAGCCTTGTATCAATACAATGTATATCCTGCAATTACAGGTACAGGTCTTTTTGGCAGTAAAGTAAATCCCATATGTGACAAGCATGATTTCTGAAAAAAAATATTCCCTGCAGTACTATTTAGAGACATACTTGTACTTGTTCTGTTCACAATGGGCCTCATTCAGCAGCCATTCTTTAGAAAAAAATGTCTTCTTTAAACCCACTTGCAGTTTTCACGGACATTTTGACATTTTGCCTGTGATTTTTTTCAGAATTTGTTCTTAGCTAAGAACAGAATCTGTGCACACTCAAGAACACAAAGGTGCAAATAATTTGGCTTTTTCAGAACATGTCATGAATTTGATGTAGACTTTTGCTTAGGACCTTTCTCAAGATCTAATTTAAGGAAATACTGTACTTTGGCAGATAATAATAAATAGGTCCAATGTTCTTTGAGCAGTGACATAGAAGAACCACTTCTGTATTCTCCCTAAGTAACCCCCAAGTTTGAAAAAGGGATTTGGGCGCATGTAGAACCTTTCAAATCAGGCAGGCCAAGCATTTTGTCTTGGGGGCCAAAGTGCAATATTGATGGTAAATTCCGCTGTGGTTTAAAAATTAGTTTTACATGAGCTGATTTGAGCTACACATAAGGAAGTAGTGTCTATCAGTATGACATTGGCCCACTACGTTGGCTAACACAACATGCCAGACATCTCAGTATGGAGTTGTAGAGAATTTTAATGGTGTCCTGTAATAATCCATCCCATGCAACTTGAATATTCTCACAGTGTGCCTGCAGATTTTGCAGTAGGAATGGAGGTAGAGAGACACCAGACCTTCTGGACATGTGACGCTTGACAACAAACCATTTATCTTAGTTCTGACCACAGTGGATCCACTTTACACATGGATTTGCTGTTCTTCTCCATCAAGACACAAGGTGGGATGACCCATTGCCATTTAGAGTCACTCCATGACAATCTGGCATAAAACCATTGCCGTCTTTGGTGAGGCTGGCGTTAGGGGCAGTCATCACACGCATAGCCAGGTGTAAAACTTGAATCATTTGTGTGTTTTTATGATGTCAAACCTACCCAGCAAATTTCATTCCTGTCGGTTGATTCCTTCTGGGTGTAGCTATTTGTGCAGCTATTCTTTTAATAATAAGTGTACATATCACATACTATGTTCATTCTCTTATTGGATGGGTAGATGGGTTATTTAACCCTCTGGCATCTAAAAACATTTTCTTAACTTGTGCATTGTTGCATTCAACATGATACCCCTTTGTATCATATCAACATGTTCAGAACAGCTCAGCTCGCTCTATAATGAGGCCACATTTGGCCTAAGGCACTGTGTAAAGAGATAATGCTTTGATATGATAATCTCATGTCAACTTAAAGAAGGGTTTCGGATGTGATGGGTATGTCCTTAGTGATTTCCGGGGTGTCCATGGGTAAGATTTAATCAAAATGTAGACAGACACATGAATTCAACAATTACACCTGGTGAGAGGCAGATGACGTGCATCCAGAGACCTTATAAATGAGGACACCTATGAATGGGATAGCTTGCAATTCTTATCATAGTGTTCATTTACAGAGAAAGTCCCGCCGGCCAAAATAGTTAAGCCATGAGCGGGGAAGAATCAGTGATGTGGCATTCAAGCGCAGTAGCAAGAACAAGCCACAATTAGACCTTTAGTTTGGAGTACTTTAGTGTCTCTCCACTCAGAAAGATAGAAGCCTGGCCTTGTATGGCTGGAAATAACTGTCTGGTGGCTTTGCAAAGATGGCTGCTGAGTGAACAGCCTTTGCTATATGGAGGTCTGCCCCTCTTCAGAGCCTCATAGCTCCTGATGCGCGTCATGTAGGATCTCAAATGGCCAGGCTCTACAGATTCAGGAACTGTATCTGTGAACTGTATTTCTGTGCTGTATTATGGTAAAGCTATTAATAGAAACATCAAGAAACATCATTTTTGACATGTGCGGGTTTGTTGACCCCAGGGGGTTAAACTGCAGTGGTGCATCATGCCAAGGCTCCTATATAGCCCCCTGATTTTTACAGTGAAGGCGGGGAGAAGGGATGAGCCATGATGTCAAATTTCTTGTTCCTGCAACTGCATTAGTGTCTTATAATATTTTGAGATAACGTCTGTTTCCTTGAAGTTTTGGATTCTATAAACCATTATTTCAATACAGTCACAAATCAGTGTTTACTCTTTTGAGAAACCTTGAGAAACTAAGTCATTACTCTGCAGCCCTGTTTAAAGAAACATAAAGGGGCTAGACTAATTAAAGGATTCGTCCTATGTGGAGGCTGCTGCAACTGTAAAACGGTTCTTCACACTTACACATCCTATTGATAAAGAAGCATTCTTGGATTGGCATCGGCCAAAGAACCCTTTTTGGCAGCTTTCTATATGTAGAGGAATATGAGGTGAGGAAGAATGATGAGGCGTGATGTAAGATGTGTTTGTCCTGATGTTCTGTGTGGATTTGGGTGTGATTTAGAGCCTAGAGCTGGTGGCCACATACACAAGTACACTCACTGACTCAGTCACACAGTAATCCAGACTCTAATGCTCACTCATATTCTACACATACACACACACACACACACACACACACACACAGTGTGATACTGTGGTGTGTGCATGTTGAGCATCAGCTGGGTGATGGATAGAGGACATTAGGGCTGCTGGGGACAGGTGCCGCAAACGATTAAAGACCGCAACCGCTCACTCGGGGAGAAAAGAGGAGTGCAAAAGCCAGGCAAGAGGAAAGTGCTGCCTCCGGAGCATTCAAACACACGCAGCACACACTCCATACGCTTTCATGCAAGTGTGTATTAATTAATGAATGTTGTGATGGTTCCTTCAGTAGGTTGTTCATTAGAAATCCAAACATATGTGTGACCTTTAGCTGAAGACAGGTGGGTGTGGATTCATGTGATCTGATGATGAATCATAGCAGCAGTGCTGGCACACAGGAGACTTGTCTTTCTTATATAAACACAACGCTCAGTCAAGCTCGCTCTCTCTCTCTCTCACACACGGTCTTTCTCTTTCTCTCTCTCTCTCACTCTCACTCTCTCTCTCTCTCTCTCTCTGGCTCTCTCTGACTCTCGCACCCCTCACTCTCTCTCTCTCTGCCTGTGTGTCATGCACAAAACAGCGTGTTCTCGTCCTCACTGTCACTCTCTCTGACCCCAATTGTCTTCCTTTCTCTCTCTAGCCCGCTTGCGTCATGCAGACTAAACAAAAGATCTTCCCACATTCCTACCTGTCTGCTCAGCTCTCTGTTTGTGATTTCCTTCATTTCATCTAGAAAATTTATTTGTTTGTCTTCTAGCTTTGCGACTTCGTAATGTGTTCTTCATTTCTTTTCCGTGTCCGAATTCTTCTTCTGCCCTGTCAGTTCACTTAGCCATTCTCTGCATTTCTAGTTACTTCTGTTCCTCTCTTCTTTGCTTTACTTTTTAAAGTTTCATCTCATTTCTGTGCTTATGTTGTTCTATTTTCTTCCTTCCTTAGGCCTTACCTCCTCTCTTTCTACTCTCCTCTACACCCTTACTCAGTCACTCTTTTCACATTCTCCTCACTTCCTCTTCGCTTTTCTGTCTCTCTTTTTCTCTCTCCGGCCTCTATTTCTCCTCTTCTTTCCTCTTTATCTATTTTTTTATTTGTTTGTCTTCTTTCTTTTTTCTTTTCTAATTTGTTCTTATCGTTTCTTCCACGCACTTCGAGTTCTCTCTTTTCTTTTTTCATCTGTCTCTGTCTCGTCTTTCTACTTGCTTTCTCTTTACTTTCCTTTTCCTCCTCTCCCCTCCTCACTTCCTCCTCTTCCCTTCCTGCTCCTCTTTCTGTCTCTCTCACCCCTCCTTTCCTTCTCGCGCTTCCTTTCTCTTCTCTCTCTTTCTCTTCTTTCCTTCCTTCATCCTCTCTATCACCTCCTCTTTCTCTCTCTTCTGCGCTCTCTCATCTCTCCCCTCATCTCTCCGAAGGTCAACACTCGTCCTCTCTCATTCTCTTCACTCATTCTCCTCTCCAGCTCTTCTCTCTTCTCCCTTCTGGCTCTCTCTACACTCTTCCTCACCCTCACCCCCTCTCCTCTCCTCTGCTCTCTCTCTCTCTCTCTCTCTCTCTCTCTCTCTCTCTCTCTCTCTCTCTCTCTCTCTCTCTCTCTCTCTCCCTCTCCCTCTTTCCTCATGGTTTAGAGGCCTGTGTTGCAGCCCAGTGATGATTGCCAGGCATTCAAATGAAGCTCTGTGACTGCAATGCAAATTCTCTCTACACTGCAACTTTATCATTTATCCACTAAAGAGAGAGAGAGATGTTACTGGCTTTGCATGTGTGTAATTTAAAGGGAGTACAGAAGTGTCAGAGAAAAAGAATGACTTAAAGAGGGTAAGAGGGTGCGCTCTCTCCCTCTCTCTATCCCACTTGGGGTCTATGTATGTGTGCATGCGTGAATGGTGACTCTTTTCGGAGTCCTTGTTCACTCTGATGAATAAAGTCTCCATGGACTGCAGGTTGAGATGCAGTAGCAATGCTCTAATGGCTTTCTATGATTATCTCTACAGCAGTGTGGAGCAGTGGAGGGAGGGAGAGTGAGGTCCGTACAAATTAGGAAACAATAGGTACTTCCATATAAGTATTCTGAAACATCCTCTCCTCCACTTATTCTGTTCGTAGACAGGGGAACAGCAATGCGCCGGAAGCCCATTACTAACCACTCCTCTGTCAGAGAGATGCACTTCTATGCCAGTTTCCCATTAGAGGAAAAGCACTGCACTGCTCTGCACAGCATTAGGAGAAATGCTGATGAAACGTGTGGAAGCTGCATGGTAATAAGCAGCAGCAAAGAAAGTGTGATGGCATGAATCTTCGGCTGTTGTGCCGTCATTGTTGTCTTGCTTGTACTTTATAGATGTGTAAGATAAAGCTCATTAGCTCGAATTCTGCGGGTTTACCAGTTAAATTCCTTGCTACAACATTGTTGTTGTTTTTTAATCATAAGAAAATCACATAATATTAAATCTTGCTTTTATTATTCTCTCTTTTACTGAATATGGCATACGGTCTTCAAATTTAAAAATGTTGACTCCTACTCAGTGCTTAGAAAAGAACCATTTTTAGAATAGATGAAGAAAAGAAGGCATAGAATAGAAGTGCTGCTGAAAAGTTTAAACACTCTGTCCACTACCTGTCCATTCTATTCTACACTGCTGGTCCACTTTATACATGTAAAGTCAGAGATGCATGTTTGTGTCAATCATCCTCTAGTCCTTCATCAGTGGTCACTTACCACAGGATTCTTTTGGCTGGATAGTTTTGGTTGGTGGAGTATTCTCAGTCCAGCCTTGACACTGACACGGTCATACTTTGGCCGTACAGGGCCAGCATGCAATATATGTGTGCTTTTCACTGACTTGTAAGTTCCACTGCTCTTCTTGCCTTTTGTACTGGGTGAGTGGGCAGACTTTGTATTAGTCTATTTAATCCTTGCTATCCCTCAGCATTTCCCATCTGTCTCAGTGTCCCAGTTAAGCATTGTGTTAGGAAAGACAGACCAGTCCCAGGTGAAAGCAACAACCATGCATTCCAAACATAGTGGTGTTCCCCAAGGCTTTGTTCTAGGACCTCTATAATTGTTGTATTTGTGCTATACTTTGTATGAATAACTAACCAAACTTTCTGATGCAGTATATAAACTAGAGAGAGTTTGTGACAATGTTTAAGCCATAGTTAAATAGTAAGATGTAAAATCATGCGATAATGATGTGTCCCAGTTAAGTTTACTAGGTCCTTCATTCTGTCTGTAGCTATGGCTGTTGCCCAATTATATTTGAAATGTGGCAGTACTCCCCTCTTTGTCCAACACCTTTCACCATCCCTCTTAGTATTTTCATTTTTCTTTTCTTTTACTTTCTTGAGTAGCCTTCTTGAATATGTCAGAATTTGTGATGAAAGTGTTAATTTATCTGCATTCTCTCTTACTCACTCACACTCCCTTACTTACACAGACACACTCATGGAGCTCCACTCTCCTTATCTCTTGCTGAACCTTAATTAACAGTAAGACCAAGCAATTACAGGCCAATATCCCTCGTCACAGAGACACAAAGCCTGCCCTTCCAGCCTCTCTTCCCACCGCCCCTGAACTTACACCACATGCCCGTTAAAAAGCAGCCCAGCACCATGACACAATGGCCACTCAGATAAGACTATTCTGTCCCATAATTGCTTTGTCTCTCCTGAGAGGAGGCTCAAATCAGACAGGTTTCTGCATCCAACCTCGGAGATGAGCTCTTTCATTGCCCCACAAACCCGAAACATGCACAATACTAACCTGTCTCTACCTCTCTCTTTATCTGTATAATACCATTATAAACCCATAAAAACCAAGCTATATAGTACAATAGTAGCCTATCGGTACCTCTCTTATCTGTATCAGAAACCCTTGTGAAAGTATTGTGTGTGTATATATAGTGTTGGTGGAGAGCAAGACACAGTGGAGGCCATGGTTCTAACACTTTCAGCAGAAAAGGCACATACAAAGTACCAAACTCACAGGGGAGGTCACCACTAACCACAGGCTTAACGCTACCAGTGACCCCCTCTTACACAGAACACACACCAATTAAACCCGCACCCTGACACAAAATGCCACAATAAATACATACCCACAACTTAAACTAATGAACAACAACAACATTCAGCATGAATAGACTCTCTTCCAAAGGACGCACACATCCCACGAGCCCCCTGGCCTGGCCATGCTGGTGCGTGCTGCTCATGAGCTTCTAGAGGGCAGCGTCAGCCAGTAATATACTGTGTACTGTATACTCAATTGATGAACATTGATCTGGCCTACATCCAGGAACTTGTCCAGTGCATGCCAAATCAAATTGCAGCTGATGTAATTCAATCATTTTTGTCCGGTGAGCTTACTTTTCTAATTTAATTTATTTATTTATTTATTTATTTTTTTAAATATGCTGACTTAAGCTAAGCATGCTAAGAGACACTACTTCTGTATGTGTAGCTCAATACATATTGCCCATATCAGTCTAAATGTATCATCGTTTATTATTCCTGGTAACCTTTATCGCCGCCAACAGCATTTCAGTCCCATACCCCCTGTTGGTGAATTTATTTTTTTGATGATGTGTGTAAAACCCTTACACTTTAAATAAAGTATCTAGTCTTTTGACAAGGAATCTACTTTACAGAGCACAAATATCTATATAAAGCTACGCAGCAGCTGCATAACTGAAAGGAGAAAGCTGCTGCCCAAGCTAAAATCTGCCTGAGAAAGAGGTGTTGAAGCCAGCCTAAAGTATGATAAGTTAGTGAAACCATGAAAATGCATGTTCTTTTTCCTCCTTCTGCCTTTTTTTTAATCAGTCTTGAAGAAATATTGCGAGTGAGTTCTGTATCAAATTTCATTCCTTTACTCTCCGAACAACACCAATGCTGACTCTTGTTTGGCTACTATTTTGTTTACTGCCATATGTGGTTTCTTTCTGGGAACAAGCAGCAGTAGTGTTGACGATCACTTGGCGAGAGCTTCAACCATCACTGCGTTTAATCTTCCATACAACGGCCAGATGCCTTTAAATGATCTAACTGGGAGCAGGACCTTGAACATGACTGCCAAGTGGTTATAATGCTACTTTATCCTCTCATGTTGGAATGATGGAGGATTCTTGTTACAGTGACCCTCTATTACAAACAAGATTCATGTTTTACCACTGTCAGAAACATACTTGAATGCTACCTTGTTTAAGCAAGGTTATACTGAAGAGACAGCGGTGAATATTGATTTGGAGCTTAATTTTATGTTCAGAAACATATTCCAGTTGTGCTTTGGTAAAACATAAGGATAATGGATACTGATATTAAATGTATATGGCTGCAGATGGAACTTTCATGATATAGGTCTGTTTTAGTTGGTTGTTGTTGGTGGTGGTGGTGATGGTTTAGTTGATTGTTATTTGTTGGTGGTTGTTATTGACTGTTCAGTTCCACTTACTTCTGTGTAGTGATAGAATATGTAAAAAAAAAACTGTATATGTTGTAAGACTTAAAAGGTACAAGTGGGTCTTCCTTGATGGTGATTTCTACTTGTTTTTCAAAAGCTATTATGTGAAAAAAATTCTGCCAACGTCGTCAACATACATGAACTGTGTTCCTAGACAGTATCAGCTACAGTGGAATGCAGGGACCATAATCTGATCACTTTAAAAAGATTATAATCGCCAAGTCCGGAGTTCTGATTGTTCACTGCAGGCTGTACAAAAGATATAAAGAAAATATAATATAGCCTTTTATTATCCCACATGGGGACTTTTGCATAGTTACAGCAGAATATACAATAAACAGATGCAAATCAACAGGTAGACTAAGTCCAAGATATACTTAAGTTATTATTATTTTATTTTATATATTAATATAATAAGTTATTTTTGTACGCTGGGAAAAATCAACACTAATGTAAATTACATAAAAGAAAACATATTTTAAACAAAAAATGTGCAGCTCTTTAAGAAAGCAGGAAATTATGGAAAATGTTAATTAAAATTATGTGCAAGAGGTAATGCAACAATGCAAACTGGGGCATAGTTTACAATATTATGAGAGATTATAGTTATTTTACATTTGATAAAACATTATAGATTATATCGTTGTAGATTATATTGTTGTACCATTTTAGATAACCTGGATTATTTTCTTTTTAATTCCAGCTAGCTTTCTTGTAATTTCAAATGAACGTCTACTCTGTGGGACTGTGAAAAGAGTCTAAAACCATATTTATAACAAAGAATGGAAAAGCTTTCTTACTGCCGATGATTATAGATCAAATATACTCCTTATGCTTACTATAACACTGGTTAAGATTAGTTAAGATGCTTATTTATTAGTAAAAACAGACTACTTACAAATGCATAGCATGCATGTTGACCTGGGCACTTTGCTAGTGCTGCATAAATGACCAATGTTTAACACATATTGATGATGGGAAACTATTTGGCGCTGTGCTCTTGGACTTCCATGCTGCATTTTTAATGTCATTGATCATAGTATTCTTATAGCTAAGCTTTTTTATGTTATGGCTTTTTGCCTTTGGCTCTTGCTTGGATTAAAAGTTACCTCTCGGGCAGAAATCAGCAAGTATTCTTCAATAGCAATGTTTCTGACAGAGCATAAAACAGACGTGTGGACTCGAGTCACATGACTTGGACTCGAGTCGAGTCACTAAACTGATGACTTGTGACTTGACTCGACAACATTACTAAAGACTTGCGACTTGACTTAGACTTTACCTTTACTGACTTGGACTTGGAATCGGACTTGAGCTTTAAGACTCGAAAAGACTTGACAACCCTACTTTAACATAATGAATAAGTAAAACTGAATCACGTAACTGGATCATTTTATATTAAATGGCGCTGTAACGCTAGGGACCTGAGCCGCTCAGCCCAAATGATCCGTAACCTAGCAACAAGTAAAGCCGTAACCGTACAGCCAATCACGGGAAGCTTTGAGGGGGGCGCCAGTGTTGAATTTGTGCGGAGAAGACGAGTAACATGATCCCAAAAATAATCCTGTTCAGCTACAAAGATTATAATGTAGTAAATAAAAGAAGAACTGCGGTGTGCAAGACATGTGGAGTCAAGATCACAGATGGAGGTGCAACCACTTCAAACTCGACATTTGAGGCTGCACAAAGAACAGTAAGTCTGTGCTGTGTATATTTCGCGTATAGCAGTTAGCAAGCTAGCAAACGTAGCGACATAATAATAAACAACAGCGAATGTAAACAAAGCTGTTGTCCTCTGTTCGTCCCTCCTCTCTCTCAACACCGTTCACTGTGACAGATTTTACTGAAAATTAAAGTGTTTAGGAACCACATCATCTCAGCCACGACGTGGTTGAATTATCAGAGATCAGAATAGTGTCAAACACAGCAGTTCACACTTTCTTTTATATATATATATATATATATATATATATATATATGTATATATATATATATATATATATATATATATATATATATATATATATATATATATCGTCGCTGTCCAAGGAAAAACAAGTATCTCCAAAATGGCAACTTTACAAGAGAGGCCAAAAACCTCATTCAATTTTAATGTAAGTCAATGGAACCAGAGACGTTTTTCTAAGCAATTTTGGGCCATTTCTGTTGGTCTATTTCATCATGTAGATCTCACACAGTGTAAACGACTGCCGCTGTTTTCAAATTATGCATAAAAGTCAAAATGGACAAAAAATGGAGATACATGTTGTTTTTCATTGGACGGCGACGATATATATATATATTACAGGTCCATACATTAACGCTTATGGGTTTAGAATGTGATTGTCATTAAAAATTCCTGTAGGTGGAATGTGTTTCTACTACTTCATTATAGTGTGGTGTTCCTCAACCTTGGCCTTTCGAGGCCCACTGCCCTGCACATTTTAGTGTTTTTTTTCTGCTTCAGCACCTATTTTTAACTCAGTAATGTGCTGGCTATGAGGTGATTAGTTTGATCAGAATGTTTGTGAGAATGGAAAACAATAAAAAGTGAATGTCATTTGGCCTCCAGGGCCAGGTGTGATAAAAAATGATTTAGTGTACATTTTTAGCATCTATACAGAAATTTATAGCATACTGAAACAGCTCATATGATATCATGAATCATATGATATTCTTGTCCTTTCCTAATTTTTTTTAATCCATAAACCTTGACTTTTTGTTGCTGTAAACTGTGGTATAATGTCACATTCATTTTTCCATACTGCGTTTAGTACATATCTATTAGAGATCACAGTAAGTACTTTGTTTACTGCACAGTACTTTGCAGGTTATTTAATCCTCAAATTATTTAATTAACGATTTGGACTACTTGTTCCTGTTAAGTAAAATAGCACTTTGTTGTTTGAACTGTTTGAGATGATGCAAGTTGTTTTTGTTATACTAAATACAAACTTTAAAAACATTTATGATTATGTCAGTTTAATATACTATGAATCAGCTGCATCAGTTATGTGAAATATTGAAATGACATCTGGTGACTTGACTAGGACTCGAAGTTTAAGACTTGGGACTTGACTTGAGACTTGCTTGTATTGACTTGGGACTTGACTTGAGACTTGCTTGTATTGACTTGGGACTTGACTCGAGACTTGCTTGTATTGACTTGGGACTTGACTCGTGACTTGATTGTTAAGACTTGAGACTTACTTGTTACTTGCAACTTAGTGACTTGTTCCCATGTCTGGCATAAAGTACCCTGTGGTGTCCCACAGGGGAGCAGAATGAGGTCACTTTTATTTTCAGTTTTCTTAAAAGTTTTACCACTTGTTGTTAAAATGGCTGATGTCACTATATTATAAAAACAAATATATTAGGACACCTGCATAATATATCTACAGGGGCTTTTATGACGTCCAATTCTGAATCCACAGGTATTAATATGAAGTGGATTCCCCTTTGCAGCTATAACAGCTTCCATTGTTCTGAAAAGACTTTCTATGAGACTTTAGCTTTTGTTTGTGTTTTTATTTTTCTATTTATATGACCAGACCCCAGTCTGTAATTATACACGGTCTGACACTAAGTTGCTGTGTTTCCTAAATGGATCCACTTTTCCATAATACCACTCACAGCTCATCTTAGAAGAATGGGAAGGGAATAAATGTCAGAAACTGAATCGCTGCATCCAACAGTGTGATCCTACGACAGGTCCTTTAGAATGAGCCATTCTTTCACTAACATTTGCAAAGACAGACTGCCTGGCTGGGTGCTTGATTTTTAAACCCCCGTGGCAATGGGACTAAATGAAACACCTATATTTAATGATAAAGAGGTGTGTGCCAATACTTCTGTCCATATACTGTATGTAGATGACTTAACTTTGTCCCGTGGGTAAAGCTGAGAGGTAGTTTAAAGTTGGAAAGCATTGCTAAATGGGTAAAAAGAAATACTGTGCGTCAAATGCATAAACAATAATCATGGCTAACAATGGAGGCTAAATTGAAATTCCATATTCAGTTATTCATGCATAATGTCTTTGGAATAATACACCTAGTATTCTTATATTGTTATATCATAGTAGAAAAATTGTTTTGTCAGGTTTTTGTTATGGGTATAATGTCAGGTGAGCACTGGTTATTTCCACTGGTTATGTATTACTGGTACAAAGTTGTATTGTGAGAACTGTTTATTACTTCTTCAATTTGTAACATGCTTCCCATCAATATCAAAGATTATACAAAGATTTTTCTTTTCAAAAAGTCACTAATACAAATCCTGATGAGTATTATATAAATGTTATTATAGTATTGTTGTAGTTTTTGTTCATATTTCCAGGGTAGATAGTTGGTACTGTTGTTTACTGTTTCAGTTGTGGGGTATTTGACTTTACTTCAAAGATTATTTGTTTTATTTGGACTGTAATTGCTCTTAGGTTTACCCCAGGAAGACTAGGGACAATTTGTGGAAGCTAATATTAATCGTTATATAGCATAAAAAATGAATTAGGGAACAATTTACTATTCATGTTGTTATAGTTTATTGCCAGAGCTGGGAATGAACTGACCTGGTTCCTTTACTTCCTCCTCCTGAAGTCATTTTCATTATTTCAATAAAGTATACATTTACTTTGGATGGACAATGGATTAATTCTACTCCTTTTTATTGGTGTGGCCATGGAATTTCAATGTAATGTTCTAATCTGGCAATACTAATAAAAAGGAGAGTTTACTTTGGAGAAAGGGCACGAAAGTAGAAGTAGGAATCATGGGTAAAGATATGTAAATTATGACTTAATTATTTCTCTGTTTTTCATGCACTTTCATGATAGAGCAGTTGATGTAATCACTTTGCCATGCTATTGTTTCATTATGTTATGACCAGGCTTCATAGCAGGAGAGTGGTGATATGCTTGTGTTAATTTCTATCACTATTAGCAGATTAGATAACTTGCATAAGCAAGAACAACACTGCTTTTCTATTGTTTGTGAAGCTCATGCGATTTTGAGAACAAAAGATGTGCAATATACAGTAAAACAAGGCATTTTTAAAATAAAAAATCAAACAGAAAACCCAATAAAACTTTTAAAAAGTGAGAAATATGTCATTCATTACAGATAAAAGAAGCACTATTCCATGCCGCAGAGACCAGGTTGGTTCACTGGGCTTTAACTGTCACCCAATCTGAAATCGAATGCAGTTGAGGATAAATAGATGTATCTGCTCTTTAATAAATTATGTTTTATTGGGCAGAGCGTCTGGTTTGACTGTTTCACCTTGTAGTTAAAGTTATCTAGAGCTGTCAGTTTGGCTGAAATCTTTCATCAGCCCCATTTTATTTTTTCTCTCTCTCTCTCTCTGATGTTCAGTCACATAAACTAAAGGCTGTTCAGCAGTATGGCTAAAGTGTGTTACACTGAGTGTGTTAAAACAGCAGAAACACCAAAACAAGCAGTGCATGATGGGTCAGGATATTTGCTTGACCTTTTAATTCTGTTGGTGGACATTTAGCTTTTGCTGTTTGCTGCATTTGCTGTCAATACCAAAGTCTGCATTGGGAGTCTAGGACTGGGTTTAAATGACTACATTTTCAAGCATATTCAGTGGATTTCATATCTGACATTATTTTAATTGCCACTGACATTAATTCTGCTGGTATTTATAAATACCAGACAATCTGTTAACTCATGCTTGTAACAGAATCCAGTGGGCAGTTGCTTCTGTATATAAACATGATGTGTGTCAAAGTTTACCTCGTTATTTCTTAGTATAGGAAAACACCAGAATCACAGAAACATCAGAAAGAGTTGGATGAAACGCATTTTATCAAACTGTATTTTGACTACCAAAACTGTTTGTTGTCTTTCGGGTAACTGTGTTTGGACAATCACCCATGTGAATAAGCTTGTTTTATTAAAATTCCACCTTTTAGTGCTGTTTCACCTTGGAGGAAGACAAGCCAGCCATGCTGTTAAGCTGACATTTCCCATAACTGTGGCATTTGAGAAACAGCATTGTTACAGTCCTAAACAGAGAACCAGACCTTTACCTGCAGTGTTGAACTCCTGAACCTGCTTGATAATGGCAGAGAAAGAAAGAGAAAAAAGGGGGGGTTTGTTTGTTTTTTCATTCTTTTGTTTTTTGTATGCAAATACAAAGGATTAGCATGAGTGAAGTTCAGTGCATAGTGTTATTTTGCATATTATTATGTTTATGCATTTATTAAAATATCACTCCCTAATATATGCATGAATGTGACTGATTCCTGATATTAGGTCATATATAAGTAATATGGTAATATATTGAGCTGCTTTGCCTAAAGTGAAATTATGTTGTCAGCTTGAGGGATATAAAGCACCCCCCCAGCATCGCTTGCGCCCCCTCTCCCAGTGCTAGGCTGTAGAGCAGTGATGGAGCTCCATCCAGTGCCTTTGAGATGAGTTGGAGTAATCCAGAACTAATCATCCAACATTAGTACCTGACCTGCTTAATGTCCCAGAGGCTGTAAGCGGTGAGTTTGCAGTAAGCCTACCACAGTTAAGTGAGGTGGTCAAAACAAGCTACTACACATCAACAGACAGCACAAAATGCCACAGCTTAGCCAATAAGAGCTTTAAATGTCATAAGACAAAGTGCATTTTGAACCTTTATGCTGTTATTAATATCTTCCTCCTATCCACAACGCATCTCTTCCATGACAATTGTTCCAAACTTTATTTATAAAGTTATATTATATATAATTATTAAAACTTACAACCACTAGTCTCACAAACACTACGGTTACTGTTGAATGCTAGTGGCTTGACAAGCATGCATTAAGAGCATTAGCTTGTTTGAGACATATCCCAGTGATATTTCTCTGTTTTAATAATGTTCATATGGACAGCCCTTTCTATTGCACTTTTGAGTCCCAGGTTACGCCACTGTGTGAGGCTGCAGGTGAGCATTCTTTGAGGCTCAGTTAGAAGCTGTATACTGAAGCTTTGTGTGCCTCCATGGGCATTATGCCTTACTTCCTCCTGCCAGTGCTTGAACATGAGGCAGGGCTTCCCTACAGAGATAAGAGTGGGTGGAACACACACACACACACACACACACACACACACACTACATTACGCAAGAGTGAATCTCTAGAGCTCAGGGGGCCACCAGGTCAGGCTAACACACCCCCACTTCACTAACCCAGCTAATGTGAGCAACCCCAAGACATCTGGGACAAGCCTACGACACACACACAAACACACACACACATTTGCACACTCTCAGACACAGGCACTAGATGAAGAGTAAGAGGGATGAACCGAAAGAGGCTTTTGATGTAAAATACCACCTGTAATAATGGTTAATTACTTTTAGGACCAAGAATGAGGTGTACTGTACGCTAAAGTGTTATATTGGCATTCCTGGTCAAATGACATATTTAGCTGGCTTTCTTGGTAAAAAAAACTATATGCAGACAAAAGTTTTGGGACATACCTCTTAATCATTGAATTCAAGTGTTTCATTCAGTCCCATTGCCACAGGTGTACCCCCAGTCTACAGAGGGGGAGAGGAGGTGTTACTGATTACACTTTACCAATACACCTGTGGTAGCACCCTACTGTATGCCAGTAAAATCTAGACTCCTAATATTATTTTTACCTACCTGTGTAAAAAAATGATCTAATTGTAAATCTCTCTGGATAAGAGTGTTTGTTGAATACCTTACAAGTTAATGTGGATAAAGTTAAGCACCTAGGCATGCAGTCTGTTATTACAAACATTTGTGAAAGTATGGGTCGTTCTAAAGAGCTCATTGAAATCGAGTGTGGTACTGTAATAAGATGCTGCCGTTGCATCTTAGTCATGGTATGAAATTTCATCCCTCCTAGATATTCCACAATCAACTGTGAGTGGTATGATGGAAATTTGAAAGCATCTTGGAAGAACAGCAAATTAGCTTTGAAGCGACCATGTAGAGTTACAGAACGGGCAAAAACGGACACATTTCAAAATTTTGTAGAAAGCCTTCCAGGTGGAAGCTGTTATAGCTGCAAAAGCAGGGGACCAAATTTTATTAAAGAATAGGATGTCATAAAATCTTATGTAGCTGCATTGTGTAGGTGTGCCAATACTTCTCTTCATGGAATGTAAGTTAACATGCCCTCTACAGAGAGCATACTTAAACATGCATTTTTTTAAATTTATGTGCTTAATTTAAAAATTAAAATAAAAAAAATAAATTTTATTTGTCTAAAATATATAAAACAGGCCATATCCTTTTATGTGCAAAATTAATTTCTTTGCATGGCACTTTTATTTATTTATTTATTTTAATTAAGCTAGCGAGTTGAATGTTCAGAGTGTTGCTGTTAGTCATAATTCCCTGTTGTTGTTTTTTTTCATTACACTGTATTCTATATATACTTGAATTTAGTAGATATTTAGTAGACATTAACTTGCTACAATTTTATAACAAACCATATTTTGTTTGTTATTCAGTGATGAACAATAGATTGTAATTATCTATTTACAGTGCAGTGCAACAGAGACCACAGTTAAATGACTTCACAGTCCTAGTAGCCATAATGTACAAGTCAGTCATTTTTCGGGAGATATTCATGAAGAGATTATATGACAGATAAGAGACAGGAAAAACAAGACTCCTGTCAACTGTTCAGGACCTGGTAGAATGCTATAACTTGTCTCCACCAGATAAACGGTACATAAAGCTTTGCTCTTGTTTCAAATCTGAAAATATCCACAGGTGTTTCTGTCCATCCTTCCACAGTAAGGAGACACTATGGATCTGAAAGGATGAACCTGTCAAGAAGTCCTTGCTTAGAAAAACAAAAAGAACACAGAACGTGGACACCTGAGGTCTAAATTCTAAAAATGTACTTCTGAAAATCTGAAGCTCTTATATATATATATAGATAGATAGATATATATATATATATATATATATATATATATATATATATATATATATATGAGATATATATATTAATACATTTATCATTAATCATTTATCTGCATTTAAATGGACTTATATATAATTGAAAATACTATTCCAAATTTTTGAGTGGTGCTAGGGCTTCTTGTGTGGTAACTGGACAGGCAGGGTCAGACGAAGAATCATGCTGCTGTGTATTCACTCGTCTGATTGGCCTGCACAGTGTGAAAGCAGACCTGATAGGAACACAAGGTCAGTCTGTGGCCGCGAGCCATCACCGGAGGGACAGCAGACTTAATGGAAACTGTCTTCGAAAGTGAACCTTTTTTTTCCATTTGGGATTTTTTTTTTCTTGCCACCTGCATGTGATCTGGATGGACAATCCAAGCATAATTCCTAAAATCTGATAAGCCTGATCCTCATTCAGGGCCACTATTTAATACTCAATACTTCACATCACAATAGTTGACTTAAGTCTTAATGTCAAGTAATTAAAAAAGTAATTGGGCTGTGAATAGGCTGTTATTCTGCTTGCAGATATAGGCCTACTGGCAGATAAAGTAATCACTATAGCAGATAGTCATCTGAAAACTAGTCAGAGTAAACATAGCTAAGAGCCTAATGTTGAGTGTCAGGCTTTTAATTCAAGTATTTACTGAAAGATTCACTGTAAAAATATAAAAAAATAAGTTACTTGAATTTTTTGAGCAACACAAAATGGAAATATTATTGAGGCACAGTTGTAATTAGCATTGTTGTGGTTGTGGTGGTAATTTGGTAAGGTTTCAGCATTCAACATTGCTATATTTAATATCTGTCATTATTGTATGATGTGAGGCTTAAAGCTCTTGTCGTCCTTCAGCAGTCCATATATTGCAAACTTTACAACAGCATCAAATGAACTATATTTCTTGGTGGAAGAATTGTTTTTGCGATTATTATGAATTAGAACTTTTTTTCTAATTTCTAATTAGAACTATTTACTTACATAAGGTTATATTATTTAGATTTCTATGTTATCTGCATATTATAAAAGCAATGAGCCATTACTGGCTATGCATTATAGGTAAGGGTTTTTTTTAACACCGCTTATCCAGAATACAATTACAGTTAATGACTGTCTCTTATGGCCAAACAGTCAGAATAATGGCATGATTTACAGAAGGTAAGAGAAGGTAGAATGGTGATTTTATGATTTATAATAGAATTATAAATCTCTAAACTGACCAATGACTATTCCCTTAAGTTTTCTTGTCTACATACAAAACTGAGCCACAGCCCAACCCTTATCTTGTAGATTCCTGTTTGGCACTTTTGTTAATGCAAGGATCATAACCACTGTGAATAATGAAGCATTAAATGATGTATGGGAATACAATTCTGAGATTTTAAACTTTTTGTAATTAATTACAATAATGTAATTGTGCTGTATGATGATCTTCTAATCAACCTATATGCATTAAGCTAAATAGCCATCATTCCGAAAAGCTTTATCAGTGCAACGACAACAAAAAACTGGATGTTGTCAGCTCAGTCCGCACATGATATTGATTCAGTATCACAGCAGTGAATCAATGTCTCAGCCAAGAACACAGTGTTGAGTTAACTCATAAAACGTTAATTTGTGCCCAAATATCCTTAAATGTAGATTGTAAGTCCTTAGATAGAAGTAATCAGTGGCACATTTCTCCTTGCTTTGACCTCTCTTTTTGATTTATAAAGCCCGAGCATGAGTAAACAGGTCACACTGGCATAGTAGCTCATTTTCACATTCCGGTGCAAGTCAAGTGGAGCCAGGTTGACAGCACAGCCGAATGCAATAAAAGTTATTTGATATAATTACTAATGAAATCACAAGAAAACACAATGAAACCGAATGATAATGTTTCTCACTGTGAAAATAATAATGCTACGGTTATCCTATGTCATGTTGTTTCAATTTGCATTTCAGAGTGAACTATGAGTAATACTTAAAAGCCAGGAGTCTTTACAGCACATCACTATAAATTACTAGAATCGGGCATATTGTTTTCGAACAGGAAGAAAAACAAAACAACTGCATACAGTATTAGTCATATTTTGAGCTGTGATGTTGAAGATAATGATCATTTTCAGGCTGACTCATTCTTTGCCGGCAGCCCTGTCCCAGTAAAACCTCAGTACACAGCGCATGACATCTGCAAAAAATAACAAGAAAGCAGATTTTCAGCATTGTGGATGAGTTAATCATGCCCACAGCTGTCATTTAAATGTATAGGCCCAATGGTTGATTAGACTCGAAGTCTCAGCAAGGTTTTCTTTAGAGTCACTGGTTATTAGTATTGTAAAAAATGACCACTGCTGAGCACATAAGTGGGATAGGTTGGATGATGATGAAGCTGACCATGTCCAGCCAGTAACAACTCATTTTTGCTCTGTATTCTGCACCATTGTAGAAGACAATTTAACACTGTGGAACAGTTTATCATGCCCATAGCTGTCAAACAAATAGAACCCAGTGTGCAACCAAGCCTTGCTTAACGATTGTTGATGGTTGGTAAAGAAAAAAAAATAGCCACAGTGAAGGGAAGATCATGTACAGACACTTTTCAGTGATAGATCATCATTGCTCTGTCATTTTTTATCACTGTGGAAGAATTCTGGCCATTGCGCACAATGAGTTTCAGAATGGTCCATGGCTTGGACCTTGGTGGATGCTTCACACCTTCCTCACATGATCAAATCTCATCCCCTCCACTGAAAAGTTCTTCAGAGAAAAGTTGGCCATATTTTTAGGTTTGTGGAAGAATGAATCCCGCCAATAGCTGTCAATCAATTATACAGGCCTACTGGTTGATTGAGCCCAAGGTGTAGCCAAGGTTTTCCTAACGACTGTGATCAATGCTGTAAAAAATGACTGCTGTAGAGGACGCAAGTGGGTACGGGTTGGATGAGGCTGAAGGTGTCCATGTTCAGCCACTTTTCAGTGATAGATCATCTCTGCTCTTTCATTTCTGTCCAATTTCAGTAAAGCTGAATCAAAGCAGTGGTGAAGGGTCAGATGGGGAAAAAGTGGCTTCCATCGGCAGCCCCTGCAGTGAGAGAGAGAGAAAGATGAGCTTCGTGATGACTGATGAAAGTCCCTGTCTCCTCTTTCCCTCGCTCTCACTCTCTCTCTCTCTTTCTTTCTGAGTAGCCGTCTGAGCTGAAGATGATGTATCTTCAGATTGACCGTCTGCTTGGCCCTGTCGCCATCACACAAAATTGAATGAGTTTAGAAAAGAAGGAAGGATGGAAGGAGCTGTGGTGTTGTAGCATCTGGATAGGTGAGTACACTGACCTTCCTGGGGTCCTTGGTGTAAAGGGTGATCACCAGCACTGCCCGTTGGACAACAAGCCTGTTGTTACCATGAACAAAAACCCGAAAGCATGTAAATGTGTTTTAATTGTTAGATTGTTTTGCTTGTGTTATATATTCTACTCCAAACATTAAAACAGCACAGACAACAGGAGTTTGGGGGCAAGGGGAATCAGTAATGGTTCAGCAGGGTTAAAACACAAGAAGGAATTGTCATAGACAGATCCATGTTCGAAAAAACAGGAACCAGGGATAATAAACACAGACTTTGCAAACAGACAGGGAACACAAAGAAATATCTGGGTGTCTTAATTATCCCAGTATCAACTGCTGGTGGGTAAAATGCAGGAGCAGGTGAAGCCGGAAAAGAAAAGCACATGGCCTAGCCATCTTCTCGATCACTAACCTCCATTAGATCTGCTGCTTCTGCCCTGTCGTTCTCCCTTAGCTTCTTTTCTTCCAGCAATATGACATTTTTTTAAATTCAAATTTACAAAAACTCAAGGAAATAGTGAAAGATCAATCAATTCAGTTTTGCTGATAAAGTTCTGGCCTGACAGAGCCAATGCCTCTCAATTTCCATTTACCATTTGAGGAAATGAGGGATGTAAAACTATTACGATCAGCACTACATGACTTTCTCACAGACATAAACTGACAGAAACAGCAATATATGCAAAATACTGGTGTCATGTAGGAGTCAGGTATTTTGCTGAAGCTAAAAATGACAATGACAATGTCCTGTATGTCTCACACAACGGGCAAAGCATAGGATTGTGTAGGATGGGTTGCACTTTAGAAAAGCCAAAAGAAAACATGGAGTTTCTTCACCTGACCTCAGGAGCAAAACTGTGTGAGTGATTTCTTTCACAGATGGGATCCTAGAAGAGTTTGAGCTGATTTTGAAGAATACAGTTTTACTATGCTTTACTAGTTTCCACAGACTGAATGTCTTTAAGTGCAAATAAAATCAGATTTGTTCCACCCCGTAGAATGGGCTGCTGTCTATTTTGTTTATTATATAAGTAGCTTGAAGAGCTTCATCACTTTATTCAGAAGATGAAACTCTGAGTGCTTCTGTTCACGCCATATGTTAGTTTTAGCTCAGTTTATGTTGCTTTGGAAATGTCGAACCCATCAGGAATTGTGAAAACATTCTGGTTACTGTAACATACCTTAAAATAAATCAGGGTCAGGGTGTAACACCTTTTAGCATAGCATAAACCAACATTCAGCTAGCTAATAAGCAGTAGGTATGTAGCTAATCATAATGTATCACAAAATAAACTGTCTTTATAAAACTCTTTTTCTCTCAAGGCTAGCTGTAAGCCAAATATGACCCCTCAGGAATTAGAACTTATCCCCTTATCCCTCAAGAATGTACATCTGGGGGCAACATGATGCCTAGTCAGGGATATATATGTATGTATGTATGTATGTATGTATGTATGTATGTATGTATGTATGTATGTATGTGTATGTATGTATGTATATATATATATATATATATATATATATATATATATATATATATATATATATACACTGCTCAAAAAGATAATGGGAACACTTTGAAAACACATCAGATCTAATATATATATATATATATATATATATATATATATATATATATATATATATATATATATATATATATATATATATAGAGAGAGAGAGAGAGAGAGAGAGAGAGAGAGAGAGAGAGAGAGAGAGAGAGAGAGAGAGAGAGAGAGAGAGGAGACTTGTGCGTTTATAATACACTATTGCCACTATTGTTAACTACCACTGTATAGTAGTGTCGGCATAGACTAAGACACATGGTAGGCAATGATTCTGCTGCAATAAGTGCTCTTTATTAAACATGCAGCAGGTAAGGTACACACAGATGAACTAAAATCAAGGAAGATACTTGCCACCACTAAATATGGACACAACTAAATATGGAATTCACCTGATGTTGATGAATAACAACATTGAACAACAATTTACAGCCCTCGTTGTCAAAGGAGTGTGCCTATCATAAGCTATCAGACATGGTTATTCATGTGACCATGCCTTCTGAGCTCATCTAAGCACAAGCACAAGTTTTATCATTGACTACAGGACACAAATGGTGGTGGGGTGGAGGAGACTTATGGCAACAAAAGGAATATGGGTCATATGATTCATGACTAGCATAAAGTTAGTGCTTTCTGTGTTGGTAGTCCAAATACATACACAGATGCCTTTTCCACATTTACACTGGAAGTTAGTAAATCACTCTCATAAAGAAACCGCCTCTGTTTGGTTCCCAGAATATCTCTTTTTGGTAAATAAGTTTCAATTGTATGTATAATATAAAAGTTCTTTACCCATTAAAGTTTTTTTCTAAACTTGTACATTTCAGCTAAGAACTATTTAGATGATTTCATAGTGTAGTTGCTATGAGGAAATAAAGGAGGGGATGAAAAATGGGCTAAGGAAAAGCTGCAGAAGTAGAGAAATAAGGGAGCAAGTTGAAGGAGAAGACACAGAGCTTTTCAAGTATGAAAGGGATGAGTGGGGAGAAGGCTTGGGGAAAACGGGACTGCATTAAAAGTTTCCCAGTATTCCGATAAATATACCTCCGAGTTGTTCCTCAATCCTGTTTAAATATTTAGCATGTAATTAAAAGGTGAAGGAACGCATGCCTGCCAGGCTGAAGGCTGATTGGGCCCTTATTGACCAAAGCTTAACAAAGTGGTGTTCTGTCATGCAGCTGAAGCCCTGAGGTGTCTAAAAGCGGAGATCTATGCACCTGTTTGGGTTCTTGTTGTGTTCCCCTTAGGCCTCACACTGTCACCACACCCTAAGATAGACTGGCCTGCTAAAGCTGAAGTGTGCAGCTTCTTGTGCTGTTTTTGTAGATTTTCTTGGACAAAAATATCTTGACTTTTGTAGTAAAACCAAAAAAATTGGAGTTAACCTACAGGACCTACAGCAAAATGCCAACAAAAGGAATCCTTATAAAGTGTTTATGTTGGTTCAATAGAATTTTGATACCTGAATTTAAGGCTAAGGTTAGGTTTAGAAAATCACATAGCTATAGATACATACATAAATATATATTGTAATACATAATACATAACACATTATGCATACTTTTAAAAATAATGTTGTCATTTCATAAAGGGTTCATAGATCACTTCCACTTAAAATACCTAGAATTTAAATTATATACATGGGCCACATTGTCACCTTACGTAGGTACATTACATTAATAATAATAAAGCATTTCCTAAATTTGTTCATGGTGTGTTTGGATCATTGTCCTGTTGTGGAAACCAACCTCTTTTTAACTTTAGTCACTTTACTGACTGTGACACACTGCGTAGGTGCACAAGACAATATGGAGCCAACAGGAAAGCCATTTTTACCGTAATAACCAAAGACCTCTCCATTTACGAAATCTGTCTGCTGATGTATCCTTCCATGACATACGTGACATACCCCAGTACGAAGTGCTGCATGCAAACACTATGATATTTATCAATGTTGTCTTGTATACCAGGCCTGTATGTGTATGGCTGTATGGCTGGCTGCTGAACCAAGTTTGCTATCACTTTAAAGCATGTACAAAATGTAATCTGTTTAGTGGGGCATGAAGATTGGTTAGTGGGGCATTACTCCACAAAATGACCCCCTGATAGTGGGTCTGGCTGACATAGCTTCCAACAACATGCATTATGAAAAAAAGTAAATGAATAAAAGTGGTGTGTGTGTGTGTGTGTGTGTGCGTGTATGTGTGTTGAAGGATGCTAATGCTGAGCCACACTGAGGTTTATGAGGTATTACTGTCTTGTATCTGCTTATAATAGGAAACATTCTACTTTACATTCTTTATAGAGGCCAAGATTGTTACAGGCGATTCTGACATAATATATTTGCTATTTATTTATTTATGTATTAATTTACTGCAGTAATTAAAGAAGCCTAAGGATTTCCTGGGTACAACTACTCATAGCTGTATTTAACTACAGTGCAAGTGTGTTTATATATGTGTGTGTGTTGGTGGGTGGACTTGTTGGGGTAGGTGAGTGAGAAAAACAGTTTGACAAGTTTGACGAACTTCCACGTTTTGTATTTAATAGGAAGAAAAATACTATAATTAAAAATAAATGTTATCCTTTGTTATTTTTACAATAAGAAATATACAAAAGTTAAATATCTAGACAGTCAAATTTGTGAAAGAAATGCAAGAAATATTCCCAAAACCTCTCACCATATAAAGTAAATATCAATTTTGATGAGTAAATTTGTCAGTGTAAAAAAACAACTTCTGCCCTACTGGCATAACGTAAAAATACAGTATATGCCCAGCTTGACTGTTCGGAAGGCTTTATCAAAAGCTACACTAAAACACTGCCCAATTAAATATTGGACTGATATTTGATGGCCATGTTCAAAGCCCAGTTTTACAGCGCTTGATTCAGATCAGAATATATAACCTGTTCCTTGTTTTCCTCTGTTTCAAGCAGTTATTTGCAGGAGACATGTCGTAGGCTTCATTTAGAGTTTCATCCTAAATATGCAAGGAATTATTTAGTACAAAGTTGCATTGTTTCACTGGTGTCATCCGTCAAGGTGTTGTGGGTCTGTGCACTGGTGTCATCTCCTCCTATACTAACCTGATGACACAAACTGTGCGTGCGCATGCATTTTTATGTGCTTGACAGCGTAACACACTTCTGAGGCAGGCAGCAGAGTCGAGTCACGACATACACCCCTGGGATGAGTGTGGGAGTGAAGTGGCTATCATGGTGAGTGAGTCACAGAGAAAGGTAATGATGAATGAGAACAGTTCTGATCGTTGCTGGATAATGTTTATTAAAGATGATATGCTATGTGTTACACTCCATGCTTCAACATTTCAATTTAGTGTTATACAGCGAGCACAAAAACCCTCACTCAGGATATTGTAGCATGGGTGGTACAGCATATGTCACACATATCAGTAGACGTAATCATAATGAATGACCGTGTGTTGGTCTTAAGTTACAACAAGTGTGTGTTCAGTTCCTGAACAATACAGTATCTTCTGTTGGTGTTAGTTTTCTAAAATTAGTTTTCAAACACTCCTAAAATTTAAGGTGCAAGTTCTGTGCTGTTGAAAAATCACCTTCCTAAAGAGCCTTTCAGTGGACTGTTTAAATAATCATCAACTGAATGGTTCTTTGGGAGACAAACATGGTTCTTTTCTGTCATTAATTTTTTTGCCGCCTCTATTTTTAGGGTGAAATCCTATAATTTATTTTAGCAAAAACCAGTACTGTCTCATGTTAATATGCATTTTTAAAAAATAGTTCAATATAGTTCAAATATAGATTATCACACCATTAAACTGTGTTTAGATTATCACACCATTAAACGGTGCCAATTAAGCCAGAAAGAACAGTTTTAATAAGGTATTGTTGACATTTAGTAATGATGGTCCTACAGCTCTACTCTATTCTGCTCTTGACTTTAAGGCAAAGAGGAAGAAACATTTGCAGAGGAGGGATGGCCTTCACTGATCATGAGCTTGTTTAAATAATATTTTTACAGACCGTGTACAGACTGTTTTACAGACCGTGTGACTGAGTTGTGCCTTCAACATGTGGTGGTAGTATAAGGGAGGTGTGATTAAAGGAGTGGTGATGTGACGATAGGGAATATTGTGAAACAGATACTCAAATTGAGGATGCGATTTTATAGGACGTTAGTGTGGAAGAAGGAGGGGCTTCAGGCATGTTCCTCCTCCCAGTCGTTAATAGTTCATACTTATATATACTTATATTTGCTTCAGTCTGTTGAACATGTTGATACCTGTAAGGCTTATATTGACTAATTGACTAAATTTGACATCGTCGCTCTCTCCAGCTAAATACATATAATAAAGTATAATCCAGAAAACTGTCCTCTGCTAAGAATTGCTTTTATTCCATCTATTAAAGTATCAAAAAGTGTCAAAGTATCAAATTCTCAGCTTCTCTAATCTAATTACATAATTGTTTTAATGAGGTTATGACCTTTTCCCATTTTGTAACTTCATTTTTACTTAATTTGCCATCTGTCTTTTATCTAGCTTTTAGTTCTTTATATGATCACATAGACATATGGATTTTACATAAATGGAGTCTGGCAATTTTGCTTGTTTCTGTTTGTAAATAACTGAAATCAAAAGTCTGTGAGATGTGCCTGGTTATTTGGTACAATACTGGCAAAAACAACATCAGAACAGAAAGAGCCATGTTGACTTACAAAATACAGTAACAACTTAATATACAGGATATTAATACAGGAGGTTTGAAACGTGTTTCAAAGGCTTGTTTGTCATGAGATTGACAAATACCAACCAAAATTTCTGGCAGGAGATAATCTAATACAGGACTTAGGTCAGATGACTTTTGGCATTCGGAAAATCTACAAAACTTCATGAGTGAGAGATGACACAGATAAGGTGACTGCCTAAATAACATTGTCAGGGATGAGCACTCTGCTGCTGGATTCGCAATATACCGGAATGCCCTGTTAGCAAGACTGTCTTGCATCCTTTTATCTCTGTCAGCTCTCACAAATGAATAAAAGCCAATCCGAGATTTACTCTGGTCTGCTGCTCCGTCACTCTCCCTGTTTTCCTCTTCCTCGCTTTCACTTCTTTGGTCTCTTTGCAGTCTCCGCCACTATGTCAATGCTGGGAATATAGAGTTAGCCCTCAAGTATGCTTTCCAGTGCCAGACAGGCAATGACAGAGTCAACAGATTTCAGGGTGCCATCTAATTTTGAAACTGTTATGAAGCTTTAACATTCTGCTCAGCCTTTTGGTGGATCACATGTTGAGTCGCTGTATCTTAAAGAAGAAGCTATTGTCTTTACTGTTCTCCTCTATAGAGGAAGCAAGCAACAAGTACATCTTGCCACAATTTGGATTTCTTTTTATTTTTGAAGGTAAGCATAATAAGGAGTCTCATTGTTTGTGTATGCTAAAGGTTTATATGCTAAGCTAATGTAATTAAAGCTGTCTACTTGCCTTATTATTGCCCCAAACAAATAAAAATAATAATAAAATACATTGACATCTCTGTTGTTTTGGTGAGAACATTAATGGGTTAATGTAAAATCTTGACAGTATGTTGATTAGGTACATTTGTTTTGTTACAATAGTTCTGGAGTAAACATTCACCTTTAATAACTCTGAGTAGAGTAGCAGCATGCATGACTTTGTATGTCATTGTGTGTCCTCAATTACATTGTTATAAGCTCTCCTGGCCGATGTGAGGAAAAAACATGCTTCAGAATAAATAATCTCCTTCAGTGACTGTTCAGTTAGTGAGTTACTAAACACTAACCCCTGTGTGTTCACCCTCCACATAATTTATTCAGCATAATAGCACTTGTTCTTCTCCAGCTTGGTGAACCTGATTGCACCATTGAATAAGTTATTAAGATGTGTCTATGGATAAGCCTGGCTTCATTCACTGGGTACTCAGAATAAATCAGAGCTGTTACAGTGAATGATATTTATGTAGGGGAATGTGCGTCTGGCAGTCAGTGATTATGGTGATTTGGTTTCTGAGGCTGCAGCGTAGTGAGATTTCAATTACAAAGGCCATTAGTGAACGGTCACCAGTGTTAACTTGGTTCATTAACATCTCACAAAATGGCTTCGTTTGGCATGTGTTCATAAATGTTAAAGGCCAGCAAGAGGGCACTTCAAGGAAAGTGTATTGGTGTTAACAGCAGAAGTTAAATGATTGGCAGCCTTCATGAAAATAAACACGTTTACCATTTCTGAGATTTCATATTTTGCTCTTTTGAGAGCCCTTATTGTACTACCATGGTACATGGTACATAGTGTGAGCAAATAAATCATAGCCGTTGTTCATTCACAATGGTCAATTTAAACATACAGTGGGAGCTGTCACTAAAGAACAACATCACAGGTCATACAGTGTATGTCTGGTTTAGAAGTCATTCAACTACAACCCAGTCAGCCAAACAAAAGACTCCAACAGGAGATAAAACTTCATTCCTTACATATGATCTCTGCTGTTGCTAGACAGGAGTAGGGATCAAAACTATTAAATATACTTACTGTTTTTGGCCTCTCTGCTACAGAATTACTCTTACCAAGGTTTGTCACCAGCAGTGGGAAGTAACGACAATGTAATGCTTGTTATTCTTTTATCACTTCTTCTGTTTGGTGTCGAACATGCTTTGCTGCAATAAGCAAGTCACTGGTCAAAAACGTCAGCCACTTTTTACTCTTCTTTTTATTGGCTACATATGATTAAATGGCCTAACTGGGAACAGGACCTTTAGCATAATTGACTGACAACATGCCATAGGGACAATGCCACATTTTCATCCTCTCATGTTGGACTGATTTGCTATGATGCTAGAGTGACTCACTATTGCATCTAAAACAAATATATTGAATTTAAAACTGTATATTTGAAACACTTGAATGTTTTAGACCATCAGCTGCTTTTGATGCACAATTACTGCTAGACCTAATGAATAATAGAATCTTTCTGGCAATGTGAACACAACGTGAAAGCAGCACATTAAGGCACATTCTAACGAGCTTCAAATACAGATGTACAACAAAGTTGTTGAGATCTACCAGTCTGGAAGAGGTTACAGCAAACCACAGTAAGAGCCATTATCCACAAAAGGAAGAAACTGGAGTAGTGGTGTAGCCCGTAGGACTGGCCTGCCTATCTTACTTTCACCAAGAGTGCATGGATACAGAAGGTCACAGAAAACCTCAGACAAACATCTCAAGACCTGCAGGCCTCACATGACTCAGTTGAGAAATTCTACACTTAGAAAGACACTGGGCAAAATGGCATCCATGGCAACCACTGCTGACCAGAAAGAACACAAGGGCTCATTTTACATTTGCCAAAAAAACAAACAAAAAAAAAGAGATCTAGATGGCTCCCAAGAGAACATCATATGAGCAGTCAATCAATGGTGGCGGTGTTAGTGTGATGATGTGGAGCCACTTTGCTTCTGCAGGACCTGGACTACTTGTCATAACTGATGGAACCATGAATTATGCTTCTTGGCAGAAAATCAATACACCCCCAATTATTATAGCAGTACTTTACAGCACTTTTACTTTTATTAAGTATCTAGTATTTAATAGAGAAATAGATAGGCTTTAATACTACATACAGCAGTTTGCATCTTGTATATCTTGGATATTACATACCATTACATGGCAAGCCAAGCAAGAAATATTTAATGGTTTGTATATCTATATATTTAAATATATATGGAATAAATATTGATATATATGCAATGAACATTGATTCATAGTTAAAGGGCCAGTACTGGAAATATATACTTGCAGCTATTACTTTAATTTGCCACTACACATTGGGTGGCAATACGAACTCAGGAGTTTGTTCCATCAATTCTCAACGACAAAGGTTTTATAGACACTATTCCAAATGTGTGGAGTAATAGTGCTCCTAATGCACAGCCGTCATTTGGCCATACAGAGGATGAAGTTCATAGACTTTTCAATAGAGGGCCACAAGTCAGAGGGCCCAACCCAAATGCATGTAACCTTACATTTACATTTAAGGCATTGAGCAGGCGCTCTTATCCAGAGCGACTTACAACCATGCTTAGTGTTCCACCTGAAAAAGTTTCCTAGCTAGTATATATCAATGTTCATTCCATATATATCAATGTTCATTGTATATGGAATGGAGTTTGGTAAATATTTCCTGTTTGGCTTCCATATATGTATTAACCAAGCCATTTTCCAATGAATTTAGAGTAATCATTAAAGCATTAATTCCTACTGTACATATATTACAGTGTTTTCATATGTTACTCAGTACTTTAATATTTAACATGCAAAGTATATAAAATTGTCATTACTACATATGTACCTACTGAATGCTTGATGCTGTGGCAATTTATATTGCTGTTGTGTTTGTTGTTGTTGTTGTTACACTAGGCACCATGCTGATACACATGATGACGTGGCTATCTTTCCTTCTCAGTGAAAATGTAGCCAGTTTCGCCCACATGCTGCACGTCACACTCTCAGGATTCCCAGCTCTGGTTTGCTTATGCATTCCATTTTTCTTCCCCAGCATAAATCAAGCTGTGCTGTTTAAAACACACATCAAAGAAAGATGTATACAGACACTTAATATGTATAGAGCTATGTGATTTCTGCTACTTTGATGCAGACTTGCCTAGAAAATATTTCTGTTCCTCTGTGTGTGTGTATATGTGTGACAAAGCACAGGTGAGGTAGTGTGGGTGTCTGCATGTACGGCTTATGCACTGATCATGGTATAAAAAGCTTGGATAATGTAGCCTCCAGCAACCCCCACAGTTTCTTTGAAAGGCATGAAAGACTGTAGGATGCACCGAATGCATTCTTCCACATATAAACAGTGTGAGTGGAAATGGCCAGGTTTAAGCCTAAGAACAGTACTTTGTTGTTGTTTTTTGGGTGGGAGAAGTTGCTTCATCAAAATAAGCATTATGTTTACCTAATGACAATAAATATAGTTTATGAATATACATAAGATGCATTGCATAGATTGATTTCTTGCAAATAAATCAGTGTAATTGCTACTTAAACCTTTAACACAATTCTGGGAAAGGGAACAAACCTAACCAAACTGGTTTATAAATTATGATGTACAGACTTTTTCTAAAAGCTAAGCTAACAGCACCATATAAAACATTTCCTAAAGGTCAATGGGACCTTCACTGCATCTACCAAAAATCAAGACAGAGTACACTGAAGTGAAACGCTAGTCAAAACAACCACTATTCGGACAAATTACTGACCTATCTTGCTCGTGTATGATGTGATCCACTTAGCTAGAAGGTCAAAAACATCCAGTGGCCATCCAGTTACATTTTCATATATTTGGATTACAAGATGCAGTGAACGGTCCATACAGAGTAGTCTAGGTGGCCCTCTTTTGGGTCACATTGTGCTAATTTATCATGGTGCAAAATTTAAAATTAGCTAGGGAAATATTTAACACAAATGGTCATAAGAAATTCATTACAAAGAATAAGAAAGCAAGAGAGTGGGTGGGCAGGCCCTGCTTCACAGCAAATTTCCATTGGTCTAAACTAACTGTAGGCTGAACATGGGGTGCATTCAACACTACTTCATGTGCCTTCAGCACCACATGCAAATCCTGTAGAAACAGTGTAAATGACTGGTAGAGGTTTTCCCTACAAAAACAAATCTGAGAGGGAATGCTTTTCCATCATGACTTCTATGCATCTGTTTTCCATCTCTGCATATATTGTATCCACAGTAGTTTGAGATTCATGATGGTCCTAAAGCACTTTAAGCGATGTCAGTTGATAACTAAATATGCAGACTTTGCTCCTTACACCCACTGTAGTCTATCAGTCCAATCACCTTTTGCATTTAAACTGTAAAGCTAATGTAGCTAACAAGCTACTGACGTGGTATGACATTCCGTTGTGTGTACAAATTGACAAAAGTATGTAGCTTAGCAAAAAACTGTTTTAGCAGCCACAAACACTTTCTGAAATCACAGTAAGCAGGAAGCTCTATATAGAGTATTGGATTTTTCCAGTTTTCTAGTTCTAGTTTTATTAAAGCAGTTCTGAAATATCAGCTTAGCGGAGCTTAAGGAAGCATGGGACTCTGTAGGAAGAGAAAAAAGAGAGACAATATTCAACCGGGATGGCTGATAAGCTGGGACTTTTCTGTTAAGCATTTAGATGTGATTAAAAACCAGTTTGTGCCCTTTACCCTAGCCTCTTTATCCACTCGTACGGAATGAGAAAGAGATTTGAAGTTTAAAGTAAGGATAAAATAATGTCTCTCTCTTTCTGTAATGTCCCAACCCTCCATTGTCTTTCTGCCTCTTTCTCTCGTTCTCTCTCTCTCTTGTTCTCTCTCTCTCTCTCTCTCTCTCTCTCTCTCTCTCTCTCTCAATCTCTCTTGCTCTCTTGCTCTCTCGCTCTCTCTCTCTTGCTCTCTCTTGCTCTCTCTCTCTCTCTCTCTCTCTCTCTCTCTCTCTCTCTCTCTCTCTCTCTCTCTCTCTCTCTCAAGAGCTTAGATTTTTAAGGACTTCCAACTAGGCACTTAAAAACGTTCTTCATGCTAATAGCTCATTAGCAGAGCACACACACACACACACACACAGATTGTTCAGATCATAGCACTTTGTAAGATATGTGTAATTGGTAGAATTCAGAAGGATCATAAACAGGAAAAAAGACTGACAGCTCATAAACAGCTCCTATGGCATTCTAAAACGTCTGCATATTCGAAAATGTTCTGTAATTTTCAGACTGAGAGTGCACTCCAGCTGTTTCAGTCTGTTCCTCTTTGCAGGGTGATAACTGCCTTTTTAACAGACTTTTTTCTATTTAGCCGTGTTAAACCATCTTCTCTAAAGCAGACTCGATTCAGCGCCGTATAATAATACTCTATTAGCGAGAATTTATATTAGAATGCTGATTGTTATATATGCTGTCAATCACTGAGATGTCAAGTAGTCTTAGGGCTGTTATTACCAAACGTGAAATGAATTTTGGATGTAAATCCAAAATATTCCGACACATTTTTTGCACATTAAAACTGTGCAGTGCTTTGTGTTCTTCAATTGGAGAGAGGTATTGGAGAGGTCTGCAAGTCACTGTTTGGTGCAAGTTAGGTCTGCATTTGGAGAGATACTCTGTAAGCCTTTGGTGTAAAAACAGGCCTGCATTTGGAGAGCTACTCCGTAGGCAGCAAACAGTGCAAGTCAGACCTGCATTTGAAAAGGTTCTCTGTGAGCCTCTGGTTGGTGCATGCCAGGTCTGTGCTTGGAGAAGTACTCTGCAAGTCTCCATTTGGTGCAAAGTGTATCTGTATTTGGAGAGGTATTCTGCAAGACTACAGTTACTGCATGTTGGGATTACTTTTGAAGGGGTCTCTAGATGGTGTAGGCAGGCCCTGTGTTTGGAGAGGTACTCTGCGAGCCTCCAGTTGTTGTAAAATGAGTCTGCACTTAGAGAGATGCTCCTCAAGTCTCTGGTTGGACAAGCGCTGGGTAAGCCTTCATTTAAAAAGGCACTGGGAAAGCCACTGTGTTTGATTTGCTTTGTGAAACACGTGTCTTTGTTTGAAAGCACTCTATAGGTCTTGGTTAAACGGGGATTGGGGTTTTTGCTTATGATGTATTTATTCCTTGTTGTTTTATGCTCACTAGTCTTTTGTGCACAGATAGACATAGCAGTGGAGTAGGATGGTTACAGCAGATGGAATGTAGCACTTTGGATTTGTTAGTCAGAATATAGACTTTAACCCAATAGAAATGCTGAGGCAAAAGCTAAGATATGGCAAGAAAGCCTAGTTATGTAAGATGTAAGGGGTTGAGATTTCTCTAAATCAGTGTGTAGGACTGATTAACAGTTATAGAAACCATCTGATGAAAATCATTGCTGGGAGTGTCAAATGTTCCTGAAAACAGATCTTCACATACGTTTGCCAACACAACAGCTTGGGTGTATTTTTTTTTTTTTCCTTTTTTTTAATTTATTGTTATGAGCATTTCATATTTTCAGCAACATTTATGTATTTATGTAAAATTCAGAAAATAATAAAGAGCTCACAAGGTTAAACATTGGCATGCTTTATTTCCTCTAATGACATGAATGCCTCGAATCAACAAAACACTCATCTCGAATATCTGACGTTGTTACAGCTGCTTGCTACATGCAAAGAAACAATTTATCATCTATCTATGGGCTCTTTTGCATAATTGCAGCCTTTTGTAATATCAATATTGATAATAACAGGGAACACACAACGTATCATGGAGCACCAAAACCATCTTCCATTTTCTTACCACTCTTTTGTGAAGGCATGTTGCTGTAGCTCATAGCTGCAAATAAAAATAAAAATCTCAATATAATTTTTAACTTAAGGAAATGTAACCATCACTACTGTATTACTCCAGTAGACATACTTAAAGAATACACATACTTACTCGCATCCTTACATGGTGCCTCAATAGTATCTGCAGTAAAAATAAAAGACTACAGTGTTTTTGTAAAGCAACATGTAGTATTATTATTATTATTATTATTATTATTATTATTATTATTATTATTCATGGCGAATGCAGAATTAGGGCAGATAGCTAACGTTATTGCTAGGAAGATCTCAATGCAACCATACTCCAGTAAATCATTAAAGAATAGATTATACAGTACAAAGAACAGAAATGACAGATCAGGAGAATAAGGTGGATAATAAGGTGGATAATAAGCTAATAATGAGAAGTTTAAAGGGTTAAATTTGTCGCTTCTGTCCATTTTGCACGGAATAAATACAGAAGTTTTGTTCAACAATAGAGATATAAGTTGCTCTAATGCTAGATTATCCTTTAATAAATACAGTGACTAACTGTTGGCTAACAAGGATTAACAGAAAGTTAAGCCTACATGTCAAAAGAAGGCGTTGTGTCCCCAAACTTTTGATGGACTACGTAACTGCCTGTATGCATGGTGGAGCAGACCACTTATTAAGCGCTTATTTCTGCAGAGTGTGGCGAGGCACTCAGTGCTGCACAGCCAGCATTTCCAGAAGATGAAATGGCAGAATTCATACACTTCTCAAATAGTGGGGGCTTTTGTCCTCACAGGCTAGTGGCTTTGCTATGACCTACAGCCGTAGCCTGCTGGGAGCTGGTTACATATAAACTGGGACAAACTGGAGCAAAAAGTGATAAAACTGCAGAAACACAGAATAAAAAAAAGTGTGGCATAATCTAAGTGTCAGCTGGGATCTGTTTGGAGCTGTTACGGACAGCTCATCCTTTGCTTCCCATGCGCACAGTTTTGCCTCACATACACAATTCAGAACACGCAAGTCAGAAAAAACGTAAAATTTTTTTTGAATGGATTTAAAACCATCCACACACTGAAACAGATTTATGATGGATGGGAGGAATTCTGGTTTCAGGGGAATTCCTTTCCATTTTTTTCAAACTATTCCACATCTCTTTCTCTCAACCATTTTGAAGAAAGACTGTAGATATTTCTTTCAAAAGCTCTATACTGTATTCCGCAGTAAAACAGAATCCACTGCCAAGAGCTCTTTTTATTCCTTCCATAATGAAAAACAAATGCATTCTTTTTTTTGCCAAACAGATCAAATATGCTTCTCAAAACAGATTAGCTCATTATATCCTAATATTTACTGGAGGCCCCAATGAATCGTATACCTTTTACATTAATCACAATTTGAGCTCTGTCTAGCACTGATCGTAAAGGTTTCTGCACAACTGAAGATAATCTGTACTATTCTCCTCATTTAGAGCGACATATTGAGAATGCCCTAAGATGGCACACTATGCTTCTGTTCTCTGTTTTTATGGAGAGTTACTGTTATTGGAGAGTTATTGTTCTCATAGAACAATTTTCTCAAAAAATAATTTCCCGATGTATTCTCAGTTATGAATACTAAACACAGTAAAGGAATCAGGCAGGCTGTTTAACTAACTATATGAAATATTGTTAATATTGACATTAATTGTTGTGGATTTTGTGGTGTGTTAGTGTGTGTGTTGATGTGTCTTGAGTGTCTTAAACATGGTATCCACTCCCTGTCCACTCTGTTGGATGCTCCTGCCTTTCTTAAGAGCTTTCAACATTTTAGAATTGTTCATGTTTGCACTATGTTGCTGTTTTTCCTTCACAAGCAAGCAGTAAGAGGGTGGGGTTATCAGTTGGTGTGATAAGCTGCATTCTTCAACAGCTCTAAGTGAAATGCATTTAAAGTAGAACATGCAGCCTGTGTACCTCCAACCTGATTACTGTTATGAGCTTCCACTAGTTTGGTGTTGGCCTTTTGATGCCTCTTGTATACTCCTCCTCAGATAGAGACTTGCAATGTGAAAAACACTAGCCTTGCTCTGACATCAGTTAAACTATTACCTCTGGAGCTAAAATGATTTTAACGGTCTTCACTCTGGGCTAAAGTTGATGTGTGGCTCACTGTTGCTCTGTGCAGCGGTCTCTGAGAGGTGCAATAGCTTCTCTGTGTCATGTATTTTACATTAGCCTGACAACTAGCATAACATTTACACATCCCCAAGAGCATAATCACGTGTATTACCCACCACTGTACAGCTAGTAAAGGGTCTTACTGGATTGGAGCTCTAATTTTCAATTAGAGGACCTGTAGATACCACAAAGGGCTGAGGACATACTGTTTCTGTCCTGCTGTGTATAGTTTCTGCTTTTGGCACGATCATGTTTGTCCGACACATGACACAGCATGTCATTCAATTCGGTTTCTACCCCACATAGAGCCAGAAATACCTGCTCCAAGTAAGCAAGCGTGCCATCAAAGTTGGGCACACGGACCATCATGTCATTGGAGTAGATGATACAACGGTCTTTAGGGATGCCAGCAAGCAAATGCTGCATCAACTGCTCAAATGTGGGTCCGGTGATTGCCCAACCCTTTCTTCCTCAGCCTCAGGGAGCTGTACTGCATGTCACCTCCTCTTGAAGCTCAGCCCTCTTGCTTTGTCTCTGTTGCCATCCCTGTTTGAGTTATTTGATCTCCAATTCAATTTGTTCCAGATCGATCGCAAAATCCCACTTCTGACACCAGTGCACAGAAGAACACCCAGAGAAAGCCATTTTTAAAGCAGACATGACCACTGAACTACTGCGGGGGAAGTTTATCCGTAGCCATGCAACATCCACTGATGATGAAGACTTAAACCACACTAATGTTTTCACAGTAGAACACAAAACCCCCACAACCACTTAAATATATTAAAACAGATTTAAAGAAACAATAACTTTAGCAAAAGAACAGCAGACACAATGTCCTTTTTAACAGAGGATGCAGGAGCTGAAGACCCTAAAGCTAAAGGGTGTATACCTTAATAGTGTTAATACTGTAGCATCTACCGCTAATGACTACACCATAGCATTTTCCCCACAAACTGTTGGTGCTGTTTTAGTGCTGTATGTGGTCACAGCTTGCCTCACACATGGAATAAAAAGCTAAAAGCTGACTCTAACACTGTTCATGTCTGCACCCTCTTGCTTCTGAGCTCCAAATGCTTAGCTCGTCCTGTTGGACAGGCATAAAGACAAAGTGTCTAGACTGCCTTTACAAGTGTAGCCCTTGTAAAAACTTAATAAAGAGCTGAGCAGAGCATGCAAGGCACATGTATGCAGATAACATGATTAGATATCCTTTACAATGTCACACAATGACAGTGCTTAGCACTGTATATATTTATTGTCTAATGTATATTGTTTATATTTAAGTACTGTAAGGGACTACGCACCTCCGTTTTTCACTCACCTTCACACCTGTGAAAATGTGACATGACAATAAAAAGTGATTTGATTTGATTTGGTTGGTTTTAACACTTCTACTTCTAAAATCAGATGATTTTTTTTTGTTTGCTCCAGTCAGTATATCATTTTTTTTATTTTGGCTGGTCTGTTCTCCAATTTTGTGGACCAAACCATTGTACCTAACTACACCAAACTACCATAGCACAATTATTCATAAGTGAGTGACAAATAGCTGCTTTTTACCCCTGATATAGCTTTCACTTTAACCATTTTATTTGATACATGTTAGATACATGTTTTAAATAATGCATTTAAAAATGTTAACTTGGCCTTTTAAAACCAAATAGCATTATTTATATTGTAACTTACTAAAAGAAAGCGAGAATGTACTGGAAAACTACTTACTGTGTTCCGTGAACTAATGAGGCTAAGAAAACTGAGCAAATATAATATATATATTTATATATATATATGATATATCATCTAACTGATTGTATGTTCTTAGTTTCATTCTTTAGCTTTGCTATTTAGGTTTCAGTTATACAGTTAGTACCTCGACAATATTTCCATCCAAATCACCTCAGTTTTATCAGGCTTGAGTTTGTCAGTGTCAGTTAGTTTATTAAGATAAAGGCAAGATCAAGACTCAACATTAAATCCATAGGAAAAAACTTCCTCCTCCACTGGCCACCCAAATAAGTTAGAATGTTTAGATCTGAAATTGTTTTAAATGTGCCACAAGTCATAAATAATTGATTTTAGATTACAACATGCTTTCATTACTGCCGACAATACCTGTGCCTTGTAGGGGATTGCTCCTACCTATAGGTGGTTCCAGCATATTACTGGGCCCTTTTTCTGAGGGAGGGCTGGCTGAGATTGACTTTCTTTAAATGCTGGAAAAAGAAGGCCATTATTTTGAGCCTGGAGTCATGAGGCTGTAATTGAAATACATCTGTCAGAGCTGCACTGTAAAATACAGTTCACAGTACTAAAGCCAAAGCTCTACTGACACTGAACTGGACATAGACGCAGACTTTACCAGTCAAAGCAGAGAGAGAGCGATAGAAAGTGAGAGGGAAAGAATGGCAGGTGTTGTGGATTTTTGGGGACTTGATTGTCACGGTCTGTTGAACGGTCCCTGTGGCATTAGGAAGCTGTTTTGGAAAAAGAGAGGGAGAGAGAGAAAGAGAGGGGGAGAGGGAGAGGGAGAATGAGTGAGTGTGTGTGTGTACGTGTATAGTCACACATCCACAAGCCTGTGAAGAAAAAGGAGAGTGTAAAGGGAGGATTTAGAGCTTTTCTTTCTGAATCAGAGCCAGACTTGTGCTCTGTCCTTGTGTCAGCATTGCCTTTTTCTAGAGAGATTAAGAGAGAAAGAGAATATGTGTGCAAAAAACGTCAGTGCAGACAGTGACAAAGACCTCCTTGTCTTTACATCTACCTACCTGTTGTGTTTGAGTGTAAGTGTGTCTAGAGAAAGTAAATCTACAGAAAATGAATGGAAATCTATGTAATGACCCGACAATTCACAGAAACAAGATAAAGTGTGTTTGTGCATCTTTTTGTTTCGAACCTTCCCACAGTGGCCTTCAGATCAAGGTTGTCTACAGGATTAAATATCAAGAGCTGAGAAACTACACTACAAGAGCTGAGAAACTACTCGCCCTGATTTTAGCTCTTACTCATATACATTACATATGTGCATAAACAATCCTGTTTCATAAATATATTAAAAGCTGCAGAGCTACAGTGCCTCAGATTGAGATTTTGAGAGAGGACTAAATCAAACTTCAATTACACTACACATCTATCTATCTATCTATCTATCTATCTATCTACTAATCAGGTTTATCTATCTGTGATTAATCTATCTAATCAGGTATCTATCAGACTGGGGTTAATCCATCTAGATCTCAGGTTGTCTAATCGGGGTTAGATACTCAGACTGGGGTTAAACCAGGTTTAGATACTCAGGTTGTGATTAATCCAGGTTTAGATACTCAGACTGGGGTTAAACCAGGTTTAGATACTCAGGTTGTGATTAATCCAGGTTTAGATACTCAGACTGGGGTTAATCCAGGTTTAGATACTCAGACTGGGATTAATACAGGTTTAGATAATCAGACTGGGGTTAATCCAGGTTTAGATACTCAGACTGGGATTAATCCAGGTTTAGATATTTAGACTGGGATTAATCCAGGTTTAGATACTCAGGTTGTGATTAATCCTGGTTTAAATACACAGAGAAAAGTCTAATTTTGTACCTTGCTTTCTGTGGTGCATCACAACACACCTTAACTGTGATTTATTGCTTTTATTTACAGTGGCTTTGAACGTCACTCAGATTCTGGACCCGAGAATATGTGTTTTATGGATGGCATGTACTATTGCTTTTTCCAGTGATGTGATTTATCATGAAGCATTGCAGGGCTTGTAGTGTTCTCATTATCTCAACATTAGGGACGCTGTCTCTTTTGTGCAGAACTGTACTTTTGGATGAAGTTGATTCCAGGTCACTTCGCCCTGACCTCCTAACCCTAATCCCGGGAAAAGCTCAGCACTGTCAGCTGTGCTGCTACTGCAAGAACAATGTCAGAATGGCGTGAGTCAGCCCAGAGCCATGCTTACCACTTCTCACACACGTACACTCTGTTCCTGTCTTTTTTTGTTAATCTTCACTCTTATTATTTCTCTGGGCCGGCATCTTGTGAGCTATATTTGTTGGCATGTAGCTAAGGCAAGGCCTAATGCAGTTCTGCTCTGAGGTTTTCTTTTCTCATATGTTTCTGTTGGTAAATGGATGTGCCACAGCATCTTAGCCTGCCTCTGATTTAAAGCACCCAGTTTACCACTTTACTGGACATACGTACCTTGTAGCTTCACCATGCTAGTGTACAGATATTGACTGCAGCTGATCTGTTGATGAACTTTGTGGTGGCCTGGGGGTTTTAGGTCTGACAGGCCTTGGTCCAGTACAGTTCAGCTCAGAAGATAGTCATAAGGTTTGTTAGTAGTCCTCAGCAGTGGTCAGAAACATTACACTAAATAGGTGTATTTACAACAGACTAAGGTCTGCTGGGGTACACTTACACATGTATAGTAATATGGGCGTATAAGACAGAGGATAGGAGTTTCTCACATAGTTACCACTGAGACACAAAGTTACCAGTGGAAACACAAGGTGGAGTTATTATTAATTCATATTATTAGAATAATAATGGTACAATGTCATCTGGTGTCTTGGATAAAGATGGATGTTTCCATGATAACCCTGCATGTAATCTATCTGGCCAAGGATTTTTAACCTTTAAATAACCTATCTTCCTTTTAATAGACTCTTCTCCTTTAATTACATCATTTATCTTTCCTATCAATGACCTGGTCTAAGGGAGACTAAATATCTTTTTGTGGGTATTAAAGTGCAATTTTAGCAACACATCATGTATGGATGGTTCCAATTAATAGACTTATAAGATCATCTTAGCTTTAGCTCGTATTTACTTAATCAGGTGTTTGAATAAGACTATCTATCTATCTATCTATCTATCTATCTATCTATCTATCTATCTATCTATATATATATATATATATATATATATATATATATATATATATATATATATATATATATATATATATATATATATACAGTGGGGTGTGAAAGTTTGGGCAGCGTTGTTAATTTTCCTGATTTACCTTTATAAAGCATTGGATTTGGATAAAAAAAATAAGTTAAATATATCTTATAGGGGACAAACACAGTGATATTTGAGAAGTGAAATTAAGTTAATATGAATTACAGAAAGTGTGCAATAACTGTCTAAACAAAAGTAGGCAAGTGCATAAATTTGGGCACCAAAAAAAAAAAACCTTTAGTAGATCCTCCTTTCACAGAAATAACAGCCTCTAAACATTTCCTATAGCTTCTAATGAGTCTGGATTGTGGCTGAAGGTATTTTAGACCATTCTTCTTTACAAAACATCTCTAGTTCATTCAGGTTTGATGGTTTCCGAGCATGGACAGCTCTCTTTAAGTGACACCACAGATTTTCAATAATATTCAGGGGTCTCGGGACTGAGATGGCCATTCCAGAACGTTGTACTTGTTCCTCTGCATGAATGCATTAGTACATTTTGAGCAGTGTTTAGGGTCGTCGTCTTGTTGGAAGATCCAGCCCCGGCGCAGCTTCAGCTTTGTCACTGATTCCTGGACATTCAGAATCTGCTGATATTGATTGGAATCCATGTCTCCCTCAACTTTAACAAGATTCCCAGTCCCTGTACTGGCCACACAGCCCCACAGCATGATGGAACCACCACCAAATTTTACTGTAGGTAGCAGGTGTTTTTCTTGGAGTGCTGTGGTCTTTTTCCTCCATGCATAACGACCCTTGTTATGCCCAAATAACTCTATTTTAGTATCATCAGTCCACAGCACCTTATTCCAAAATGAAGCTGGCTTGTCCAAATGTGCTTTAGCATACCTCAAGCGGCTCTGTTTGTGATGTGGGCGGAGAAAAGGCTTCCTCTGCATCACTCTCCCATACAGCATTTCCTTGTGTAAAGTGCGCAGAATAGTTGAACGATGCACAGTGACTTCATCAGCAGCAAGATCATGTTGTAGGTCTTTGGTGCTAGTCTGTGGGTTGACTCTGACTGTTCTCAACATCCTTCGCTTCTGTTTATTCGAGATTTTTCTTGGTCTGCCACTTCGAGCCTTGACTTGAACTGTGCCTGTGGTCTTCCATTTTCTCACAATGTTTCTCACAGTGGAGACTGAAAGCTGAAATCTCTGAGATAGCGTTCTGTATCCTTCTCCTAAACTATGACGGTGAACAATCTTTGTTTGTAGGTAATTTGAAAGTTGTTTTGAGACTCCCATGCTGCGACTCTTCAGAGAAGATGCAAAGAGGAGAAAACTTACAATTGCCCCCCTTAAAATACCCTTTCTCATAATTGGAGTCACCTGTTTATGGAGGTCAAGGGTCACTAACTTACCAAACCAAATTTGTGTTCCAATAATTAGTTCTAAAGGTTTTAAAATCAATAAAATGACAACAGTGCCCAAATGTATGCACCTGCCTACTTTTGTTTAACCAATTATTGGACACTTTCTGTAAATCATATAAACTTCATTTCACTTCTCAAATATCACTGTCTTTGTCCCCTATATGATATATTTAACAGATTTTTTTTTATCCAAACAATCAATGCTTTATAAAGGTAAATCAGGAAAATTAACAACACTGCCCAAACTTTCGCACGCCACTGTGTATATATATATATATGTATATATATATATATATATATATATATATATATATAAATAAATAAATTTAGCCGTGCACCATAATGTTCCCACCTGCAAACCTCACTGTTGGTATGGTGTTTTTGGGGTGATATGCAACATGGTGCGTTTTATGAGTTTAATATTGGTCTCAACTGACCAGACTATATTCCCCCAGTATTTCACAGGCCTATCTGAATGTTGTTGAGCAAACTTTCGATGCGCTTCAACATGGTGTTTCTTGTTTCTGGAGCAATGGGGTCTTCAGTAGTTTAGAAATTCTTCTGCAACTAACGTCATCGGTATGTTTCGCGACAATAAGGCTTGGAAGGTCTTAAGAGAGCTCATTGGTTTTACCCATCATGAGATGTTTCTTGTGTGGCACCTTGGTAATGAGACACCTTTTTATAGGCCATCAGTTGAACCAGCTGATATTAATTTGCACTTGTGGATTGGATGGATTGTTACCAGCATCTGGTGAGAATTTCAAGTCAATAGCACCTTTAGAAATCTATTTATTTAGAGAACTGGTGACGTGTTCAATACTTATTTCACCCGCTGTATATTATATGATGTGCATATGCCAAAATTTGCACTTATGCAATTAGGTTTTACTAGGATATTCAAATACACTCTAGTGATGAATCTGTAAATCTGAGCAGATATTCGAAATGTATGAAATGCTCATCCCTACTTGGTAGGTGTGTGCTGGTGCCTCTGTTTGCCTCTTCAGAGACTTCGTCTGTTCTCTTTCCTCTGAGACTTTTCCTTTAATCATGTGTCTTATGCTGTAGACTGCATGCCCTTACCCTATCTCCTTTCACCTCTCTCTCTTTCTCTCTCTCTCTTGCTCTCTCTGGCCATGCTCTTCCGCCACTCTGTGTTTATTTTTATCACTCCTTTCTTTTAATCATCTCTGCTCGGTTGCCCCCTTATCTATCTTTTCACCTGATCCCTCACTCTCTCTCTCTCCTGTCTGCAATCTCTTCTGACCCCTTGCACAACCCGCAGTGTCCTCTAAGACATGGTGGGTGGCAGGGTTGTGATTTTGGACGCGTGTAAAGGTGTGTGTGGTGTCTTGTTGTTTGTTGGCGATCTTACTCACAGTCTTGAAAGATCATTTCACTGTAGAACTCCAAACATGACTGGTTTTGCAGATTACCAGAATTAGCAGATTATACATTATCAGTTGAGAGGCTAATTATTCAGTAGCTGCTGAATATTATAATGCAACTAATAGGGCTGTACAATGTATTATTTCAATTGTTATTGCCTGTATTGGCCCTTCAATATTAATATATGCAAATGAGCTGTCATTCAGCTTGCCTAAAATTGCCCATCCCCTCCACTTACTCTGCTAATAAGAGAAAACTTATTTTTTATGGAACTTTTTTTATTTTTTTTTATTTTTAGCTCCTTCTTTAGTAGCATAGCACAGTTGTCTCCAGCTCAAATGCAGATGTAACAGCACCTATTTAGCTTACAGTCATAAGCAGATAAAGTGTAACTGTCAGACTCAAACAAGAGACTAATCTAGAGACTAATTTTCCTAAAATTTAAAGACGAAGTAGTGTGCCCCATTGAGGTATTTAAATAGTATACATGTACTCTTTCTTCAGTGCTCAGGACCCTCCTCTTCACAGAGCTGGTATAATTTGGGCAGTGGCTCATTCTCAGCACTGATGTGGTGGTGGTGTGTTAGTGTGTGCTGTGCTGGTGTAAGTGGACCAGGCACTAGTCCATCGGTGGTCACAGAACGTTGCCCACGACGCTGTTGACTGAATAGTTTTGGATTATTCCCAGTCCAGCAGTGACACTGAGGTGTTCAAAAACTCCCAGTACTGCTGTGATCTCTGATCCACTCACACCAGCACAACACACACTAACACATCACCACATCAGTGTCACCCAAATACAAAGCCCTGTGGGTGTCCTGACCACTAAAGACCACTGTAAAAGGGGAATAGTAATCGAAAGGTGTTCCAAATAAAGTGCTCAGTGAGTGTATGTACATGTGAATATATATATATATATATGTTTTATTAGTCCTCCACTTTATAAAAAATGCCTGGACTCACCTGCTCTGCCAAAGCCCAATGATTTCCTGTGGGTGTTTTGAATGTAATCCAGCAACGCTTCCATCTTTAATTTTGTGCATGTCACAACTTATGCAGGCGTACGTTTGGGTTTCCTGACTTCCCCATAAGCTACTTCAGATTTGTACATTTCAGCTTTTTATTCTTTTTTATGCCAGCAGAAATGTTATGGGAGAGATTGTTCCTGTGGTTTATGAAACATTCTCATCTCCTCTTCAGTCTAGCTCTGGCTCTTCACCAACTGTTCAGAAGCATGTGTCACAATATGTTGAATGTGTTTTTGTTCAGTGAGACATTTGCAGCATTCATGTTTCTGCTAAATGTTTTGTTGACAGTTATCACATTATTACTCACAATGTCCATTCCTATTGCCAACTTTGCCAAAGTATCAGAACATTTTTTCCCTAAAAATCCATTAAGCGTGCACATAGGTACAGACACACGCTCACAGATTGAGTTTCTTTTCTCATTATTAATTTCAGGGATGTGTGCTCTTGGCCTGGTGTTCTAATTACAGGCACACAAGCAGGCTGTACCCTGTTGCCGGTGTAATTGCTTTGGCAGACCTTGACTGATGTTCTTCACTGACGCACAAAGCTCCTGTAGAACAACAGCACACTAGAACAAGAGAGACAAGTGCAGGTCTAGAGCAGAGGATGCAGGGTGAACACAGAGAAAGTATAATCACCGCTGATCTGTGTATTTGTGTGGGTGTCTGGGTGGGGTGTGTGTATGGGGGGTGGGGGGTGCCGGAAGGCTCTGAGGGAGACAGGAGGGATCCTTATCTAGCCCTGAGCAGACGAATGCTGTTTTTCTTAATTTATTTCCACCAGATGGGGAGATCAAGAGTGGCATTTCCATCAGGAGAGAGAGAAAGAGAGAGAGAGAGAGGGAGAGAGAGAGAGAGAGAGAGAGAGAGAGAGAGAGGGGGGAGAAAGTGTTGGGAAGCATTCAACACTAATGTATGTTTTGGGTGTGGTGAAAGAGAGATGGAGAGAGGGAGAGAGGGAGAGGAAGAGAGAGAGAAAGAGTGATATCTCTATCTTGTGATGGCTTGTTATTATTGTGTTTATAAAACTGGCATTACATTGTCTCTTTTCCCTACTGGTCTTCAGCAATGTTACACATATCTCTCTTTCTCCCTCTCTGTCTTTCTAACTATCCCTCTTTCATGCTCACTCGCTCACTTGCTCACTTACTCTGTGATGTATGTCTCTCTATCTTGCACTGATGTATGTAAAAACTCTCTGTTCTGACTGGATACCCTGTGCAGGCTAAAACACTAGTTAGAGCTTCATTGTGAATGGGTGGGGCTGAACTGTAGTAGGTACAATAGCAACAATATATATATATTCCATTTCTGGACTGTATGGACGAGGAAGTAGATGATGCATTTTCACCTTTAGCAATGTTTACTTAAAACATCAAACTGAGAAAACTGACCTGAATTAAACTGTAATTCTAAACTTTTGAAAAGTGATTTAAATTTTAGAACAGTCATTACAAACTTACAGTGATTCCAGTTTTCCAGTTCCATTCTAAACTCTTATTGTAAACGTTTAAACACTTACTGACTAAAACGCATTATCCTTCTGGGTCAAGGAGGGGGCTCATTGGGTAGAAGGCAGGAAACACACTGGACAGACCACCAGTCCATTATGACACCACAACACACCCAGCGGGCAGGTTGGCATTTACCTGACAGCATGTCTTTGAAATGGGGGGAGAAAACCCTTACAGACACGAGGAGAACATGCAAACTCCACACAGAAAGGCCTCTGGATGCCCCAGTCGGGAATCAAACCAAGGCCGTCTTCCTGTGAGATGACAGTGCTGTCGTTACGTTAATGACGTTAATGATAAAAAAGGTATGTGACAAATAGACTTATAGAAAATAGACAATAATGAGGACATTCTACAGAGCATTTTGGGGGAGTGGGGTGGTTTGTCTATCCTGTGAAAAGTTTTAATACGATACTAGTTTTTGCTGAGTGTTTAGGAATATTTAAGCAGTGGTAATGCTCTGTTTTTTAAAAACAAATTTGTTTAGATTTGCAAAGCAGATGCTGCAAAGCACTATATCTCTAAACCTTCCTAGTTCTTTTGCATAAACACATCCATTTGTAAGAAAATTATGCGCCATTGACATTGACAACAGCACTCAAGTAAAACACCCTGCGAGCAAAATGCACCTTATGGGTCAAAACGCAAACAAACCATTTGGAGTGTTTTCCAGATGGGGGGATTTAAAAGACAGTTTAAAGTGTCGGGATGAAGTTTAATATGAAGCCCTGTGATGTTATATATGTGAGGATGCTATACAGGTCATGAATGCTTTTAGATGAAGAGAGAATAACACATAGTCCTTTCATACTATGCCATTTGCTGTATATGGAACACTATTGTTTACTTTGAACAGTAAGGGAAAGATAATGTTGCTGTAGCGTATGTTTTATTATATTTGTACTAAAAATGACTCTCTGGAAATAATTATTTACATGTTTTCTATTAAAAACAACATGCTTTTATTCTGGACAATAATGAGTATTTTGAGTGGCTCTGAAAATCTGCAGATTATTGTGCGATATTGTATGTACTGATCACTAAAAGTGAGTGTTGCTCTGCAAATTGGACTCAGGGGATATATATAGGTGTAATTATCTCTCTCCCTCTCTCTGACTCTATAATAATGAACCCTGGCACCTTGAGTCAAAATCACACGGCAGAAGCAGTAAATTGGATAATGAATTATGTCGCGGATGTAGCAAGTCCCAGATAAAAGTTTTTTTTTCCCTTCCAGTATGTGAAGCTTTCTCTTTCTCTTTTTTCTCTCTTTTTCTTCCCTCCTTCTATTCCATACTTTCATGCTATTTTTTATATCTGTCGAAAAATACATAGAAATACGTCTTAAATACATCTCTCTCGCTCTTTCTCTTTCCATTACTTTAAAAAAACATTTTCTATATATTTATTCAATATTCTTTAAATACTGACAATATATTATATTTTACATTATAAAGCCCACACATAGGTTTTTGCCTTCTCCTGTAAAGTTGCCATTTTTATAGATACTTGATTTTCTTTGGACAGTGACAATATAATGTATATACAGTACCAAACAATTAGGCACAGCTACTCTCAGAAACTTTCCCCTATTTTTAGCTTAATGGTTTATTTTAGAATAAAGGTGAAGATATCAAACTATAAAATGGCACTGGAATTGCACAGTCCACCTTAAAATCCCCAAAGTGTAACTTTACAGGAGGGCAAAACAGCTTGCAATTGTGGTTGATGTAAAAAGATTTTTTAAACAATGTTTTCTAAACAATTTAGAACCGATTCTATTGGTCTGTTCATCATGACTGTTCACTTACAGTAACTACTACTGTGTAACATCAAGAGTATATGTGTTATATCAGGATATTTATTTTTTCAGGCATCTCAGTTGGAAGAGTCTTTAAAGTAACCAAGTACATCCATGTACCTCAGTGTGTCTAAACCCTTTACTGGTACTTTGTGTGTGTGCACGTGTGTGTGCACGTGTGTGTGCACGTGTGTGTGTGTGTGCATGTGTGTGTGTGTGTGTGTGTGCGCGTGTGTGTCCACAGTGCACCTCCTTCACCTGTTTATATTTCTGAGGGCAGGTAAAGAGGGCAGCTTTAATCTACTGGAGTAGAATAAGACTCAGTTGTTTTGCAGGCTATATGAGTAAACTTCACTGATGCTCTTAGCACATTTCCATACCTTAGCCATCCGCAGTCTTATGCTTGTACCACGAGATCTCTCTCTTTTTTACTGCAGCTGAAAATTTGCTAACAGGTCTAATTGCAACTTGTTATAACATTAACAATCATAATTATAATAATAATAATTATACCAGTGCATACTTAAAATCAATCAATCAAACTTTACTAACTACAGAAAAAATACGATTTGAATGTGTATGCATTAACCAGATGTGTCCACACCTGCCACAGGAAATTATGTGCTGAAGTCAGAAAGCCATGCAAGCAGCAATTACAGCTTTAGTGTTGCTAAACACTGAGCTTCTACAGCCTTTGTGTGAAGGCCACCGTTCATTCAGAAAGAAGTGCATGGAAGTTAAAATACAGTCTGAAGATTTTCAAAGGTGTGATCAGTTTGTGAGGGCTTTTGCCCCGAGGCATATCAGTGCATACACTCTGAAATAGACAGTGCAAAAGCCGCCTCTCTGTTCTCTACACTCTTAAAAGTAAAGGTGCCAAAAAGACTGCTGTGAAGTGATGCCACAGAAGAAACACTTTTGGTTTCCAAAAAAAGGATTTCAGTGGATGAATCTTTAAAGCAGAGTGATTCAATACCCTACAATACACTATAACATGCAGGGCAGTGGGGCTCCAAGACCCACTCTTCCTGCTTCAACACATCTGATCAGGGCTGTGATGATATGGAAACAGTGGGCCATGTTTTTCATGTATGTAAAAGCCACAAATCACTGTTTCTTCTTTCAGATCACTTTTCATTCTACAGCATGTTCACCTTTGACCTTTATTACAGCTTTCAGCCTGTTCAGGTGAAATGTGCAGGGATATTCTTCCACGCCTTAGAAGTTACGTTTTCTGTTTTCCACAATCATAGCAATTACAAACACACTCTGTAATGTTGAGGTCTGGATTCTGTTGTAGTCAGTTCATTGTGCCAAGCACAGCAGCAGTTTCTTTGGATTGTTTGCCTTTTTTTTCCTCACTAAAAAGGTTTTTGACATCTACACATTCTTTCAGATCCATGACACTGAGTGGTCCTCTCACTGTGGAAGGACAGAGGAAAACACTTGTGGATGTTATAGAGCTTGATTTTCTTTTCTTTCTTAAAGATGAAATCTATAAGTACTGTTTATATGATGGTGAAAGTTTTGATGGTCTACTACCAAGTCACAATTTGTCTATAACAGAGTTTCACCTTCCTGTCACATTTCCAGGTTCTTGTCCCACCTCCAACTCTATGAACTACCTTTCTCGTAATCACATGTCCTCCATCTGCCAATCACAAACTACCTTCCTGTTCCTCTTCACTTAAAGCATCCCACCTGTTAGTTATTAGTTAGTTAATTAGTTAGTTGTTAGTGGATATTGGATATTAGCATCTACCCATAATTCATAGACCTAATGAGTATTGTAAAAATGGGAGTGAAATGAACCACATTAGGTTCTGTAATGAAACGTTAAGATTCAATTCAGTTTTTAATTTTTCAGTTTTCACTTTCAGATAAAAGGTATAGAGCACCAAAGGAGAAAAAAATTAATTGTGGTAGAATTTGTTTTGTGGCAACATCTGTTTTATAAACTATCAGTACCCAGAATTGGCCATTTGCCCTTGGTGTTTATTTTTAAGTGTGCGCACATTTTCTTTAACTTGATCTCATTAATGACAGTTTGATCTCTCATTTACCTAAACTTTCTGATGGGTATTAATATGTTTAGATTAGAGATGCTTATTAGGGTTTATTTGGATTTCAGTTTGAGTTTTACAAGTTTTATAAGGACATTGCAGCTTTGACAAACTACAACCACAACTTTCACTAAATTGCATTTTTCTTTTGCATTTTATGATCATTACTGTACAAAAGAAGGTCTTATACTGTACAAAAGAAGGTCAATAATGAATGCCTGTTTAACTTATTCAGTCATATATATATATATATATATTATACCTACTTTATTTTTATTCATACACCTATATTATATGTATATTATGTATATATACACACACACATACATACACAATAATGAGATTAGTATGCTCATTTCACTATAGGGTATTCGCTGTAGTAAGAATAGAAGTAATCTGAAATTATATAGTATGTAATTGATTGCATATTATGGAATATTCGATGTCATTATGTAATATAATATAGTAAAAAATTATATAATATATAATGTAAAATCTAAAATATGTAGCAATGTCAAATATATAATAAAGTACTATGTTATATAAAAATAGGTTTCTTAGGGAAACAAAAGTCATTCTCTTGTCTTTGTACTTTTTGTTGTATTATACAAGCTTCTTTGAAAGTAAAAGAAATAAATGGTCATAGGCTTATAGTCTGTATCATAATAAGGGCCTTTAAAAGCAGTGTTAGTTTTGAAGCAGCTAGTCTGTGCATTGATAACATTAAATAATGAATGTAATGTTAGAATTTCAAAATAATGTTAGAACTGGTAGGAGCCTACAGCCGACTTCTTTTACACAGAACTGTAGTTACAGGTGTAAAACTTTCCCATCAATAATTTGCTCTGAGGTTTAGACCCATGTTGATAAAACATGTATACAACGTCCATCACCAATGGACGTAATGGATATAATATGTATTTTTATTAAGCCATAGACAGGTGCACAGAAACTGTAGCATGCTTGTACTATTCACATAGAACGGTGATTAACTTACTATCTGTTTAAACTGTGTGTAAATGTTTCACTTAAAAATGTATCATTTATAAATGCAATAGAACTTCATTTTACTAGTCCAACAGTGACACTGAGGTAACACTCCAGCTCCCACTAACACACCACCATCACATCAGATTCACTGCAGTGTTGGGAATGATCCACTACCCAAAATAATACCTGCACTGTGGTGGTCCTGTGGAAGTCCTGATCACTGAAGAACAGGTTAACATTGTATGCAGAGAAACAGATGGATTACGGTCTGTAAATGTAGAACAGCAAAGTGCTGTTATGTAGTAAGTGGAGGCAGTCAGTTATGCTTTATTAAAATTATGAAAGGCCGGTGGAAAACTGGTGGAAAGTCATTCAGAATAAATTGTGAAGCTTACAAAGCTTTTCCTGAATGTAAACCTAATCTGGCCTGTTTAGGTGTTGATCAGATCCATCATATTCACATGAACACAAACTGATGCTTTAATAGACTATAAAGGACAGACTAGATTTATGCTGAACTGCTCAAATTCATAGCTTTCACAGGTGGCTCAATTATAAATAAAAAATATTACCTAAATATTTTCAATGTAGTTACCTAGTGCTAGCTTCTTTGCCCAATCATCAAGGGCCACTCATTTGAAAAAAAAATAAAGATTTTTTGTGCTTTTATAATCTTTCTATACACAATAAATAAACAATTTGTTAACCAAGTGAAATTAGAGTTTATGCACACTGTACAAACTCTGTATGTATCCAACACTGGCATGGCCTGCATTTTAGGAATATGCTGTATGTTGTGGAAAGATAAATCAGTAGCACTAGTGATTGCAAAATCAACCCTTGTCATTGTAAGTCTATGCCTTCCATCAGAAAATCATGACCCACTGTCACTGTGGTGTTGGGAAAATACCCTGCTGTAAATGCCAGCTGTCACTCAGCATTGGCAAAGTGATGATTTAACTAGAATCCCATCTGGCCAATGACACTGCTAGTTTCTTTTGAACATGGTGTATGTCTATTTTGTATTCCAGTCAGCAATTTTAGGTTTATTTAGAAAAAACAGTAAATAGTAGTAAAAGAGTAGCGCTGATAGTAATACTAAATTGTTTTGTATATGCATTTTTTATTTATGGCACAGTTTTTAACATTTGAAACATCATCCTTTTTTAGATTTACTTTGTTCTTTTTGTATTTTCTCATAGATCTTTTCTCTTCGGATTCATTGAACGGCTTCGTTATCTTTGTACGCTGAAGTTGAAGTCAGCACCAGAGAGCATGGCAGAGCAAAGAGATGCTTTAAAACAAAAAAAGCCAATTGTAATGATTCCCTCCTGAGGAGAGAAAAAACGTACAGTGAAAAGGAGAAAAAAAATTAGTCAGAACTGGATCTTTTATTCATGGCATCAGGCAGAACCTCGACTTGCACTTTTGATCCCCAACCTTGAACTCTGGGCTCAGGGGGTTTCTGCTGGCTTTGATGAGAAGGCTGTTCGACATGCTTCCTCCTTTGCTTGGCTCTCTGGGAGCAGCCTGATGTAGTGTCGTGTTCATCTCATTTACTTCAGCTGCTGTTCAACACAATCAAGCGCTGTAGAGCCAAAATGGTAAAGATTTATTAAGGTGAAACTCCAGAAAACAAACAGGAAAAGAACACCATTTAGATTCATTAATCTTCCTCAGGAGGAAGACAAATGGGTTGAAAAGTGCTAGCAGTATTTTTTTTTCTTTTTTATGCTATTCAGGTTGAATTCTCACATGTTTAAGAACTACAGTAATTTCATTGCCTGCATTTCTTGCAAATGAATATTCTCAACTAATTTTCTGAGACCCACATGGTCAACTGTGTCCCTCTGGAAAGCGACTTTGTAGTTGTAGTAAATATCCTAAAAATAAAAAAGCTTTATTGTTCGACAAAAGGAAGGTACCCATTGATGCATTCATGCTAATTCTAATGATAATTTAACTGGTAATCTTGATAATCTTCATCTACTAGTTTGCTAGATTTAATGAATTAGCTTTGTATTTTAGTGAACCATGATTGAACTTATCAGTGTTTGACCTACGGATGCATTTAAAAATGCTCAACATGATTTATGAGCCAGGCAGTATTCGGGTTTCAGCTTTGTAACTGGCCAATAAACATTGAGACAAATGTAATGTAAAAAATTTTTTAAATAATCTAACCTCATAATGTTGAAATGCATCATCTAGAAATGGAAAAATATTTGAATATTCGAAACCAGATATTCAGTTTCAGCCTGCTCAGAACCATGGTCTGTTTTCATACATGTGCAGACTGAGGAAGATGAAAGAAGTCAGAGTAGGAGTGTACAGGTAAAACCTGACTAATAGCTAAAATACAGTTCTCTTTATCATGTTCAAGAATTGCATTGCCAGTTTATCATTTCCTTAGCTTTAGATTTAGATAAAATATAAAAAATCTGATAAATGAAAAAAAGCATGTGTTCATAAAACTACTCCGTTCACTTCGTCTTTCCCCACCAACCTAAATCTCACACAACTGACCTACATGATAACTGAAGATGATCAGTTGGGTGAGATGTGTTGTATTAGACATAGAGCTAAACTGTTGCAGGGTAATAGATCTTCAGGTGCAGGGCTGGTGACTATTGTCTAGAAACATGTTTGCACCTTAAGATGAATGACTGTGACTTGACTGATGTCTGGTTGTCTATCTGTGTCTCTTTTTCTCCTGCATGTTCTTTTTCATTCTTTCTGTCTTGGTGACTGTGTAGAAGCAGCTTTCACCCTTAGACCTGCTCAGTTCGTCACTCACACCATTATTTACATCATGGTTCCATGGTGATTACTCAATGACGAACGTTCAAGCAATGGTTTGGCCACTTATTCCAAATGTCATTGATTGACCAGGACACGAAGACATGGTGTATAAGTTTTGCTTCTTTAGTTTAGCGTGCCGAAGCTAAAAGGCTAATACTGCTATTGTGTAACTATAAGTCAATAGTCACACAAATATTTTTCTGTAAATACATCCCCAAAATTTCTCTATCCAACTGTTCAATAGGCCTGTGCAAGCTTGCTAACGTGGTTTAGGCAACATCATGACTGTGAGACATAACAATGAATAAAACTTCACAATGTAGCTGGCAGTCATTTATAGGTGTTTGGTATGGCGCATATCATGGAGACATATGGACATGTGGTTTATGTTCATTTTTGTTGTTTCTGTTGTTAATCATATGTTCAGTCCATATTAAAAGTTATTTATGTTAAAATGAAAAGCGTAGCACACACAAATACAAATGGTGGCATGTGTATGACGGCCTTTGTGATGTATGAAGGGAATAAAGGGAGGTTGGTTCACATACCCTACTATAAATGATAAATCTGTGTGACCTTAATGAAGAGCTGATTGCAGCTTGAGAGAGGTTCTGGTGGGTGTATTCACAGGATAGATAAGGGTGACTATTAACCTCTAGTGCGTTTTTAGCCTTGTTGCTGCAATGCTTGTTTACAGAAGCAAGATTCGGACACAAAGCCTTTCTTGGCTCATGGACCATAAGTTGGAAATTGTAAACATTTTTTGCCAAGTAAGCCTGCAATCTAAGTAGGTAAATAATGTAACATGTATTAGTTGTGCATTATATTGTTTAAAAATAGTTTGTCCACCATTTTTATTATTTGAATAGGCAACTTCCTAAATGAATAGTATTCAAATCTAATGATAACAGCTAAAATGGAAGAACAGAATGTGTTCTGATCACAGCATGCTTGACTGAATGGCTTTTTTTCGAGTAATTGTCTAGCTGTAAATAGTTGTCTAGCTGTAAATATAGTGTTTGTAAATAAACAAACTGAGCAGAGCTATCACAGTTTGCATCTCTGGCTCTGTGAGCCTGTTGCCTTGTGTGTGGCCCAGCACAGAGGGAGAGGGAGAGAGAGAGAGAGCTTGTGAGTGTTGGCACATCACAGGAAAAGTGCTTCTTTTAACGGCCATTAACTGGGGGACATGCATCTCTTCAATTATTCACAACTTTGAATTGAGCTATAGATCATCCTATGGCAACATTGGCTTCTTTGTGAATGTGAGGGTCTGAGTGTGTGTGTGTGTGTGTGTGTGTGTGTGTGTTAGCACAAGAGAGTACACCTCTCACTCACTGAGAACTGACCTTTAACACGCTGTTATAACTGCACACACCCTGATTTGGCTGTGACAATGTTTATATGTATGTGTGGGTGTGTTTACACTGAAATGGTAATTAATGAAGGGAACTGCAACATAAATGTCTGTTTAAGTGAACACATTAATATATATATATATATATATATATATATATATATATATATATATATATATATATATATATATATATATATATTTTATATATTCATTTTAAATATGTCATTTTATATATATCACTGATATATATATATATCAGTATATATCAGTATTCAATTACACACACACAATATATATATATTGTGTATGTGTGTGTGTGTGTGTGTGTGTGTGTGTGTGTGTGTGTGTGTAATTGAATACTGAAGCTTTCACTTCCCTGTCACTATTGAAGACATTATGAAACACTTGTAAACTTTAGCTTTACTATGCACTTATATTTTAAAAGGGATTCCTGACATAATAATACTTTTAAGGGAATGGTTTGGCATTAATTATATTATATTAAATTAAAAAGTTGTACTGGAGCTACAAGGCCAAAATAAACCCAACTCTATTTTATAAATGCATTGCTAAATCTTACCTCAACCAAATCTAAGGTCTTCATGAAGGTCACTCAGACTCGTCATTGTGGTTTAGGACACAGTATGACTTACTGTGAACTAAAAAAGAGAGAGTTTGGAGACCATAAATAAGCAGTCTTGTCTCAACAACAGTCTCTGATAGGGTGGACTCGTAATATCAACAAAGATAATATCAACACATTTTTCAGAATAGATTTGAAGGACTAGAAAATCATCCGCAGATTTCAATGATATTATTTTTTGACTTACCTAAAGATAATCTGTCTTGTTATCCACTGAGAGCTGAATGTCAGGCTGATGAGAGTTCTGGCTCAGTTTGACAGGTTTAAATACATATTTTCTATGTATTGCTGTATACTGCATTATATTGCTAAATACTGCATTACTGCAATAGTGCTTGTACTACCAGACTTTTCAGGTCAGTCAATGTCAGAGCATTGTCATCTGTGCTTTTGAATGTAGAGAGGAAAGGCTGATGCATTTGTTTAAATGGCAAAGGCTTTGCTAGTAAATGCTTCTTGTTATAAGCCATTAACCGGTGCGTTTGTGCAGTATTACAGTATGACGTGTTCTGATAGTGGCTGTGTTAAGGCTTAATTGCTAATATCTATGTTTTCCATCATGCATTACTGTGTGGTGTTTTTATGATTAAGAGATTGCCCGGCATTAGGTCAGAGCAATGACATCTGGAGAAACTGCAGCTGCTGTATATAAAACCACGTTTACACTTGACATGTTGTAAGTACCAAAAGAGTGCGCATGCTAATTATGACGCAGTGGTTGCACCTCCATCTCTACACAGTTCCCTTCAATGTAAACTATAAACCCTTAACATGATGCTTCATGCTTTCACACTATCAGCAGGGTTTTGTTTGACACTTGGTGAATGATGTCATCATAAAAACAGCGCACCACCTAACTAACCAGACACTGACATCAGACACCCAGCTACAAGTCAAACAATATCAAGTATGGTGAGATGCAACCCATGTCTGTGATGATGACAGTGTATATCATGTTCTTTCTTTAGTCCACTCATTAAACTGCAATCTGAAATAACAACCTCGTAAAATGTATACAATCCAAGATGATATATACAAAAGCTTGAATAATGTCAGTCAAATTACATGTTTAACAAGGTAACCCCTCCTCCTCAGAAAAAACTTGAATGTGGCAATTTTTGATAATTTTAGTGCACAGTTTGTATGTATTTGCTGAGCTTAACATATTGGAAAAGTGACTACTTGCATTTAGTCTGTTCCATGTGCTTAAGTAGAACATAATTTTTTTTTCATTATTTGTTTTCAGTTCATAATACTTTTACTTCTGCTTGTTATGTAAATGAGAAATCTACTTTTATTCTGTTTTTGTGTTTGAGACTGTTATGCTAACATGGTGACAGCAGCTGCTTTTGCAATCATTCACAAAGCTTACGTTTTTGACATTTTGTTTTAGATGAAGTCATTAGTTCAACAAAGAGAAAAAACTTTTTCTTAAATCCCTTAGGTCACTCAAACCCTAATACTTTTTATTAAAAGTAGGCAAAAAAATGCACTGATTTTATTCAGTGTTCTGTCTCACACACAGAGAAAAAATAGGTTAATTAATCAGTCATTAGCTTTGTTTTAGTTTCTTGTGATTTCAAAATTTAAACAGGGATTATACATCTAATTTCTGCTTCATGTTTCTATAGCTGACCACTGACTCATTACCCTGTGTCAGTCCTGTGTATAATATATATATATATATATATATATATATATATATATATATAAGGATAACCAATATGTGAATGGGACGAACCCTTTCATTGACATTGTTAATAACTGGGTCAAGCCAAATATCTGTATACTCTATTAAGTACTGAATAAAGGCAGACAAATCCGAAAGAACAATCAAACAGAAACATTAGAACTAACATCAAAGCAAACTCCAGCTGAACCATAGCCTTGTAAGTAATGGAATGTAACAGCTTGTGCCAGAGCAGTGGGCAGCAGATTCATCATCACCATCTCTATCGGCACAGACATTTGTCCTGCTGAAAGAGAACAGCTGACCCCCACAGTCTAAAGCTCAAAGGCCTAATCAATAAGACTCTAACGATGGTTTGGTGCAGAGATTGATTGTGATTAGTAACCCACCACCCTCTATAACTGCTTTATAACAATGTTCATATATTGCAGTAATAGTGCTAGTACCTGTGCTTTCACATTTGTCCCTTTTTATTCTTTTATCCTCATTTTCTTTTTTAGTGCATGCAAAGCACTGCAAAACACCCTAAATGATGCAACCTTGCATAATCTGTTGCCTCCTGGCTGTGCTTTTGAATGTAGAGAGGAAAGGCTGATGCATTTGTTTAAATGGCAAAGGCTTTGCTAGTAAATGCTACTTGTTGTAAGCCATTAACCGGTGCGTTTGTGCAGTATTACAGTATGACATGTTCTGATAGTGGCTGTGTTGAGGCTTAATTGCGTAAAATATCTATGTTTTCCATCATGCATTACTGTGTGGTGTTTTTCTGATTGAGAGATTGTCCGGCATTAAGGATGGTACTTGTTGGATGTGTATTTGTGCTCTCTGTGCCAGGGCGGGATGTAAGGTTGTCCATGGGTGCAGATGGCATACTCACGGGTGGGAGAGAGAGAGAGCTAGAAAAAGAAAGAGACAAAGAGACGGAGGGAGAGAAGAGTGTTCACACAGAGCAATCAGGATGTTCGATCTTTGCCCAGTCTTTGATGAATCGAGGCTGGCACTGTGGCATTTGCCAATAGCTTAGTATTGCTCTGTCTTTTTCGTGACTGTACAGTGCACTTGCACTTCTAATTATTTAGCTGTCTTCTTCAGAATACTAATGCAGATTGATCCTTACACAATAACATTAGAAGACATTCTCTCATCTTTCTTCTGGTGTAGTGTAAAGAAATTCCATGTGTGCCGGCAATTTTCTACTGTAATATACAAGAGCATTGTCAACAATAACACCACATTTTGAACTGCTGGCAAAAACAGCACTAATGACACTGGACTATGCAGATGTCTGTCTGGCTATTTCATCTAGCATAGAAGTTTTCCAACAGGTCCTCTCAGCCTGCAAGAGAGTTTGAATCTTTATTAAATTGGATATACTTTGGTCACATAATATTTACTCTTGTCTCCAGTGTGACCAGTTGAAGTTTTTGTCTTTCTTTCCCATCTAACCAGCAAATCAGCCCACATATCTGTTTTTTATCTGATAACCTTCTGTAAATATACTTTCTCATCTGTTACTACCTGTGTAATTATAGGCTGTCAAATACCAAAAGAAACCATTTAATGCAGGTTAGTGTTAATTAAGTATTACATTAGAGTTTCCATTTGTCTACAAATCTACAAATTCAGCCTTAAACCTATTTACAAGGCTGGGTGTGTTTACAACAGGCTTTTCACATGGTCCAAACATGATCTGATCACATAAGCAGTTGTTACTACAATGGGGTCGCCTTCAGGACGAAACACCTACAATATTGTGTATTTTGTAACTTTCACATTTACTGATCGAAGCCCGTCTGTCGCATGGTATATCATGTTCTCTCTACCTATCCATCAGTCATGGAAGAAGGCCATAAAATCACCACTACCCACATGATATCAGGTTCGTGGATCATTCTCAGCACTGCAGTGACACTGACATGGTCGTGCAAGTATGAGTGTATGAGTTTTCACACATATCAGTGTCACATCTAGGTTGATAATGGGTCACAATTTAAAAATATCCAACCAAGAGTGACACAGAAACTGAGATCAGAAACTGACCACTAATTAAAGGCTGGAGGATAACTGATGCTAATTGTGCAATAACATTGGTTCAGTGTCTACCAGAAGCTAGCAACTCAAAAGAAATCACTCACCAATGGCCCCGTGTTTAGAAACTAAGTAACTGACACAAATTGTGCCTTACCTGAGAAGACATAGTGTACCTATGAGAAATAATTCTTGTCTTTAGTGCCAAGCTACAATGCCATTACCACACCAGTGGCAGCTGTTTTGAGAATGACCCACCACAAAATAATACCTGCTCAATGGCAGTTCCTTTCTGCTGATGGACCGGGTAGAGGAGGGCAGCAACAGATGGGCTACAGTCAGTTATTGTAAACCTACAATTACCTATGCTGATGCTCTTCCCTCCAATTGAGATCAGAGACAATCGCTGTCCAACCAAGGATGGCAAATTGCACAACTGGGGCCCATGTTGGCTTAAGGGTGCCTCTCTACACCAAACATTGCTTTTACTGGGGTCGCCTTTAGGACAAAACAGATTTAGTAACTTAATTAACGAAGGCTTCACTAGCATTCCAGCAATCAGCCATCTAGGCCAGATTAGCCCAGCTCAAACTGGAAAACATCTTCTCCTGCCAATAATTTTCTAAGCAACACTGAATATGCAAATAAACATCCTCACACTTTTAAACTGGTGTGTGTGTGTGGGTGGTGTGTGTCTATCTACATGATGGTTGCCCCAGAAAACAGCCTTTACTTTCCCAAAAGGTTCCTCCTTAGTGAATATTGAATCTTGTGAAAATATTTGAGAGATCTAGAGGCACTTCATTATACTGTACACACACACACACACACACACAAATGAGGATGTGTGCTAAAGTGGGTCTGTGTGTAAACCCTTCCGACACTTTGGTGGGGTTTCTGTAAGTGTAAAGTCTTAACAGGCTGTCCATGCTCATGAGACAGTGAATAAGGATCTACTCTAATACTGGTGTGCTTTTTATGCTCTTGCCTTCATGGGTGTAAATATAGAATGCTATTACTTGTGCCAGCTCTGCTTGTGTGTGATGAATGTGCATGAACATCTACACAGGTAATTGCCTATTTTGCACTCTCATACATGCATACATATGCATTATCACACGTGATTTACATAAGGGCTTCACAAAAATAAATATAAAAATCGAATTTTAATGCAATACATAGCTCAAATCACATCCACAGTTTGCTAATGATACTACAGTGGTGGGTCTTATTGGCAGCAATGACAAATCAACACATACGGAGGAGGTGGAGTGGCTTGACTGGTGCAGAGATAACAATGTATCTCTCAAAGCTGATAATTCATCATTGGACTCACTGGGATCACATTTCACTGCACATCAACAGTTTAACTTTGAAGAGAGTCAACAGCTCCAAGCTTTTGGTTTTTACATCACTGATGACCTCATCTGGACTCTCAACAACATCTGCCTAACTAAGAAAAGTCTGACAGTGACTTGACTTCCTGCAGTTTCCTGCAATGGATGAAGTGAGCAAACCTCTTCTTCCATGCACACTACATTCTACACTCATCATCAAATAGAATAGTTGCACAAATAAGCCCAGAAGGAGTCACCAACATAAACGAAACTTGGTGGGTAGGTTAGACATTGTGAGACATGCAAGTGATTTAAGGTTCATACTCGGCCGCACATATAAGGTAAGGCAGAACAGACCTTATCCCTGTACCTTACTGACCCAAAAGCCACAATTGCAGACAATTAGTAATTAGTAATGCCCTCCATGAGTCATCCTGCTGGTGACAGCATCATTGGCAGACGGCTGTACAAGTGGTATAGAAACTGCCCCATCTTGGACTGCAGAGCCCTACAGCGTTGTAAAGATTGTAAGAACAGCTGAGAAGATTGGGAGGATGTTTACCCACCATCAACCCCTCCTACCACAAGTGCTGCATCCGCATGGCTGCCAGCATTGCAAATGACCCCTCCCACCTCTCCCATGGACTTTTCACCCTCTCACCATCTGGCAGAATGTGCTGGAGAATCCATTCCACCACCATCAGACTCCATCATGACTGCTTCTTCCTCCGAGGTGGTCAGATTGCCAAAAGGATTAATGCCTCCCAACATACACCTGGACTAATCTAGATCCTTTTTTCAATATCCATAATATACCACCATAGATCACACAGCACTTGACCATTATTGCACACCTGCACTTTCAATTCTTTTGAAATGCTTAGGATAGGATCCTATCCATGTGGATCCTATCCACATAGGATGCTATGTGGATCCCCCTGTGGGGGCCCTGACCATTGAAGGACAGGGTGAAAAGGGATTAACAAAGTACACAGTGACACAGATGGACTACAGTCAGCAATTGTAGGACTACAAAGTGGTTCTATATGTTTAGTGGAGATAAATTATTATCACACTCATCATCAAAAGAATTGTCAGTCCCAGTAGGGGTCAGATTGCAATTCTATTGGGAAGGAAGATAAAGGTTACCAGGAACAATACATTTGCTAATGTAGAGTTGTAGAGGTTCCTAATGGTGTCCTGTTATAATCATACGCAGCTTGAATATCCTCACACATTTCCTGCAGATTTTGCAATAGGGGTGAAGGTGTAGTGACACAAAGCCGTCGGGACATGACTATGGTGCCTCCATACAGATTTGTTGACTTATGAAGGGCATTACTGCTTGCTGAATATCCACAATCATGGCTGTTGGGTCAGTCAAGTACAGCATAAAAGGCAGAGCATAAAACTTCAATTATTTGCAAGTCTCACAGTCAGACCTAATTAGCTATGCTACAAGAAAGTGGTTTCAGTGTTATGGTTGGTGGGTGTGTGTATGTGCATACAATTATGTGATGCCCATTCATATATCTCGATTTCTTATCCTTTCTAGTGTTATTATGTATATCTTGCATATGGTTGACTGTCATATATCTGCATTCTGTGTAGTCATGTGTAATATGCTACTGTTGTGAGTTGCACCATGAGGCCTGAGGAACAACATTTCGATGTACACAAGTTGCATTGTAGAATGACTTGCCTTGAAAACACACTGCTTTTTTATTTATTGAAAGTCAGTTTCTGTTTGAGGGGGGCATTTACTTTTTGTACTGGAGCTCATAAGATCCCAGTGATGTCACTCTACTGCTGCCATGGGTTTCCTTGTGTATTAAGCTTTAATTTTATTTATTTTATTTATTTGTTTTTACTTCTTGTAGGTATAAGGCTAAGAATACACTAAATGAGTTGCGGAATGAAGGCAAGAGAAGCATTGCACATTCTTTTCCATTCTAATAGTGCAAACACAAAGCAATTTACATTGGGTGGGTAGTCGCAGGGGGATCACACAATTCAGAGGTTTTTTTCACTGCTTCTCTGTTATTGAACTTGTTATATTCAAACCGTGGTGGAATTTTTCAGCAAAGGTGTGTGCCTCACAGCTGGCAGTAGCACTTCTGCGTGCATTCGTTCTGCCGAAAATGAAGAGCTGAGGCTAGTGTAGGGGCTGAGCACATTTCTGAAACAAAATAGAAGATAATGACAGTTTTAAACTGATAAGACTTTATGTAGCACTTTGGTCAGCTACTATTGATTTAAACATGCTTTATGAATACATTAGCTTGGCTATTGCAATCTCTCTCTCTCTCTCTTTCTTTCTCACTCTCTCTCTCTCTCTCTATCTCTCTCCTTCCCCATGGCCCGTTGTACTATAACAGATTCTGACAGACATGCCTACACAGAGGGAGAGAGAAAGAGAGAAGGAAGTGACATAACACAAGAACGGAGCATGAAAAATGAATGTGTGACAAATAGCTCATTTGAGAAGATACAGACACACGCATCAATATAGATGAAGGAGCACATGCCATCAGAAAATAACTACCATAGTTTCACACAGTTGTTTCTTGTCTTTCTGATAAAAGAAAGTGACATACCCAGCCTATTACATGGAAATCTAAGATGAAATGAGAAATATCTAAGAAATGAAACAGCTGTTAAAGCTTAATCTGAATATATTACTTTACATAATTTATTAACATTATTTTCATCATGCTAATATAGAATTCATTTCAACCTGAACATAGTCATTTCAAATGGGCACTGTAAACACAGTCATAAAAATACAAATGATATTTGTTAATGTTGCATTAACTTACATTAAAAATTAAGAATGGCATTTCTTTCTGTCCTTTGTGTATGCACTCTTCTCTACTGTGCTCTTGTATAAAATAATGCTCAGTTTTAAGTGTCATTCTTTGCCGTACACTAATGTAATTCCTTATGAATCATTATCTGTGCAGATGGACAGAGGGGGAGGGTCTGGATTTCTCTATGTAAAGTATAGTCCCTGAAGGAGCACACACAAGCGCCTGTGAGTGTGTGTCATGCTGTGAATAAAAACCATATTGAGTTTCGACTTTAGAACTGGATAATAAGCTTTACTCTCAAACTTTACTTTACTTGGCCTAAATTTAACCCATTAGCACAGTCATTTTTACTATTTACGTACCATGTGGTGATTTGGCAGAAGTAAAAGTTAATAGTGAATTTATGGCAATGCCACATAGTTTGGTGCTTTTAGAGCCTCATCTTGGGTTTAGGCAGTATTAGTATTGGGTAAGTAATATTAAGAGGGAAATGTCTCCCCTACTTAACCACCACCCCTCCCAGCCCTGCTCCCCCCATATTAGCTCTGCATAAGGTTTGGATTGATCAGTGGACCATACTGGCATTTTACTTCAGTGGGTTTTTGTAATGTCCATAATATCTCTGACTTGCATGAAAAGGTCACGTTGACATCAGTACATCATTCTGCACTGAAAGTGTTACTGTGGAAAGAATAATACAGCATTTTGCTAAAAGATGTCAGGAACTGTACAAAGTAGAATCAAACACTTTTGGTGAAAATGAGCTGATTTGCGAGTGCTAATCAAGCAACCATCACTATAGTTCGCTATCAGTTACCTGAAAAGTTAATAATGTGACTTCCAGAAATGATGACAAGCATAATAATGCTAATACTAATGTTAATCGCTTTATGCTATATTTGTTAGAAATCTCATGTGAAGTCTAAATAAGATGTCAATCATTGTAGCAGAAGTTCTCCATTTGTACAAAACTCCCACTAATCATAGCTATTTATATTGTGACATTTCTCATGTACATGTTCCTCAAGATTTGTTTTATCAGATCCCAGGAAATTTGGTGGAAATTGTTCTATTTCAAATAAAGAGTACAATAACACAGTCAGAATGTACTTTGTCCTTTAAAGTATCATGCAACTACAATTTCACTGTTTTTCCCGAACAGCTTATGTAATAGAAAAACAAGCTTCTTTTTTTAATGAAAGGAGTTTGATGTAGTACAGAAGCACTACTTAAATTTCAAAGCATGCCATTCACTCCCTAATGCATACAGAAGTAGGCTGCAAAAACATGCCTATTTCAAATTCAATGTTTTTGTGATGCCAAGAAATTATCCCAACATGAAATAAGTTACGTCAGTTATACCTGGCTTTGGTTCCCAACAGTGGTGGTGAAATAAACTGACTGTTGATATTTTCTTGAGCCATCAAGTTTTATTGTCCAGGGATGCCAAATATTATATGGCAAAATACCACAGAATCCTTTTGTCTTTATGTTTAAATACCTTAAATAAAGAATCAGTACTAATTATCTCAGATAATTGTATATTCCTTTCAGTAATGCTGTCACTGCATGCTGCCACATGACTGCTTTTGGTGCAAACGTGTTGCATACGTGTCATACATGGTCTAGACAAGTATCTAAATTCATGTCAATTTTATATGATCTTAAGTACTAGATTACTACTTCAGCATTGTTGCCTCAGGCCATTAAACTGCTCTTTCTCCTGCCGTGTTCACATGGAGGTAGCCCGGCTTATAGCCAGTTAACACATAACATTTACATTTATGAGCTCATCTGTTCAGTTCTGTTCTTTGTAACATGGGCCATAATTTAGCCATTAGAGAGGTCAAGTAGGTTTCTTACCCCGTGAGAGTACTACTGACCTACTGAACAGCCACACCAACCTGTACATTTTGTCACACTCTTGTGCTTCTAACACGGGCTGTTATTGGAGCACTGAAAGTTGATGGTCAACGTGGGGCAAAGCCATAAAGGCCTGACCATCCTCTGCAGTAAAATCCTACAGTACTCAAAACCATCAATGCTGAGAAATGTCTACTGAATAGCTTCCTACCATTTAGAGGTCATTACCTCTTGCACTAGCACAGCATGTTGTAATTTTTTATGGATTTCATTTTATTAAATAACACAGAGAAATTAATGGAAGAGTGGATTCTTTCCCAATACTGATACAGACACTAAAACCTCATTGGGTAACACCTCTGATTTTGGTAAAAATGAGCTATTTTTAATTTAAGCGTTTCATTGAAGATGAGCATTTCAAACTACTCAAAACACAGTTTGGATTGTTTTCACCTGTTTTGCTATTGGACAGAACATAAGTTAATTCAACCCAGCAAAATGTACTGGTAATTTTTCCACCAAGCTGACATTTTAGGACATAACCATTTAGGACATCATTTATTTCATAATGACTAGAATTTTGGGTAAGTGTAATCCATGAATGGGCTGTTGTCGTTTATGTAATTGTTCTTGTTGTTGTTATTGTTATTATAATACTGTGTTCTTACTGTACTTTCTGTAAAAATATCATTTCAATATGCCATCCATGTTTAGTCTCGGCTGCAGATATGCACACTCCTAAATATTCACTGCTGCTGGAGTGATAATGATCCGCCACTCAAATAATACCTCTGAGATGATCTTGTGGGTGTCCTGACCATTGCTGAATGGGGTAAAGAATTGGATAACAAAGTATTCAGAGAAACCGATGTACTATATGATGTAATATATAAGATAAAAATATATCTTTCCCCACTTTTTTGTATAATTTCAATAGGATGTAAAAGGCAGGGTATGCCTTAATGACTCAGCCTTTTGGAGTTTTTCGACAATGCTTGTTAAAAGTTAAAAATGAACCAATTATTCAGAAGGTGGAAACTAGCATTATGTGAGGAAGAATAGATTACAGAGCACAGTGAGTTACATTTGCTGTTGTGCATACAAGCCTGCTTTTCACATTTACTCCAGTTACAAGCCAATAGTTTGTAGACTCAAACCTGTTGATACAAAATATACATTGGGCATAAGTGTAATGATTTGCCTAACTAATTTATCATGCAATTGCGTCTATGATAAATGTATAGCAGAACAACTAAAAATAAACTTCCAGAGGTTTTTTTTTTTTTTTTTTCTGGTAATAGTTATAGATGCTTTTGCATTTTAATCTACAAAGTAACATGCCAATATTTCCCCAGGCAAAAATGCAGAGCTGTAATGTCTACCAACTGTTAGCATGCTGTGACCGTGGCAGTGGTGATAATCATACTCTGCACGCAAGTGCATATCTGGAACAGCAAGGAAGAGTTACAATATCTCAATCTGTACCCTGTTAAATTTCCTATCGTTTGTTTCCTTTCTGGTGGAAACAGGTATAACCTTACCTCTAAAGAAGACAATATCTGCAAAACCAAATCAGAATAGAGGAATAAGAAACAGATTAAACCCGCATGTGTCTTGTATCCGCCTCATACAAAAGACAATAGCACAGTATATTACAGAAGAGAAAGGAAATCCCTGCATATACACGCACAGGCTGAGCATTTACACCCACAGCCCCGGGGCATGTTCGCATGCGAACCCCGCCTGAAATAAACCAATATACTGCTGCCTTATGACCTCAATACCTACTTAAGCTCTAAGATCATATGCAATCCTACAGCAATGCAGCCAAGATCATGGCAAGAACCCCCTCTGGGAAAAGACTACTGCAGTATCAGCAACTTCCATACCTACAGTAGAAAACCACTGGACCTGTGCGTGTGTGCTTGTGTGTGTGTGTCCACTTGTTTTATAAAATCTGCTCAAATTCCAAATGTTAAAGGGCCTATTACATACATTTGGTGACATAATGGATAGTGATGCTGTGTGTAAACACTTTCATGTTTCAAAATGTACTATATTGTCATCTGTATCTACACTGCAAACAAAACCCATTTAGAATTCTTTGTATCAATAATGTCATCTTATTAATATGTCTATATATATATACAGTGGGGAGAACAAGTATTTGATACACTGCTGATTTTTCAGGTTTTCCCACTTGCAAAGCATGTAGAAGACTGTAATTTTTTTATCATAGGTATCAATGAGTGATATCTAAAATAAAAATATATATATTATATGATTTTTATATAATAATTTATTTATTGTGGGAAATAAGTAGATACACCAGAAAAGAGAGAGAGAGTACAGAGACCTTTGTTTGAGGAGAGATGAGAGTAGACAAGAGAGCACACACTGAGAGAGAGAGAGAGAGAGAGAGAGATTTTTGCTTATTATGAAAGTATATAAAAAGAAATAACCAAATTATCAACATTTGAAGAAAGATATGTCAAAGACTATCTATGTACATGTTGCAGAGATGTGTGAAATCACACTAACCAGCTACCCTGGATCCATCTTGTATGAATTTGACAGATTGCATCATCTTGTATATTAATCATTTAAGTTTGCACTGTGTGATTTATTATTGATTGAGGCCAATTAGAAACACAAAATTGCCCTATCCCTATATGTGAGTGTGTATTTGTGTGAATGTGTATGTCTGTCCCTGTGAGGGATTTGGCGGCCTGTCCAGGGTGTTTCCTGCTTTCCGCTTCTTGTGTGATGAGACAGGCTTCTGCACACCCATGAACAAATATGACAAGCAATTCCAAACAAGGATAATTATGGTGTTATTTTTGGTGCAAATATATTACTGTTATCAGAATGACATTTTTGATGTTGTTGTCAGTTTTGGGACATAATTTGAAAATGACTATTGTCCTTTGTGTGAATATATATATATATATAATATATATATCTGAGATATATAATATATATATATAGAAATGTATATCCATATATATATAGATATATATTTACAGAGTGAAAGTCTGCTTCCATTGGCTTACAGAGTGGCGGGGTGTGTGACGGGTTCATAGATTAGAGAAGAGGTGATACAGTGTAGTGAATTTTTTGATGTATAGAAAATGGATTCAAAGCAGATTAGTAAAAAGGAGTGATTGAATTTGGTCATGCCAAAGACCACAGTGTGAAGGACGTAGCTGAATTTGTGGGTGCATGGAAGCGAATGGAAGCGAGTCTACAGGAAACTCTCCTGGTGAAGGCATCCACCAAATCTGGCCAAGCTAGGCAATTCTTTGATATAAGAGTGGCTGAACACTGATGTTGCCTAAATCCTGCAGATGTAATTGCAAAAACTTTTAATGCAACTGTCAGGATTACATGCAGTGAATGTCTTTTATGTATAGAAAATGGGTTTCAGTAACAAAAGCCATTTTTTTCATGCCAAGAACACACAGTGTTGAGCCTAGCTGAATATATTGTTTATACATATGAGAAATATCATTAATACATCCATATATTTGCATATATAATGCAAGTGGTACATATAATTATTACACATAGGTCCTGACATTGTATAAAATACAAGTACCTATTTGTATGTGTGTACATATGTGTGTGTACCAGGCGCAAAGAAAGCTCATATCATCCCGTCCTCTGGGACTAAACCAGGCCGAGCGAGATAAGGGACACACACACACACCCACACATGCATGCATGCACTCTCTCTCTCTGTCTCTCACACACACACACACACACACACACACACACACACACATACAGAGCTACCTGGTGGACGAAGTGAATTACATTTATTTATGCAGAATAAATATTTTCACCAGTTATGCTGTTTTATAGCAGAGGAGGGTGGAGGGGGCAAGGTGTGAAACAGAGTGGCAAAATGTTACCAGCAATAAACGGCAGAACAAATAGAGACGAGGGGATAAGGGAAGAATATTTACAAGAAAAAAGCAGGCCAAAAATACAGGAATTATTCAGGCCTTGCACTCTTGTAATACAGAACAAGTTCAAAAACATTATGCACGACCCTGGGATAGCAGTATGTAAACTGAATATGAAGTGGCATTACCCCAAGGGATGGTATGGGAATGCCCACACCTGTATATGGTGTTATCTTGTGGGTGAGGGTGAACACTGGCCAGCCTGCTCATGGCATGGCAACGGGAATTATCAGAGTTTAAATAAGACATGATAGTGGGGGCCAGATGGATGGGACAATACATTTCCCAAGTTGTGTGGTCATTTAGCATTCCTCAATCCACTGTGTCACATGCATACCGCAAAAATTTCATAGAAAGCATTAACACCCAAAATGGCCGTCCACGGGTGCTTAATGAATGTAACTGGAAATTTCTGACTAGAAGTATTGGCATGAACAGACAAGTACATCCACATTCAATACAGGAAGCCCCAAACGCACATCCCATAGTTTAGTGCAACGTTCTTTAGCTTCCAAGGGTTAACAAAGTGCCTCTGTTAACACCAGAACACCGGACATGGCACCTCCCCTGGGCTTGTGAGGTTGCTAACTGGACCCTAGAGGATTGGCAACATGTGGCATTGTCATTTGGCCCTCAGCCTACCCTCCTCCTCCCACTGTTTATTTTTATGTTTCCCTGTTTGTACTACTGACATGTGTAAGGCAATGATTTTTGGTTGGCTCAGCCTGCTGTGCTACACGCTGAGACTAAAGCAAAGGTTAAATCTTTCAGTCCCGATCAGCCAAAACACAGAAAGCTCAACTACAAATCTCACCGTCTTCAAACCTGATCTTTCCCAATCCCCAAATCCCAGAGACAATACGGCTGTCTTTAAAACGACGAAATCCCTGTGTGTCTTACGTGAGCTCTTCATGAACAACAAATCCCTGCAATCTATCAGTTTTATCTCCACTGATGTAATACTTTAATAGCCATAGTGTCTGGACTACAAATCCCACAAAGCCCCTGCATCACATCAACACAAACCAAGGCTTCAGGTGTGAAAAAGATCCTTAAATCCTCTCATTTCCCAAATAACCTTTACTCAGTGCCACTGGACTACAAATCCCATAAGATACTAAGTTAGTACTGCTTATATTCTTCCCCTGAAATTTAACACCCACAAAATCTAATCTGAAGCTAAACCTCTAAAAGCTCATTATATTTCGGCCATATCTAAATCATTCCTGCCCCAAATTACCTTAAGGAGCTCGTCTCATGTATTTTGAAGCTTACATTCTCTTCCAAGTCCATGTGTTTGACAAACATGTGTCTGGTAAATTGAATGCTTTTGTAAGATCACATAAACCAATGCATACAACCTACAACTGTTTAGACATGCCCATTCACATTGGATTTGCAAGGAGTGTTTTAGCCTAGACTGTTTTCTAAATGATGCACAAAGGATGCCAGGCAACCTGAAAGGAGAACATTTACATAATATTAGTTTTAAAGACAAAAACATGCATAAGGGAAAAGAGACTGGGTGCATTACCACTGTTTGGGCTTTTTTAACATAAAACCACACAAACAGAAAAAGTGTGCCCCAGGGGAGAAAATAAAATGTACATGATATGATGATATGGGTTCTTTATGGGTTTGTCATAGCAGAGCCACTTTTAGATCTTTAAAGCTGGTTCTTGTAATTAATGATTTTTGAAAAATTTGATATGTGAGCTTGAAGAATATCTGCATAATGTAAAAACATCTGCATAAAGTATTATAATCAGTGTAGTTAAAGTATTTCACTTACGTTTAGTGCACAATTTCTGTTTTTGGTATTTTAACATATATAAAACATACATTTTGCACAAGCTGTGATTAGCTTTTCCTTTCCCCAATGTGTTACATTGAACATATGAGCAGTTACTGTGCATTCAAATGTGTCATATAATGTAAACTATAAAGATACAGGTCCAGAGATAGTGAAATATAAATACCAGGTACAGGGAAGTTTCTAAAGTAGAGTTTAGGTGGACTTTGTTTGGTGAACATTGTTTTAATGTCATGCATTGTTAAAAGGACATTCTGGGTTAACAATTTGACCTTTGCTGCATCTGTTGTAGACATGCTTTCTTGCATACAGTTGCAGTGCAGTACTGTCTAGACAGAGACCTTCTGGTTTAAAGACTATGACAACATTTAAATGTTTGTTTAGGATTATTGTACAACACAGTTGTGGTAACTTTGCTGGTTAAATTTCCCTCTGGGATCAATAAAGTATCTATCTATCTATCTATCTATCTATCTATCTATCTATCTATCTATCTATCTATCGATCTAGTTGATGCGATTGGCATGTGTATTTCTGTGAAATAAACATACAATCAAATTCAGTCTGAGGTAAGAATGACACTAACTTCTTGGTAACAGTTAGCCTACGGATTAGTGGCTAGCAGCCCAGACTGGTTGACACATCAGGGATTCTCAGTGGTTGCATGACAGTCCATGCTGGGTATTATAATGAGAGAACACTAATAAATGAAAATATGAAACAATTCTGTCAATCAATGAGGTTAATTGATATTTTCCTCAGCTACAAAGATAGCAACCTTTTGGGCACCGTATTTTAAAAGTAATAGCTCAAGGTGTCCCAGCACTGTAACTGGGCTATGTGTGTGAAAGAAAGAGAGAGAAATTCTATGTTGTGCTGTTTCTCACATGTCCCATCTCTGCACTGCTGTTGACTGTGGTTTTTAATGTTACAGTAGAGTGACCACATTCACCCACTGATATCTTCATATGTTCACTCAGGAGACGTTCTGCATCAGGACATCTGAGGGAGAGAGAGATACAATACAGAGCTAAAAAGTGCTGAAGACGAAGAACGATGCATGGTGAGGAGGGAGAAAGAAAGACTGAATGAGGAACAGAATGAGCACTGAAATGACACGTAGAATGAAAAAGGTAAACATGAACTAATCTGTCTGTGCCCAGGACCACACTGGTCATCTGCTTGTTTCTGTTTCTTCTGAAATTGCTTTTTGCCCCTTTCTGATTAGAAAGAAAGTAACCAACAAACTCAATGCTGTGATCTTTCCATTAGCCTTGCTTGTAGTACAACAGTGCTAGAACTTTAGTGGTTATTGTTGGAATGTTTTTACTTCTGCAATACAGGAGTTACCAAATTCAAGTTATCTTAAACATACAGACAAATTTGGCATGAATTAGATGTTGAATCTGGACTTTTGCCCTTCACCCATTTCTCTGCTTGTGTCAAATAGCTGTAAGTGAAAAATATTTGAATATTTGCAATACCAGAATGGTGTTACCCAGCATAAAATAGCAAAGACTTTTAAGTTGTCATCATCAACCGTGCATAACATCATCAAAAGATTCAGAGAATCTGGACCAATCGCTGTGCGTAAGGGTCAAGGCCGTAAAACTCTACTGGATGCTCGTGATCTCCGGGCCCTTAAACGTCACTGCACCTCAAACAGGAATGCCACTGTCAAGGAGATAACAGAATGGGCTCAGGAATACTTCCAGAAAGCATTGTCAGTGAACACAATCCACCCTGCCATCCGCCGTTGCCAGCTGAAACTCTACAGTGCAAAAAGGAAGCCATTTCTAAGCAAGCTCCACAAGCTCAGACGTTTGCACTGGGCCAGGGGTCTTTTAAAATGGAGTGTGGCAAAATGGAAGACTGTTCTGTGGTCTGATGAGTCACGATTTGAAGTTCGGAATTCTGAATAAAATATTCGATGTTGGCACCTCCACACCATTGCATTCAGTTTTTATTCACAATTTGTTTAGTATCCCAACGTTTTTGGAATCCGGTTTGTATGTTTAGTAATGTATGTAAATGTAAGAAATGCTTTTTGTTCTCGGTTAGCCCATGAAGTCACTTTTGTTCATATTCCCTCTTCCTCTCGTTTTGCTTTTTGCTTGATTGAGTCTATTTTGATGCTGATAGCAGTAATATACCCACGTTGCTCTATGCACACACTGCAGGTACAAAACAGCTTAGCAGACCTTTTGAACACCTTCCTGCACAGGGCAAAAATCTTTCTTTTAGCTCATTGAATCCTAGACTTACTATTGCTTTAAATTTAGAATTTTTGTTTTTCTCAAAACAGTCCAATCTTGCTTAAAATGTTCTCATCTTTAACTTTCTGCTTTTTGGAGATCAGTTCTACTCCCTTAACTATTTACAGTTCAACAGAAACCTGAGGTATCCAAACTTTTGCATGCCACTGTACATTCCCTACATTACTGGTGATGAAATAGTAGTTGGTGACTTTATCTTCACTTGGAAGAGTAAAGCATTTGTTGTATATGCCAATGTCTCTACCCCTACAGAGCCTACACGAAGGAGTTAAATTCTCCTCCCTATAATTTTCTCCACTCCTCACTCAATCCCACATGACTCACATATAAAGCTATAATGCAGGCTGGTAGATGCGGGTGTGGTGATTATTACTGTAAGCTGTGACTTTATAAGGCCATCTGAAGGTGAGTATGTGTAGAAAGCCTGGTGCTGTTTGGGGCGACCCTCCTTTACAAGGCCTTTGGGTCTGCAGAGTATGTGCCAGCTGCTTTATGAGGACGAGAGAGAAGTCAGACTACCGTCAGGAAGACCAACAATATGTGGAATTAAATAATACACATAGAACAGTAAAAAATACAATTCCTTATCAGTTTGGCATTCTGCAGTGCTTGTAGTTCCTGTGTAGAAATCAGCAGTAACAATAAACTGATTAAATCAAGAACATCAATTGCAAAAATAACTACATTAGTTCATTAAAAGCGAATATGGTCATATCCATTTAAAGGGAATGTTATAACAGTTATGTACATGAGGCATTGGATACACAATTATACAAATTAGCCATTTGTAATACTACAGTTTGTATTGTTATATTGTATTTTTGTATATTATTAGTCAATGGTTTATCATCTTCTATTTTGTCCTTCTTCTTCTTCTTGAAACATTTTTTGTCTACCAACTAATCCTGCAGTTTTTGATATAATGACACTATTAAGAATGAATGAGATGGAAAACATCCATCTACTGTACATCTGCTCAACTGTTTTCCATACACTGAACTCAATCCGTAACGGGTTATATTCCCATAGTGTTCATGAACTGTACAACCATGTTACAGTAAAATAACAGGCTATTATCATGCTTTCAGTTTGATCAGCTTTTGAAATACTGGAGATTATTTTATAGAACATATGCACAGCTTGGTGGTGTGTACAGGAATGTGAAATATCATTTAATTTCTGTATATTTATTTCAGTCATGAATACCTTTGATTTGTTATTAAGAGATGAATGGAGTGTGGATACCTATTAAATATCATGTTTACTCCATGAAAAGAAGTGAGGTGTGATTTAATGGGCTTACATCCATATTATGAAGTATACGCCAAACATCACTGAGTGTGCTTTCAACTGATTGTATTATACGCTTGTTACTTACTGATGAATGTGTTTAATGAATTTTTCAAAATAATTCCATAATTGTAGCAGACAGCCATGTACTGCAGCAACCTTAGACCATCCCTCTACACATCCCCCTAAAGGAAAACAAAAGCCGTTAACATTGACCTAGCCACCTGTAGCCTTGGTGTGCCAAAACCTGAAAAAATGGGACGACTTAACCCTTCTACCCGAATCTTTTACTGTTATTTCTATATTCCATTATGTCTTGATTAGGTAACATTCTGCTTCTTGTCCTACATCTATTCACTCCTTGGACTATTTGGAGGCTTTCTCTATCTTTCTCTAGCTAGTCTTCCTGATTATTGGATGACTGGGCAACAGCCACATACTGAGAATGCAGTGGGCCACAAACACGACCAGGCAGTTTGGGTTCATTTTATATAGGACCAAATTAGAAACAACCATGCATTGCTTTCCATTTCACTCTCTCAGCATCCCACACATATTGCGGCCCACCTATATTTGTCCAGGCCTTCCTGATGGCCAGTCCATCCCAAGCAGTGGAGTGATACCATTTATAAATATGACTTGAATGCATCATGTGCATCTACACGTGGCTGAAAAACAGAAAACATTCTCTAGAGCTGAGATATTTAATATATAAACTTATATTTTCAAATGTGCTGGCCAGAGCTGTGTCGAGCTTCAGGGATGTGTGGGCGATATCAAGTTCGGCAATTATGTTATCAACCACACAGAAACTAATGAATTTAGTGATGTTTTATTATTTAATACAATTATTTATTCTTTTACTGGTTTTGCTCCTTAAACAGTAACTTAAAAATAGCGTGTTGAATAGCAATGCTAATATATGTTTCTAAGCCTGTGATCATTTAGATAATTGGGTAGGTGTTTATGGTTGAAAGTGTGCAAAAGGTAATGGAATGCTTCTATTTTTTATATGTGTATCATTTAAGTAATATCTAAGGTTACTTGCTACAAAACTAATCACTGTTCTTTTTTTCTCTTTCATTTAAAAATCACAACTATAATGGAGCAATTAGCCAGTTGTGAGACTTTCCTATTAATGTCATAAGAATACCTCAGTCTACAAATTGTTTACTTTTTTGGTGAAATACATTCATCATCAAAAAACTGCTGCACCTAGAAGGAATTGAAACTTGGTGGGTAGGTTTGACATCATGTGATATGCAAGTTTTCCATTCTGACTTGTGGTGTTGTGTTGGTAACATCCTTCGCAACTGAAGTATGTCTCATGGGGTTTTGTAGTTTTCTGGATGCCAGAAGTCATTTAAGAGGCTATATGGCCAGTTTCTTGGCTGAAACACTCCTTATAGGTGCAGTGTGAAGAGACAGAGCTATTGTAGGCTGCATGGCCAGATGGAAATGACATAAATCACAAAAAACAGAAAGAGAGTTTTTAAAGCTTACACATTTGGACTCCATGGACTGAGGGGATGATTGGTGCATGCTTAGATACTATATTAAAATGACATGACTGAGTGTATATTTTATTAATTAATGCTCCAAATATACACCCAACCTTCAGCACAGCATCAGCGAAAGCGGCTTTCTTCTTCTATTTCAGTCACAAGCTCATACTCTAGTTTGCATGAACTGTTGAACTATGGCATGTGATAAAATAGTCGTAGTTTAAGTATAGCCCTGATGCTTTCCATTTCTCTTTTATTTCTACAGACTGAATTTTAGCCATTACATTAGCGGGAGGGTAGGTGGTTGAATTGCCTTTCATTACCATTCTGCCTGTAGGCTATGGATAATTTAGGTGCAGTCCTAGTCTGTAAAAAACAATCCTCCTCCACAGAAAGCATGCCTTTGCTCATTTGAATGATGCATGTGTTTGTGGTCACTGTGAACAGGTTTCTCTACATGTATCATGAGATGCATCTTACCTGTCTGCAGAGATTTTTTTTAACTGAAAAATAGTGTCCAGGCATAATAAAGCACATTTAACATTGTAAAGCACGGAGCTGCTATTAGCTATTCTTTTTTAAATACCTCCACTGGCTGCAGAGATTAAACCCACCAGAGCATTTTAATCATCCACATTGTGGTTTATTATGTACTTAGTATATGCAGGAATTGACCACAATGTGGTATGTTATGTCCAGTTCTTGTAAGATTCAATAGTATATCAAGTGTAGTCCTTTTGTAAAGAATTGGAGCTTGGATTAAATTTTATTTCATCAAAATAGTGACACTCTACTACCTAATATTTTATCCTCCATCTAACGGGATAACCCCAGGCTAAAATGCAGCTCAGGCATTGTACAGTACAGTAATACAGTACATTGTGAATATCATATATCATATTATACCATATTATATATCATGTCATATAACATATCATATTTAAGTGTGTTCTTATTGTCAAATGTCCAAAGATAGATCACTTTATTAATCCCAGAGGGAAAGTCATGTATTGCAGCAGCCCAAGCACAGTAAAGAACAATATTACAATAATAGAATATGTTCATAAATAAAAGAGAAGCAGAAAAAGATGTTCACTAATAATAATAATAAGCACCACTATGAGTGGGATGGAAGTGAAACTATTATGAAAGCCTAATGGTATTCAATGAAAATAAACTGACTATGTAACGCATAATGCCATTAAAGTATCACCATGAAGAGTGTATGTACAATAATAAAAGCAGAAAGTATGAATATTATGCAGGAGAACAGTGTAGCTGTGTATTTCCTCATTCACAAGGCATCTAAAAAATTCCAATCAGCAAGCCAGATGACAGTAACGTATAGCTACACACTGTAAACAACAGTACAGAAGGTATTATAAATAAATGTGCAATCTTATAGGCATGGACAAAGTGGCAGTGCACAGTGAGATGAGTATGGAAAAGTGTAATGTGTATGTGTAATGTAATGTCCAGCTAGCCGGAACAAAGCAAGTCATTTGACCTGGGATGTTTTTGCATCCAACTGTACATTTAATTGTGTAGTTTGCTATTGAATAGAGTACTTTCAGAGTGGTTAACCTTAATTTAAAATAGCTTTAAAGTTTTGTACTTTTTAAATAAAAAAATGATTTGCTTTGGCATCAGTATCCGCTGATAAATAGGTTTTGATATTGATGTCTTAAAACAAACAAAAAAAAGAAGATATGTTACTTTACTTCCCATCCCCATCATCCTATTGTTATTATTGTACTAACAAATTAGCAGTGGTGGATTTTTAAGAAATTCTAAACCACAACATTTCTGTAAGACATTCTGTGCTTTACTTTTGAGGAACGAAGGGCCGGGGGTAGGAGAACAGGTGAAGAATCGGATTTAAAATGGAAAAAGAAAAGTTGCCTGACAAAATCCGGTGAAATGTCTCTGAATTTACCTTTGTGGATGGTTATTATGCCAAGTGCACAGCAACAAACCCACTGACAAGCTTACACACGCACACACTTTCCTCAAAAGAGACATGCACACATTCATTCTCCTGCCCGAACTTATGTTTAATTCTGTTTCATCTTTTCCCACCACCTTACTTTTGATGCACGCATAGTAAATAAATAAACAAACGCAGAGAGCGAGTGTGCTCTTAAGGCAGCTCTTCATACTAATCCTCCGACAGGAGACACCAAACCACCATGGAGAGGAGGCAGTAACAGCGCTGGAAACTCACCTTTTCCAGCGCCGGAGCAACTCTGTCTACGCTCTTAAAAATAAAGGTGCCAAAAAGAGTTCTTTGGAGCGATTCCATTGAAGAAGCGCTGCCAGTTCCCTAAAGAACCTTTCAGTGTAGAATTCTTTAAGACTCACTTTTCAAAATGGGAAGAACTTGTAAATGAAAAAGATTGTCCATACAACGTAAAAGTTGTGTACTGTTAATAGCTTGTTTCAGGAACTTTGCAGCTAAGCCATAAACCATTAAGGAACCTTTATTTTCAAAAGTGTGCATGATGGTTTCAGAACAAATAGAGGATGGAAAAGATGCTGTGCTCATGAAAGTAGGTTTTCCAGTTCAGAAGAAAAAGCATGGTTTATGGTTCAGGGTCAGAAAACATGATTGCGACAAACAACAGTGATGGCAGAAGCACCTTACAGAGGCATTGTAAGTGCTCACATTGTATGTGTTTCATTGTATGTTCTTTCACATAAAGGGAAAGGCAAGTGAATAGAATGTCTGTATATAGACTGCCTTCACATTCACAACCCAGTCAGAAACTTCTGTTACTGGTAACCAGTGTTTGCTACTAAAGCAGCTATTCCAACACACTGACTCTAGCAAACACAGCAAAAATAATGTTTTATGGGCTAGTCCTAACTTGTTCTATCAGCTTGACCTAACCTGACTGCGGTTCTCAACTGGGACTGTCAGCTATAATTTCCTAAATGTCTTTAGTATTTTACTGCTGTTAGCTATGCTGTCTTACAAACAACAGTATTCATTTTACTCATGAAGTTGTTGTGTGCACTTTTGTGTTTCCTCTGTTGGCCTTGAGTTCTGCTAGAGTTAAAGAAGCTGATATGAAGGTTTTCTGCACCAGAATTCTGAAGGATTATTCATCTATTAACAATGTGGTTCTGCCCGACTAAGGGCTATGCCACTGTCGAACACTGTGCACTTTGAAATGGCCAAAGTTCTAACACGAAAGAGCAATTGGGTTTTTTTAAGCTTGAGTGATACTACTACAATGTAAAATATATAGAACTTCCTAATTTTTCATCCCATCTTAAATGCTAGAGCGTTTATACTATGGTACCTAAATATGCCAGAACATAACTGCTGTACCATTTAGAATTGAAAAAGAAATTCACTGGAATAGGGACCTTAGCAGAGTGTAGCATTATCATTGATGGTTAGCTCTGATAGTCACTGTTTGGCACTGCCTGTATCCAAATGATCCTTTCTTTTAAGAAGATTTGCATCAGCAGGAATATGTTTCCAAACCTCAGAAGTTCAGTTCCAGGAGTTGGTAGCATTTTCTGCTTCTCATAATATAAGTAATCCCAGAAACATTCTGTGATGTTTGCGATCCCTAAAAACACCAGCTGCTTTTGTGGCCGATGTTTTAATTATTCCTGCTTGACAACTACACATCTTTTCAGGACTAATAGAATTAAATCATATCCTTCATCTGGGTATGGTTTCGGATCTGAAGCCACAGTGGAGCTTGATCTTCTCCATTCCCTCAAGGATGAAAGCTTTGGGAACAGTTAGGAGTCTAATTTTCTCTGTATGTTGTGGTCTTATTTTGAACTAAAGTTTTTTTTAATCATATGATTTCTGGACTATCTTGTATCTAATCCTTTAAAAAAAATTCCTGGGAAAGGAGTAACTTGTAAAGGATGTTTTGACATGAAATTAGATTAATGAATTGGGGTCTCTACGTTTTAAACAGTGCTGTACTGTTAGAAAACCAATATTTTTTTCTTTTTGTTGTGTTCAACACGTGTTTAGCATTCTGTACACACAAACCGTCTCTACCAGTGTTTCATCACTGCACTAACTCTACTGTTGGAGCTTACTTCAGCTTAACACTGATCAATCAGACTATTCATTTGCTTATTTATTTTATTCTTACACTGGGAATTACAGAAAGTCAGAAATTAATCAATTTTGCGATGCTCTCACTGCTTTCTCACTAAATGCCAGCAGACGGTCCCTTATGAAGAACAGCAATTAGCAGGTCCATGTGTGGAGAAGCAGTAAAAACGTCTTGTACGTATATGGAAAATGTCTGGCAGCAAAATTGTCAGCATTAATGTAAAATAGCATTATACTTCAGCAAATGCAATTAAAGTGCAAATACTTAAATTTGGAATAATTTGCACTCTGTAAAGCACAATAAATTACCATTTTAATCATTCTTTATTCATTAGTAGATATTCAGGAAAAATAGTATTAATGGATTTGGGGCTTTGCCACACACTAAATAAAACAATGTAATTATCTGCTTGAAATGCCATTAAATAACAGAAGGTTACAGCCCACACGGCCCACACAGCCCACACCACGAATTTACTTTCATTTTCAACATATGTTTCTGTAATCCCAATACACGGAAAATGCTCTGACATTATAGGGGACACCAGTTATGTAGGTTTTCTCTTTCTCTTAGTGTACTATGGACCTTTTTGTGTATGTAAACAGTCTGAAAAGTTATAAAGCTTAAAGTAGACACTTACTCAAATGTCCTGCTACACTCTTGGGTAGGATAGGTTAGAGCATCTCCATGACCTGAAAGAGTAAGCAGCTCTGAAGATGAATGACTGAATGAATTATTGAAAGAATGAATGGCATCATGTTGCAATTTGTTCTTTGTCCTAGGCAGAAAAAAATAGAAATGAATGTAAATTGATCATAAATGCTATCCTCTTCTTACCCTGTCCTTAGGCCATACACAGAGACTGATCTTTACCACCAGTATTATTGCATAGAATGGATTAGAACAGAGGGCATTTGTACCTGTGTCTAAAGAAATAGTATTAGACCAATACAGTAGCAAATAGGTAGTTGCTCCAGCCTTCATTAGACTGAAGAGCCTGCTTTAAGGGAGAATAATCAAGCCAGATTGGGGAGGAATGCATTGTATTGCAATGAGAAAAAAAGGAGATACAGGAGACATACAGATAAAGAGATACTCCTGTTTAGAAGATGCATGGTACATTAGGGCCTCCATTTGCTGGTTCAATAAGAACCTTTGTGTCTTACTGGTGAGGTAGATTGTTCCCTTTGTTATTGGTCTATTTGTTACCTTGGCAGATGCCTATGTGACATTAAACATACTGCTTTTGTCAGGAAAGCAAATTAAAGCACGATCTAAAGGAGAGCAGAGAGAGTGAGGAAGGAAAAGAGAGAGCGATTAAATAAGTTCATACAATGATTTTTTTTGTGTGTTTTTTTTTCTATTTTTATTTAATTTTCCATTTAAAGAAAAAACAAACAGTCCCCTACATCCCAAACCCACATGGGATCCCACAGAAAACTGGTCATATAAGCAATACAGGGCACCTAAAATTCCACAGCACACAGTAACATTACACACTTACACAGTAAATATTTGCACAGTCTAAAGAGGCTTCACTTTGGATATTCCATTAGCCCATGTATAAAGAATTCCAGGAGCTGCACTGTTCACTATTACAGAAGACAATTTCAGATAAAGACCATACAGTGAGCTTTTAATGTGTAAATGAAATAGTGAGTACAAGCTTCTGTAACAGTGAAAGCTTGCTGATGTGTTCATTTCTGTCATGCAGGAATGAGAGAGATGGAGAAAATGACCTGATGTGAAGACAATTATTGTAAAGTGTGGGAAAGAAGGTGAGAACATTAGAAAGAGAAGTCTGAGGAGGGTTTGGGGAGACAGCTGTGGTTGTATTAAGCTTGCTTAGCTTGATGGTGTTACACAAAGGAGCGAGTGCCACATTCTCACATCCTGTCTTGTCTTGCCCCTGTTTTTCGTTTTTCTCTGATTTTCTCTTTTTTGTCACTTCCATGTGCCTCTTGTTGTCCTGTTTCATTTGCTTCTGTTTTTTGGGAGTTTTTTTGCTCCTCCTGTCTCCGCCCTCTTGTCAGACCCCTCACCTGTCCTTAGTTTGTAGCTCTGCCCCTTCCCAGGTGTTCCTTGTTAGTTTCCTGTTTATTTATACTCCCTGTTGTTCCCTTGGTGTGTTGGCTCCATGTCTGTTGTTTTTGTAACCCTGTTCCCAGTCCTTTCACAGTTGACTTTTTTTTTTTCAATTTCTTTTTCATTAAAGACCTTCACTTACATCCTGCCTCCTCGTCTGTGACGAGACATCAGCACAGATTAAAGAAGAAATAAAGAATTGAAGGGCACACATAAATATATACCTCTCCCTCACCTCTCTTATTCATTATTTTACTTCTGTCTGTCTTTCTTTCCATGTTTTCCAGCCATCTCCTGGTGTGGTGGAAAATCCCTGAACTGCCAAAGGCCCTGGGAGATTTCAGAATGAGGAGCTAATCTTATCTGTGATTGTGTTGTCCCTCGCTTTTCTGTGGTGTTTAAGGTGTGTATGTGTGTGTTGGAGGAGGTGAAGTGTTTGCTTAAGGTGCGATGGTGATGTTCAATGCTGTCTGCCGAGTTTGTGCAGTGTAAACAACACTGAAAGAACGTGAGATGAGTATATGTGTCTGTGTGAGTGTGTGTATGTGGTTGTGTTTGCGTGTGCATTTGAGTGTATGTGTGTCCTCAAAATCATAGAACAACATGACAATATTGAGCAAGTGAGAACATTTTTCTAATCCTCACAAGTGCTGTTTTCACCACAGTTCTTATTTATTTATGTATTATTCAAAACTAAAATAGCAGACAGATTGCCTTCTGGATACTGAGGTTAGGATTAGGTGTAGGTGTAATATTACTTGGCTACAGTAATACAGAAATCAATAGCCCTCAAAAGTAATGTAAGACAAACGTGTGTGTGTGTGTAGACACATCTTGCTATGGGCAACAAGATATTTTTTGCCCAAGTAAGGATTTTTGTTGGACCTCACCTGAGCGTGTACGCCACAAGTTACATGTTTGGAAAATCTAAAGAGTAGAAAAGCTGCCTTTCAAAACTATGGCTAAGTTACTATTACAAAATTTAAAAATATGAATTATATTAAAGTGTGTTCTTAGTATACACCTTTTAAACTCATAATAAATGTAAAGTGCTAGCTTTTTTTGTATGTGGTATACAGCTTGTCAGGAATTTAAATTTAGCATTTAGGATTTAAATCGACTTTCTTTGTTAGTGTATGTTTTCCTGTGTATGTATTGATGTTTGTGCAGTGCTTATGCGTTGTTGTTTTTTCAGTATGAAACCCAAAACGTATCCATGGAAATATCATGCATGAATCCCCAGACTTTCTCCAGGCTCCACTGCCATAATATCTATTTCTACCACTCAAGAGAGTGAGGAATCTGTTGAATACTGATCCACTGAAGGAAAGAAAAAAAATTACATTACCTTTGAAATGGCTGCCTTCTCTATAGAAAGTGGCAGTGCCTTTCCCCAGTAGAGTGAGCCCCTCCCCCAAGCATGAGCAATTGTTCTGTTGCAAAACTGCAATTCATTATGTTGAGCCAGTCACATGAAAATGTGAGACGAGATGGTGATCAGCACAATAATAATAATAAATTGCGCAAGTGCTTCATCAATTTCTCCTCTGCTTGCCATCCCACCGCTCAGTTGATTTAGCTTATTTCAAGGATGAGCAAAAAGCACAATTCTCTATAAACTGTTCAATTCAATTAAATTTAATTAGTTCAACTGAATGAGGAAAAAAACAAGAAGATATTATTGCATAGTCCCTACCAATAATGTAAATTACTCATGAGTGAAAGCTGATAAAATCAACAATCTTTAGGCGATGAGAATATTAAATCACAATGCTGGCGATCTTTACATTACTGGCTGGAGCTGCATGGATTTAATCCTTTTTTTAAAAATGAGTCTTATTCAGAAAGTGGATGCATGGATTTCTCAACAGCCATTTAAAGCAAAAGTTTACCCAAAAATATAATTCACTAAATTTACTCTTTAGCCCTAATACAGCTAAAGAAATGCTTGGTGTCTGAGTTTGGTTTAGTTTTGTACAGACCTGCTAAAAACACATTAGGTAATCTCAGATAGATAATCATAAACAGATAAATGAATAAAAAAATAAATACATTTATTTATATGTATTACAACACTTTGTTATACTGTTACCTGTAAATGTAAAAACCTATTATAATATATACTTTATTAGCTTTATTAGCCTTGTAGCTCCAGTCTAATACCATTAACTAAAATTGGCCAGAGATCAGTTAAAGATATCTATATAAAGACATATGTAAAGTCTTTGATGTGGTGCGGAACTATAACCTGCTGAGTAACATGGAGTTTTTATGAGACAGCATTAGCATCATACGGATGCATCCAGTTGATGTCAAATCCCGTAACCTCTTTTTTCATGAGGCCATGGCATCACATAAAAACACTGAAGAGGTGTTCACTTAAGAGAGACAAGATTATTGACATTGCTTCACATAAAGGTGCTTAGAGGTCCCTCTGTCAGCATAAGGCACATTAGTAAGTATGATTTGTTAAGAGCAAAAACCACAGTCTGTAGGAAAGAGCATATCATGTACTGGGTTCAGGCCTGAGAGCATGTCCTCCTGTCTTGCCCTATCCCTTGTCTTTGCCTGTTGTTGCTATTTCGTTTACCCCATCTATTACACTGTTGCTCCTCTACCATGTGTTACTGTTTTTGTTTTGGTTGCTTGTTCCTCCCTAGCCCCACCTATTTGCCATGAACCCTCACCTGTGTCTCATCTGTTGGCCTCCCATTGTTCCTTAGTGTTTCTCCGTCATTTCCCCCACCCTTAAAGCCCCTGTCTTTGCCTTGTTCTTTTTCTGGCATTATTTGTTGGCTGTTGTGGTTATTGGTCTGGCTTCGTTGTAGTAATCCCCAGTAGTTTGTTCTTTGTTTTGATTGCTTACTTTTTGTTTAGGTTTTGTGTTATTTTTCCAGCTCAGTTTTTCCTTTGGTTGTTTTGCCCTTCACTGTTTTCAGTATGGACTCCGACTGCACTTGCATCCAGCTTTCTTGTCTCCCACAACTGTACCAACCCTACAGGTAAAAATATTGGAGTTTGTTCAATAAATGAAAAAGTATTTTTTTTATAAACTTTTGCTGAGTCCTGAGCTATGAGCCGGAATTGCCATTGTAAGCTGTGAAATCAAAATAATTGTCTTTGCAGATACAGCTAGCAACATATAATCAATAAATAATGTCTCAGGAAGAAATAAATTGAATAAAGCTTCACAAAACAACTTGAGAAATATCCAAGTACTAAGTTCCATATATAACTGCAGTAAACTATATTAATCCTGTGTCTATCGCATAGTAACTTTAAGTAGATGAAAAAAAGATATAACATTAAACAATGTTTTATTTATGGGAGTGGCAAAATATTTGAACTTTTGTTTTCAGTATCTGGTTTATCTTGGTGTGTTCTTGTTAACTGTTGATTAGACCTGTGCTTTGATTCATTTTAACATGTTCCTTTGAGCAGAACAGCTTTAACTCTGGGATATGGGTGGGTTTCCTGTTGGTGGTTTTAATGAACTGCTTGTTTTAATCCTTTTCACCATATGTGCCGGGAAGGTCAGGTCTTTGGCTTGGCCTTTCCAAAATATGTACTTCTATTTTCCTTCATCCATTCTTTTGAGTTGTGTGCTTAGGGTTGTTGTCCTGCTGAACAAATGTTGGTGTGAATGGCAAGCTGTCCTGACCAGAGTGCAGCAAAACAGACCTAAACCATGATCTTACCACCACCATATTTCACATTTGATGCTGTGTTTTACATAATGAAACCCATAATGTTTCGCATTATGCTGTGGTGCAGTATTTATTAAAAATATTTTTTTACAAATGTTTGGACAAGAGCATGTTTACCATAATTGTTACCATAATTGTTCTCATTAACTCATGAACATAAGTGGGGTTTAGTTACTCAAAAGTTACCCTTAAGTTCCTTTGTGACCTCATGGATGGTTACATGCCTTGCTCTTGGAGTGATGTTTGTTCACTGAACACTCCTGGGGGAGGGTAACAGTGTCTTAAGTTTCTCTCATTAGTACATAATATGTCTGGCTGTGGAATGATGTCCAATTCTTGTTTTTTACTAAAAGTAACTGATGAAAAATTGCTATGACATATATATGGTGAAAATGATTCAGCACCACCATTAGCACACCCTGAAAAAACAAAAAAGCTTATTCATATTTTTACATCACATCTACGTGACTATGGCACCAGTTACCAGCACATGTGTAGACAAGTGCTTTTTCTACGTAAATAGACTCTGGTGCAGACGTGTATGTGTATGAGATCAGATGCAGTTTTAGACTAATCAGAATATCAACTGGCACTCTTGCTAGAACTAGAATGGATCCACATTTCTCTGACAAGAGTCAGGGATCCTTTTTTATATCTACATAGACTGCTTTCTAACTTCTTCCACTGCAGTGCAGAAACATTTACTAGAGCAAAGAGAGGGATAGTTTTAGGCTAGTTCCAGTGAACTGTTTTTTAACATTTCAGCTAATGCAATTAGCTCCCACTCAAGTGTTTGTGTGCTTCCTGATTTTTTACTTTGTTGCTTGATGATTGACACTTCATACTGAATTTCCACTGATGTGACCAGACCCCCCCCTCACAGCGATGTAAATATTTGTAACAGCAATATACCCACTTTAATATTTAACCTTACACATAAGACATCTAATCGAAATCTCACCTCTCCTATAAAGTCATTTCTTTAGTTTATTCCTGGAAATACAAGCAATCTGGGGCGTCTAATAAACTATGTAAAACAAAATTATTTTTTTATATTATATTACTAAATGATTTTGGCCTCGAAACTTTAAGTCAGATATCAGATATATATGATACAGCAGGCGTTATTTTACCTGAGTGCATTATTTTTCCCTAAAATAATGATATAATAATTTAATAAATAATGTAATAAGCAGATGCCATATACAGTATCACTCTTTTATTTGAAACAGTACTCAGCACTCTTTTTGCCTCTAAAATCTATAAATGTCAGGTAGTACAATACGTTGATTAAATAAACTATCAAGAAAAGGTCAAAAGTTAAATCATTATATACAGATATATTTTTATATATGTGTATATATAAAAGTGGTGTGATTTGATGTTTGAAAACCCTAAATTGCTAACCATGTTGTAAAATAAGACAACATGCTCAACTGGCTGAAAAAAGTCCTTGTCTCCTCAAATCTTAGACAGCTTAACCAAAAACAGAGAACCTTTATTTTGATGTGCTCAAGGTATACCATTATGAAGAAGTCCTCACATGACCATCATGATGCAATGGCAAGGTCAGTGGCTCTTTCACATGATTTTGCAAATAAGGTCATTTTTGAGTGATTCTGGTTAGAAGTTAAAAGTTTGCCATCACCACATCACTACATCTGCGTGTGTTTGTGGGGTACTGGTATAATGATATTAACTGGTGTAATAATAAAACTCAGATTTTACATGGTACACCAGCTGAACCGGTATATCACCCACTACAAACTTTTATAATTTTTCTTCTTCATCTTCTTCCTCCTCTTCTACTTCTTCTTTATTATTTTTTTTTTTATTTAATGTAATTTTATGAACTATGTTTGTTTAATCTAACTTTGTTTATGTATTGATTAGTATGATCCTGTGTGTCTTGTATCTCATTTTAGCATGACAGATGATGTTCTGCTTCATTCTGCTTGGCCACTGCCTGCTAACACTCTCTCCTCTTTGTTTTGCCCCCTTCTTCCATGGCAGGGAAGGATTATGAGAGGAGGTACAAAGTTTTGACTGCATTGTGTTGTTATGTAAAACTCAAAAAAATATGTAATGGCTAAAAAAAGGTATAGTACACCCTTCAAATATGTCAGCACCCCTGTAGCACACCCGTAAAAACTTAAGCATCTGCCACTGCTGCTTCCTAGTACTGAGGATGAGAAATCTGAAATAAAGCACTAGCTCTAAAAATAACTGTAGTGTTAAATGCTGTCAAAACGTCTATTCTGTAGTGTATATACATATTTTTTACATATAGCAGATGCATCAAATGTTCACACACGTAAAGCTATTGAAATGCTGACAGTAGAGATCCAGCCATGCTTTCATACCCAGTTCCTTACACTGTGACTTAAGATGCCTTGACAGCTTTGCACAAGATATCTTGAGACGTTTTTGATGCAAAGATGTCTCAAGACTGTCCTCAGACAGCTGGCTTGAGACATGAAAGGTAACATATGCAGACAAGGCAGTAACTATTTTGGCACCTGGCATGACATTGTTGTAGAGGTGTAGAGATGTGTCTTAAGAAACCATGGAGTGAAATGTCCTGGGGTATGAATGAGGTATTCCTGAAAAAATGCTGTGGTACCAAACTAATAAATAAGAACACAGCATTACCACCCCATTTCCTAACACTCACTATATTCGAGTTTTTACTTGCTGTACTTTTGTGATTAATAGTTTTGTATGCTAGATAATTACAGATCTGTGTTCACAGTAGCCAGAGAAAAAATCCTAAACCATTCACCTTACTTTAAAATGTTGAAACTCACTTGTGTTTAAGGTCATGCTTGAATCGTACTTCATTTATCCCCACTGGAAAATGTTACAGTCACGGTCAGTCACAGCATTGCTCGTTTTCAGGAAACATGCCATGAACAAGCAAAGTGTTGCTCTTTTATTTAATTTATTGTTCAATTTCAGACTGAAACAACCTTTAACTAAGGAGACATAATTTACTTACCAGCTCATTTCAGAGTACTTCAGAGACTGATGACCATGATATCTCTGTTTATTTTGTATTCTACCAGGGTTTGCAATGTTAGACTATGAGGACTTTTAATTTGGTGGACCAGAAGGAGAAAACAAATAATCTCTATACTATATATAGCTTATTAAATGATCTCCATGTATTTGTAAAACACAAACAGTAATAAACTAAACGTATATAAGCCTGTATGATATTGTGTATAGGCCAATATGATATTGAATGATTTACAAGGTAATAAAAAAAATGAAACAAATAATTTTTGTGTTTTTTACTTTATCGTAACACAATAATAGTAATATCCACACAATAGCAAATAATTTTATTTAAACATTAAATGACCATTAATTAGTAAATGTAATAAATTTGCATTATTTTAGAAGTTAAATACTATAAAAAGGTATTTAAATCGCTTTTTAAAGTTCACAATGGTGTGTAAAAATACAACCTTTCAAGACAAGACCTGTCGTAAGATGTCTTAGAGTGTCTTCAGACATTAAAGAAATATTTTAAATAATCACGGTCTCTATTTCATAAAGTCATATCTTGTCCATCTAGTATTAGAATTTTGGAGTCAGTACTACTGCAAATTTCTACATGTAAATGCCAAAGGAACATGTGCTATTTAGTATATTTGCTATTTATAAGTGGTTGTAAGAAATATTCTCTAGACTAAGCATCCAATTTGTTGGCAGATCCAAGAACGAGAATTGGCCTGCTATATTTTTCAATGTTAGTCTTTGGAATGAAAATTTAATGATCCATTGAATTAAATGGATACATAATTTTGTATCCATTGCTGAATAGGATAGAAAGACAACTGTCATTGAATTTGAGAATAATAACACCTGAGTCATTGTTTGTTTTTTGTTTGTTTTACATTTTATTTAAAATGTGCCTTTTATCACAAATTTACATTTGTTTTAATACCAGGAGTCCATGATGCGCCTCATGCTCATAAACTTCATGCCACCAAAGTCCCTGAAGCTCCTGTACTCGCCGGGCCTGAAGTACCACATCCTGCCTCTGTAGTGGGGCTGCTCGTACATGAGCCAGTGGCCGTCCATCACGTGGCAGGACATGCAGCCGCTGGACCAGTGATAGCGGTCCATGAAGGAATCGCAGTCATCCATCATCTCATGCATCTGGCCCATGAAGTTCTCCCTCTCGTAGACCCTCATCCTGTAGGATCCTCTGTACTGTTAGAGAAGAGAACAAACACGGAGTTACTACTGGTAGAAGATTCTATTAGCTTCTATGTGTACAGAGAACTTTGTAAAATGGTAAAGCAGATCTGTTAGCTTACCATGGGGATCATGCGGCAGGACCTGATGCAGTTGTTGAATCCCCACATGCTCATGTAGTCAGCGTACTCGCCCCTCCTCATGAAGTACTGGTTTCCCATGTAGTTGGGGCGGTCGTAGACCATCCAGCAGCCGCTCTCGACTCTGCAGGAGTGGCAGCGGCTCAGGTAGGAGGACATATCAGAAAAATCACCGGTGCACTCATAAGAGCGACCCATGAAGTTCCTGTCCTCATAGAAAATAACCTGTTTGGAAATGACAAATTACACATTGAGTAAAGTGACTCGGTACAGGGCAGTAGAATTTTAAAGCGATTTCTCCATCTGCTGCTTACCCTGCCCATGTTCATGGTGGCTGTTTGGCTGGTTTGGTTCAGAGCTGAATCCAACTGATGAACTGACATCCTGCCTGGTTTAACCCTTGCATTTATACCTGGACCAGGACCAAAGAACGTGTGCCTCCTATTGTAAAAACGCCTGACTAAGCAACATAGCACAGAGGCCCACAGAGAACAGAATGGCTTTTACTACCTTTACCATGTGACACGGTCTCCAGAACACTTTAGAATGGTTCCCATTGGCAAGACAATTCAGCTTTGCCTTTTCAACAAACGTATTGTTATGGTCTTTTCATCTATCCCATAGGCGTACTAGGACTGTTTTTTTGTTTTTGTTGCATGAATGAATGACTTTTACCTGTCATCCAGTTTAACTCTGCTGTAATGCTTATTTAGCTGGATAAGAAACAAGAAAGAAAAGACATATTTTGTAATTATTCTGGTTTGCACACTTAATCTTTTATGACTTTGAGAGTGTTTCTTACTGTGCCCTATTGCAGAGTGGCTAGTTTAGCTATTATGTTAGAATTATAGGGCAGTGGTTTATAATCTGGCAATTGCCCTTACTGGCCAAATTACTGAATATATATATATATACTGTGTATAGACAGTTGCTCCATCAAATGGGGAGGAATATGTTTAGATTATTTTCACTGATGCTTTAATTATTTTGCTTTATTTTGTCTCACACAATGGTCACTGAAAAAAACTTTAAACTGAAAAGTAATAATGTAATAGAAAATAAAAATGTACTGAAATCAACTAATGAAAATCAGACAGTACTTTTGAATTGTGGTATAACAGAATCATTTAAATAAGCAATGAAACGGGCCTTGACAACAATGATGGTGCCCTAAATTTAATACGACCTGTTGGGGCAATCCTACAGTCAAGTGGTTTCTTTAACTCTCAGTAAAACCTTTGCGCCTGGTACTTTGGCCCACTCCTTGTGAGCAAACTGCTTCAGTCCGTCTCCAGACTGCATGTTTCAGCTCCCTACACAGATGTTCAATAGGAGTTAGGACAGGGCTCATAGAAAGCCACCTCAGAATAGTCAAATGCCTTTCTCTTAACCTTTCTTAGATGTTTTTAGCTGTGCGTTTTGGGTCAATATCCTGTTGAAGGACCCATTACCTGCGACTGAGACCAAGTCTTCTGACACTGCGCAGCAAAATAACTCCTGAATGCCTTGATAGTCTTAAGATTTCATTGTCCCCTTCACAGATTTAAGACGCAGTGTGCCACATGCAGCAAGGCAGCTCCAAAACATAATTGAGCTTCATCCGTGTTTCACACTCAGTGCAATGTTCTTTTTTTTTGTATGCTTCACTTTTTTTTTTTGCTGATGTTACTTGCCAAAAATCTCCAGTTTTGTCTCATCTCTCCAAAGTCCACATAATGGCCATAATAGCAAAGGATGGTGTGATCTGACACTGATGCACCTTGACCTTGGAGTTCACTTCTAATCTCTTTGAAAGTTGTTTTGGGTTCTTTGTTTACCATTCGTATTATATGTCTCTTCAATTTGTCATGTTTTCTTCTTGCAGCTAAGCCAGAGGGGTTGGCTAAAGTCCCATAGTCTTCTGAATAGTATGCGCAACTATAGTAACAGGAATATCAAGCTGGTCTTATAGCCTTTACCTTTAGCATGCTTGTAAATCATTTTCTTTATAATCTCCTGAGACAACTCTCTCTCTAGCGTTCTGTGCTCCATGTTCAGTGTGGTACACACCATGATACCAAACAGCACAGTGATTACCTTTCACCCTTTAACCTCTTGAGACCCCAGCATCCTCATATGAGGACATTACATTTCTGCTTCTCTGGACTATGAAGTGTTTTAAAACGTTGACCCTTTGACCTCATATGAGGACATTGTTTTTGCCAAAACAACTTCCTGTACAAAGACAACGTTTAGTTTTTATACTTGTTAGGTCCTACTAATCACAAATAGCTAGGAGAAATTAAAATTGCACACCAGGCAAGTCCGGGTCTCAGGAGGTTAAATAGGCAGACTGACTGGCCAAGTTTGAAAACACCTGTGATGCTAATTACAGACACACCTTAGTTTAACATGTCCCTATGTGAAAATAATTTTCAATCTTTTCTAGGGGTACCATCATCTTTGTCCAGGCCAGTTAGTTTGTTTTTTAAAATGATCCCGTTGAACCACAACTCAAAAGCAAAGTCTAATTTTCATTAGTTGGTTTTTCAGGGCATATTTATTTATTATTTGTGTTGTCAGTTTCTTTATCAGATATGTTGACAAAGAGACATCTGCAATTTCTCTTGTAGAAAGGCCTTTTCTCTGATGAGTTGTTAAAGAAGTTTGTGGAAGTCACTGTAACACTAACAAATTTCTAAATCCAGAATATAAAGGGTGCTAAACAATGTTGCCCCACAATGTGTTAGCAGCTGCCAGTACAGCCACTTTTTCTAGTGTGCATTAATTTGCAGGTTTATTTTTCAAATAACACTGTACGCATTTAAAGAAAGAAAAGACTTTGCTGACTTATGACAGTGTGAGGACAGCTGTAAAACTGTTTTATTGAAAGAATGATCCCCACCGATATTAACATCAAATTAGAGTGTAAGTGTAACTGAATTATTGCATTATTGTTATTAGTGTAGATAAATAGAATAATGTCAATATCTTTTTCATGGACCTGGCTATATCTCTCCATAGACAAAATCATTAGAAAGAAACAACAGTAAATTTCCAATTGTTCAGGACATGCAAATGATTTAAAATGAAAAGTTTTACATTTCTTCATATAAAAATACACTTTTCAAGCTCCGGAGACACACAATTGTTTAGGCATTGGCCATGTTGTCAGGTAATTATAATTTAGGAACCCTGTGGACCATGGAACATTGTATTCAGGGGTTCGCTTTCACTTATAAGTGATTGGCAAACAAGGTAGTGTTGGCTGGGTGTGTCAAAGTGAAGCGGGGTAAAATTCATGCATAACAGTGGCTACATTCAGGTATAAAAAATCTGAAGAAGCTTGGTTTGAGGTACTACCAAACTTTTTCAAACTGCTGTTAACACTATTTCAAGAACAGGGGGCTCTCTTAGACTCCTAGGCATGGATGCCTGTGACATCACACAGGTTTAAAATGATAATTCTCTGAGAAGAGGGCCAATGCTTAGACAGTTGTGCCTCTCCAGAGCTCAGAAAGTGTATTATTATTGATCATTATTTATTGAGTCAGAGAATCTTAGTGAGCTAAAGCTAAGCCAGCATAACCAAAAGCTAGCACGCTAGACTACCTAGAGCTAGCAAGCAGGACATCTGTAGATGGCTGTCACTGTTAAATTGTTTATCTTTTCAAGAGCGTTGTTCATTTATCCATTACTTTAGTTGTCTGTCTGCACATCTGTTTATTTGCATGTTGCTTCACCCTTTAATCAACTTGTCAGCATATCTTTACATTTGTCCATGATTTTTTGTCCAGGTACCATCACATTAAAACTGGTTAGTGATTTAAATATTGTATGAGTGGTAAAGCAGGCTAGAAGCGTTGTACAAAGAGCTGTAAATCACTGTGGGCTCAAAACCACCATCAGTTAATCATAGTTCCATCATAGTTCAGTGCTGGACAAATGCAGGTTAAAAATAAACATCAGATATAAGGAGGTGAAGAAATATCCCTGCCTTTTATGGGCCTGATGGACTGAGGTGAAATGGAAAAATGTCCTGTGGTCCAACCGATCAAAATGGTCAATTCGTTTTAGAATGGAAAGAAAGAAGTACTGCGCACACACTATGTTTATTCTGTTATATTGAGTACAAAAAGCCACACCACCCAAGCAAACATTTCAGATTGCAGAGAATCAAGGAATGATCATATATATTTCTGCTAAACTCTCTGACTTCTTAGCACCATGTGGGAAATATTTTTTCCTTTCCAATTTTATTAAGGTTTTTTTTGCCTGCAGTAGTCTATACTGCATATTGTATGGAACACAACAATAATCTTTGTTTTCCTCAAATTCTTTCTAAAAAAATCACGGACACCTCTTTCTCCAGGCTACAAGGAAGAGGGATCATCCGGCTTGTTAATAACGCATGTTTTGAAAGCATGTTTTGTCTTGTTTCAGCAAGACTATGCTAAAACACATTCTTACAGTGGCATGACTCCTTAGTAAAAGAGCCCTGGTGCTAATCTTGAACCTACTGAAAATGTCAGACAAACTATGAAAGAAAATCTCTGAAAAGAAGCCCACAAATTGTTGAGCAGCTGAAATCCGATATCAAGCAAACATGAAAACCAACTGACTTTCCACAGGACTACAGGAATTCTCTGTAGCTCCTCAAAGGGTTGTTATAAGAAAAGGTGATGGGTGGTAAACATTCTGTTCTGTCTATATGTACTATTTCCATTTGCACACCCTAGCATTCTGTTTTTTATTAGCATGTTGCACAGCAACCCAAATTATTTGGAAACAGGGTTCTAACAGAACACTTTTTAATGAATCTGTTTCACCACATTTTGTCATAGTTTGTTAAATATGTGATAAAACTAACATAAAAGTAGTTGCCCCTAACATGATGCAACGCTACATAGCTGATTAGTTTTGAGAATATGTTGAGATCACTGAGCTGTCAACAAACTTCATAGCTTGTTCACACATGAATCTACACCCTACAAAATCAAAAACAACAACGGCGAACAAAAAACGCTTGACACAAGCTTGTCTTTATTGTTGCTCCCTTGAGTGTGTCTTTTAAGATATAGAGGAATGTGTAATAGATCACCATGGACAAGATCTCTTTGAATGTGAGATGTACCTGCTTGTTGACAGCCTTGCCTTGGTATGGCCAATACAAACTCCAAACACTCTTTGATTCCTGTTTATTTCGGAAATCACAAACTCAAATGCAAGTGACGCCTGTACACATGCAGCTTAGCGCTCTGGGGATTTACATATTTAGTGTCTATCAGGAAGTGAGTGTGCAGTCATATGAGCATAAAGGAGCTGGTCTTACATTAGCTTTTAGGAACCTTACTGTATATTAAAAGAATAACACTGATCCTACTTAAGCACTCCTTTTCTGGAAAGTTAGATGCACGCAGCCCCCAGGGCAGCGAGGGCATTTGCCTTCACCAACCTTCGGCGCTCCTTTAATGGACAGGGAAAGTGAGGGTAAGTCATTCTAAATTGACTGACAACTCTGATCTCCAACCCCAGTCCCAGCGCTTTTGAATTTATGATCAAACTGATGAAATAGTAATAGAGATGAAGCGAGCAGAGAAATCTGCTTTCCGTTGTAGCCTGAGTGTTATCTGGAGACGTGTACAATCAGCGTTTGTCATGTCAGGGTGTGAGAGATCAGCAGGTAACAGGTCCCAGTGTGTGAAGATGGAGAATTTAGAACAGGCTGAAGACTGAAACCTGTTAACTGTAGATAAATGTCTAATAGAGGTGAAGTATATGTACCTCTACACTGTATTTCCAAAGGCATCCAAACAGCCCTTTGCTAATGATTGCATTTTGCTACATAAAGATGCATCCACTGTATAATATCCATGGAAAAGCATTGACTAATGGATTTGGACACCTGATTTACAGTAGGGGTCAAACAATATGCTTTTTCCAGGGCCAATACTGCTTATTAGCAATTAAGGATATCAATAAATGAATGGTTCTGGATGAGTAATCTACATATTAACCAGTCTATTAATGCTGTGGGCCTTACATTAGGCCTATAGAAGAATGTGTTTTGTTGACTGCATCAAATATGTGGAAAAATAACAAAAGCTGCTTTTATTGGAATAGAAGCAAGTTCAAATGGTAATTTCCATAGAAAAATGGTGATCAGAAAAATGCTGAAAATTGCCTCAGATTATGTCTGGATATGGCCAAGTCACATAAAAATGCAAGGGTAAATACTTTACAACAGATACAAATATGATCACTTAAACACTTCAGGAGGTGGTCTCAGATTTGAGTCACATGCTATAGCAGACACATTCGACAACCATAACACGACCCAGCGCAACCAAATCTGGTAAACAATCAGATTTGCATATTGCTTCCCACACCGCATTAGGATTTTCTGTCAGACTAACTGTAGACACATTTAGCTACTAAGTGTAAAAGCGTGTGTCCAACATCTTATTAGGATCCAGTCACATTTAGTGCCCAGGTGTAAACGCCGTCTCTGAAGCAGCCATGGTGAGCATCAGCTAGAGGTGTATTCACCACACAGTTAGCAATATATTATTAATTCTGTCTTGCTGATTTTAAAAAAGGAAGAAAATCGTTTTAGGACACATTTACCTGTATTTAGCAAAGCATCTGCAATCCATAGCTGAAGGTATGCATCAGCCCATGATCACCAAAAAACCCAGTTTGTTTCCACTTTATACAAATATTGACTTTTTACAGCAAAATGTTATTCTTTCCACAATTACAGTTCCAGCACAAAATTACATATTCATGCCAATGTTGCCTTCTCATGCACGTTTGAGACGTGGATTAGAGAAGTTCATTATAGACGTTATAAAACCTTTGCTGTGAACTGATTGTAGGTTTGCATAATTTTGTAAAAGAAGACATTGCAATATATTTTCCCTGTAATATGTATATTGTGATATGAAAAAATATTCAGAAGTTTTTACCAGATGACTTGAACAGCTTTATTTAAAAACATTATTCACAGTCAAATTATTGAAGAGAGAATTAAAAAGTATTTTTGCTTCTCTGAATATTGGCCCATCCCCCTCAATGTACATTGTGATTGCTGCTTGACTTTTTTTTTTTTTTTAGCAAAATAACATGTAGTATTTATTATATCAATGAAAACAGAACATTTGTGTATAAACAACCATGTCAGGCTTGATACAGTCATTTGCATTGTACTAAAGACTTATATGCAGAGGTACCAGGCTACTAATTTAAGTGCTAATGAAAACAGTTAAAGTCAGTCTACACAGCACATCTCAAAATTGTATGTTTGTCTTCTCCGTTTTCATCTTCTTGCGAGTTTTTTATTGCATGGTAGAATGTCAGCAATGTTGTTCTCAGGAATACAAGTCTTTTTTTTGGGTACTGAAAAAACATTGTTTTCTAATATAGTGATAGAAATAGGAAGCAAAAATTGCAAGAGCATCCTTTGTTATTCGAGCAGGGCTTACTAAGGTAAATCAATGATATGATGAACAGTATGATACAACATGGTATGTATTTATATATACATGTGCACCATTTCATGCTATTAAATATCATACACGTAAATGGCATACATTTTTTTACAGTTTTATTTAATTTTTTTTCTTTTGCTTGTCTTGCCAAACTGGATTCCAGACACACTGAACCTGATATGTCCTATTTTCCATGTTTCATGCCAAAATCTTTTATTTATTTCTTCACTTTAATTAATCTTTAGGCTTCACCTTGTCTGTGGGTATGTGGGGTAGAGCCACGAGCCAAAATAGTAGAGTTTGCTTTTGCAGATGCTATCAAAGGCCAAAGAACTCGCCAATACTTGAATAAGAACCAGGGCAGTGATTCAAACAGGGTGAGCTGGCAACCAAAGATATCTTTTAAGCCAAACAGTGGAAAATCTGAATACATCTACTGATTTTAACCCAGCGGGTCTTTCATTTTACATGCTGTGTGTGGCAAGTTAAAGGATTTGGCATTAGCCAAGCCCTGCTTTCGCTCTGCTTCATTTCTGCAATACCATCATCTACATGCTTCTAGTCAAATTAGCTGAAAATTAAGCATTTCATCTGTGTAGGCATGGCCAGCTCTGCGCTGTGACATTTATGTGTCTAACCTGTTCTTAATGTATGCTATTATTCAAGAGCGGTGGTGCTTAAAGTTTTAAATTTAGTTTTACCGAAAATGAGATCAAAGCTTTACAAATAACAATAACACAAATAATTATATAGTATTCCATCCATTCATTGAACAAAATGATCTAACATTAAATATTTCCTTTTGGCAAAAGTATGTAGAGAATGATAGCATGGAAAAAGGCTCTTTTCTCCAGTATAAACAATTCTGCCTCTTTACATTTTTTCTAAAGGTCACCTGAATGAGCCAGAAGACTAATCAAATAATGATATTTAAATGAACTGTATATCTGTCTATCTATCTATCTATCTATCTATCTATCTATCTATCTATCTATCTATCTATCTATCATAAATTGAGGCTGTTTCGCTGCGATTGGACCAGGACAGCTTACCATAATTTGATGGAGCCGTGATTTCTGGACTGTATTAAGATATTCTGTGGTTGCAATAATGGGTGAACTGAACCTAAACCGAAGGCAGAACCTGCAGAAAGACAAAAACAGTGACATCTGAACAATTTGGTGATGGTCAAATTGCAAGGAGAAGAAAAATTTAAAATCTCACAACTGCCTTTCTCATAGCAATGTGCTTTCTGTCTTTTCGGATGGCATGTGTTTAAAGGAACCTACTTTACCAGCCTACATTTAGTCTGTATGCTATTTAGCTTCACAGTGTGTTATTATTGTCCAAAGTGTGGCACCTGTCACACAATAATGAACAATGATCTGTAGAATGATGTTTTAGTCTGGCCTATTTGGATCATTTATCCCAAAAGAACCTGTCAAATCATTTACAGTTTACATAACCGAACCTCCTCTGCTGAAACGAATCCAGCCTGGACATGGTTTAAATCTAACTGAATCAGTATTACAGGGAAATGTATCACTGGTTTCTGTTGGGTTACAAATGCAGTAAAAAGAATAAAATGCAGATATTTAGTACAGTACTTAAGTACTTTCTTATCTTTACACTGTATAGTACACACATCTTCAAATATAAGTTTAGAATATATGCTTAACTTAACTGAATTGCATATGTCCAATGACAATAACTTTTTTAAGCAATTGTCTGTCAGTACCAATACCAAATGTTTCCAATGTAATTATCCATCCCTAGTATCAGATTTAGAAATAATTCCGTCATTCTGCATTAGGTTATAATAACTAATCACTTTTTTAATGTGTATGTATGTATGTATTTTTTTTATTTTCTTGCACATTTTCTTCTTTTAATAAAGGTGCATGTACAATTTAAAGAGAGAGTGTAGTGTGTGTGTGCGTGTGTGTGCGTGTGTGTGTGTGTATGTGTGTGTGTGTGTGGTTTTGTTAAGAAGGAATTAATGTGTGTGTGTGTGAGAGCTTCAGCAGGTGGGCAACGAAGTGTTTATGAACAAATGTTCAGTTGGTTTTCATCCAGCAGCTCATTTCATGTTGCACGCTCACTCTGAGGAACCTCAGGCAGAGAGGGAAGTGCATGCAAAAAGGCCAAATTTGGCAGAAGCTTTACACTCAAGTGTCAGATTACTCAGCCAACTCCCTGCATTCACTGGGGACATCTGTGTGATTTAACAGGCTGAATATAGGGAAGAGGCGGTGGCTTAGAGAGAGCAAGGCATATACCATAAAATGCACTGCTCTATTCACCATATTTATACTCTATAGTCTGCCATTTCTCAATCCTTCTCCAGCGCACCTGTCTCAACTCATCAGCTCATTAACAAACCTTCAATTTCCTTCTGACTGTCTTCCAACTGCATGTGCTTTTTGATTTTGTGCAAGTTCCCCAAAAAGTGGAATGACATTTATGCAACATCCTGCTGATCAGTTTACGTTCATGAAAGTTTCTCTGGTATGGCAAACCAATGAATTAGTCAGAACTACCAAAGCTAAGAACATTACTTAATCGGTAGAGTTTCACTCAGATACAGATGCATCCACCCACAAGTAGATGTTGGCTGTGTCTAAAACTGAACTCAGCTGTCTCGATGCCTTGCTGCCTGCACTGTCTCCCTAGAAGGCAGCTTTCTTCACTGTGTCAGTGCTCGTTTCTTCTGCTTCTCTTTCATAACCAAATCAGTGCTAACACTGAGTATTATGGGATGTGTGAGGCAGTGAAGGATATATCAATCCTGGCTTCATAAAGCAGCAGAATGGAGGAACCTCAGCATGCAGCATTTCATACAAACATTAGATTCGGACATGATTGGCTGCCTTCCTACCTCAAAATGCCATATAAGTAGGCGGCATTTATGACATTTCAGATACAGACAGAGAGTCTGATATCATTTAGTGTGTTGACCTGGCCACACTGTCAAGATTATGCCAGTTGCATTTCGATTGCCTTTCCGCATGTATACACACTTCTGTGTATTGTTTGTACTGGCTCAAAGGGAATCAAGAGATTGTTGCTCTAGCTGAGTTCAGCCTAGTGAACTGTAGTTTCAGCCACAGGACGCTCCACTCATCGTACACTGCTGTGTTTGCAGAGGAAGTGTTTGTCATGAATTTGTTTTCCTATACATCATACCAAACAGCGGATTTGTGACTGGTTGTTTTGTGTGTTGGTTACATTTCCTTTTCCTGTAGTAGTAGGAGGTGTTTCTTCATCATGTTAAGTAGTAAAAGGTAGCAGTGAGACTACTAAATTGGATGCATACGTCAGACTTTATGTAAAGCTGTCCTTAATCTGAGATATTTACTTAATTAAAATGTGTTCATTTGCTTTGTAGATTTTAATCTAATTTCTTAACTGGTATATCAAGAATTTCACAGTTATATTAGTCTTAAAACTGTTAAGCTAAAAATAAATGTTCTTAAAAGTGTGTCTTTGGTGTGGTTAATAGAAGTGTGTATAAAGGTTTGTTATTATTATTATTATTATTATTATTTTGATAAACATACCTTAAGTATAATAAATAATATATGTGGGTTATAAATCTTGTAGATGGAATTATGTAAGTCTACAGTACATTTTCAGGGAGGTCATCCATCAAATCTGGCCCAACTGCACAATTTTTTAATGCAAGTGTCGCTGAAAATTGATGTGACCTACATCCAGAAAACTGTCCAGTCCATGCCAAATCAAATCATAGCTATAGGTGCTGCTGGAGGTGTTACATGCTAGTAGGTACATTTTATTCACAGGTGAACTTTTTTTTTGTTCTGGGGAGATCATAATATGTAACAAACTAACTTATAATCAAGACATTTCATGAGATAAATAGAAATGTTAGAGGTTGGCGAGTCTAAAATGTGCAGAACAGCATAAGAGGTAGAACTAGAAAGGTTTACAGTATTTTATTAAATGAAATAACTATTATTTTAATATATTTGATGAATAAAGCCTTCATGAGGCTAAATTAGGTGTATTAAAATATAATTTACTTTTACACAGCCTCTCTTTATGCTTTAGTATTAAAAGGCCTAGCTTTTGTGTTTGTTACTGTACCTTTAAGACTGCAAAAAAGGTCAAAGACTTTAAGACCTCAAAACAGTCAAAGCTCATTATAACTTCAGTGTGAATGGAGGGAGCTAAATGGCACACTAAATTGGCAGGTACATCCATAATTTTTTGTGACATCACAAAAACGCTGATAACATTCCTGTTTTTCAGCTTCAGTTTCTATATACAGACTTCACCATCAAACTCTTCTGCCTAAAAAGGTCTGATGTGTTGCTTTTTATGATATTGGTCCTTTAAGACTCTGTGAAGTACACCAGTGGGAAAACGCTGCGTTAGTCTGAACAGCTATTTCACTGCAGCTGCTGAGAATCGGGCTGAGGGTGGCTTTTGTCTGCACATGGGCGTGGTTTTTAACCCTCAAATGGGTGTGGTTTGTGAGAGTACGGGCGTGGATTATCCAGATGTGGGCGTGGCTTGTGTTTAGGTAGGCGTGTTCATGTGTGGTGCTGAAGCTGCCCGCTCTGTTCAGGGCTGCAGGTGGAGCGGCTGGACTGAGGAGCGATCACATCTGCTTGCCGGAGAAAAGGAGAAAAACCCGCTAACACACAAACGCCTAACTGTAATCTGCCCTGCTCTGCTGTTTACCGGATACACGAGCGCGCGGGAGGTTTCCGTCTGAAGGAATTTTAACCCCACTTTCTCTCTTCCTTTCCTTTTTCTTTCTGTCTTTCCGCGCGGAAGGATTGGAAAGAAGAGGGGAATCCTTAGAAGAAGAGAAAACTAAATTATAAGGACCTTCCAGCGGGCCGTTTTAAAGGTAAGGAGCTCTCGCGCCGTGTGGTTTGGTATGCAGCTGTGAAGAAACTGCTTCTCCAGGCGGATTTCACAGACGGATAGTTGGCGTTTTGTCTCTGATTGATACTGTTGCTGGCGTCTCCCTGAGATTAATTAGCCGTTTTGCGTGTTAACGGGTGAGTACAAGCCTCTGTATTCGCGCTTTGTCAGGAATTTGTCAGGTTTTGTGGTTTTAGAGGTGTTTCTGTGGTGGGTGCTGTCGTAGGGAGACATTTCCCCAGGACGATGGTGGGGCGAGGGGCATGAAGGAAGGGACACACGTTCTTGTGAACAGTTAGGTCTTGTCTGGCTTCGTTGAACATATGGGGAATGATAATTATTCGTTTTTGTTCTCCGGGAATTGGTGAATAAGTTGCATACAGTACGAGAGAGAGAAACCTCACAGAAATGTTATGAACTATGAGGAGGCAGGTTACAGTAAATATTTACTGTCAGATAGATATATGCAAAACGTTTATTGCCCATATTGTATTCGTGGAAACACCTTAGGTTGAGCTTCAGTGTAGAGAGTCTGTTATAAACCAGTTCATGAATATGTCGCCTAGCTAGCTAATACCTTGGGAGTTCCACGTTTATGTTTTACCTGAGATACATAAGGGGGAAATACTTTGAAAGAAGACTGTCTGTTATTTATTGGTTGTGAACTTTGAGCACGCTTAGCCTGAGTTAAAACGGCGGTTTGGATGGGAAAACATATGGTAAATGATTCATATAAGATACAGTTCCTTATTACAAGCTGGAAGTGGATGCAGTTTGGTTTTGAATGTGACCGTTACGGCGCGAGCCGTTAATTTTTTCTCCCACCCGTATTCCGAAAAGCCCCGCCTCCTGCGCGTTGTTTGGCTTGTTATCGGCAAACCGCTCGCGAGTATGGATTAGCTAGCCAATCTAAGCGCAGGAGCCGAGGGGTGATTAGCCAATCACGGCGCGGAAAGTCACTTCGAACCAGTCGCAGTGCAGGAGGCGGGACTCTGCTAGCAAATCGCAGCGCAGAAGGCGGGAGTCGGCGGAAAAAAATAAAAACATTTAAATAACACGCGTGCGTAACCTCCTCCGCGTTAGCATTAGCATTACTGGATGGAGAAATTAAATGCGGGAGAAAACGGGGTGTGATAGCATCAGTGTCTCCTGAAAGTAAACGGTTGTTCTCTCTTTCTCTGTTTTCTACTTATCTTTCTCTTGAGAGGGAGAGTGAAGCAGAGGAGAGAGCACAAGAGCGACAAAGACAGAAACAGACGGAGAGAGGTGTAGAGAGCGAGAGGGGCTTTAGAAGTGTCTTTATTTTAACAATATAGGTCCTTCGTTGGAAAACCTAACCCGAGCATTAGGCTGTCTTTTGTAAGATGAGTGCCTTAAAAGTTCCTACCAGACGGTTTATCATACACTGCTCGGTTTCTTATACAATACCTCCCTGAAATAGAGACACAGGAGACAACAAGGAGGGAGGAGAAACAGAGGTGGAAGGAAGAAGAAATCGAGGGTGAGAGAGTGAGTGGTCTTGTTAAGTCGACTCCTGAAGGGGATCCCACCCTCACCAGTCTGAGCGGATGAACCGAGTCAGATTACACGCGTGTCGCTGTTGTCTGGATGATCACGGCAGTGCAGCTGTGTTGGGTTGTGCTGGGTGTCTGTTCTGTGTCTGTGCAGAGTGGTTTAACGCACCTCGGTTAGGAACAAGTGCCCTTCGTGTTCTTACCATCATCTGAACCGAAAACACCTTTATGTTGATATGCCGCCACAGCACCATTGTTGCAGATAAATGGCCATGTATGTAAACCCATGTCATGATGTGATCATTCTTTGGAATAATAAATACATTTAAATGGAGTTCGTAAAGCAGCACTGTTGATATTTTTGCTGAAACTGAAAGGAGAAACATTATCAAGTAACAAAAAAGAACCCCAAATATGCTGCAAGTGCCCCGCTGCAAATCACCCAGTAAAGCCTAAACTAATCGTTTAAAACTCAGAAGTACCCGGATAGATTTGGATGGGGTTTTTGTCCACATCATATTTTATTATGTATTGATGCCACATGCACAGAATCACAAAGATTGTTGCACTCCAAATAACAAGATTGATCTGGCCTAAAGCTGGCCCACATTCCTCATTTTCATTTGGCCCACTTGCTCCATGGATTTATGGCACTTGGGTGGACCACTCCCACTTGCAAGATGTGGCCTACCTATGGACCAGATTAGGGCCACACTCCAGCAAAAAGTAGGCAACTCTGCTGTATCTCTGCCAGATGTGAACCGGATCTGTTTATTTATATGTGGACCACATTTGGTTGATTTCTGTCTGCAAAGGTCAGATTGTGGGTGTCTGAAGCACAGCCCAAGTTAGAAAATGTTCTGCACATCGCATGTAATTGCGTATTTCCACCAGAGAGGTCTTTAAATCCCACACAACTCACATAGTGTAGCTTAAAGCTTACCTGCTGTAAACTGATCCTGCAGGTTCTCTATAGTTCTGGAACAGAACTTTTTATGACTGCTTGTCTAATTACAAATGACAAAAATCTTGACCCATAGTACGCCATGCTGATGGTATGAAGGTGACTTCATAGCTAAGGCCCACTCCCTCATCATTTACTCTAACTTTGGTAGGACATGCCCAGATGCCTAGGTTTGATCATTGGCAGTGACATATGATAATCCCAAATGTGTAATATGCATTAACATTATTAAATGATATAAATATTAATGGAATTAAATGCAATCCATATGTAAAACCAAACAATATTTGCATCATGAAATTCTCTGAAAAGATTCTCTTATTTATATTGATTCTAAAACGTGAATTAAACTGGGATGTATTGTAAAAAAGAAAGTCGCAAGCTCTATATGTAATGGTATGTTTTATCATATGGCTCGGGTGGGGTTGGGGGAAGGGGTGGACTCCCTTTCCTTCATAACTCTTGCCACCTGAGAATGATTTTCAAAGTCTTTTGACTGTGAATGGGGTATAGCCAAGCTCAGACAATGGGTCAGTTGGTCAAAAACAGACCATTCTAATAATACCTAGAGTTTACTTATGCTGTAGTGGTTCATGTTGTAATGATTTCAAAACGGAAAAGCTGTTTAAAACAATGTTCATTTTAAAACTCTATTACTCTAATATTATTGGGTTTCTTCCAAGGGTCTATAGTTTACTGTCTTGCCAACCAATCAGTGATCAAAAAGAGTTGCATTCAATTTATTGTTTTGCTCTGTGTAGTTAACTGAGCCAAACCAATCTGCATAATATATAATTAGATCTCTGTAAAGACATAAACACATCAAATATTAAAAGCTCAATAGACCTCAGAATGAGAAATTCTATGAAACCTAAAATTCATTACATCCCTAGAGTGTTGTTTTGACTGGGTTGTCTTATATAATCTTTTTCAACTATAAAACACTAATCTTTTTATGTGCAGCTTAAAAATGAGCCTAGAAGATAATCTTTTCTTGCTGGCATGATTTTAAAGGGATTTTAACATAAAGAGAAAAAAGCTCAATAAATGTAATGCAGATAGATGTATGAAATGCTGAGGTGAAATGGCATTGACACATCAGTATCCATAAATGCTTAGGCGAAATGGCATTGACACATCAGTATCCATATGAGAGTGTAATATAGCCTGCCATACGGTATGCAGATAAAATCTCATTTAAGCAGTTCGCTTGAAATGTGCTCTCGTGTGGCATTTAGACTTTTTTTGTTCTTTGGAACAGCTCACAAACACAGCAATAGTTCAAGCAAAACCGTATACCCACTAACCCTTCCGACCCATTTCCATTGCCAAGATATTTCTCCGGATCAGGCCAACAACTGTTGTTCTGCTTTACACAATATATTCAGCAGGATCTCTGAAGGATGCAGCCGACTCTGCTGCTGTGCATTGAGACAGCTTGTAATAAGTGCAAATTCTTCCCATTTGAATAATTGTTGTGAACCTCTGTTGTAGCGCACAGCTCAGTTTGAGCTGTGAGTGGATTTTAAGGTCTTTCGTCTCCACTTATCCTAAGATACAGGAAATTCATAAACCACCCCTGAATACTAATGAAGCTTCAGTCTGCGACTTTATTTCTTCACAAATAATCTCTTCTCCCACACAGGAACTCATCAAATGGCTTATTTAAAATCTTGCTGTTTCAAATCTTCAGCTGAACGATATAGTGCAAGATGTTGTGGTCATATGAGTCATTTCCTACAGGAGTTTGTGTTAGTTTTGCTTTATTTTAGCAGCTTCTATTCAACTGATCCCTCATAAGCCAGATATTTTAAGTGTCTGCTGTCAGGAGTAATGCTGCCCACACATGATGATATCATTCATATTGGAGGCTTGACCCAGTCAGCAAGTTTTATAATGTGGAGCACTTGATCATATTAGTCTTAAATAGACAGGCACTGCATGTGTAAGTAAAGATGTATGTGTCACGTGGCACTTTCAGCAAATGTGTCGTAATGCTGAAAACTGTACTGGAATGATTTTGGGGAATTATGGCACTGCAGACACAAATTCTATACTATATTAGGTGTGGGGAAAAATCAGTATAGCATAGAATTATGAGTTAGAGATAATAAATTGGAGTCGGGCGTGAATTTGTGTGCCATGTGATGGACTGATGGCCTGTTCTGGGTGTTTCCTGCCTTCAGGATGCAGCAATGTTAAAGATCATCTGGCATTATTTTGACCAAATTTATGTTATTTCTAGATCGTCTAAAGATCTTAATTTGTCAGAATGCCTATTCTATATTCCTGCACAGCCCAAAATTGTGGGTCATGGCATAACATCAGCCTTCAACCTGAACAGTTTCAGGAGAAAACTATTCCCACGTTTGGACTGTATCTTTAAGATGTTCTCTTGATGCAATAGGACCCGGGAGGATGTGCTCTCTCTGAAGTTAATTAGGAATAAAAGGACGTCTGCTCCTTTGATTTTCCGCTTTGACTTTGAACACTTACTTGTCTCACCTTGGGTTGCACTTGGCTTGGTGATGACCCAGACATACCCTTGCTGCCCCCGACGACAGGGGCATGGCCCCTGTGGTTCAAGTTCACCCAAGTCGGAGAACAAGGCACTTAATCTGACAATAATCCTCCTCTCCTCACCAAGACAGGAGTATGCCTTTTACTGTCTCCCCAATTCTCTCTCTCTCACACTCTTTCTTTCTCTCTCATTCTGTCTCATCCCCCCCCCGCCCCCCCCACCCTTTCCCATCGTAAAGAGAGCCTTAGATGGGTTAAGAGCAGGCATATTTCTGCACAAGCAGAAACCTTAAAATATGAGTCCCTTCCATCCAGCTCAGCATCCAGTCCTTTGTTATCAGCTGAACATGTGGTATATGACAGAGCTGCTGATTGGGTGAAACATGAGAAGAGATATGCTTAATATATCAATATTTTCTATGCATTTTTACTGTGATAAAATGACTGGACAACAGTCATGCATTGGAGCATATTAAATAGGGCTGCACAGTGTATTGTTTGTCAGTCATTAAAGGCATTAAAATTAAAATGAACAGTTACAGTCGTTTTTTACACTGTGCTGTCAGCATATAGACCAATCACAGTTACAGATAACTCTTTTGGTGCGTGTTTGGATGAATGAAAGAGGTTCATATAATCCAAGAGAAGTAAATAAAAGCAGGTCAGTATATAAGTTATTAATTTTTATTGGTAAATTTGTTTCCAATGGCAAGACTGTTATCCATTATCTTTCAGCCCTATTGCCAGTCGCAACTAGCTGCATATTTAAATTCTTTGCTCCATAAAACATCTGTTTTTATTCATAATCCTTAAAATAATAATTTTTGTCACTTTCACACTGTTGGCATCTTAAAGATAAAGATCAATTTTATAAGTACCAAGGCGATGTAGAGCTTTAAAGAGATATGTTTTTAAATGTTTCTTAAAAGTGTGTACTGATCTTGACTGACTATTAGGAGTTCCACAGTTTAGAAGCAAAATAACCGAAACAGTCTCTCTATGTTTTCTGTATTTTAAGGAAGGCATGTACAGAAGGCCATCATCTGCTTGTGATGTAAATTGGTGCTAGATTATTTAGAGCTTTATAGACCAGTACCAAAACTTTAAAATGTGTTCTAACAGATACAGGCAGCCAGTGCAGTTAAAACAGGAATGAAATAAGCTCTCTTTTTGTTTTTTGTTAGGATCTGTGCTGCTGCATTTTGTTCAAGTTGTGGGGTGTGGATTGTTTTCTTAGGAACCCCAGTAAGACAAACAATGCAGTGATCAATTGTTCTAAGATTGGAAAAAGGCAGAACTAACATTATTTCCTAAATGATAAAAAGCTACTTTAGTGACTGGGTTGACATACGGCATAGAACACAGCTCAGAGTCTAGATCACACCCAGGTTTTATACTTACTACTTTGATGTTTGTAGCTACACAATCTAGTCTGCCATAAAGTATTGTATACTTAGTAGTACCAAAAATTTGTATTTCACTGGTTTCACTGAAATGCAACAGTAACTAAAGCCTAGTGACTAAGTCAAGGTTACTCATCTAAACTCATCTCAACTGAATTGTTGAAGTTGTAGTAAGTCAAATAATCATTTAAAAGACCTTTTAAGACTTGTTTTACAGTCTTCAGCAACTGTTCAATCGGTAACCTTGACTTTTGCTATTTTTGGCCTTGATGTAAAAATGTACATAGATCCATAGTGATACTGGTGTTCTAATGAATTGAGGTGCCCTACAGAAGTGCATTTGGAAGCACATGACGAGATTTGGATGCAAAGAATTCAAACACGACAACATGTTTTTATCAGGCACATTACCAGGCATATTACCAGTACATTGTACTGCACATTGCCCTGCTTGAGTTATAAGGCTGTGGTGTACTACTAAAGTCAGTCACATCCTTCACAACAGTGCTTTATTTTTAGATACATGTAAATTATGTACGAGATAAACAGGAGAAAATATTTTGCAGTTTGTTGCTGAAGTCTGGCTTTGATTATTTTGTGTTGAAGAAACAAATTAAAAATTATATTTGCATGTTTTGGCATTACATAGAAATTTAAAGGAAACTTCAATTATTTCTTTCTGGTGTGAACCCATTCACAATTTATGCAAAACAACTATGAAAATATTCATCAAAAAGCTGAATGAGCAAGCTGAAGTATCCTAAACTAGTCCCTAATGAGGCTTTGTCTTTTATACTGGGGTTGAACTCTAATTTATAGTGGAGACTTGATTACTTTATTTACGTCTCAGTGGAGGAGCCGTACACGTGTGGATTAGGATGCAAAAGATTCAAACATGAAAACCATGTTTTTTTCAAGGCTCATGCATAATACCAGTAAAGTGCAGAGTAATTGAAGGTTTTGCATGATCGGAAAGTAATACAGCTATTTAAAAAATATGATGTTTTAATTGGCTCTGGCATGACATAGACGTGGTCTCTGTCTACGTTAGAGGTTACTTTAAATCCTTTAAATCTGGAATACCAACACCCATACCAATGCCTGATAAGGTTTTGTCCCAAGATTTTTTTGAATGTGTTACAGCCACTGATTGTGGTTTTGATTGCATAGGAAGTGTGGTGTCTCTAGCTTTAGGATCGATGATTAGACAGCCACGCTACTCCCATGATGGACTGATGCTCTTAAAAGCTCATGCTGCCTCTTTCTCATCAGCTGAACTCAGTGCAGTGAGAGCTACAGGATACTGGGGAATATTGATTCTAGCATGTTCCTCTCTGTTAGGCATAGACCTGAAGGTCTACATGTAATCTCTCAGCCAGGAAGATCACCAGAAATGCCAATGACAGGGGTCCGTTTTTGGCATGAAGGAATTCTTGTGTCATCAAACTTACCTTGTGATTCAGAGAAAAGACAAATTAGAACAATAAATAGGTACATACATAGGTGATACAACTATGGTTTAAATGCACATCTGTTTTCTATCTTTTGGTTTCATGAGCATTCTGTTCCCCACGAAGATTAATTTTACATGCAGATTTACTGTGGAGTTGAAAGTGAATTCTTTCCTTTTCATATTTTGAGGTGAGGAAAAAATCCAGTAGGGGCTCCCAGATTTATTCGATATGGCTTGGATAATAGCATGGATTGGACAAGAAACTTTACAGCAGCGTTCTAGGAGATTTAATCATGTTCCTGAAGGGGAATTGTACATATGATATTCACTTTCCTGGCACCCTTGATCCCTTCGATTGCTTGTGAAGATGTGCAGAACACAACATATAAAATGGTTTATTTCAAGGCATGGCTAACAAGCTGTGCTTTATAGCTTCTTTTTTGGCTGGCTAAATTTGAACGTCAGTTATCAGCATGCATTTGATTAATGTATAAGATTATTACTGAAAGGTGGCTGTATCCATTTGACCCAGAATTAGTCCATGTGCATGTTTTAGGGATGGGTTGTATGACTGTATGATATCAGTATTGTAGTGTCTTATGGGATAATATGTTTTGCTGTACACAATGGATATTATTAGTACTCAAAGAACAATGACTGCTTGGAGATTTAACTGGCACTCCTAGGTTGCATTAGCTAAAATGTCCCTCTGTTGTTTGCACATTGCATATTTCAGTATACAATTGATCTTGAGTAACTGGATATAGTAATGGGCTATACATGAAAAGTAGGTGGTGCTCAGTGTATGGTGGAATTTAAAGGAGCAGTACACAAGATTTTGGGGATTCTTTTAGAAATGGAATAAAGGATACTGTGGCAGGCATCTGTTGCTTGAGTACCAAAAAGAATTGGAAGAGGTGGCGAGAAGTCTAGGCATCTTAAAATGAGTCATTGAAATCTACCTGGGAGTGGGGTCCCTTCCAACAGAATATGCCATGTCTAGATTAAATGTAGTGGTGCTTTAACACTGTTTAAACGTTGTAGAAAGAAGAACCCTAGTTAAAATGCCTGCATATAAAACTTTGTCCAGGTAAGAGTAGTACTCATTCTTATAATTCTCCTTAATAAAACTGCATGGCTGAAATCAGCTTGTTACTTGAATTTCCAGTTCCATCGTAAAAAGCACAGCAGTTACATTACGGTGCAGGCATTCGGCTTGTTATTTACCAGTTTCTTATTTAAATTGTCCTTTTCGTCGTTAAATTTTATGTTGCAGCAGATATTAAACTGCTTCAGGCACCATTTGGTGAAACATGGTCAGATTATGGTTCAGATCTTACTTAATTGTCCGATATCAATTCTGTAAATATAAACAGTGAATCATCCACTCACACAAAATAAGGTTTGGTGTTCCACAGGGCTGTGTTTTAGGACGTATATTATTTAGCTTATATATGCTACCACTAGGTACCATAATCAGAAAACATAACATACATTTCCACTGCTATGTCGATGACACACAATTATATATTTCAGCTAGACCAGATGATACACTTCAACTTAATAAGATAAAGAAATAAAGAAAAAAAAGATAAAGAAATTCACTGTCTCAACAGGATGCAGAAAAGTTACATCACGCCTTTATTACTCAAGGCTGGATCATTGTTATGCCCTGCTTTATGGTTGTTCCAGCAAAAACCTTAACAAACTTCAGTTAGTCTAAAACGCTGCAGCCAGAGTCCTTAAAAGAACTAGAAAGTTTGACCACATCAGCTCAGTCTCATCTAACCTTTATTAGTTGTCAGTTAATTTCTGCATTTTATACAAAAGAACAAATCTTCTGTACCTCACTGAACCTTATGAACTGTTACGTGGTGCTAGATTGCAAAGTGCAGGGTCTCTATCAGTGCCTAAATGAATAAAGTTACATTAGTGGGCAGAGCCTTCTCATACAAGGGCCCCCAGCTTTGGAATAACCTACCAGTCAGTGTTTGGGCCTCAAACACAGCCTCAAACTTTAAGGCTTAAAACCTACCTGTTTAGTCGCGCTTTGGGTAATACACTTTTCTGCTAGATTGTGCAGATCTAGGGGTCCACTGACAGAAAGTGTTTTGGTAAGCTGAGAATGCTGGTGCTGTCATCCTGTTGCTCTTCATGTTCTCTCAGGTTTGTTGGCGGTGGAGCAGATGGGGCGCTGACTTCTATGTTGCCTTCTGGCTTTCCCTTTTAGTTATGCTGTAATAGCCAGGCCTGCCGGAGTCACTGCTGCACTAACAGAGCTAACAATATGTATGTTTTTTTTTGCCTGAGCTGAACTGCTGCCCATCCTGTATGGTCTGATGCTGTCGCTACATCTGCTTTGACCGGGTGCTACTGCTTACCTTTAACTACCACAAGCTCCTGCCTTGCACTGTGGAAGCTTGGACTGTGTCCTGCTGACCCATCCAATGACCCAACTACTTAATTACAGACTAATCAGATGTGTTACATCTGTCTGCCTGTCCCTGTCCATGTGCTTTTGTTTTGGTCATGTGCTCCTCCTGTCTCCGCCCTCTAGGTCCTGTGTTTGTAGCCCCGCCCCTTCCCAGGTGTTACTTGTTAGTCCGTGTTCATTTATACTCCCTGTGTTCCCCTTTGTCTTTGCTTGGCGTTTGATTCCATGTTGGATGTTAGCGTTTTGGCTTCTTGTTTGATTATAGTTTGGTTCCATGTTAGATGTTAGTTTGGTTTCTTGTTGTATGTTTTGATCCTTGATTGTTAGTTTGTCATCCTGTTTCCTGTTCCTTTGGTTTGCTTCTGTCTTTTGTTTTGTTATTTTGTGTAGTAGTAAAACACTTGCACTTACATCCAGCCTCCTCGTCTACCCCCTTTCTGTGAAGATGTTTATTCATCCATTTGCGTCTTGGTTCTTCTGAGTTCTAGGTTTTTTCCTTTTGAATTGAGGAAGTTTCTCCTTGCCTCTGTCACCCTCAGCTTGCTCACTGGGGGCTTGGACACCAAATTCTTTGTAAATCTGCTTTGTGGCAACATTTGTTGTAAAAGGCACTAAATGAATAAATATTGATTTGACTTGAAACTGGAAAATTCAGAAAAAAAGCAGACACGTGTTTAAATGAAAATGTTACCAGTATTAAAAGAACAATTAGGATATTTTTAAAACCTAAATCTGCAGGAAGTAGGGATATTAAGCTGTGTTTGTACCATTACATTATTGTAACATTAAAAACCTTAAAACATTTGAGTAACTCTGAGTTACTAAGCTGTTCTAATGACACAAGCAGGCTAGGGTGGACCACCTGATGGGTAGAATAAATTGGTAGAACATTGTGCTTGTGTTCTGTGTTGTGAGAAGTTTATGAACCCCAATGCAGGAACATGCTTATTATTTAGCACAAAAGAAAATGCCAGGGATGGTAAATGCTCGCTCTCAAACAAGAGAAAACATAAAGAAGCAAAATTAAATCTGGACAGATGCTGGCGCAACAGCAGAAAACCTGACAGCTACAATAGCTTGCAAGGGGAGGCGTGGTTGAACGGGTGTAGTAGTGTGGTTTCCTGATGTGTCTGCTCATTGTAAAGCTTACAAACCTCCGGGAAGAAAATATTCTGGGTAAATATCTGTATGTATCATTATCATCATCATCATCATCATCATCGGTGTCATTGTCTACAACGGTTAGCTTCCTGGGTTGCAGGCGGTGCTGGACCCTGTCCTAGTGCTCATTGGGCAGAAGGCAGGAAACACCCTGAACAGGTTGCCACTTTACAGGTCTTTATGTATCATGTATGTTTTATTTTTGTCATATTCATATAGGGAACAAAAACAAATCAAAGTAACAAACAGTTCAGAAAGTGGATCAAACAGTCATTTGTGAAAGCAACCGCAACCTTGTCAGGCACAATGTTGGTGGATTGAAACCCATTTTTTGGCATTAAATGGTTGAAAGTAGGATAAAAGTAGGTCACATATACGAAAATGAATTGCTTCTGGAGGCATGAATACCTCCTTACCCATTATCTACAGTGAAATCCTATTGCAAATGTGCCTCCTTCATCCAGCTGCCTACAGCTTTGTGTTTAACCCAGATTACTTCCATACAAAGACTGGGGGCAAATAAAGGAAAGGAAAAAAATGTTGTCCTCTTCTAAGGGCAGCTGGAGGGTGCATGGAAGGAGGTGGGCTGTGAAAAACACATTTAATGATATATTAGCTCTCCTACTGTCCTGAGGATATTCTTGCCTTCGGATTTGTATGAGCATGCATGTGTGTATGTGAGCGCTGCAGTAGCAAGCACCTTGGTTAAGCAGAACAACTCCATACACTATTAATAGTACGTACTATGAGGTGTGGCGAGCTCTGACTTCCTCAGTTTCTTGACAGATAATCTTTTGCCATATATGATTTAAAGTAAAGGAAATAAGCCTGTAAAATGAAAACTGATTAGTTCAGTTATGAATGCACATTGTGTGTGTGTTTGTGTGTGTATAAAAACTATTAAAAAAAATCAAATGTTCTCTTATACTACATGTACAGGATGATGATGTAGATAAGTGACAAACTTCTGTGCAACTTATGAGGAGAGATTGTGTATAAAATAAAATAAGATAAATAGCTTATCCATATATTTCAGTATGATGGATGGATATTGATATATATATATATATATATATATATATATATATATATATATATATATACATATATATATATATATGAGAAACCTTTTACCTACATCTTCAAATTTTGCTCTGGGCCTAATATTATTTTGATGTTGTCAACAGCTAGACTTTGTTTGTCATGTTCCTTACTTTTGCATTTTTGGTAAAAAACCTCTTTGCTGTCTTTATGGCTGTGTCATTTAAATATTGGTGTATAAGTAATGTGTAATGTGAAAGACTGACCTGGATTATTTGGGATCTCAAGTATTATATTTTTTGGTTTTATACCTTGATTTGTCAAAATTCCCACAGAAGTCCTTGTCTGGAAAGGCTGGTCAGAATGCTCAGACGAAACAATAGAACTTTGTGAATGATTAGAGGAGTAAAGCAAAAGGCATTGTCATGGTACTGATTAATAAACAATATATTGTTCAGCTGCACAGTGAAAGTAATGCCAAAGACCGTTGGTGGCTATAGCAGACAATGATGAGGTGCTCAGATGCTTTCTGTCACAGCAGCTGAAAAAAGCAATTATTTATAGTGTAGGCTAAAGTAGTTACAGATTTTAATCATATGTTCACTGGTCATGTTGATCCAATTTGTATAACGTACTGTATGTTTCTTCTTATTATGCTATATTACATAACAAACAGCTTTAAAGCTTAGTCTATAAGTCTGGTTTAATTGAGTTCAGCATCACCAGGAGCTTTCCTGATGTGGCTGTGTGCATGTGTGTGTGTGTGTGTGTGTGTGTGTGTATAAATGACCCAGTATCCTGACTTTGAATGAAAACAAGTGTATGTGTGTTTTCTGGCATTAGCTAAGCAGTCCAGACACTTTCGTCCCACCGCACCCTGGATGAGACTAGCTGCTCTTCTCTGATTGGGTGATTGAAAGGGACAGCGATTGTGGAGCACAATGAAACTTCTTCAGATGCCAAGAGGCACGTGGGTTCTCACAAAAGAGGCTTCTCTGGGCTGTCCTGGCCGAGGCCTGAATACTCTTTTCAGTTTGTGCATTTGAGTGTTCCCTCATTAGGATTCGGTATCATTGATACTGTTGACTTTGTTCAAAGAGAGAGAGGGAGAGAGAGAAAGACAAAATGTGAGAGAGAGAAAAATGCATTGAGCGAAATAGGTGCATAGAGAGAGAGAAGCAGACAGAAAGAGAAGAGTTTTACTGTAAAACTTCAGTAACTGCTTGTATTTATTGTTGCAGTGGAATTCAGGGAAGGACACATACAGTGTGCTTAATTTCAGCAATTTTGTGTTGTAACAGAGCTAATTAGACAGCTGGAAACATTGATCTTTTTCTGTTTTGAGAGATGCAACAAGAGGAGATTTCTGAGCTTGTAATGATGAATGATAACCAGTAATTTACACTTTGTTGCAGCTAATATGATACCAGTAATGACTCATTTTGTCATCATTTTCTGATTGTTAAAATGAATTCACACTACAATCAATACATGAATTGCTATGATTGGTAGTAATTCCAGTATCAGACTAACTAAATGTTTTTATTTACTGGCAAATAATATTGGATGCTGATATATTATGCACTTCTACAGGTTACATGCTCTGATTATACTTGAGAAGCTACATATTAGTCTGATGGAGAGCTTACCAGCTTTCATGTGATTACATGTTTTAAACTCTGTGATATCATTTTGTTGTTGTTTTAGAGTTTCTCTCTTTGGGTACATCTGTTGTTGTTTGGTTGGTCGGTGCATGAACGGTTTTTGTGGGTGTTCTACTAAGATTGTGTTTTATACCTGTGCAGCTTTTGCTTGTTGACTGTGATTGTTTTCATGTTTACTCTCTGCCTGCCTAAATGAGCCTCCAGGATCTTTGTCCAGTCCTACCTTCACTGCTGCATGCTCTGAAGTGAGTGTGTGCGCACATCACGTGTGGCCTTTTGGCAAGACTGTTTAATAAGAAACTGAAGAAACAACAGGTCTGCACCTTCTGAGAAGAAGCCAAAGACCTTTTCCCTGTCATAGAAGATAACTGTATAAAAAAAAAAGCTTCTTCTATGAAATAGATAACTGTATTTTGACTCTTTATAACCAAAAAACCTGTATGTTTAATTAGAGTGACATAGTTGTCGAGGTCCGATGATCCATTGATCCTTTTTTTTTCAACCTTGTGCAAAATTAATGTTCTAAACCCAAAGTACAGTGACTTTTACGGTCAAAGGGGCACATCAGTGTTGTATCAGCCATCCACGGTAGATTAACAAAGCCAGTTAAATTTGCAATTCCAAGAGTTTGCAGACTGGACTGTGTAAAATTGAGCTATAGAAACTTTAGAAAGCACAAAATCAATTTATTGACAGTTTAGATTAATTAGCAGACAAATGTGAAATTAAGTTGTTATTATTATTATTAGTCCATAACCTATAATTCAGCTCCCTATTTTTAGCGTACACACTTATGCATGTACAGTAACCTTTCACTCTTTATAAGTGTGACAGTATGAGTTTAAGACGAAAGATATAATTTTTTTGTTATTTGTTATTGGTACATCAAGGTTTTGATTGTTGGTTATTGCTAATTTATACTTGCATCCCTGTAATTAACCATAATTAACTGAAGTCGCAATTACTGTTGTCAAGATATTCAGTTAAATTATTTTTTGTTTAGGATATTTTGTTTACAGTTTTGTAGTATTATATTATTCAAATTATTCAAATTATTTAAATTTAAATTATTTTATAAGTTTTGTAATATTGTCACATCAAGAACTTGGATCAACAACAGATCTGTTGATCAGTGTATTATTGATGTGTGTAACTGATTGCAGAGGTCACTTTCCAAGCCAAAGTTGCAGACTGCCCAATACAAATGTCTCTGGAGTATGGGGACTTTTGCTTTACATTATATGGTTTACTGAAATATCCTCCTTTTTAAGATATTCATATAATTTTTGCTGTGGTTTCCAATAGCTGTCCACATCTGTGACCTAATCAGGTTATCATCTTCTGCAGCACATCATCATCACACTTAAAGACTTTCTGACAACCCAAACAATGTATCCCAGTGTTTAGTACTATGAAGAGTATGCTGGTGTACAATGGGTTCAAGCTCTGGATGAATTCTTAAGTGTATCCAGCAATACAGGAACCCTTCTGCATTATTTATGTAGTGAAAGATACAATAGCGCACAGAAGGCTCAAATTGTACAAGCTGGTACGTTTTACTATGCACCCTGTGGAAATGCAGGTGCGTTATATCTATTGGTGGTAGATTTAGTTGAAGGGGTCATTACCACATTCATAATATGGATCAGAAATGAGATGGTTGGCTTGGAATTATAAAGCAGGAGTTGCAGTTTGTGTTGTTATGTGAACATGAACATGAATATTAGGCTCTCGTCATTGTTTTCAGTCTTTGTCAGATTAAACTTAAGTGTTGTTTTGTTCTAGCCAGTCTATAAGACAGTCATTCGTTATATTGCATTTTGATTGTTTCTTGCTAATTTCAGGTAGTTGAGTTGTTCCACCATCAAAGATCAAAGAAACCTGTGTTTGCTTAGAAGCAACCGCATGTTTAGAATGATGTAGCCCTGCTGTCATGATTTTGTTCAAAGTCTGAGACGTGAGTTGCAGGTCAGATATTAACCCATTAAGTTATCTGTATCGCTTTTCTATTTTTCCATAAACCCGTGTAACAGTTTTAGTGTAGTATAGTTTAGTTACAAATCTGTGGTCACACATTTTGTTGTTGTTTCCACTGCCAAGTGAGGCCTACCGTAACAAGTACCTATGTCAAACATGCTCATCACAGAATCGTAATGTGGTGTAGATGGACTGTTTATGTTTGTGGTTACGATTAGATTCATGTAAGAAATCAATGTGACCACACAAGAGAGGGCCAACTTCCTTTCATGGTTGTGTTACCAACTGGGAAATAGACACAGCTAATAAAGGATTTGTTACCATGCCAAGCTGTGGCATACTCTCCACTGGAAGAAAAGTAACAGCTAGAAACGATTCACTGCAGCATTATTATTGTAGAAAAATAAAAAATAACAGCATAGAACACTGATCAAAGACTTATAAACTAATAAAGCGGTGCCATAACTGTGACAAAATCATCGTGACGATGACATATCGTCATTTTGCTCACGTAGTGTATCTCACACACAGCACCTCACCTCACAAGCACACAGCTTCTCTTCCTGAGGGCAGCAGTGACTCAGTGCTTGACAAAGGTCACGAACTCTAACCACACCTTCTGCTTGCTTGCTTTGCACTACAGTCACAAACACACAGGGTGTCTCTCTCCCCTGCACAGGGTGGCTTTCAAGTGTGATTTGTCCTCAGGCTTTCTACTGAATGTGTCTGTTTGGGTGTGTGTACAAAGAAGAGGGAAAATACAGCAAGTGAGGTGTGTGTGTGTGTGTGTGTGTGTGTGCGTGTGAGAGAGAGAGAGAGAGAGAGAGAGAGATTGAAATCATCTTCACAGATGGTACCAGGGCCCGGTCTGACTGTTTGGTGTCTAGGGACTCTATAAATACTAAGTAAATCTCTCTTTCTCTCGCTCTTCCTGTCTCTCTCCCTCTCATCTTTCTGTCGCCATTTGAGTGTCTACTGAACCCAATTTTCTCTTCCCTTCTTTTGTGCCCTCTCTTTTCTTTCTTTCCCCAGCTTGAAGCTTTGTTTTTAGTCACATCTCTCTCTCGATCTCTCTTTCCCCGCTTTTCCTCATATCTTCCTTTATAGTGATACAGCAAGAGTAAAATCTAGCTGTATCACTATAAACATGCACCGTTGAGAGGTAGTGCGTGAAACTTTTAGTGGGTTATTGATTTGTACTATTTCCTCAGAAGACTTACCATTTTCAGGTAAACCCATCTGTTCTACTTATCCACCACTTAGGATGTAACCCTGAGGACGCTAAGCCTGACTATAGTCTACCCGGAGTATAAATGATTATTTTTTTCTTTCTTTCTTTTTGCCATTTCTTCTTTCTTTCTTCTCCCTCCTTCTTTTTTTCTGTCTTGTTCCCTTGCTGAACTCTCAGCCAAGATGAAGTGTTTGTGGAGCTGCCATTGTAAGATTAAAATACTTTTTTCTTTTTTTGTCTCTCTGTGGAACAGCTGTCCACATATCTTCAGACTGTGTGCTTCTTCTCATGTTACTCTCTGTCTCTTTAGGTGAACCACAGTAAAGCCTTTTCACCTTCAAGTCATTTGCTTCTCATCTGCTGGGTGTTTTTTTCTTCCTCTCTCTTTCTATCTTTCTCTCTTCCTCTATTTATCTCTCTCTCTCTCTCTCTCTTTCGCTCTCTTTCTCTCTATCTTATCCTCTGTCTCTCCCTCTCGATCTGCCTCTCGATCTGCCTCTCGATCTGCCTCTTTCTTCCTTTTTCTCTCTATTTTCCTTTAAATGAGCTATTCTTAAAACCACACTAAGACTTTCTTTCACCTTTTTAAATCATTTACTTCTCAGTGAGTGTGTGGAGTGTCCCTTCTTTCTCTGTCTCTTCCCCTCTCTCTCTTTCTTTAAACGAGACACTGTTAAGCCTTTTTTCCACTTTTTAATCATTTACTTCTTCTCTGCAAGGTGGAGTGTTTTTTACCCCTCTCTCTCTCTGTCTCTCTCTCTCTCTCTCTCTCTCTGTCTCTCTGTCTCTCTGTCTCTCTCTCTCTCTCTCTCTCTCTCTCTCTCTCTCTCTCTCTCCCCTGCTGTCCTATGGTAATGTGCAGCTGTGAACTACATTCGGCCTGCTTTTTTTTTTTTGCATTGGCTGAATTTATCATAACACCCACTTAGGGCCCTAGAAGCTGCATAGTTCTGAAGGCAGATTTGGGTTCCACCCACGACTGAGGCTTGCAGAAAGACACTCATTCAGGTTTGGGGAAGTCGAGACGAGAGAGAAAGTTCCATAAATTTATCCATTTGTAAGTCATTTCATCTTAACATTGTAGTGTAGCCAAGTCTTTGTCTTCACTAAAGCCCCTGTCAGTAATTGAATAACATGATATATATTAGTAAAATACTTTAACCAGTTCTTAAACAGCCGTAAGCAACAGCCCTGCATTTTACAATTCATAGGTATTGCAAGAAAAAGAAAATAAAGAGACTGCTCAAACACGGTCCAAACAATTTCAGCACCATGGACAGCTCTATCACACCACTATGGACTCTCCTTTTTTAGCAGTGATTTGGGTCTTGATTCATCTCCCTGCTCCATACGGACAGCACCACATACTGTCTTCTTTCTTACTGTGAATTACAGTGCTGTACTGCTCTGAATGTGGACAGCTCCTCTCATCTGAGTGTAAGTGTGGGTTCAGCACTCTGTTATGAACAGCAGCAGGCTTCATACTGATGAAAGAGTGAGTTCAGCACCATGGCTGAGGTGGACAGCTACCTGATGTGGCTTCTGGCACTATGACTGTTAGAGGTGCACTGATCATGAATTTTAATAGCCAGTCTGTTTTTTTACAGCCAAATTGGACATTTTCCCCTTTTTCAATGCTTGAAGCTGTTTGGTTTAAGTGAACATATAAAACCTACTGATACCAGAGGTATTTATTGGCCAAAATTGTAACAACTAACACACTAACACATTTCCAGCCAAAGTTGCAAGATAAATAACAATAGACGATGGGCTACACTAACAACAACTATTGTTTGCTTGTTTTGAGCAAAATCAGCTGATATTTGAGGGCTACTAAGGCTCTATCCACTTATATATTGGTACTTTTGAAAACTGCATTTTTTTTTTTTTAAACTGCGTACATCCCGATGGAAGTTTGTGGTTTATGATGTTATAGACAACGCAGCACCACTTGCTGCCAAAGCATACTAACTTAATCTCAGTGTTGTGCTTTCAAAATAAAACTTATCCTGCATGCTCTAATAATACTCTTTTTCAGGGCTTATGACATTAAAAATGTATAGTGAACTCGCACACACACTGGGTACAGATGTTTAAAAAAAGCTTTTAGGTAGAAAAGGGAAAAAGGGGGGGAAAAAGTCTCTGGATAAGTGTGGGCCAGCCCTATGATTAAATTACTTTTATTAGAAATTGACAGTTCTACCTTTTTCCCTATAGGGTTCATTATTCTACTTTGTGTATTTGGTAGACATTAAAGCTTAACACAAGCAACAGTCTTATTTCAGTAATAGTTAATAAATTCTCTAGTATCTTACTTTTACTCATCCTAATAAGACAAAATCTGGATGCCTGATCTGTTTGTTTGCATGCTAAGTTGACGAATAATTTACACTAACATTTCTTCAACTTTAATTCATTTGTCATCTAAACTGATTAGCCTCTGGGATTGTAGTGTGTGCTGGACGGTGTGATTTAGTCTGGAAACACCCTGGACAGGCCCATACTCAATCACAGTACCTTAGCAATTTTATTATATACATATATGTATGTAAACATGGCTATAAATATTAATTGCAAATAATAATAACAAATAACAAATAAATACCATTTATTTATTTTCAGCTCCAAACAAGTCTGTCCATGTGTAAAGTGAGACAATTACGTTTATTTACACCAAGTTATTTCCCACCAAACCCCTGGACCATTTGGGCTTAGGTCCTGAATATTCAGATGTCCAACCTAGAGTTATTATTAAAATGCCCTTTCCCTAATGACCCCTCTCACTTTCAGAACTGCACCGCACGACAGCGAAAGCTCATTAGTACAAAATATACTCATACGTCCTCTTCCTTAAAGCGCCCTTTGACATCACACTGACCGTGAAGCTGCTGTGGAACGAAGAGTATTAGAGGAAGTGAGTAGAGTGCTATTATTGTTATTTGCTCCCTCACTGGCTCTAACATACATTTACCAGTAGAAACCCTAACTTTATAACATGTCTACCCTACTGTAATGCTGATTTTTTGCAATCTTTCTATTGGACATGCAGTGTTAAGGCCAAGCTAACAGTAGTAAACACTGACTTTCCCACTATATATGCTATCAACTATAACTGACATCACCTCTAGTTTGAAATCTGACACTTGAAGCTTGTAAGGTGCTTTACTTTGCATGCTGCAGTGTTTCAGTTAACACTTTAGTACAGTTTTAACATTGAAGCCTCACTCATATTGGACGGGAGCTTTAGTATAGTATGATTCACTTTAGCTAAGAAATACACATGATGAGAAAAAAGTTCTCATGTGTTATTAACCGCACCTCAAACCCATCATGGTTTTTTCACATTTCATAATGCATAACGAGCTTGGCAATAGAGTATAATGTGTAATATTTATAAATATTTATAGCCATGTATGATGCAAAAACCTTGTTTTTAAAAACGATCAAAACTGACAAATAAATCATCTTTAAGCTTGCTGTATAAAACTAATACAACCCCACATGAGCATGCATAAGTGGAACGTGTGTGATGAATGCCGCATGAGTATTTTGTGCATGCTTCTAGTGGTAACCAGCCCACGCCAAACAAGGTTTGAGTGCATCAAACATGCATTCCTGCCATATGTCGAATGCTTGCTGCATGCATGCGAATGTGACCATACTGATTACACAGGAACAATTTGTGAGTGTCAGAGGCTGTTGTGGTTACTTCTACTGATCTAAAATGTACTTCACATATGCGGTTACCGTGTCAGCTCTGTTTCAGTCTGCCAAATAGAGTTGAGTAAAAAATTAAGATCAGGAGTGTTCTATATTTTTTGTGACATTGTTTATGCATCAGTGCTCTTTGTGAAGCTTACATGTGGCTTTAGTGATCTTTGCAGTTTTTCTCCCTCTCTCTCGCTCTCGTTCTCTCTGGTGTTTTTACACTTACTTATTCTCATTCTTACAAAGTTTTATTGGCATGAACAATGCATTACTGCTGGCGTAATAAAAATATTACTGTAATTAAATGAATAGCAGTTCTTTTTTTCTTTTGAAAATAGCATTTTGTCCACAGATTCTTATTCGTACACTACACTGACAGCCTTGGTGTAGTGCCAGTCTCAGAAGATTCTGTATTCATTATTCATGTCTGTGATTTGGGCTTGAGGGCAGTTCGGCTAGTAAATGTCCGCCAAAGCCATTCCTAAAGAATGACATGCTGTTATTCTCACCGAAAGTGCCTATTACATCTGCCTCCTAAACTAGTGTTTTCATCCAGCTGAATAACTTTGGAACTTTTTGTTTCATTTTCAGTGGTGTTGTTTTCATGATCTCTTTGTTGTTTTGGCCATCAACCACCCAGAAAATTATGCATGTTTCTTTCTTCGTAATTGCCAGTTATTTTCCTGTTTTGTGTATTGAAATGGTATGTATCTGTTGTGAACTCATCTCAGATAAGGCTTAGCGTTTGTGTGTGTATGTGGTGTGTTTACTCTCACTACCAGCCTGCAATTTCAGCTTTGTTTGAATGGTTTGACTATGCAGATTGCTCTCCGAACAGTAGAAAAGCTGTGTGTTCATATTTTGTCTCTAAATGGTAAATCTGTAAATGCTGTTTAGAGCCAATTACAATATTATAGAACTACGCAATTTTCACATTCATTGTAGGTGTGAGTTTTTGCCTTTTTATTCGTCTTAAAACCGACATGCAAATACAAAGGATGACGTTTTTATTTTTGTCAGCATATGGTCAAAATAGTAATATTGCAGTTGTATTGCTTTACATTGTACATGTGACATGCTTTGTGATATATAGGAACATTAGTATTCCTATAGGAATCAATAATTTTATGATACATAAGATAAGACAGATATATATTGCACAGTTTTTGAAAGATATTGCACATTTTAATGACATTCCAAAGTTACATTCTCTAAAACCAGCTACACAAATACTGATAATTTAATCTTGGGAGTCCCCTAATGCTGATGGTATGGGCAGTCAGAGTGCATGAATTATAGTGATGCTGGCAGTCAGTACAAGATGTATACAGATGATGAGAAGCAGCAATAGTGGTCCATATAGTGAGCTAAAGTCTGGCTGATGCTCTGCTTTGAGAGGTACAGGTTGTAGCTGTGGTATCTCTCTTTAACACTCCGCAGGTGCAGGAGCCTGTCACTGAAGGTGCTGGCCAGTGCAGCAACTGTCTCTTGTAGTGGGTGAGAGGTGTTCTCCATTATGGATGCCAGCTTGGCCAACATCCTTCTCTTGCCAACTACCTCCACTGGATCCAGCGCACAGCCCAGAACAGAAATTGCCTCTCTGATCAGCTTGTCCAGCTTCTTTCTATCCCCACCCAGCAATTCTGTAGAAGATGGCTGATGCTTCCACCAAGTCATAAAAAGTGTGGAGAAGTGAACCCTGTATCCAAAATGACCGGAGTCTCCTCAGCAGGTGTAGTCTGCTCTGTCGTTTCTTACACAGAGCGTGTATTGTCCGACCAGTCCAGTTTATTGTTCAGATGAACAACCAGGTACTTGTAGGTTTTGACAATCTCAATGTCCCTTCCCTGGATGTTCACTAGAGTGTGTGAAGAGAACTTAGTCCTGTGAAAATCTACCACCAGCTCTTTGTTTTTGCCCTTGTTGATCTGAAGGCAGCTGTGCCGGCACCAGTCCATAAAATTCTGGATTACTTCTCTGTACTCCCTTTCATCGCCATCCGAGATGTAGCCAACTATGGCAAAGTTGTCAGAGAATTTCTGAAGATGGCAGGTTGTAGTGTTATGGATGAAGTCTGCAGTGTAGAGTTTGAAGAGTAATGGGTCTGACACACAGTGTTTAACTCGCACATATTGTGGCCTGTTTGTCCATAATCCAGGCGATGGGATGGTGATCCACCCCTGTGCTCTCCAGTAGAGTAGGCCTGATGATGTTGAAGGCAGTAGATAGATCAAAAAGCGTGACTCTAACAGTGCTCCCTGCCCTTTCAAGATAAGTAAAGGATCTGTGGAGAAAGTAAATGATTGCATCCTCCACCCCAATGCTTGGCTGGTTGGCAAGCTGCAGAGGATCCATAGCTGATCCCACCAGTGAATGAAAGTTGGTGAGAACAAGTCTTTCCAAAGCCTTCATCAGATGAGGGGTCAGCGCCACTGGTCTGTAGCCATTAAGGTCATGATATTCACTTTGGTCACAATAACACAACTGCAGTGCAGCACAGTACTGTTAGAATGTCTATATTGTTCCGGGCTAGTGTGTATAGACTAAAGAGAAATGCAGCCAATTCCTCACTAATATTTTAACCCTGAAGGTGTATCTTCTCATTTTTATGGCAGCATGATGACCTAAAGTAACCCCTTTTAATACTGCTGTAATTCAGACTCCTATCCATTTTCAGCTCACAATCTTCATCATTATTTCTCTCTACCGCAAAGGCAGCTAAGGTTATTTTAATGCTTCCGTTTGTTCTATTTTCTTCTTAGAAAATGAATGATCACTTAATAAAGTTCTGATTCAATCACACTGTGGTTAAACATGGGTGAAATGTAACTCATTTGTTTAATAATGTCATATTGTAACATATAAAAAACATTCTTTAAATATAATCTCATTTTTCTTGGGAAGAATATTGGGAAGCCTGAAAAGAACATAGGTTCACACGTGTTCCTGTGAGTACAAATTATTATTTTATTTATTATCTTAAGGTTACTAACTTGAGATTATGACTTTGTTTGCCCCAGATGTTGACATTTTTAACAGAACAAAACAGTAATAAATAGAACTTTATTAAGTACTACATATGGGTGTACCTTCTACCAATATTGATATTTGAGACTTAGTTAGTACATATATATGTACTAAAAAAGTACTTGAACCAACTAAGCGTTATATGTTTTTGATAGTGACACTGTAGCGATGGTGTTAGCACTGAATACATGCAATAATGCTTTGGTATTTGTAGGATCCGTAGGTTTTCAGTCAGTAGAGTAACTGAAGCGTCCTATTCAGGTGAAGTAATAAGCTGACATTAGTGCTACATTGGATGCTAATAAAGACTTAATATAAGTAGTGTAGTGTTAAAAATTTCCTCTGAATTATTATTCTTGAGACATTGTATGATAGTTTTGAAATAATAAGGCTTTGTGACTACAGCATGTATTTCAGATTTACTATTAACTGCATTAATATAAAAACTTAGAAGACATTAGGATTAAACCTTTAAATTAAAATGTTTGTAATGTTGATAGTTTCAATGGCCACCTCTGTAAAGAAAGGCGACTCTTCTCTGGAGTCTCTGTAAAATGACCCATTTGACATCAAACCACTCTGAACAACAATCTCTACTACTGAATTTAGCAGAAATTTTGAAAATGGGTGAGATTCTCCTTAAACATAACAGGTCTGTATTCATGTTGTGGGTTTATGCTAGTTCTATTCATTTATTATTTTTTTATGTCTAATGAGTAGTGGTATGTTGTGTGTGCTGTAAAGGCTTATACTACTCTAGGCTTTCCATTATCTCTGTAAAATAAGTAGTTTTTAGCTGATTCTGAACTAAAGTACTAAATTAATAACTGAAAAATCATGAACTTCCTGAATTGTTGTGAGGTCAGAGATTCACACCTCAAACATTTGCATAGATAAACTGTGTTATTTCTTTCTCATGAAGAACTGATAAGATTCAGATGAGAACATGTCCACATCTCCTTCAATCCCTCCTCCTGTTTGTCATTTTGGCCAAGGTCATTCTTCCTCTACGGCCACCGTGTGTCTGACCTGCGGATTTGTGGCTCTTGTGGTGTTCACACACATATACACACACACTCTCACACTGAGCTGCAAAAACACACACCACCACTGGGGTTACATTTAATCAAGGCTGACGTGTGACTCAGCATGAACAGGGCAGCTTGGTGTGTGTCTAGAATTGTAATTGTGAATGTGTCGGGGGGGCATGTGTTCATGCTGTCCCTGGCAAATAGCTTTAATGCTAAACTAAAACGGAATTGCTAATAGTTTTACACAGCCTATGAGTTGTGCGTGACTGAGACAAGAAACAACTGGATACACTACTTCCTTCAAACAGATAAAACAGATGCCATCACCCTGGAGGTGAAGAGCTACTGTATTTAGGCTGTTTGTTTTTCTAATACATTATTCTTGTATTTTGTTTTCTTGTATTTTGCCATTTTACAAAATCAATATATATATATATATATATATATATATATATATATATATATATATATATATATATATATATATATCAGGTTCTGTTTAACCCTGTTTAGCCCTGTGCTGTATTAGGGGTTCCCAGTCCCAGTCGTGTTGATCCCTCCATATTAGTAGTTTTTGTTACACACCTGACCCAGACCATGAAGAGCTTGTTAATTCGATAATGAGTTGTGCTAGATAATCTGGAGTGCAAAAATTCTTGTAGTGTGGGGGCTAAGACTGGGAAACCCTTCACTACATCACAGGCATTGGTATCTGTGCTCCGCACAGCGCAACACATTAAAACACAATCGAATAAGCAAATACTTCAGAGGATAGAGTGAAGAGGAGGAGAGAAGAACAGAGGATACTGAGCATGAAAGAAGAGTCGAATGGAAAGGAAAAGATGAGGGAACAGAAGAGAGGAATAGGGATGAGGACAGAAGATATAAAAGGAGAGAAGAGAAGAAGAAAGAAGCAGAAAGGAAAGAACTGGGAAGATGAGAACAGAGGAGAGGAGGGGAGAAAGAAAATAAGGAGGAGAGGAATAAAGTTAAGAGAGTCCTTTTCGGCTGCAGCCTGATGTCACTGGTTCAGAGTATTTTTAAGAACATGTCTTAGAAGCACATACAATCTTTCTGCTTTGCTGACTTCATTAACTTAACTTTCTTGCTTATTTCTTTATTTCTGTCTTTTTCTTTTCTTTTCCTGTCTCTCTTCTCCTCTCTTGTCTGGTAGAGTAGAGTAGACAGCAGTGAGAAACTTCATGTCGCAGTGACTCGTGTGTGACACAGTCATGCGTCAGAGAGAATGACTGTTCCTGAGGTGGGCCATCGCTCTGGGTTACCATTTTATTTTGTGTATGTGCGTTTACTGCATCTTATCTGGATTACGTTGCAAAACGTTGCAAAACACATACTGCTCTCTCCTTTCCTTCTTTCTTTCTTTTTTTCTTTCCTTATTCTCTCTGTCTGCCTCATTCTGATCTCCCTCTCTTTGTCAGTCTTTTCCTTTCTGTTTCTCTCTCTCTGTTGCCCGCAGTCTTTTTGTCACCCCCTTCCTTCTTTCCCTCCTCCAGTCTCTCTGTCACCACATCTTCCTCTTTATCTCTCCTTTTGCTGTGTCTTCCTCACAGTCATTTTTGGAGTTGTGGGGGTTAATATTCAGCTCCAGTTGCCTCTGGTGCCTGTAGTGTCTTGCGAGTGATGTCACTTTTGGACATGATGCATCTTGAGCAGGGAGAGAGTGCTGGAAGAACCAAATTAAACTGTGTGTGTGTGTGTTTATATTAGCTACAGATGGAGAGAGGAAGAGAGAGAGAAATCTTTTTATTTTATGTCCTCAGTATGGCATGTACTCAGTCTTTATTTAGTCAGCCTCTCGCTCTCTGTCTCTCTAATTTATGAGTCTGTGTTGAATGTGTAGATAATCTTCTCATCAGGGCTAGAGCAAATCTTGTCATATTAAACAGCTGTAGACACAAATTCTCTCTTTTTCATTCAGTTACACACTCACATGATTACTCACATAGTCTCACTCTTTATGCAGTTTTATACCTCTATTGCAATTATATTGCTATATATTGTGCTATGCCTTTGTAAATATGAATGTGGTATAGTTGAATATTGACCTTAATTTACTTTTAATGAACATCTTTCACCAGAACACCCTCAGAAACGAGTGAGTGTACAGGATGCTCACGGCGCACAATATGAATGATTACAGTCTATTTTGCATATTTTCCAAATTATGCGATAACAGTATTGCACAGGAAGTTTTTTAGGCCTATAGAGCAACCATAAAATGCCACCAGCATTTTGTCTATATATAATATCCTTGAGTGGTGGGTGATATGACAGAAATGCTGGATAATGCCACGCTCTGGGTTTCCGAAAGGTTTCAAATTCACATTTAGGTGGTAAGCACACAATCTCTAAAAGTCATAATAGCTTTATTTATTTTTTTATTTGCAATGATTGCAATTGGATATTTAACTTACAAGAATTCCATGTTTGTCAGTTACATACAAATAACATAACTATATTTTTATCGGTTCAGTATGTGTGTGGGTATACACACACACTCAAAATACAAAAACCAACATTGGCCAAACCCAGAATAATGCTGCGATTTGCTGTGAAGTTTCTGATGCCTCTGTCATCACCACAGCAGCTGTTGCAGATACAGATCCAATAAGACCCTTTGCAAATAACTGTGAAGACCGTGATCTCAAGATTTCATCTAGGAAACAAATTCAGATTTGCCTGCGGTCTAAACAGAGCCAAATATCGTATTTATCCACACAGCATTAGATATATATTTAATTAAGACAAAAAATCTGATTTGTGTCTTTCAGTCTGTTACTGTAAATGTAGCTTGGGTGAGCAAGATGTGCTGTAAACCCTGCAAATGTTTGATCCCTAGACGTGTCAGCCAGCAGACAATAAGAGTAAAGATAAGAGTAATAATAAGAGAAAAATGCTAAATGGGAAAATATCTTTAGCCATCAAATGTCACGTCACATGTCGTTAATAGGTGCAAAAACACAAACTAGTAAGGTTAACTGTTTGCTAAACTATGCTTTCTCTCCAAAACTACCTCTTATCATGACCATTCCTGACTGTTGCTCCAACCCCACAAAGTAAATAGAGAGGCGTTAGTCCGCTGTGGCCACAACTTAAGTACTAAAAGATCTAATTAAACAAATGACCTACAAGTAGGACAAGACAGGTACTATGGAGCATATATTAATTTGATGGAGTTAAGTGTACAGTTATATGCTCAGCTGCAATAAAGCTGATTAAATGCGTCTAATTATGCTGTCTTTGTAATGAAACATGCAGTTCTGGTCAGTTAGCGAAATCCATGACCAGAGACACATATGCCATAATCGATCAGAGAGATGTTAAATATCATCGTATCGTTCATGCACCACAAAACTACACACGCTACATTGTACATGTTTTTACATGCTTTTTGGTTTTCCCTTTTTCTCAAGCTCTCACACACACTAAGTCTCATTTATTTCCTTCTGCTGGGTGAGAGCCGTTCCCTCAAGGGAGAGAGCATAAACAAGTACATGCAGCCAGCTCCCTGCATCCAGGCCAAGCTGTTAAATCCCATAATATGTGTGTTTGTGTATGTTTGTTTGTGTGTGCACATATGAGTGTGTATGGCAGTTTAGCTAGCACAGCTTTCTCTCTCTGTGAATGTCACTTGCCTCTCTGCGAATGTCACATGAACTTTACCGTCTGAGGCAACAAATTTTATCTTCATGCTATCTTCTGTTTAAAGCAGATTGAAACTGCCTGTTCTGCTAGGTATAAAAGAGCTGTTTTATCTGATGCCTGAAACTTGGCACTGTTGTCACAGGATGTCCTAAATTCAACAATCGACCATATAGGCAGCTTCCTGCACTTTACAGAACAGTCTCATCTGTGTGTGTGTAGGATACATCTGAAATTTCTGTAGGGCAACACGTGAGTCAGTATGTTCAGTTATGCTTAGGCTACATGTTAGAATGCTAGTGTCTTTCTATGGTTTTTAAGATATAAATACATTATTAAATGTATGACGTTTTTAAAACCAGCTATAAAGAACTCTTTACACACAGGGTCTGTGGTCTAGTGTGAACATTCTCATACAGGGTTTTCTCTGCCATGTGCTCTCTGCCTCAGCCAGTTTAAAACTGACAGAATCTTCAGCATACATGTCTGTAGCACTTACATGCTCACTCACACCCCAAGCCTTATAAACATGTGTGAAGAAACCCCAGCTTTCACTGCTACTCAGGAGGATTAGTGCTAAACATGAGCAACCGCTCTGATTAAGTAGATTAAATGATTTAGAGATAGTATTACCAACACATGTTAAGCCTTGTCTTATAGTGAATTGCACGATCAATGGTGACTGATAGATTTGTCCACTAAAAATCTGTTTCTGTCTAGAAGTGCCTGAATCTGTGTGGGTAAGCTGGTGCTCATTGATAAAAGCAGCTAAATGGTTTGTAATTAGGCGGTTGAAGTACTGTAACTGCATGTGGCTGAGCATTGGAATTTTTCTGGTTTATACTTTCCATGTCTTCCTGTCTACTTGCATCTATCTATCTATCTATCTATCTATCTATCTATCTATCTATCTGTTTTTCTCTTCTTTCCCTCCATCTATCTCATCCTTTCTGTCTTTCTCTCCCTTTCTCTCTTGCTCTCTTTGTGATTTGTCTTTCTTTGCTGGATTTTTCATTCCTACAGTTCATTGCTCCCCGAGCCTCTGGTGAGATTTTAATGATCAGTCATGTTAAGCAGCCCAGGCTATGAACCTTGTCGACTGTGTGCGTGCGTGCGTGTTTTACTGTAAGTCATTTATAGAGTTTCAACTTACATTAGTTGCTTCCATGAACACTGGATTGCTACAGAAGTCAAAGGGAGGGGAAAAGTGTACTGTTTTCTGTCCAAATAATCTAATGGACACCTCCAGGCCTTTTTCCCAGTCTCCTTTCCTCATTCTCTCTTACTGTCTTTCTCTCTCTCTCTCTCTCTCTCTCTCTCTCTCTCTCTCTCTCTCTCTGTCTCTCTCTCTCTCTCTCTCTCTGTCTGTCTGTCTCTCTCTCCCTCTCTCTCTCTCTCTGTCTCTCTATCGCACTCTCTCTCTCTCTGTCTCTCTCTCTCTCTCTTTCATCATCTTTTCCCTCAGCAGCCATATCCGAATCCCAGCCTTTGGGTCCTACTCTGATGTTGTTCATATTTAATTGTATCATATGCCTTTTTGGTCTCTTTTGAAGACGGCGGCAAAAATCTGAAACATCTTCATGTGCGGAGGCTTTGCTCCATTGGTTCTGTGACCAGTCCCTCTGTATCCTAACAGATTGCTCTTCTGCCTAAGCGATCCAGGCCTCATCTTGAATGCTTGCCTGAATAGCACTGAAGACACTCCTCCCATGCTTTCAACGTTCTTGGGGATGTTTATGAATCGGATAAATTGCTCTAATGGGAACCTTACGGCTGTGGCGTTTCTGCCAGGAAGCTTTTGACAGACGGACCGAAGAGGGAGAGCTAATTAAAATGCAATAAGGCTCAATTTGTTTTGTTGGCAGGGATTTCTGGAGCAATCAGAAGCAAAGCGTGCACCACTTACAGACACAGAGATTTTGAGCTTTCATTTAGAAGTCCTCACTAATGCAGTTTGTTACAGAATTGTCTTACTTCCTCCTCAGTGATTTGAATTTGATGGCATGTGAGGAAATTAGTTTGGTCTTTACCTTTTCAGGCCATGAAACTGAGATGCATGCTAACAATAAATAATCCATTACATGATCAGGCTTGTACAGAGGCTATTTTACCTTTTGCTTGCTGTTTATACCAAATTGATACCTGTTTATTCAGGATGCTGTTATTGTTGTTTTTCTGGTACTTTAATTCTATTAATGAAATTTGTCATGGTGACAATTGTTTTTAAGATGGTAGTAGATTCAGAATTGTTCTTTCAGTACATGCTCAAAGACTTTTTTCCTCTTTTCCCTAAATACAAACAGAAAATGCAGTTTTTGCTTATTTGTGGCAAGCAGGCATAAAGAGAATGCTTCAGTTTGCTAGTGCTGCAGCATCCACTCTCCTAAAAAAAAAGACAGACTGATGAGACAGGCGAGTGAAGTTTGGTAAAGACAGGAAGCAGCCAAGACGAAAGTATGTTTGTTTCTCATTAATTGATGTTTGTTTTCCATGAGCTCTAACAGCCTGCTTGGCTCTGTGTGTTTGTGGTTATGTATTTAGCTTTTTGTTGGGACCAAACATTCTCTCTGATAAGCTTCTTGATAATAACATGATAATAACATGAACGTTTTGAGGCATTTGGCTTCTCCCTAAGATGAAAAAAGCTTTTAAACAAAATCTAACTTGCACATTATTTATTTCCATTTGTTTCCTATGGTTATGGTCTGGGTTGATATAGGTACACACCCTTTAAAAGTGGTTTCTAAATGTTCTTATATTGCGTGATAGAACTTGTAACCTTTACATTATGTGAACGTTCTTAAAGCTTCTGCACACTTTTACGTCTTTCACTTCACAGTCTAGGGAATGTCACTGTGTTTGCTAAAGGAAGTAAGGGCCATGCTGTTAAATGAAATAAATCAATATCCAATCAATCACTAAATCTGTCAGTTGGTTCAGTTAGCATGCTTGCTTAGTTAATATCTCTTCTAAGTTACCACAAGCTTAAGAGTGGTGTCAGGTTAATGATTTTCTATCAGGTAATCTATAAGGAATTGGCAAAGACATGGACACTAAGACAGTTCTGTTCACCAACTATTGGTATGATCTGTTGCCGTAGTGTACCCGAAATTTCATCTAGTTATCTTTTGACAGTATGTGGCAAGCTAAAGTAATAAAGCTGAAATGGCAGCAAACTAGCTCAGAATAAGTATTTTCTACATGCACAGCATTTTTAAAGCTAGAATCTCCTGCTATGACTGCCTTAGGGCAAGGAGGCAAGTTCCTGAGAGGCAGAAGCTGAAGTTTATAGCCAGGAGGGTTTAGCAAATGTTTCAGTTCAGGACAGTTTTTTACTGCTCAATCAGACCTGACATTTCATTGCTGCTCTACAAGGAACAGGATTATTGATTGTCATGATATGCTAATGATATATCTGGTACAAAAGCCAATGATATATCTGGTACAAAAGCCAATGATATGACCATGTGCATTTCCTGTCATTATAAAACTGGAGGGAAAATGGAGGACGTACTTACAGCACATGTCAGGACAATGATAAATACATTATGAATGCATTGTTATAATTCTCCAATATGACAAAAACAATATGGCAAGATCTTGCATATACAATAGTACTTATAGTGCTTATACTTATAGTATACTTATAATATTTACATAGTATGTAGTACTTATAGTGCAATATATTTAGTTTTTCTGAGATTCAATAAATTGGAACAAATAACATAGGACAAGTGGTTATTATGTAAGATTAATATTAAAATACAAAAAACTTACAGTATTACAATTTGTTTGCAATGTTTCACAACTGCACTGCACTTAAATTAAACGCACCTGATTATGTTAATTTTGTTATGAAACGTAATGAGTCAATGTTCTTTGCTGACAGTATAATCAGAAAAATGTATTATGACATTTTATCATGATTACAATAAAATGTCATATTGTACATATTGTTGATGATTGTTTAATTTACTTTTTAATTGTTAATGAGCTTTTGATTTATATACAAACACAAGAAATAGATCACTGTATCTATCACTGAATTATCTGTGGTAAAATGATGAATTATGAATGTATAGTATGTGGAACAAAAATATGGAACTGTCAGGTCTTCTCAGATGTTTGCACTTTTCATATTCCGAGAGTCGCTGCTAGCATATTAACAAGCATCAACTAGCACATTGAATAGAAGCAGCTGCCAGTGTCCACTAGCTAACAGGAGAACACTAACAGAAACTGAGCTGCTGAACTTTTTACTCTGACCCATTGTGGCAGTCCAACAAGCCTTCTTTTCATTTCACCATACGGTGTTATCATTAGCTTAAAGACAGCCCATCTTGGACAGTTGGTAAAGGATTGTCGTAGGCCTACGTAGACTGACAGTGGTTTGAAAGAAAATCATGTGAAAGCATGTGTAAAATGTGCAATGCAGTGTTTATATTGGAATTATTGAATTCAAAATTAATGGTTTAAATATTGGTCAAAAATCATAAGAATAAACATGATTTGATTCTGTAGCAAATGCAAGATAAAATGAGGTAAAGCGAAGTATGTCATTTGACACAGTAACACGCAGTCAAAGATTAACATAACAGTAGCTAGAAGTATGATAGATTTGAAACATTTTTACATTTTAAATGGTCCAGAATATCACACATTTACACTGTAAATTAAATTAGTTTTTTTTATTTTATTCTTTTTGTAAAAGTGTTAGATCAAGAACCCTAAATCAGAAAATAAATTGAGGACAGCACTATATTTTTACTAGTTTAAAATGAAAATAATGTTCCACAAGGAAATTTAGGATTTGAATATTTTATACTTTGATAAAGTATTTCAGAAATATAAATGCTGTGAGCTCCAGACCAAAGATAGAAATGGCCATCCAGACAGGATAAGGTGAACTTCTGAGATGGCACCATTAATGCCAACAGGTGGAGCAATTCATGCCATTTATTCAGGATGTCATCTTGTCCAGGGACATCTGTTCATTTTTCACATTTTTCACATAATAAAAAGTCATGACTTCAGTCCTGACCTGTCCCTTGTGTAGTACACTTTGAAATGCAAAATGTGACAATGTAGACATTGCAAGCCTGCACACCTTAAAACTTGTTTGTAAGAAGAATGGGATAAACGTACACCTGAAAGGCCTTATCACTTGGTGTCTTCAGCTCTTAAATGTCTTTTGATGCAATGATGACATTCGAAGTCATTCTTTACTGTCCCAACTTTTTTTTAATGTTTCACAAATGCAAATGAAAAGTGTATTGTAAAAAAACAACATAAGAACTGATGGGGTAAAATGAACAACAATAAGCAATTAGACTGTTTTCTTTGTAATGCAGGTCAAAATAATTTAAATATCACTGCATTTAGTTTATAAGTTCGAGGCTGTAAGAATAAAAAAATGGACTTTTTTTATGTTGTTGGTTGTGTAGGTCTTCCTGTATGGAAGTAAAGTGTTTAAGCTTAGTACTTTTAGATGGTTGTCCATCCATTTAAAAAGGTTCAGTAAAGCTTAGTAAAGAAAAATAACCAATATAGGCACAGAGCCAGCTTTACTTCAAATGAGTATGTACATGTGGCCCTGTCTCTTGGTGGATAAATAGGTGCTTTCAGTTGCTTTGACACTAGATGGGACTTTCTGGCATTGTATCACAGAACTTGCCCTCAGCATGCCTGTCCTGGGTCAAACATCCGTTGTTGTTGTTCAAACCTGTTTGAAGTGTCCATTTATCATGTCCTGCGGGATGTGTCAACAAAATGTGCAGCTGTTCAAAAATTTTTGCCTTGTAACCATCATAAACCAAGACAGAGGAAAAATACATCACTGAATTTCTCTCTCTCTCTCTCTCTCTCTCTCTCTCTCTCGCGGTGTCTCCCTGATCTCTCTTAGGCACAATGTTTTATTTTAGAAACTGGAGCTAGAGTTAAGTGAAAGAATAGGGATTGAGTGTAATGAGTGTAGGTCTATCTGTGCTATTTATACAAGCGTGTGCGTTATGCGTGTGTGTATGTAATACAACTTGTTTAGCTCTAGTCCCGTGGCTCTCCTCTGCATGTTTGACTTAGCTGATTTATTCATGAAGGAAAGACTTTTCCTTTCAGAGAGAGAACGAGAGGGAGCAGGAGAGGGAAGGAAAACTGCATTTTAAAGGATTACCTCTCCATGTTTTGTCTCTGTCCTTCTCCATAATGTTCTATGCTATTTTTCCTTAGTCCATGGGGAGCCTTCTTTGGACCTAATTGCTTTCTGATAAGGTTTTAATTAAGGGTACAATGTGCAGGAGCAGTCTTGTTCTTCACCTGAGTACTGGTTTAGCTCAGTGAGTGTGACAGTAAAGCCTATCAGCATCAAGATACTGCATGACTTTAGCTCATTAATGGCACAAGCTCTAGCACTGAGAGAGGCAAATGCCATTGTACTACATGATATGAGCATGAGCATTTAGTCCTGCAGCTTGTCTGTTTAATTTCTGGCAATGATTGCTTGCTCTTCATATTAGCCACACACTGATGTGTTTAGCTAATTTTAACTTGAAGGTGACCTGCCAATGCAGTTTGTGTAATTGACCTGGGACTGCAGGTCTCTGGGCAAGACTGAATTTAACTCATGCTGGACCGCAATAGGCCTGCCCGATTTCTATCAAAGTTCAAGTCTTTTTGGGGTTCATATTTGTTACTTGTTCATATTTTTGTGCACAATGCATTCCATACCCTTATAGTGCAGCCCTATTGTGACTAGTTTCTATTAAAAGACCCATGACCAAAACAAAGAAAAAAAATATACTGAGAAAAATAATTCAGTCTTAGCCCTTAGGGAGAGTTTTGCACACTTAAAGTCAATTATGCTTACTCTAGATATTGGAAAAAGAGAATGTAACATCTATCAAATACTAAATAAATAAAATAAAATCTAAACTAGTACTTATCAGACAATAAAAACAAAGGTTCATTATTAATGCCCTCTTTAAACTTAAACTGAATCTAGTCTGAAGTCAAAGGGCAAAATAACTAGATAAAAATAACATAAAAATAGAAGGTAAGGAAAAAAACAGGGATTGAGTGATGCTGATATTAGAGTGAGAGCTGGAAAAATATATTACTACAAACTGGACTTGTAGAGGAATACCTTTATAGGCGTATTGCGAAAGTTTGTCAGGACAGGCAAATCAAGTTTGAAACCTGCAGTTAGGCTTTTTTACGGTCTTAATATCCATCCAGGTTTTGTTTCTGTGGACCTATGTACCTGGGTTATTCTTATTCTTTATATTTCTGTTAGTTTGGTCAGGCTTGGTCAATGTTTGTTCACCACTCTGAATACTGTTTCCTGCAGAAAGAGACACAGTCTAACTCTATGTATATGTATGTGTGTGTGTGCGTGTGCGTGTGCGTGTGTGTGTGTTTGTGTGTGTGTGTTTAAGTATGATCAGCAAACCAGCCTCTCATAGTGTTCGCCCTATCTACCTGCATCTTGTGGTGCAGAGGGATGTGATGTAACTGTAGGGGTCAAAGGTGAATCTGGGGTCAGATTAAAGATGAGTTAGACCCTCTCGTTTTCCTCAGCGGAGTATCGATCTGCTGAACATTCCTCTGCCCTCAACAAAAAACCCCAACAGCCTCTGTGTGGATTTGTTTTATTCATAAAATATACAATACTATCCTAACAAGCACTGAACACAGTGGAAGATTTGTGTAAATATAGTACAGTTGCACCTTATTTCCAACATTCTTAAAACATAACTGATTGTATTAAAAGCCACTTTTTGCAAAATTATTTTTGATGCTCAGTTACATTCTAGTATTGTGATTATGACATATTTCAATTGAAGTGAGCCGTACAATAAAAATGCATTCCTGAATCAACAACGTGTCGTGGTTAGAGAGTGGACTGCATTATTAAGACCAAAAATAATATGCTTTTGTTGGAACACATAAATGCAGTGATTTATTAAGACATAAAACATAAATGCAATCATCTAGCACAGTGATCAGTCAAACACTTACAACAAGCAATAAAGAACACTGTTATAGCTTGTTTTCAGTCCAGATGGAGGATAGGAAATGAAAAGCAAAATGGACATGATGGAGGCAAAGAGTCTGTACTGTGTTAGTTTAAATGATATTACAAAAGGAAGATTTGAAAACAATAGTTTTAACTAAATTCTAACTAGAAGCTGGTGAAAACCAAGCTGCCTTTACCCTTGTCCTGACCACAGCAAAAGGCTTGCAAGCCATTTTTGCTGCTGTTTTCGGTTAGTTCATTGCATGTTTCTCTCATATGAAGAACAACTTTTGGTACTTAATAAAACCTCCTCATGGTTTCTCAGTTAAACTGATTTTGAGCAACTGCAAATAACACTAAACATAGTTATTTACAGAGATTGTGATAGAGATGTAGAAAGGTCACATTTACCTATTGCAGTCTTTCAGCAAAATCAGTTGCCATCAGGGCAATATTGCAATAATAAGTGAGCATGAGAGTGTTAGATTGTGAAGACCAACATTAGTAAGGGTAGATAAGGAGAAGAAAGAGGATTTTGAAAGGAGAAATCTATGTAAAAATGATGCATTTAAAAATGAATTATACTGTGAAGTGAAACACCGCAGTACGGCAGGGCTTTTGGGAATATGGTGATTCACATGGGAAATTGATATGGAAGCTTGTGTAAGTCATTTTGTCACTCTCTTGGGTTGGGTGGATAATGATTTTTGATGTGTTTAGGGAGGCTAAAAGTACCTAAACGCAACAGACAACTCCACATTACCACCACTTAAACTTGAGAAATGGTGCAAAAATCTCTGCAAATTGTCAATTATGCAGCTTTCGTGCCTGTAAAAAAATAATTTCTCAAACTTTCTCTTTTTTTCTTTCTGGAAGCAAGTCTGCTGAAATGAGCTGGGCTTTTCATCATCAAAATGTTCGTGTTTAAATCTTGCAAAGTGGAGATTGATGGAGGATAATGTGTGCGTCCTCCTCACATCAGATTCACTCTCCCCAAAGGAGATGGTAGCTGCAATGGAGAAACTGAAGTTATCAGACGTTTTTCTCCACCACTTCTGCAGTGCAAAGCTTTCTTTTTCTTTTCTATTGAAGCCCTCCAGCAAGCTCTTTCAGTAGCTTAACTAAGACCCTGCACCCAGCGGAGATTATCTGCATCACTCCGCTTTCTCTCTCACATTCAGAGCAGGGATGGAGGGATGTGGGAAGGATGAAAAAGAAATATTTGTCTTCTCTCAGTCAGTCTCGGGGAAATATTAGCATTGCGCGCGCAAGCCTCGCGATCATATTAAGGTAATAAACATGAATATTTTGTTAACTTTGTGTGTGCACTTTTTTCCCTCCGTTTGTCATTTACAGAACAGGATCAGGTTATGCAATATTCATAAAGTTAACTCATAAAGAAAGCCAGACTGAACAGAATGCTAAAACAGGCTTCTATGTTACTGTAGTTTTATAAAGAACAGACTTCTTTGGACGGAAGGTCTTTGTAGTGGGTATCGGGGGCAGTTTACAGTGTTGTTTTTGTTTTGTTTTTGTTTTGTTTTCACACTGCTGCCGGCTGTTTTCACTCAGTTCAATTTTCAATCCAATACTTTTCCAAATCGTGAACTAAAGAACTTGACATGAACCCTTTGCCCTTGATAGGACCATATATTGCCAATGCAAAGCCTTTCTCCTATAGGCTATGAATGTGTTGTTTCAAATCTCTCTTTGTTTTTCTTTCCTGAGCTTGTTTTATTGCACTGTGTATACCACTGGTGTCAACTAGGGGTCCACAATATGGACAGCATTAAAGGGCTTTTGTACTTTGTTACTTTAGTGAATACCTTAACAAAATAATGCATTGCTCAGACATACCAAACTGTATGCATGTTAATATCAATATGCATTTCAGTATCAAAATCCTCCACTGCAAAGGTAAATGAGCTGGTGGATGTGTGACTTTGGAATTGTGAAAGTTAATCTAACGCAGAACTGACAAGCTTACCCAACAATAATAACTCAAGTCTGCTGCACACTGGACATGCTGTGCGGTGATGCACTGTGTTGTGTTGGCTAGCATTACATAGTAGAGCCATATTAGAGAATGCTCTCAGGGGGACCCTATGAACCTCAGATTTTAGCTCATTTTTACACTCAACAGAACTTTCAACATCACATATTATGCCTGGTATCTGTTTATTACCTCTTTACAGACTGTGTTCACAGACTCACAGATAAATGAATATGCTAGTAAGGCTTGCTGAGGTAACTTAGCATTTACATTTTTCTGAAAACCTGCTGCCTTTCTCTGTGTGAGTTTCAAGCCTTTCATCTACTGCGGCTTTCTGCGGTCGCAATATAACTATAAATGATGTAGTAATGGTAAGTTACAGTGCTCTGAGTAGCTAAGTATTGGTGTGGGTTATCGCATGACATTGGTGTCAGTGCATGTAACCCAGGATCTGAATTTTTGGAAACTGCATGACAATCCTGTGTTTAGTATCCTTTAGCTTACGGTTACATTTGCATGCTATCTTGCTTGTTCACCTAATATTCAAGTTGTCAATGTGTCACAGAGACAGAGTTGCAGCCACAGAAACACTCCTCTAGAGCTGTGATTGCTCAGGATGTTCACAACACACAGTGTTTAAAAAGGTAAAATAAGTTACAGGATTTTTTTGCATATTGCAACATATGATTTTGGTATTGCAAAGGTTAATATTGAGATAGTAATCAATAAATGATATATTGCACAGTCCTAGTATGACCTTAAGAAAGGAAAGCAAGCATGACTCTTGTTGCTTAGTATGTTCAGTACGCTCCAGTCAAGAGTGCTGACCTGCCATCATTTATAATCATATCCAAAGTAAATATCATTAAATTATATGGGAGAAAACTGCCCGGATCAGCACATTACTCTCAGAAACTAGATGTGGGCTCCTGGAAAAAAAGCAGTAAAGCAGAGGCTATGTTTTACAGTGATTTTACCATGCTTAAGAGGTTATGGGCGCAACATTAAATAGAGTAAAACCTCCTAAACAGGCTAAACTCTCTATAACACATGCATAAGTGGCTTATTGCTTTTGTGGTTTTCAATAACTGGGTGCATTGCTAAAGAATTCAACTGATCTTTGGGATCATATGTGTTTATATTTAGTTGTTCGACATTTCTCAGTTTTATGATCTGAAATACTGACTAATGGCCAGTGGATGGTTTTGTTTACTGCAGTTAGGGTGAAAAACAACTGTAAAACTCTGCTGTGATAAAGCCTCATCCAGTTTGAGTGGTATGATGTTTTATTCATAAAGTCATTTTAACGTGTTATTATGAAGTGTGACAGTCTCGTTTTGTGCACATTTTCTGTCTTTTGAGAGTGAGATTTTGACGGTCTATGTGCAATATTTGTAGACAAAATACACATTTTAAAAGATGAAAAAGTTTGCATGTAAAAAGGCTTGTTTTGTTTTTAAAATGCCTCTGTTGCTTATTCTACCATATGGGCTTAGTTCCGTGTTGTGTATTCAGCAGTTTTGGGGCATTTTGAATTGCAGACTTCGCCTTGAGCCTTAAAACAGATCTGTCAATTATTAACACACGCACACGTCTGTTTCTCCCCTCTTCCTGTTTTCTGTTTTCTTTGCCCTTTTCTTCTAAAAGCAGAGAAAAACTCTTCAGAGTCTGATGAACAAAAACAACCCAAGCGTGCCTTTGTGATTGCTGAAGCCCAAGTGTCCCCTTATCATTTTGTGTGTGCGTGCAGCTGTGTGCATCTCCAAACCAAGGTTTCATTGATGCTTGTAACCATGGTAACACACAGATAAAGTGTGACAAACATACCTCACATTGTAACCACCTGAGAGGAAGAGAGAGAAAGAGACTCCTTGCACTCATGGCACAGGTAGCATGACCTTTGAAAGTGAGCAGAAAATAACTATTGCATAGATGTTGTTTATATTGAATAGTCTTGTTCATATTTCATTTCTTAGAAACAAAATAATACAGAAATAATATAATAAAAAATTTGCAAATTAGCTTTGTTTACTTAGTCCTGTCAAAATACACGACAATTTATACTTATGCACACAGAAAATGTGTTTTTCTAATATGCTAAAACCCTTAGAATTAGCTACATGGCTAACACAAGTTACTTATGATGCCTTCTAAAACCCAGATAAAAGTTAGAAATGTTCTTATTTTCATTAGACTCATGATGTGTGACATAGAATTTTAATTTATTTAAATTCACTCAACCCATTATTCTTTTTGTGGAATAATGTTACCGCAAAACATCTTTGGAAAAAAGATGTCTGACATCATTAAGTAATTTTGATAATCTGAAATAACTGTGATTATCCCATCTCATGTTTGTTACTATGAACATAGACAAAACAGCAGAAAGTTTGATGTAAGCATGTGACTTAAGCAGGAACGGTCATTATTGCTGTATCTGACTGACCCTGAAGTCATGATTGCAGACATTCAGTAAGCAGCGATGCCCTTCATGAGTTATCCTGTTAGCGTCAGCATCTTTGCCAGATGCCTGCACGACACAGGACTACATGAATTCAGACCATTACCACAACAAACATATTGGTGAATGTTAATATTTGATTTGATATAAAAAGACTAAATGTGACTTTAAGCCAACTGCACTTTTTAGTAAATGACTCAGACTAATACTAAAATTCCAACCTCGCCAACCATGCAAAGGTGTCATGCCAGACATTTGTAGAGTGACTCAGAATGGTATCTTTAGTGAGGTTTCACCCCACCTCCACCCATAACACAAAATCAGCAGGAACTGTGTGAGATGATTCAAGCACCATTGAATTGATTATTGCAGGACACCTATAGGAACCTCTGCAACTTTTGGCTCTACACCATACTAAGATACACTACTTCTGTATGTGTTCCAAATAAGTCTATAACTTTCATCATTTACTGTTTCTGGTAACCTTTTACTTTCATTCAATAGCATTGCAATGTGACACTTCCTTCCAGGTGTAACTATTCTTTTAATGATGGGTGTAGATGTGACCCTTCCAAAACTCACTGAAATATTGATCCATCATAATGCTAACCCATATTTTGAATTTCATGTTTTAAAACTAAAAGAGCAAAAACATTTTTGGTTACTAAGGTTAAGGTTAGAATTAAGGTTAGTTGAATTTTTACACTTTCGTAATTAACTACTGTTCGTAACAAAATTTCTGTTCACCCTCCAACAAGAGATCTAGAGCCTTATTATTTGGACCTTGAATTGATTTCATCAACTACATCATTATGTCATAATTTGTCAACTGTACAGTTTATAAAACTGCTCTTATCCTGAGCGACTTACACAGTTAATCATATTACAAGTAGGCCAACGTAGTGGACTCTTATTGGTGTAGCACAGCATAGTCACTCAGCCTGAGATTCGAACCCCAGGCTCCCTCGTGTGTTGGTAGCTACTTGGCGGGTAGTGGTGTTATCCGCTGAGCTACACGAACCAAACATTATCACAATAACAGTCATATATTGTCATGTCCTCCAGTTTATTTTCAGTCACAGACATGTATGCTTTATTTTGGGGTCAGGGAATGTATGGATGTGTGTTTAGGAACAGTGTGAGGAGTTTATAAATAGCAGTCACCGATGACATCCTTCAGTGTGTCCACAGCATATATTACCTCAAATCGACTTACACAAACACACTCTCTGACTGGCCTTGTCTGCTCTTATTCTTCTCTTCACACTTTTCCCTCTCTGTTTTACAACAAGCGTCAGCATTTCCTCTCTTTGTCTGCCTGTGTCTCTCTCTGTCTTGAATAGCATGGCTCATGGGCATCAAGGACACTTCCATTGCCTTCACTATGTCCATTTAAAACTCATTCTTAAAGTCTCTATGGACAAGCATGAACAATATGACTTGTCATGCATCCAAGCTGAGAATGCTACTGAGAAATCTATGTAGAACATATAATAGGATTTTTATTACAATTACATGTCATTCGCCTTTATTACAGCTTCCATTCTTTTAAAGAGAGTTCTTTTTAAGTGCAGTTCTAGAAGTGGCTTAGAAGCATTTCTCTCTCTCTCTCTCTCTCTCTCTCTCTCTCTCTCTCTCTCTCTCTCTAATGTGCTTGCACTCTTTCTCTCACCTGCAAATCATGCTCCTGGGCATCAAGGGCATTTTCATTGTCTTCACTCAGTCCATTCTAACCTAATTCTTTAAGTCTGTATGTACAAGAATGAGCAATATGACTTTTACCACAAACTGAGTCTGTGACCAAATCTTTGTGGCTGATCCTGTAATTTAAGCCAGTTCAGCCTGAAAAGTGCAAGTATCTAATGTAAACGTTGATAAAGCACAGAATCAGTGCCAGGAATATGGTCAGCAACGTCTCATTGTCCCCCAATTACACATTCAGAGAGAAAAGCATTATCATAAAATCAATTACCGCCTCACCGAGGCCGTACACGCTTAATTCTTATCGCCCTGCATCTCTGCTGATGTGTAATTTGTTCATTACTGCCGTTCATTTGCTGAGCGGGTCCCCTTATCGAGGGCATCTGGCATTGCCGGCCTATTTTCTGCCATCTTCACACACTGGCACACACATGCTGATGAATCGGAGAACTGTTCAGAAAACAAGTTCACATCAGTGAACCATGATATAACATTAGAATAAATACAAATAAACAAACACAGGAAAATAGGACATTTTTAAATGTTCTAAAATAAAAGTATTTGTAAAGAAGAATATATTTAGAAGGAACTGAGGTTCGCTGCACTGCATGGTATGGACTTAAATCCCACTGGCATTGTATCTGATTAATTAGATTAACAGTAAATAAAAATCTATCTTATGGAAGGATATGGTTAAGTTTAATGCCACAATAATAGACAATAATCAAACGCTATCCACAATATGGATGTTTTTTTTTTCTTTTTCTTTTTTTTTACAGTGCTTTGATGGGTTATACATCTATAATTCATCAGCAGTTTTAAAAAAGCTGATAAAACCTATGAACACTCATAGTGTTTTCATACTGTACAAACCTTCAGTTAACAGTTATGTTTTCTTTAACGAAACCTGCAGTTGCAGATCTGTAGTCATTACGCATTTTGCAGAGTTGTGTACAATATCAGGGAGGGCCTCTAAGCCAGTTTAATACATTTTAATTGAAGATTACATTAAAACTGAAGAATTTGGTGTTAATAATGATGTGATTTGATGAATCATGACCAGAGATCTGGACTAAGAAGGTAATGCAAGGTAAATTTTGATTTGTGGTACTGGCGGGACTATGCCACCTCTATGCAGCCATAGGAAAACTTTGTATCTGTGAAATCATAACTATATAGTTACTTTAAAACGTTGTGGTAAAGGTTTATTATTCCAAGCAGTTTGGACCATTTATCCTTTAAAACTGTTATTCATAGAATGAAGATAGCAGCTGGTGATTTCAGATTATGTAAAAATAAAAAAGGGGGAAAATGCGAGTGATGGCATTTCTTCATGTCCGATACCGATACAAATACCACAACCATGATTATCTGCCAATACGAATCTGGTACTTTTTTCAGTTAAACTGTTAATTATTAATTTGTCTGGATGCACTTTTACCTTACCAGCCATCTAACATACTCAAACTGAGAAACAAATATTCTGCAAATAACTTCCAGAAGATGATGCAAGTGGATTGGTTGTTTAGATTTAAAATTTTAGAATCATTTACCAGTGGAATTTATCTACAGCATTTAACCCCTCTGTGCAGTAAACCACCCACATACACAAACACCAGTGAACACACACACTAAGGTGGCAGTAATCATTTTTGCCTGGACGAATGGGCAGCCCTATCCACAGCATCCAGGTAGCAGTTCAAGATGAAGTGCCTTGCTCAAGAGCACTTCAGTTGTGTCCTGTCAGTTCAGGGAATCAAACTGCCGACCCTCCAGTCACAAGGCTGCTTCCCTAAGCTCCAGCCCACAACTACTTTGGAATCCACCAGTTGTTGTAAGGGTTTTGATTGTAAGCTTTAAGGCTTTTTTTGAGCGTAAGACACTTTTTTCCTCCTCAGCTGTACTCACTTTTAAATGTCACTTTTGAAAAGCTGAGTAATAAAGATGCAGCGATAGAAACACTATCAGTGTTAAAAAGTATCGCGCTGGGGTGTTAAACTTCAGCACACAAAATTAGATAGACAGACACTTTAACTGTACCCAAGGGCCTTACATAAACCCAGGAATTCCCCTCTATATCTCTGCCTTTCTTTTTATTTTTTCTCTCATTTTTTTCCCACTTTCCACCCCTCTCTTTTCACACTTCAGTACAGACAGAAATTGGCAGTTCAAGCTGGTTTCTTTACGTCTCTTTATTTCATAAGTTGAGTTTTCTCCAGGGACACACACCTCCACTCAGTATGCAGGTGGCTCACGGACCATACACATACACACACACACACATGCTCAAAGTCTTTCACCATTCAAACAATCACTCTGGCCCATCCCCTCGCTGTCTCTTTCTCTGATGACTTGATCGTATAGGTTATATGAATAATTTACTTGCCTTTTCAGCACCGTTTAAAGACCCATTCATTTGATCCTTGTGTTTCCTTTCACTGTAGGAGTTTCTCTCCTCTCTTTCTCTCTCGCAGATGTTGAACACATGCACAGAGCCTATTATGAATAAAACTATTGGTTCATGGCTTGTTTGACATAAAATGCTGATATTTCTGCAAAAAGAGGAATCTGAATGTTAAAGAAAAAGTTTGAGGTATGCTTGTATGCTTTTTAGAAAGTATAAATCTTGCGGTTTATTTTCTTGGGCAGCAGGGGGCGGAGGATTATCAAAACCTGTGTGTGTGTGTGTATGTATATGTTATGGGGACATTCAGTCCACAATGTAAATAGTTCCGTGTAAGGTTAGGGTAAGAGTAATGTTAGGGTTTGGGCTAGGGTTAGCAGTGGTTCTGGTTCTAGTTTGGGTAAGTATTCAAGAAACTGACCCAAATTCACAGTTTTAATAAATATGTCCCATTGGTAAAATGAAAAAGTTCTTTTAAAGGAAAGGGAGGAGGGAAAGGAGGTGGGTTGCTGCTATTAGAGAATTCTGAAGAACCCCCCGTCCAGCAGTTCATGTTTTTTTCATGTATTTTCAGTTGATCAATAGATATGTAAGTAAGTGTTTTATTTTTATGGCCAGAACTCAGAGCTGCAGCCCTTTCCTGAAGATATCTGAATCTGTTGTGTACCAGCATCCTGAGAGCTGTAAAGGTAGTTTATTTTCTTTCTTCAGTACAAATGATGGGAGTAAAATGTTAATGATACTTGATCTGTGACTAAAATGCTCAGGTCCCACTTTTTTGGGAAAATGAATGTCTTTTAACTCCCGTAGTAGAGGGTGATTTCTGTCCAGACCACTGTTTATAATTAAAGTTAATGAGGGGTCTCAAAATCGAATTTCTACCAGATCTTTTGATTTTGCCATAATAAATGTCCCAGGACAGCAGTATGGCTTTAACTATAGTGCAGTTCAGCTAATGTGCGGGACCATACACTAATCACTTGTCCCTCTGTGTTTTGTCTAAGCCTCAAGTCTCAGAGTTGTTTTTTTTTTTTTTTTGCCCTTTTAAAATGACACTTTTATTTCCCTGGAGACAAAAAAAAGAGAGAGATTTCTGAACTTCTAGGCTGGAAATTTAATATAGTAATATTTTTGATTGACTTACCATTACATTTTATTAGTAATTTTGAGTAAAACAGATTATTAGTAATCTGTAAAGAAAATTAACTTTTATAAAATTACATTTATTATTGTATTACATACAATTATGTTTATTGCAGGGTAATATGACTGTGAGGTCTACTGACTGTGGAAAATGATTGCAATGTTCTTAAATAATTGCTAATCTAAAATAACACCTTAACATTTGTTCTTTATTATTAATGCCATTAATAAAAAACTTAAATAATTGAACAATAATGAATAAATAATGCAGGGGGAGCCACTAGAAAGTATATTATAGGTGTAGTTTGCTCTGGGGTGCTGTCAGAGCACACAGAGGCAGAAGAGTTAACTTCCACCACTTTTATTCAGGCACTCAGAGAGGCACCAGCCCTCAGTACTCATTCAATTCACACACACAAAAGCAGACACAAACCTAATAAATTAACTACATTAACTTCTCCCTAAAGGTAGGTGTAAAGAGCAAGTCTCTGATTATTATTACATGCTTGGTTTTATATGTTTGCTTAGGTATTATAGCAAATGTCATGTTTCTGGATCTGAATGCAGTATTTTTCATTCTTGTGTACACTGTGTAAAATTTGATGCAGCCAGCATGTATTACAAAGTTTCTCAAGAATTCATTGCCACAATAATATTTTGAACCTTAACAACCAACTACCCTTTTAAAATAATTAGTGTTTACGTACCAAAATGTTGTTTTTTTATGAACCCTAATAGCCATAAATCACATTTTCATGATAATTCTGCTGGTTTTGTTACTGTGCCCAGTTACAGAGATACATCTCCTGATGGCACAAACACTGTGCCAACTGTGGTACACATTGGGTTTAAAAAACTCTGCATTCACACTCACCAACTGCTGAATAAGAGAACCTCACAGCACCCTCAAACAACTCTGCACTCCACTGATTCTGCTTGAGAACTCACAGTTTAATCTGATTCTTTTGAGTTAAAAAAAAAAAGGCTATTAAGGAAGAACATTCTGAATATGTTTCACTCTGCATGTCACGTTTTGAAAAAAACTACTTGAAGCACAATTAATTAGTTTATCGTGTACTTCTTTGTAGATGGAAAAAGCCAACATACTTTACTAACTGGTATTAGGCCTTGCATCATCCTTGTTAGTAGTGTTTGCCAGTTCATTTTACTTTCACAGACCCAATTCAGTTCATGGTTGTGGTGTAATTGGTTAGTTTGTAGTTGCTGTGTTCAGAGCATAACCATTAGCATTTTAGTTGTGTGTTAGAGCTGATTCAAGCTGTAGGACTATCAAAATTGTATTGGACCTGTCTGGATATTCTCCACTGGATGATAATACTTGCTGAATGTGATCTGTGACATTTTTTGGGCAGCCACAGTTAACTTGAAGTTCCTGTCAGTAAACATTGGAGAACTGTTAATACAGCTGGCTTTTTTCACCTTGTCCCCTAATTATCATTGTGAATTAATGATCCTTGCAAAGAAGGCATGTGCTGCTAGTTCATTTGTTCTTGTTGTTGTTCATGACTCACAAGGATCATTCAAGTGATGCTGTTTATTATTTAGTGCGTGTGCTTGCGAGTTGTTTCAGGTTTGTTCACTAATTCATGCTAATGACACATCACCTAAACACATGAATGTGAACCATCAAGGTGAGGCTAATCCAAAATATCTAAGCAAAATATCAGAATAGGGCAATAATGCTGCAACTGGATCATGAAAACTGCAGTAGATCAAGTTTATTTTAATGGAATGCGTTGATTCCATCACACCTGTCTGCGCAGTGCATGATGGGGCTGGTGCATCAAAAAGTTAAGACAAGCTAAACTTCATGCAGATGAATGCAACCAACAGAACTTGTTTACATAATCAGAAGCCAGGTGGTGTTTGCATTATTTCTGTCTGCAGCTTAATGCATGAAATAGACATTTGCTTTGTAAACGTTTCTGTGAGACATGAAGAGAGAGCAGAAAAAGCTCACGTATTCAAGAACACCTGCTCTGTGTCTAAAATTCAAAATCCTGGAAAACAATTGTTGTGATATACTGAAATATACTGAAATGACTGCAAGAGATAGTCAGAGTGACCTTTGTGTTCAATCCAATCAACATTTTGGAAATGATCTGTTTAATCATGCATACTATGTTAACCAAAAATTCAATAAATAAAAGCATTAATTAAATAAATATGGACTTAATTGGATTTGGATTTGGCTGGGAACACACTTGTAACACCCATATGCAGACAAGTAAAGGGTGGGCATGCTTTTACATCCGTTGTCCCACTGAGCCGATGTAAATGCACCATAATGTGGATGTAGCCTATACATCAAGTGTATAAGCTGTTCTTGCTGAAACACTGCTTATCATGATTGGGCAGGGTTAAACTTGGCTTTCATGATGTCACATGCTTGTTTGCATCAGTATTACATTAAGAAAAGACTAATAAATGCCATCTTAATGCTCAGCTTCTTTGACTGACTGTTAAAAGTGTGTAGTTATGTTACTCATTTCTTCTGTCTTTGTATATTGTGTCAAAAGTTGAAGATATCAGCTGTACTTAATATTATGTATTTTTAAGAGGAATAATGAGCATTAACATAAATGGTCCCTAATTCCAAAGCTACCTCATCAGATGAAGTAATGCTAAAGCTAAAACACTGGAGCTAGTCAATGTTAAATATTGAAGTGATGAAATGCATACAAGAACGTTAATGTCTTACAGAATAAAAAACCACAGAAGAGTAAAGCAGTCTGTCAGCAGTAAAAGTGGGCAAAGCTAAGATGGTTTACCTAGATAACTGATCTTAACATTGTTAAGTAATCTTATGTTCTTAGATATCTTATTAAAATATGTAGTGAAGTATACAGTAACCAATTTAATGTTCTTTCCTGAACTTCCCCTTAATTGCCAACTATTGAGCTTTGAGTATGGTCCTTGAGTGTTGACAAGTTAAAAAAAACAGCACCACCCACCAGACGATCAGGATAATGTGTGTTCAAATGGAATCCCCTCGAGTAGCATATTTTCACATTTCTCTAAATAACTGACTAAATAACTGCAACTGATGTTCTGACGGCAGGTTTAGTCAGCGTTTTTCCTTTGCTTGACAGAGGAAGTAACACTTACAGACACTTGTGATAGACTGAGAGATGTGTCAGTCATTGTTTTATAAATGGTCAGTTAAATGTTTTACTTTAATTATTTATTTAGGAACTTTGATTTTTAGGAGAGCATGCTTGTAGGAAAGAAAGATACAGGAATTTCCTATCTACATCATTGTCTCTCCCACTAGTCAGCCTCTTTCTCTCAATCTTGGTTTCTGTCTCTGTCTGCTTCTTTTTTCTCTCTGCATGTGCTTCATTAAAAATCACTGTTGGTAGTGTATTAATGCGATGCCCCCTTGCTGATTTGGGCTGCCTGTCTTTTTAAGAATTAAAGAGGAGGGCATGTAACACTACAGAAAGTGGGTCATAATGAATATGAAATATGGGGGAGAGAAAGAGCGAGGAAATTTTGCAGTAATTAAGTGGAAGGTTGTGAGAAGGCAATGGGGTGAACTTGAAGCAATGTTTAGAATTTTGATACATTTTAAGTGAATACATAACATGGTATATGTCACTGTATTAATGAGATATTTACAGTGTAGGAAATAAGGAAATGCTTCTTTAAACCTTATTAATGGTTTCATAATTTACTTTTGGACGACTTTCACATTAAGATATACTATAAAATCAAAAAAATCATACAGGCTTTTTTAGAGAGAATGAAATAACAACAGAAAAACACATTGGATTAGGAAGCATGATTGACTGGAGAGACAGACATAGTAATGGGAGATATTGATAACATTCTAGATCATAATATTCTCCTAATATATAGTGCATTATAAACTGAAATTTGATTTAAAAAGTTAATGCATTCACGATTTTAATTAATTATATTTTTCTTTTAATTGTCTAACTCATTTGACATTTGATTGGTGTCATGCAGCAGTACAGAGCCTGACCCTGGGGACTTCATTTCTCAGAATATCCTGGATGGACATGTGACCTCCAGTATACCTCACCACATTACTGATTGTTCTCACCTATTTTAGACCTGTGTATTGGCTCTTTGCAAAGTATCGTCTCTATCTTTTCAGAGCATACCAAGGCTTTCCGTAATCTTTGTATGTTCTGTTTGCTTGTTTCTGACCTTGGATTATGATTTTGAAATAAACCCTTTTAGCCTCTTCTGCACACGCCATACTTTGGCTCTAACCTTAGAACTGGACAGCTTTGTTTATCCACTCTTAAAATGACAAACTCAACCAAATCAAAATTTGCTAGGGCAGTAAACATTAATTAAACAAAAAAATGGATTTAAAGAACAGAAATTTGCTGTTCTAAATTTAGATGCTCACAATTACATTGTTCTCATTTATCCGTATTGCTAACGTTTAAAATATTATTATGACATCATTACCACTATACTGATAAAGACAATATATTGTCTAGCTCTACATTTACATTTACATTTAAGGTATTTAGCAGACGCTCTTATCCAGAGCGACTTACAACCATGCTTAGTGTTCTGTTGGATAATATTCCAGCTAGAACAGGAAGTTTAGAGCCTAAAACTCACCACGAACTCAGACACTGCCCAAACAGGGGGCCAGTGCTGGTACCTAGAGATTAATACACAGACATAGAGCAAGTAAACCATTACCTGGCAACCCCAGCCCAGTGCTCATTTCTATAGAGGAGAAAAGGTCATGATAAGTGCAACACAATACACACAATTTACACGTCTACTAGAGCTCACTCACTTAAGTGCATTACTTAAGAAACTCTAGATATAAGGCAAATTGTACATAAGTGTCATGTAGACAATTTGTAGCAGAAAACAAGTTGTTAAAGAGAAATTTGTAGCAGTTGGTTTTAATGCCTTTTAGGGTCTCTTATGTCCTCATAGACAATCTTAACGATGACATCTGGCAAAACTCTGCCAGCCTTTACTTTTCTTTCTCTCTCTCTCTCTCTCTCTCTCTCTCTCTCGCTCTTTCTCTTCCCCTCTCCTCTTCTTCCTGAGTATGAGTATTTGGTGGTAAAGTTTACAGGGCTACAGGTCATAAAGTTTTAAGACTGAAGGAGTCAGTGGTTTACTGCAGTAGGCTCAGAGCAACTCAGAATACAGTGAAGGAGGTTTTTTAAGAGCAGAGTTAAAGCAGTGTGCTAGCAGTGTGTTAAGTAGAATGCAGCACATTCATTCAAAATAGGATATTCTAAACAGTACAATTTAAAACTTGATTTATTAAAATATTTAGGCTATATTTATACGGTCCACCCATTTATACTCTGCCCGCAAAGGTATTATTCCATAGCCTAAAATAAATAAATGATGCATTAGCATGGTCTCTGACATTAACACAGCAGAGTACAAATACAACATGGGTTTGTAGAACAGCAGAACAATGCTACTTTACAACTAAGTCTGATTTAATAAATTAAGTATAGCTTAAATGTTTATTTTTAAATACATTTAATATGCATTTGATGTTTCACATGCAACCACCCCTGTTTATTTACTGGAACTGTAGTAGAATAGAATAGTGATAATGCACTGATATGTGTTATCCATGTCAGAGAAACAAAGGAAACCAATATCGCTGGTTTAGCCTGCAGTCTAAACAAATCCTGACATTCTGAAATGCCATATGACTGTGTGGAAATTACAGACATGCTGAAATGAGTCAGATCAGAGAGAAAGATTGGGTCCTGATGTGTGAAACTGGGTGTGAATTTCTCTGAGCGTTTACAAGGTTGAAGAGAATGTGGTTGTAATTCATGGTGCATCCACCCTCGTGTTTCTGGGCAAGGCTGATGACAAGCTAATCCACTAACATGGGTAAACATGGCAACAGTTTAAAGTTGCTGTTTTTCGGTTTGATTGGGCTGTAAGATATTGTTATGGTGATGATATATGTTACTGTGCCCCTTTTCTGGTACTTTTAAAAGACTATTTTATTGTTAATAATGGCAAGAACCAATGGTCAAACCTCATATAAATGAAATATTGTGATACATATTTATCGGTATTTTGATGTTATATCTCTACCATATTGCTCATCATTACTTTTCTATGAAATTTTAGCTACAGAAAGACCTTAAATGTGAAAATTCTGAGGGTTTATTTATTAATTTTTGGCTGGCTAGCCACCTACAGTGACAACCTCAAGAGACACAGCCACCCGAAAGCTTTTCAATAGCAGCAGAAGCGTCAAATGAGTGTCGTCCTTGCTCTCTCTCTCGTTCTGTCTCTGTCTGTCTGACCACTATAACCTTTTCATTCATTGGCTGCCTACTTTTTTCCTCTGCTGATCTCCACATTTCTCTCCAGTTTTAATTAAGAGTCTACAATAGCGCAGACAGTCTCTTCTCCCTTCTCTCTTAATGTTCACGTCTAATCTCTCCACGATCCCGTAATGTTCACCATTCAATTAAAACCCAAGTTTGCTTCTATGGTAGCTGACAATTAAAGAATGATACCTGGAAATGCAGCATTACAGTGGCAGATTTCTCCTCATAGAGTCATGAAAAGTATCAGGACTCCCCCCACAATATAATGAGTGTTTGGACAAGACGAAGCAGCCCTAAGTGAAGTGATGGCATGGACAAAGTCAGAGGGAGAAGAGAAGAGAGAGGAATGAAATGGAAGCCATTGTATGTCTGTCACACTCTGTTAAGCATTATACATTAGGATGACATAGTGAAGGTCATTGTACCTACAGTTGCCAACCCTTAAGAACTGGTCTTGTGATTCAAGGAACTGGCTAAGGACTCACAGAATTCCAAATAAAATTCTTAATGAAATACAGAACTTAAATACATTTAATTAAGAATAACTACAGACATTTAATCTGAATAAAAATAAAAATGTGGTTCCTTTTTGAAAAATTTACATACTTTTAACTGAAAACAACCCAGATCTTCTCTTCCAGAGTCAGTTGTGGTCTGGAAAAATCCTTTTCATTTTGTTGTGAGCCAGAGCAAGCTAGCTAAATTAGCTAGCAAACTGACCTGTCCATCCTCTGTCTATAATTATACACCTTCTGTAGTACTATTCCAAGATTGGAAAAGCTTTATAGAGTGTTAGCAAAAATTTTATGTAATGTAATTAAAAATGGTATCACAGAACACAGTACAGCAAGTGCCCAAAACTCTGTAGATACCTGCTTGTCTAGTGTTTCTTCAGAAGTCATGGGTATAAATATAGAGTTTCTCCCCCTGCCAAGATTAGTCACTTGTTTATGATGAATATGTTTTGATGATTAAGATGTTAATGTTTAGTTCTGGATCTCAAAGCCACTCCAGCTCATCCCAGATGTATTGTATTATACTGTATCATCTCAGTAATTATCCCCACTGTTTCAGTGCTGGGAGGCTTTATACCACTCCAGGTAATATTTGGCATTGAGCATGGTGACCTTAGGCTTATGTGTGTCTGGTCCAGAGCATGTAGTCTTGGCATTGCTTTTCTATGCAGATTATACAGCAATGGGTGCACCCTTAAGTAGAGGACATTCAGTACAGCTTCCATCCTAATTGCTTTCAAAAGGAGATGGCAGTGTTAAAGAAGAATGTGTAAGATTCGTTAGAAGCTTCTGTGTAATTATGTTGTTGAGATGTTGTTTGTTTTAATGTAATTATGGCAGCCACTGACCCCCAGTCACACTCAGAGTACCTCAGTATATACAAATTTATGACTGTGATGTTTTCTGCCTCGTTTTGCGGATCTGAGTATAGCACTTGTGATCTCGACGTTCACCTCTGGGAATCTCTCTGTCTTTTCAGTCTGTCTGTGCCTCTTTCTATTCCTCTCTTTCCAATATTGCTGCTGAAAGCTCATTTCTTGCTTTGTCATTACCCATGAGTATCATTCTCTCTCCATCTTTTCCTTCTCTGGTTTAGTCTTCTGGCTTTGGCTATCTTAGTTCTCTCTCTCTCTCTCTCTCTCTCTCTCTCTCTCTCTCTCTCTCTCTTTCTGTCTATCTTCACCTCTCTCTTTCTCTCTCTCTTTGTCTCCCTCTGTGTGTCTTTCTCTCTTTCAGTGTGTGCCTCTCTCTGGCTCGCCGTCTTTGGTTGTTCCTTTAGTGAAAGGCCGATGTGGATTGGAGTCTCTGACAAGGCAAATCCTGCATGTGTGAGCTCTCTGTAGTCTCTGAGTGGAGGATTAAAGTCTAAAGCTCAGATTTCTAGACCTGCAGGCGACATGATGGCCTGTATCAGCAACGTGTGTGTCCATGTGAAAGTGTTGCTACAGTATTTATATTTCATTAGCCTTCCATCAGCAAGCTTTCCTGGTTTCAGTGTATCCTGATGCACATATATGTATGCACACAGTATGTGCTGCGGATGCGTTTGATTGAAATAGACATCGAAGTGCACGAGTTTATGTGCGTGGGCAATATGGAGTGCTAATGTGACATTGAGTGAGTGCACATGTGAATGTGTGCGTAGGTGCGTGCCTGTGGATATGTTCACAGTCATGTGTGTGTATAGTCACTCTAGTAACAAAATCTACTACCTCTGAAATGGTAACTGTGTAGGTGAAGGAGGAGAGATTTTCAAATGCCTGTTTTTTAATGCATGTTCACGTACAGTTGCTTGGTTATTCACATTCAGTTTACATTTTGCATGGACAGCGTTTGTTTCAGTGTAAAGACATAAAAAGTAGTTCAATTTAAAATGTATACGTCTGTCTTTTTTTGGTCTGCCGCTTTCCCACGGCAGTTTTACAGAAATGCAGGTACAGGTACAAACTGAGGCTGGCAGAGGAAAAAAACCCAGTGAGAAACTAATATTTAAAAAAGGGAGCCCATACAGCCCTGGTCAACACCATTTATGTCAAATGAGAAACGCAAATTAAGAAAACACTGGTAATACTGTAAGGATTTCCGCAAAACAAGGTACGCTAGGAGTTGCACTAATGTGGGAATTCTGGGAATATGACCATATCTCATATAAGCCTGTGATTTTTATCGGTATCACAATAAACACATTGTTTCTGCTGAGATGACACAACAGATTAAATTACCATTAACATACAAACAGTGCCAGATAGTTGTCATTATAGTGCCAGCACACACTGTTAGAAGCCTAATGAGTGCTTCCCTTTACTGTGATTTAACCCGGCTAATCGACCAATTACAAAACAGCCATGTGCACAACTCACAAACTACTCCATTCTAAACTACAAGCTTGTAAAGACATATTAAACATTATGATTGTTCTCACACACAGCAGTGTTAAGTGTTTAAGTGTGTGAGGTATATGTGTAAGACACAAATATGTATTTGTTCTTGTGTGCCCGTATTAAAATAGCCTTTATAGATAAAAACTGTTGAAGAGATGCTTGCCATGTCTCAGCTTTTTAGTGCACATTTCTAATGTAACTATCTGTTGGCATTTCATTTCCTTGCGCTTTGCACAATAGTGAGATTTTCAAATTTTGTGCTAAAAGAGTTTCTGTGTACACATCCACTCACAATTACATCTAGTCAGGAGGCAGACTGTATTAATAATTTATCACTTCTAATATTGTCATTAAGATATCTAGCAGCTTTAACCAATGTATTTCAATTTTGTGTGTGTGTGTGTGTGTGGTTGTGTGTTTGATTGATTGACTGGTTGAAAGTGGTGGTCTTGATTGACAGTTGTGAGAAGCTGGATCAGTAACCTCTAGCTCACCTCCTCCCTTCTATTCTTAGTAATGACAGAATGATTGACAGGTCAGGAGGGGTAGGGAGGAGGAGGATGACCTGGCCATGTGCTGGCCACTGATATTCTTCTTGTGGATCCTGGACAACACTGACGTAAAGGGAGATAAAAAAAATAAATAAAAGAGTATTTCACCTTTATCAGATGTAGTCAATTAGGTAAGACATGTTTGGTGCCTAAAGGTTGCTTATTAGAACTGAATCTATGAGTCTGTCCAGTAACAGGCTTACGAACACCAATTAGCATCTTAGTATCATGCAAACTGTTGCCCTGTCACTTACTTGCCTCAACTTTTGTTAACTCATCCCAAATGGATTTGCTTATGTGGTTTCTGACACTATATGATATCCTGTTGCCTATACAAGATAAAATTTGAACCTCATAAGCAAGGCCTAACGAGGTGGTCTTGGTTTGCTTTGTATCCCAAACCTGAAGTGCAGACACTACTGTAGTTTTTGTTATTTGAAATTTGAAATATTGCTAAGATTTGATCCAGAAAAACTGTTCATGGATTTGTTGCAAGCACACAACCGTTGATTAATCTAAAGCTATTTTAATTGAGAATAAGACGGACATATTATACCCCTTTTTTCCACAAGTTAACACAGTTCGTTGTATGTGACATGCTTTGTTCACCAAGCATACCAAAAGAAGCACCACAGCACCATTCTCACCTTATCTAAACACCCTTCTTCATGTAAACTAGGTTAAGTTTCTACAAATTTGACAGTTAATTTGATAACTGCTTACAATTAAAAAACAACAACAACAACAAAAAAACCCTCAGGTGCAGCTGTCAACATAGAATTTCCTGTGATTAGCTCTAAGCTTCCACATGTTTCACATGTTCCATACATCGCCAGTGCGTCTGGCACTTGCAATAAAAAACTGGCGCCCTGTAGATTTGTACCCATGGCCAGAGCTAACTCAGAAAGGAGGAAGTAGTGATATTATTCCAATGATACCCACTAAGCTTAAAAAGGAGAGCCATATCAGAATTGTTTGATGAGTCCCATGTTTTTTAGGCCAGACCGTTACTGTTTTTACGTCTCAATAAACGCCATGAAGCAGATGTGAACTTTGTAGAACGTCTGTCTGTTTATGCTTGAAGACGTGACCTTAGATCTGCAGATTATATGCAAACATCTTCCATAAAAAAAGAACAGAAAACATGCAGTGACCCTTCTGTTCTCATGCTTCTGAACTGTGGAAGCAGGCAGTACACACTTTATAGATATATTTCAAAATGTATGTCTTTCATTTACAGTTTAATTAAATTTCTACCTCTCTTTTTGTAGTTATCTTTTTAATTTGATCTTTGCCATCGCTTAATGTGATTTTAAATGAAAACTCTTTTATGTTTTCCCTTATATTACCACTACCAAGCAGTCACTATAATAAAAAGAAAATCAGGAGTTATGAAAGTTATGAAGTTGGCTGACTGACTGCATTTGAAGAAAGGGTAAAACTGTGTGATTTTGCCAAGTACTAGTCAAGTCGAGGGTTATTTATATAGCGCCTTTTACAGATGTTGTCTCAAAGCAGCTTTACAGAGAATCCAGGTCCAAGCCCCCAGTGAGCAAGCACAGTATGTAGCATTTAAAGCAGCATTTTATGACTGGATTGATTAGTTAGAATATTGACTGGGTTTAAAGTCAGTATTGATTGCCTTAATCAATACAGAGTCAGTTAAAATGATTTTTTGGGCTATGATCAAATGGCTTGTAATTCTTTTATTACTGCAACGATGAGTTTTTAACACACCATTAATTTAGCATTTACAGAGATTTGTTTGGTTGGAAAGTGGATTATAATGCATCGTGTTCCATTGCACTAACAGATTAAATCCATCACTGGCTGGTACAATCATTTTACAGTGGAGCACTGATTCCCAGTAGTAATTCTAAAAAAAAAATCTAAGCGCAGCACAGTTTAGATTTAGATTTTTTTCCCTGTTCTTACACACCTCATTGGGTTTAGTAGCAAATTAGCACATTCTCCTTGAACTGAGTCAGGTGAGTTAAAGCACCAAGCATCACTTGAATTGGAAAAGATGAGTCTAATAGGTGGTGTTCATAGCCTCTAGTAATGAATTCTGTATTTCATTATGAAAGAACATGTTGTAAATAGGACACTATATTGTTTATTAATCAATACCTGCAGTATGCAAATTTACCAAAATGCTTATGGGCTATAAGCATCTTAACGAGTAATAGATGTTCTTGAGTATGAACTGTTGTGATGCTTCCGGGTTTTTCCCAGGCACTGTCACTCCTCCGGACTTAACTTCCCAGATGGCATTGCTCGATGACATCACACCCACATGTCTCCAGCTGCCCAATCAGTTTCGCTCTAGGTCCCCTGAGTACAAGTACCGTGCAAAGTTTTCTAAACCTCTGTTTGCAGTCCAGAGCATTCTATCATGTTTATTCTCTGTGGTTCAGACCCCATTTGTTCTTTGACTCTCTATCTGTAATTCGTCCCCTTAGGGGATCTAGTTTACCTCCTTGCTTTCCGATCTCCGTACGACTTCTGACCACTCTCTCAGTCTCCCCCCTGTACTCTGGTAGCCTTGCTGACAGTCTATCCTGGTTCTGACCCTAAGCCTGTTTCCTAAGTCTGATCTCGCGCTTTCCCTTTTCCCTTTTGTTTAATCGTGTTTTGCTGCATTGTTTAACTGTTAGATTGTTTAATAAAGCCTGTTTGACTTTTAGTGCATAGACTCTGCGTGCATTGGTCCAGGTTCTTTGTCCTTGACAATCGTATGTCCTTTATTAAACATTTTTGTACAAAAGATTTTGATTAACGAACGTTAACAAGTTTTGGTATATCTTATGGCCATTTTAAGTTTTAGTGCTGTATTTTAATATATACGATGGTATGTCACAGTTGTATTATGTAGTATTAGAACTGAAATATAATAATGTTTTCTATAGTTCCGTCATAGCTTTAATATAGGTTGACTGACTGAAGACTGTAGATCATACTGGGTCTGCCTAACAACTGTCTTTGCCTGAAAATGTATAAAGCTTTAGAGACGTGATCAAGCTTGTCAAAAAAACACAGCAATTTTGAAAATATAGAAATAATAACAATAATAACATGCTCTCATGTAGTTTTATGTGAGTTCAAGTGTTGTTTGCTCCCTGGTGCTTTGTGTATGTCTGTTATTTTTCCAGATAAAACACAAAAGAACAAAAATGCATGAGTGATAAACCCAGCAGGCCATCATAGTCATTAGGAGCACAAGAAAGCTTGTCTTTTGTTAGCAACCCATTACATTGATCCTTAATTTGTCAAGAGGTGCCTCAACCCCCTACCAGATGAGAACATCAGGGTTAAAAATGGTGAGTAAATTGTGGCAGTAACTGCAAATGGGTGCAGGGACACGGGCAAGAGATTTAAGTTGTGGGTGCTAAAATGTTAAGCAGCATTTATGTGACGTAAGCAACGATGTCATGCAAAATATTATAATTTTTTAATTCAGATTTTTATGCCAACTTACGTCTAACATAATGTGATATGCATTGCTATAATGAGAAGGGAGATGCTAATATAGAAAGAGGAGACTTCTTTGACTTTGCTGTCTTGTTCTGCACTAACATTATGCAAATGAACTAAGCGGCAACTGTTTAGATTAACCGGTCAACTGCTCAGGTTGACCGATCATCTCCATAAGACTCCATAAGGTCTATAAGACTGCATAAACTTTCCCTCTTTGCGCTTCAGGCTTTGTGCATTTGAGTAACCTGCTACCACAGAGACTGGTTTTTGACTCACTGTATTAAAAATACTGCATTCCCTTAAACACCGTAGTGGTTCTGCGTCCCTGTATGTGTGTGTGAACATATGTGTACTTGAATTACTGCAGAGGATCTGGATGATTGCTGGAATACTGGCCTTCTTAGCTAACGGTGAAGCTACACAGAGTGTTCTCTTGTACCAAATCTTGCGTTTAAACATAGTGTCATATTTTTATGGTTTTGCCACTGTATTATGATCAGAATCAAAGCTTATACTTTTTATCCCTTGATTTTTTTTTTTTTAAAGTCACAACCACAATCAATGACTGAGGGCATTCAAGGTATTGCAGGGGGTCACCATTAAGGATGTGCCATAACAGTTAATAAGCAATGTGTATGGTGATGCAACCTATTCAGTAGTGTTGTGCACTTCATCATGAGAATTGCATAGTCCCTCCTCCTCAATGATAGTATGAAAGCCCCTGGGAACCTAAGTCTGAGTTATCTTTCTAATTAAGTTAATCTTGTAACTCTTGGTCAACACACATATCTTTTGAATGGCTCCCCAGAGTCTAATAAATGTCTGATATAGTTCACAAGCATTGCTCTCTCTCACTGTAAAATGAACTTACTAAGGTGGTGAACCTGCCATCGGCATTGCCCTGACCAACCACATTAACTTGGCTCCACCGTCTCTTTAAGCCTAAACAACCTTGTAAGCTAAAACTATCTATCTATCTATCTATCTATCTATCTATCTATCTATCTATCTATCTATCTATCTATCTATCTATCTATCTATCTATCTATCTATCTATCTATCTATCTGTCTGTCTGTCTGTCTGTCTGTCTGTCTGTCTAATGTAATGCCAGCATTCTTCCCTGGATTCTCATCTGGCAGTAAAGAGGAAAAAAATTTTGCTTACTTTAAGTTATCTTCACACAAAATGAATATGTTTGTGACATCATGGACATGACAGATTCATAATGGTACCGTCTACAACACAATGTAGAGCAGTTTCACTGAGGTCAGGTTCAGGAACTTTACTCAGGCTGGAGCTGAACCTACTCTAAGTCCTTTTCCAGATGAGAACAGAGGCTACAGCCATAACGTAATTAACAAGGTTTTCCACATAATCTGTATTTTTGTATCTGTATCTGCCTATTGTTTTAATTCTGCTGGAGAATTCCGTCACCACTATTACTATCACCATTGAATTATCTGCTGCTGCAACTTCTCAACAAATTAACAAATTCCTTATCTGTTGACTCGTACATGGTACTTTGTATGTATATTATAATTGTATGTTCTTTCACTTGTTGTTTGCTGCGGTTTCTGTTCACTGTGCACTTCTAAGAACTTGGTTTGTAAAGTAGGAATTGTAGGAACTGAGCAAATGGAACTTTTGATTTTCCCCACTTGTGCTTATGCTCAGTATGTACTGTATTTGTAGGGTTGGTACCTCAGTTGCAAATATCAAAACTATCTCAATATACTTAAAAGATCTGTGACTTGATCAATCTAAAGCCACAGCTCAGAGTGAAAGACTAGAAAACGTAGCGTCCCTGACTCCGGGATCAGTGCACTGACAAAGCTTGTGCATGAGCAATGGAGGTATTGTGAGATCAACTTTTGTACTTTTATTTTGTGTACATTTAGATTACGGTACAAAACAGTATTGGAAGAATGAATGTTATTTGTTTTTATTCTATTTCTGTTACATAACACCCGTGTTTAGCATTATACAAAACAAAATATGGTTTGTAACATGTCCAGGAGCTTTAGTAGCTCTTTACTTACTACCAGTACTACATACCACCAGTCTTTCTTAGCAGTCTAGAAGGAATGTTGGGAGTTCAGCACCAAACGTCTCTGCAGAACTTGTTAGCAAGTTCAATCATTAGACAAGATACACAGATGTTTTTGGCATACCATCAAAACTGTTATTTCTCTACATTCTGTTAGTTATAATATATTTTGGATTGTTTTAATGTTAAATTCTTGCTCTTTTAATGAACAGATATGTGTACAATAGTGTATAAAAATGAAAAAAGCATTCATCCAATATGTATAGGTGGTAACACTGGTGGTAGCTGGCTAAGAAAATCAGCAACACAAAGCAAATTTAGCTGCACACATACAAAATGTTTTATTATTTGAAAACAATGAAATTCTCCTGCCACTGCCTCTTAAATCAGTTGGCTTTAGTATTGGTGGAAGCTTTATAATCAGAGGCTGCCCCTTCGAGATGCGCTATTAAGCCACCAATAGAAATAACCAATGTATGGTTAGTTTGTCTCCTGTCCAGGGATTACCCCCAAATGATTCACACAGTGATTTCAATATTCAGAATTGAAACTTAATGTCCAGACCCCTGTTATTCAGTTCCAGTCCTGGGCAATTTACTGATTTAAGTGCCAGACACACCTAAAATAGCTGCCAGAAGTTCGAGGGAAATCACGAAACTGCGCTGAAGTCCTAAGGTAGCAAAATAACCATGGCCTTTCTCTGCTGAGTAAGTAAGTCTGAGGCTAATTCGATACACTGACCCAGAGGAGCTGCCCTGCTTGTCAGTTTAGCCCTGTGACTTCCATATGCAGAGTAGGTACCTATTCAGTAGGGAGGCCATGCTAATGTGCTAAGTCTGTAATCTTAGCCCTAACTCCACATTCCCTTCGTCTTTAAAGGAAGCCATTTTAATAATTCACCAAATCCATTGCTTTTAGAGGCATTGATTAATCAATCCTGAGTGCTCGATGTTTTAAAGTAAAGGAAAAGCCACGTTTCCTTTTTTCCTGTAGGGATTTACGTTTAGCATTACTATGCTCTGCATAAATTGCATTTATATAAAAAGGGGGATAGAAAAAATAAAGTACTTTGTATAGTACTTTATATAAGATTCTCGGTTCTGGGTTCTCGGTTCTGACTAATACTGATAGTATGCAACACAGAGACCTAACATAGCCAAGACTGCATGGTATAGACAAAATCCCAATTTTATGTTATTGCTGCATTCTGCTATTACACTATGCCTTATAATATTTTAAATATATTGGAGAATCCATAGTGTGACATGGGTGCAGATTGGACTGCATTATTTTTACTAATATATATATATATACTATTTACTTTATATATATATATATATATATTTATTTTGTATATATGCTTATGTCTCATTTGTAAAGTATATCCTTCTGTAAGATCAGTGCCAATCAAAGGTTAATATTACAATAGAAATCAATAAACATTTAATTTTTAGTTCCAGCATGTGCATAAATATTATTTTATTCTTCCATTATATTATTTGATTCTTCCATTATATTTTATTCTTCTATTATCTCCACTATTAAGTAACAAATCCTGCCTACAACCATCATGGAACCCATAGTGAACCCATATGAAACCCGGAATATTAAAAAAAGCATATCCTAAAGCAATTTTCTCCATTTTTTAAAAAATTGACTTGAAGATGATTTGAGCAGTGTTGGGTTGTCGAAACATGGCCTATGGCACCTTCCATACTAGAAGCTAACAACGTTGCAGCACTACTTTTAATAAACACTGCAGCACCACTAATAAATACCACCATACCATTTTAATACATAATATATATATATATATATGCCCTTATTTTTCTGCCTCTGGCAGCGAGCTTGAGCATCAAGAGCTTTGTTTTCCTTTTCGAGTTTATTTTCAGGGCTCACGAAAGTGACAGGCAAAGGGTTTTAAATAGAATCAGTGGGGAGTATGATCTCCCAAAACGTGCTTCATGCAGTGGCAAAGAGGCATGCATTTCTTTTCCGACTGTAGTTCTGCTGCAAATCAGATGTGATGGTAGAAGTAGGTGAAAGTGATGATCTGTAGTCAGCTTGCTCACATTTATCTAACTCTATTTGTGGCTGTGACAGCCTGAGAACTGTTCCAAAAACCACAGTTTTAACTAGTTTCATTTGTTAAGGCTGAAAACTAGCAACTGACAACCAACACAGATGACTACATTTGAATCATAATCAAATGTTTAAGCTTTCTCAAACCCTCACATTTGTTTTATTGATTGTTTGAAGTCCATTCTGTCATAGAATAACAGCCTTGTTTTTCTAAACATGATGTGGCTGAATATTCTGTTTAAGCATAAATAATTTCTGGTTGGTTGTATAATGCAGTGACATATCAACAATCATATTTTTACATTATATGTTTATTTATGTTGAGCCTACTTGTTTATGTTTCACAATTATAAATGCTGAGACTAAATAATGAGAGGCTTATTTTAGTCTATTTGAATGAATATAGCTGTGTGATTCACAATGTGTAGCAAAATTTCAAATAAGGGATTGCAGTAAAAAAAAACAATTATTTGTGTTGATTTACGTTTTTTTATGATCCCTAAGTGCAATGCAAGAAAAAGTTGCAAAAGTGTTTACTGCCCAAAAATGTAAAATCTTTATTTGTGATTACCATAATCGCAATGATTAGACAGAGCTTCTATATAAACATACCTAAAATCCAATTTCTTTGCATATTATCCATAGCCTGTCATAAATTTGATGTCACGTAAAACGTAAAACGTAAAACAGAGGTGTTCAAACATGCAGATGTTTTTACTAATGTGACAAGCCCCTCTTTGCTATGTGTTTTCCCTGAGCAATGGCTTTGCTGTGTGTTTTCTGACATTGAGAACTTACAGCGCTCGTGTTGGGGTTCACCTTTGTGCCGAGGGCGTGTAAGCGCCACTTTTATCAGCCTGCTGTATCTCATCTGAAAGGGGAAGGCGGCTGCAGCCATTTTTTATTATCCCCTGGTGTTGCGATAATGTCATTAATCTCAGTGGTCCCTGAGCCCGAGGTGATCTTTCGTACGTTAGAGCGAACATCGTTAGTCATCGTCACGCATACCCATTTACCTGGCTATTCGCACTCACGTAAACAACCCACAGACACAGATAAGATGGCATTAACACATGTGAGTAGTGCTTAGTATTTCGATTCAGGCTGCTATTTATGCCCCACCAACCTGGAACTGGTGTATTTTATGTTTATTTGTGTGTGTGTATGTGTGTGTGTGTGTGCAACTGTGTGTATGTGTTGGCTGTGAGAATAAGTGAGAAAAAAGGTGTGAAAGGGAAAAATGGAAAATAGACGGTGAGATGACAAAATGAAAATGGGAGAAACCTAACAAAATATAAACACAAACCAGCCATCGGATGGGTCTATTAACAGGACACACTTAAATCGTTTAGATTTAAATTCACATTCACACTGAATTCTGATGGTCATGACACAGAATATGAGAGAGTGAGTAAAGTAGTAAACTGATGGCAAGTGTGTAATAATACTGAATCAGGTCACCAATGATAATGGTAATAAGCTTTACACGGAGATGGCTGTCACATGACCACGGTATTGTGTCATTGCAGCTATAGTCACTCATTGTGCTAGGGATCACTGCTTATTGGCAGGATTTGGGATTTTCGCCAGTTCCGCAACATCCAACCTATATATTGAATAGGTGGACAGAGATAAATAAAAAGAGCATGCCATTATTTGTTACGTTTTGTGTATTCCCTAGTGGCAGTGTTCCTGCATGTGTGCATTCTCTATGATCATTATTCATATGCACCACATGTTCTCTTCATATTTTATAGAGGTGCCCTACATGTTTCTCATGGCACAAAGAATCTGTTCTCTGTGCCGTGTAGCTCTGATGTGTCTGCACAGTGTACTCCCATCCAACACGATTGTGCACACATGTGTGTGTGTGTGTGTTAGTCTCTGCGTGAGCTTAGTTGCAGGTTAAGGGCAGGGCGGCAGCCGTCGACTTACTGCCTCTTTCATCCTGACATACCCTGGGGCGCCCACACACACACACACACACACACACACACACACAAAGAAATGCCGACACACAGACTGGCCATATTGCTACACATAGCCTGCAAAAAGAGAAAGAGGGAAATTGAGAAAGAAATCAACAACCAGTTTAAAAGGTTTGCTTTGCATCCTTTGTGTCCTAATACAGGTCAGAAATCACCTGTGCGTTTCATATCTTGAAATTTTGCCATTTTCTTAAAGTGATGGTTTAATCACAAATGGGATTCAAACATTTTCCTCCTCTTTACCTCAAAATGTTGGGTGTTGGGTTGTCCAACATTTTTTTACACATTTTTTTTACAAACAATTTACAAATGATAAAATTTTCTCTTACAGTGTAGTTGATCATACAAGACACATTTTGTGTCTGAACTGTTTTTCACTGGAACCGTGGGGCTAATGTATCTAACATGTTAATGCTCCTATGCCACCAATCAGCGTGTAAACCGTATTAGGCTGCATTAATAGACAAGTAATCAACTAATTATTCTGGCAATCCATTATTAATCAGAAGGTTAAACTCTGATGTTATTCAGACTGATTGAGTGTGTGTTGTGGTTCAGTGTATGAAATTCATGAAAATGCTTTTGTATGCATAGCTTATTTTATTCCATCAATAAAAAGGAATTTGAACTGAACTCAGCGATAATAAACCAGGCATATGCATTTAAAGAATCCAAAATACTTTAGTTTGTTTCAAGCTCTGAGAGAAAATTGAAGACAATTATCATAAGACAGTTTGTCAGTTAACCACTGCTGATGAACAGGGATGTATTTTGTCTAATCAGGCCATTGTGACAGCTCTAGTATCACTACAGCACTTTTTTACTAATTCACCTTGCTCGAAGCTGATGAGCCTTCTTTGCCCCTGGTGACTTCATTGCCTCTCTGATCGTCCTATACTGTGTCCCTAAAGTCTTTTATAGTTGATTATGGTTCTGGGGCATCACTTTCATTAACCCCCCACTGACCCATCAGATCATTTATTCTGCTCCTGCCTTCCTCCCCTGTAATGACATTAGAGTTCACCCTACGTCTTGAGGTCATTCATTTCCTGTTAAGAGATTTAATGCTGACATGATTATTAATTTACTTTAAAGCATCATAGGTGAACCTGAGATGAAAAGTTATGGCCTGTAGGTAGCTATGTTGATTGCCAAGTGACTAAGTGACTCACCTAGACAGATGTAGTGTGAGGTCATTTTCTTCTAGCAAACCAAATGATTGCGTAAGTGGGCTTTCCACTTGTTATTATGACTTCAGTCAAGAACTGAAAGTAGGAGCTGAGAGAACATGAAAAATTAGAGATATAGTGTATAGCACTATAGCACAATGTTTTATTGGATTGAATTGTAAATTGCATCATAAGCTAAATGAATATTCTGCCCAAGTGAACTAGAACCACCCGAAAGGCAAGAGCACTAACAGATGTTTTACAGATCATTGTGAATAGGGGGAATTTTACAACATTGAGAATCCTGTGTTCACAATGAATGCAGTATAAATGCAGTGAGGCATAATATATTATACATAATACCTTAAAATACCTTGCATAAGCGGTAAAATATATAAATACATATTTATATAATGTGTACACTGTATCTTAATATGTTATAATGACAGAAGCAGGAGACCTTATAATATCTACCTATAAAACATTGGAGATACTAATGTTGCAATGCACCATAACAGTTCATAGAGATTTATGCCAGGACATTACAAACTTTAAAGTGAAGTTTTACAAAATGTTTTAGATATGTAGTTTTGGAACATTATACCTCATGGAGCATCACAACCGAATCTTGCTGTGCAGGCTTAGGAATTTTTAAAACTTGCGTTAGCCAAGTCATAGATAACACGTCATGCTCACAGTGTTCTTATTAACAGATACTGTCATCCATTGTAAAACCTGGCATTACGAAATCACCTGTTTCATGCATGTGACTATAACCAGTTGTATTTAATTACAAACTGGCATAATAAAGTATTGTGTGAGTCATGTAACCCCTTATAGATGCCTTTAGAAAGCACTGTGAATGTAGGATCAATAGGAGGTCTTCTTAAAAAAGTGTTTACAATATGAATGCGGCCATTCCAGAATTCTGTTAATGGAGAGAACTTTTTAGAAAAGGATGAACAGCAGCAGAACATTCTTGAGCATTCTTGTGTTTGCTTGGGTTTTAATGCAGAATGCAGGGATATTTATTTTCATGCACTATTATTATCTCTCTCTGTCATCATCTCTCGCAGTTAATCACACACACACACACACACACACACACACACACACACACACACACACACACACAGTTTTTCCCATGTGATTCATTTGTTCGTCTAATGGATTGGCAGTCTCTGTTCATTGTAACCAGGGAATATGGAAAGGAATTCTAGATTAGCTCTTAGAAGATTCTTACCCATGCCATGGCTTCTAACACTCTAGTAGGTTATATTTCCATATTAGCTATTTGTTAGTATTCTATTTGTGTAAAGACAATTTATGTATATGTTGCTATTGTAATTCTATGCTAATGTAGAATCTTACATCAAAATAAATTTGCATGTGTTATTCCTACTTAAATTCTGTGTTGTTTAAAGGTCAGGTCATATATTCTGAGGCTGTCTTAGGGTCAAGACTTTAACCTTACATGGCCAGAGCTCTTCATAGTGCTAATGCTATGTGACCTGCAATGTTGTTACAGAGCTTACCACAGCACCGATGCTAACTGACTCTTGACTGCCCTGCATAGCAATGATACTGACTCCCACTGTTATCCTCTCAAAGCAATGATGCTGGCCAACTCCCAAGGTTGTCCAGAGCTTCCCATAGCACTGATGCTAGCTGAAGTCTTGTAAGGAAAGCAACATATTGCTATTTTTAAATCTATTTTTAAAAAAAAAAAGTATAAAAACCACACTACCATATGCCTAGGTTTGTTATTGCTAATGTTGACAGTGTGTGACCAATTTCGTATTTTTTTGGAAGAATTACAACACTGCTGTATAGCAAAAGGTCGTTTAAACACAACACAAAATGAACCACTTGTGGTCTTGTGTTGTTTTTACAGTACCCAATGTTTTTATCAACTTTTCCAGTTTTATGTGTTTTGAACATTTGGCGAAGGCTGACTTACAAAATTGGGTACTGAGTATGTCTTCAAACTTTGTCATGAAATCATACGGCAGCCCATAAATATAGTAAACTATGAAAAACTCAATAAATAAAATAATTTGTCCTTCTTGCATTACCCCTCACAAGATTTCCTGCTTGTCGCTTTTTGAAAATAAAGTTTAAAAAAAAGTAAAAAAGGTCTTATAATTAAACTAAGTGGAGTCACTTATGATGTGAGGTTGGGATATGTTTGCCACACATAATTATAGTCATTGTATGAGGTCATAGTTCATTTTCATGTTTTATAATGTCACTGTGCAAAGAAAAACATGTATCTCCATTTTCGTTGATTTTCACTTTTTTGCCTCATTTGATCACGAGTTGCTGTTTACACTGTTTGGAACTTTCATGAAGAATGGACCAACAGAAATGGCCCAAAACTGCTTAGAAAGACGTCTGGTTCTATTGACTTCTATTTAAATTAAATAAGGTTTTTGGCCTCTCCTTTTGGGGATACCTGTTTTTCTTTGGTCAGCGACAATGTATATCTATCTCCTTGCTAGCGTCTGGGGGATTTTAAGCAGCAGTATGCATACAACATCTTGGTTATAATGGTCATGATGTTTCTGTTCTTTTTCAGTCTGTCAAGTTTGTTCATCCCATTTTTGTCTCTCTTCTCTCTCTCTCTCTCTCTCTCTCTCTCTCTCGCTCTCGCTCTCTCGCTCTCGCTCTCTCGCTCTCGCTCTCTCGCTCTCGCTCTCTCGCTCTCTTTGTCTCTGGGCCTTATTCTTCAACTCATTCATCCTCCGTTTTCACATAATAATAATTGGTTTAACACCCAAACAGACACACTTGTGTGATCTCATTATTTGATTTGTTGCCATGCTTAGTGCTTATTCTATCTCCGCGTTAAAAAATCCATTTGTATGCTTCTGATGTTGCCCTTTTTCGTTTGCCTACAAGCCAGCATGGCAGAGATCCAAAACGAAGCCCAGTAAAGCTGTCTGTTTGACCCTCATACCAGAAGACACACACATACACACGCGCACACCCATACATAAACACGCTCACACACACACACACACACACACACACTGCGTGGGTGTAGTAGTGATGGAGGTCGTTGCCTCTGGATTTGATGTGTTGCATCGTTTATGCTCTTGCCCTTCTCTCTCTCTCTCTCTTTCTCTCTCTCTCTTTCTGTCTACCCTTTGCTTTCTCGCTCTCTGTCATCCTTGAGGCAGCAGGGGTACTGCAGAGGTAAAAACTGAAGAAAATGTAGTGCACACACATGCATTATTAATACATTATTATACAGTGGCCTCTTCCTTCACTGCCTCCAGTAGACCCAGACATTGCTGTGGCTTTCTGTGCCTGGGGGTCACCTCGGCTGCAGTACTGCCAGACATGCGCCTGTGGGGCCGATGCTACTGGGACATGCACAGTTGTATCCTTAGCTTTTTTCTGCTTAAATATTCAAAAGCACACAGAGAAGTCAGTTTGAAGACAAAAATAAATTTCCTTTACCCCTAACTAGAATTAGTTTTAAATATTGCTGTTTGATTATCATGAAATTTCAACATTTGCTAAGTTTTTTTAAATTAAAGGCTTTGTTAGAAAATATTCACTCATCATCAAAAACATAGCTGCACCCAGAAGGAGGTGTGGGATTGCAGTGCTATTCAGAAGGAAAAAAAAGGTTACCAGGAACAATAAATGATGAAAATTTTAGACTGATATGGGCAATATTTATTGAACTACAAAAGTAGTGTTTCTCATGTGGTGTTGTATGTGGTGTCTCTCAGTATGGTGTTCGGTTTGCTAACGCAACTTGCCAGACGTCTCAGCATGGAGTCTCTATGCTCCATCCAATGCCGATTGAATATTTTCACACAGTTCCTGCAGATTTTGTGGTCGGGGTGGAGTGACACAACTGTACTGTATGTCTGCAGTCGTGGCTCTTGGGTCACTCTGCACATGTCGGACAATTTGGCAATTCTCTCTCTTCATGGTTTATGGAGATTCTTCATTCTGCTGGTGGTGCTGCTTTTTTTATCCACTGCCACCAACAGCATGCTTTCCGCACTACTGATATGGCGTGCAATACATCTACAAGACCATCCCACTTCTCGGAGACCTACGATGTGACTGCTCTTGGACTCTTCCAACTGCTCATATTGCTTCCAAACACTTCTCTGAGGCATACTTTGCTTGCAAATGATGCTACCAACACAGGATGCAACAGGATGACCTTATATAGTCAGTCAGCGACGATGCTCATCCGCGTGCGGCCGAGCATGAAACTTGAAGTATACACGTCTCATGATGTCAAACCTACCCACCAAGTTTCATGACAGTCGGTTGAATCCGAGACAGGCTATGATGATCAAGAATTACTCATTTTTGTACTGTAAATGTGGAAACCAAAGTCCCATGATGTCATATCTTTAGATTAATGTAAACATTAACTAAATGAGAAGTATTCAAGATTTCAACAAAGTAGAAAGGTGAAATTTGCGTGCTGTTACAACAGCTATAACTGGTTATAACTGGTGTTTTGGACATAGTAGAAAGACTTCTGTCTACCAGTACAGGAACATCATAATACTTTCAATTATTGCTATCGTTGCTTAAAGTCCCTAACAGGTTTTACAGCATACTGTGTACTCTCCTGTCCATATGGCCTGTTCATGGAAAGTAAGATGCAAATGTTTAAGTTTGGTATTGTTGTGATGCCACAGAAACACATATTTTATATACATTTGTTCAGTTTTTCAGCCCAGGCGCTTTTATAAGGTTATTTAAATATTTCAGCCTTACAGGCACTGGGACAAGGAGAGATTAGAGAGGAGAATGGTCATGTAAAAATGAATTCTTTTTTTTGGTACTAACAAGTGGTCCTCAGGGCTCCAGATGATCTACATTTTTGCACCAACCAATAGCATATTAAGGTGAAGCAAAAATTTTAACTGTCTTCAGATGAATGTTAAAAGGCCCATATTTAGGAAACTTTCAGTTTCAGCATAAATGATGAATGGGCAGAGCTAAACTGCTATGGCAGAACACATTTAAATTAAAAATAAAGTAAAAAGTAATAAAATGATCCATTTAATTCTAAATCATAAACAGAGAAAGGAAAATGGTAATGTAAATATGAGTTACTACTGCTTTTGGTTTTCTTATAGAAAACACTGAAATACAAGAGAAATGTAGAAAGTGGGTTCTTTGTCATTAATCAAACACAGAAAAACAACAACAACAAAAATTTTACCAATGCATATTATAGCAGTAGATTTTTGTTTTGAATAAAGAGGAGGTTTAAGTGATGGAAGTCACTTTTCAAATGAGCTAAAGGTAATGCAGGAGATACTAACCAGTACAAGGTTAAATGGTGAAAGAGACTTCTTGTCTTCTAAACGAGGCCTTTAACCAACTTCAATGATAGCAATGCCTTAACAGTGCATCCATGCTATTAATCTATTGATCCTTGCATATATGGAATACGTTTAATGGAATATATTCAAACCGCAAATGCAAGAAAAAACTGTACAGCCCTGACAGGCTAGAGTTTGTGTGTTATGGTTCTGCATGTGTGTGTGCTGGGATTGGTTGCGTTATGACTCAGTGCCTATTGTAAAGTCCATGAGCTTGGACAAAACACCCACTCTAAAACAATAGTCAATAGTGGCGGATATGAATGGGTAGCGGTGCCAGCGGTGGGAATATTCCTCCAGATCAGTGGCTTCATGAATGGAGAAGTATTCATAATTTGTTAAATTTGCAAACGTGATTAAATGTGGTAATTGAATCCATGGGCTCTGTGGCTTCTCTCTCTCTCTCTCACTCTCTCTCTCACTCTCTTTCTCTCTCTCACTTTCTCACTCTCAAATCTCAGCTGCAAACCACTTCTATTACCTCTTATCCCTTGGCATTTCTCCTCCTCATCTATCTTCATTCATTTTCTTCATCGCTCTCTCTCTCTCTCTCTCTCTCTCTCTCTCTCTCTCTCTTGTGCTTCACTCTTGCGCTTTCTCCTTGTGCATGCTATCAGCCAGAACTTTCAACCTGATTATTTTTTGGACAAAATTGATCTTTTTGTCTCATTCTCATGCACTAATGTCAGGTGTTCGGTGCATGTTGTCAAATATGACTCTTTTTAATGATAATCTAGGTGTGAGAAGGTCTGTTCCTGTCAGCAACATATAGCCCAGTAGGGTATCAGGACTTTCCCGATGAACAACAGTATATTGTTTATATCAGTAAAGCTTAATAAGCTTAATAATTTGATACAGACCCAAGGCACCACTAGCACACAGTCAGTTATGCTCTCCAGAACTTCTGGCATGAAAGTCTCCTGACAGTAAGATAAAACCCTAAACCGCTATGCCTGTTAAAAGTCTTTTCAAAGATTTGCCTAGATTTAAAATTCAATATTCATTAAGTACTGGTGATATGGTAAAAAAAGGTTTGTAATATTTATATAACATGTATCATCCTCCGTTATCACATATCATCCTCCACCCCTGCCTGTGTAAGTAGCCAGTGTGCAGCTAACAACTTCATCATGATGTAATGAATTAGATAATTGGATAAGCTGTTGTTGGAGAAAACGCATTTTACTAGCGTCGGTCAATACCGAGCCACTGGCTCCACTGACATTTCTTACCAGTATTGTAAACAAACAGCAATATTAGGTAAGAATTTGTAAGTGTGTCTGAAACCCTGTATTTCTCCCAATCCCATTAAACTGTATTTTCTGCTGTGAATCCTAGACGAAGGGAAGGATATCTCATTTGCTTCCTACGCAGACTCACATGACAGCATGCTCGTGCCTTGTGACAGACTGTGACAGGCTGGAGGTTGTAGAGACATGTTTTGGGAGGTAGAGAAGGGTTTTATTTTGTGTAGTGAATAAAATGTTCTTAAAACAACAACAAAATGTTGAATGTTAAACAAAATATTTTAACTAAACACCCCTTTTCTCAGTCTCTTTACATTTAGGACTTGCTAGTTTGTTTTCTCTTGATAAGAGCTGTCTATGAGAAACTGTCTGGAATGTCTGTAAAGACATTTTGACCTCCTTTAAAGAAGTACTCAGAGCTTGCAAAGGTAACTACATGCTTGTGTTCACTTAATGTCTGTAGTTAGGCAAATTCATGGTTGCAAACTGGCAACAGTACACCTTCTTCCAAACAAGCTAATCCATGTAACCTTCTTTCAGAGAGCAGAACTCATGTACTGGAGTTTCTTTGTTTTGTTTGAATATAGCATTCTTTGACAAACCCAACCCAATTTGTTGGTTGTGCCTCATAAGATTTTCTCAACATATAATTTAAAGCTTCTATAAATTTGACATATTTAGTATGTTTTTGTTTGGGCTGCTATATGTACTGCGGCTGCAGAAAAAAAGCAGAAGAGTGCAGCCTGGGGACCAACCAGAATATAACTGCAGCATAGATAGTTTTTAATTTTTTTGATAACATGCATAAATGAAAGAATGTGTCTTTTTAAAACTTTTAGTTAATTTTTCAATTTAATTTTATTTATTTATTCTTGTGGCCTATTTTACTATGTTGTATTGTATGGCACGCAAAAAGTTTGGCTCCACACCTGAAAAAACAGCTCCTTCAACCAGCAAACGATTAATTAAAGTTAGTGCTCAAGCCTGCAATGTATTGTGCTTTTGAAAAGTCTTTCCATTTAAAGCTCACTATTAGGCCACTAATATGACAGACAAGCTTAAACATTGGCCTGCAGTATTTACTTTGACCAGATGAGCTTTTTTTGGTTACCTTTGTTCCATGCGTGACTCAAAACACTGTTAATAGTTTAAGAGCTCATTTGCATATTGCAGATTGACAGACTAGTATCGCGATCATGATTAACAGGCAATACATTGTGCATCCCTACCACCAAAAGATTACCAGGAAGGAATAAACAGAATGTGGGAGGTCTATGCTGGTTTCGGATTCCACTGAGTCAGGCACTCAAATCATTCTTGGGCTCTCTCTCTCTGCTCAGTAGCAGCTGTACTCCATTCATCCATTCATCACTTATGCCCTTCTACAGATTCTTTCTCAGCTCTTCACACTCACCCTCCATTGTTGGCAGAAACACACACCAATTCTAGCCAAATCATCAGTAGAAAAACGCCTGACAAGCTTATGTGCCATTCTCCACCTCTCTCTCTCTCGCACTCTTTCTGTCTATCCCTCCCTCCCTTCCTCCCTTTCTCCAACCCTCTCAGGCAGTAATAGTTTTTCAGATGAAAGAGCGAGAAAGATTCTCTCCAGGATGCCTCTTAGCCCTTTTCTCCTCCAGCTTTATGGCGAGGCTTAGCAGCGGTTAGCGTGCGCTTAGCGAGACAAACACCGCGGGTAAGCAACGCTGCAAAATAAGTAAATAAAGGCAGTGGTGAAAAAAAGAAAGCAGAAAAAGGAGACAGCCTTTGAAAGAAGGACATGCAGTCCGGGGTCAGCTCTTTTCAAACCGGCTCTCATCTTCTGGCCCTCCGATGATTGCATATCACAATGACGCCAACTAAATGAAAGAACCTCGGTTTAGACTGAAGGCTTTCATTCGCAGCTAAGTGCCTCTGGTGTAATGGATTTGTGTATGTTTGATATGAGAGTACAAATGCAGTTTTTACATTTGTACAGGAGGTTTTGGAGCAGCTAAATATTTTGCTTATTCTGTGAACTTATTCACTAAAGGAAAGTGGATTGCTTTTATCTACTACTGACTACTGAAATCCATACCCATCAGCTCCTACAGCCTTATCTCATGCAAATTTGAAGGAATTCTAACAAGCAAGGAAGGTTTTATAAGGATTGCATAAGGCGCACAAATGTCAGGAAATCAGAAAGCTGTTGTCCAACACTGATTGGTAGTTCACTAACCTGCTAAAACAACAAATGAGTTTAACCAGGTATGTTTGAGCATAGAATTCACCAATGGGTACTGGATGTCGTCCTTCCAGTTGTGGACCTCTGAAAGAGATGAAGTGCATTAACCATAGGATAAATTTAACTTCCTATACAATGGATCATGGTATAGCTCAATCTGACACAAAGTTATTGGAAACATGTACATGGTTACATAACATAGCAGACACTCCAATCAAGGGGATCTTTGACTAATACAGCTTATGTTTGTTATTCCTGTCTGGGCAAGGAATTGAACTTCCTGTATTGGAGTGGTTATGCTGTTCTGGCAGTTGATTGTCATTTTGGGTGTTTGGAAAGGGTTGTGCATGAAAACGATTAATGTTGTCATAAGAGAAAAATAGTGACAATATACATCGACAACATAATAATAAACCTAGACATTCATTAATAAATTATATGCCACATAGTTTGCTCACATGCAGTATAATTCCCAAAAAGTGTGCTTGTATTATCATTGCCTAATGCTGAATTCCGTGCTATTCCTTCATTACAGCAAACTTCAACAAAATCCTGCTTATGGTTTCTGACAGCGGGGATGTAAAAAACAGTTCATGTTGGATGCCTTTCATCACCTGTCCGTTTTTTTGCTTTGTTGTCATGGAGATAAAATGTGAGAAAGTCATGCTGTTAGTCAACGCAGTGCTGTCTCTGATTGGCTAATCAGAAACGATGCAAATGAGGCTCATTAGCAGCAGGGATCATCAGAGATGATTGAATAAAGACCGAGAGAGACAGAGAGAATTAGAGTTTTACATAGTCTAAAAAACATGTAAGTAAATAAATAGAGGAAGAACTTCTGAGAGAAATAGGTGATAGACAGCATGAGAGGAAAAAAAGAGTAAAGAATAAAATTCCAGACAAACTGATGACAGTCTTCCAAGACATAATGTGGCGCTAGCTGCGTTCATTTTCACAGAAAGATTTCCACTTAGGATTAGCATCCTTCATTGCCTTACTTCAAACAGCACATTAAACCTGCTCATTTAGCCCAGCCAGTGCTCTACGTATTGCATTACTGAGGCTCGCCATATGGCTGAAATGATTATAGTGTTGGAGTATTGCCCCATCAGCCACATGCAGGTGGGATGGGGGGAATTTTTTAACATGTTATCATCAACAGGTCTTATTCTTCACACAGGCAAAGCTTAGGTGTATTTGCCTTCGGGTAGACATTTCTGTGTTGATTCACCGGAGAAATGATAAACAATTCTGTGGGGAGCTGCTTATTTGGAGCTTTTCATTTGGCCCTGAGGTGTCATTCCTGCCAGTTGTAATAAAACAGCACCACAGACACCCATAGCTTTTGGATAATGGTGGATAATACTGATTTTAGTTTTAGTTCTAAGTACGACTTGTTGTCATAGCTCATAGTTTGTCAGTGGGGCTTGCTGAAATAGTTTGCATAATGGGACTGCAATAGAATAGTGTTGTTAACATATGCAGTTGTTGGATGGCAATATTAAGCAAAAGATGGCTCTGTAAAAACCTACGCATGTCATAGACTTCATTTTAGTGTTACTCTGGTGTGTTTGGACAGACTCCCCAAAACTGGGTTCTACTAGCCGAGGAAAACTCAAAATAAACAGGAGAACAGAGTCTTAATATCGTGTTTAAGTTGGCAAACAATCCTTTTACACTGTCCAAGCTGTTAAGGTTTAGCTCAACATTACGAACCATGTTCAGTCATTTAATATTTTATATGTTCATATATTTTACTTTTCTTCATTTCACTCCCCTTTCCTATATTTTATGTACTTATATGCACACATATGACTTTTGCTGGATGGCCATGCCTTTTCTTTGATAAACATATTATTTATGAGTTGGCCACAAGGCGGCTGCAATCAAATGGCAACTCTGGAAGGTTTCATTTAATTTCATCACAGTTTTGCTCTATCTAGCTAGTTTCTTCACTAATACTCTGTGAACAAAGTAGCTCAAGCTGGACCTGAACCTCTCTTTTTCATGGTTATGAGATAATGGCATCATTCTGCCATGGCTTGATTTCGGTGTGAGACTTGAATGCAAAAGGTTTTGGACAGAACGTAACTGTAAGACTTGGTTGTGCTGCTGAACTGCACAAGGCTATAGCTGCTAACTCTTGTTTGATTAGCATAAAGGGCAAAGGAGGTTAAATTCTCTGCTCACGGCTACAGATTTGTCCAAAAGCACACTGTCTGTATCCCCTATGGTAAAGCTGTTAGCTTTTAGCCTAGCGACCTGTCTGACAGTGGAGCTAAACTGCTTGCTTTCTCCCCAGTGCACGGCAAAGTCTGTAAATAAATACACAAAGTCAAACACTTTTATACACGTGCACAAACCCACATTTAGACAAATGAGCCTGAGATAAGCCTTTTAGCATGAATAAGCATGGATTTCACACATACTTAGATGATGAAATGCAACTCGGGTAATGCACATACATACAAGCTATATGAATGCACAGGCACTGAGGCATACTGATAAAAAGCTTGAGGCTAAACCACAGGGTGTGATACTGTGTAATACACACACACTGCTATATGCTAAGTGTAATGTGCAAGTATAATGTTGCATCGACTGTTTTACCATTCAGGTTTAGCATGTAAGATGATCATATCTACTGTACAACTGCAAGTTAACAACAGAGTGACATAAATGTTTAAAATGTCACATGGAAGTAATTGTGATGTGTGTGTGTGTGTGTGTGTGTGGAACAGGTAGCAAGACCTGTTCTTTATACATAATTTTCTTCATTTAGGCATCCATGCAGGACAGCAGTTATTGATTACATTCCATGTGAACTTGAGAAAAACATGAAGTATTAAATTGCCATAACATTACAACTTGTTAACAACTGAGACACTCAGGCTGTATGGACAACGCAGCAGAGACAGTTAATTTATGTGTGCACTATCCATGAATTCTTTGCAGAATGTTGTCTGACATCCAATTGAACCTCAAGAGAAACAGCAGTGATAATTTTAATGGCTTATAAATTATAGAAATATAAGTACAATGATCAAAAATTGTTATCCAATTTTTACATTATATTCCTTTTCTTCCTCTTCTTTTTGGTCAAGGGATTTTTGTCTGCTAACTCATTCCACAGGACAGATTACTTAGCTCTAATACACAGACATATTGACCCTCACTCTTCTATGTGACACTTAGACATCCCTCATTTCTCCCTTACACTTCCATTCATTTACAACAACCTAGCAAACACTTAGCAATACCCCAACAACCATCACACCATAACAACCAGGTAGGAACAATTTAGCAACCACCTGGCAGCAAGCTTTACCTTCACAATCACTCTGTATTTGCTTTAGGAAATGCACTTTTATAGCTGTATATTATTATATGGCAATCTGTGTAATCTTAAAGCAGGTTTATCTAACTCTTAGTTCCTTCCATCACTTCAAGTATTGGTCAGAGGTTACTTGTCAGTAATCGCTGATATCCAGTTGCACTGTACTGTTACCCAGTCCGTAGCTGCTTCATACTAGATTATCAGGGTCAGGCTTTTTGGCAAAACACAGATGAGTGCCTTTAGTCACCATTGAACGCCATGCTCTCTGTGTAGAAACCTAGAGTCAGCCTTCTTATGCTCTTATCCTAACCATAAGCATTACGAAAGACATCACAAAACAGGGCTTAGATTCACAGCCCTGTAGGGAATGAATGGGACAGTAATGGCAGGTGCAGTGTGGCCTGGAGATAAGGGTTTATCTAGGAGGAATTCGGTCCAGAGAGAAAGTACTAGAGAGAGAAAGACAGACAAGAGCAGGGAACAAAGTGATGAGCTACATGTATAACACCGAGATAGTAGAGAGAGAGAGAGAGAGAGAGAGAGAGAGAGAGAGAAAGAAAGAGAGAAGGAAAAAGAGAGAGAGGGAGAGAGAAAGGAGGCCCATACCCACTAACAGATCCAAGGAGACTCAAGAGAAGTCAATTTAACATCAGTGTCACAAAGCACAAGGTCACGCTCCAAATCGCATCCTATTCCCTTATGGAGCGTAGGCATCAGAGCAAAGTCCCTATCTGGGAAGAGATGATTTTAGTGACAAATGATGTACACCAAGGAGACTCTTATCGCTGATGCCATAGGATAGGTTTTTAATTTGACAAATTCCAGCTGCCCTTCATTCATCTCATAGATTCAGCATTATATATACGTAGAGGTACTGTTTACAGCTAGTGACTAGCAAAATAGAAGGCCATGTGTAGTATAGGATGAAGTTTTTCTGTTACAGTTTTTCACTGTGGGCATGGTCATCGTATGATATCAGTCAATGTCACTGGAAAATGCTAGTTTGAAAATTATTTGAGTTCATCTGTGTAAGCAAAGGTCATATTATAACAGACTTTACATGTAACCAGCTACCTATTCTATTAGAATTACAGAATAAGTCCAACTTTGCTCACATTTGCACTATACATTTTATTGCACTGTTTGCTCTGTATTATTGCATCATATTTCTGTTTTATTCCTGTTTTATTTTTGTGAAATACAAAAAGCTGCAGTTACAACTCAGTACTGGGAAGAGTGTATTACCATGTCTAATTAATGTTCATCTGAATGGTTTGGTAGCTTTTTGTTCTAGTGTCTGACATTGTGCATACTAAATCAGTTCTTGCTGGAATTTCCAGGAGCAAAAGAAAAGTGGTGATGAAATTTTCTGATTTTACGCTCTATTGAGAGACCTTTGCTTACATTTTTTTGCTTGCATTTCTTTGCTTGCATTGTACTCCTGTTAACTGTAAAAAAAATCCAAACATATTTACTTTAAAGTAGTTTTTGCTTTGTTCCCTTTTTCATTGTTCTTGCACTTATACCTGGTCTATTTGCGTAGTTTTTACCTGTGAAACAAGTCTGTGTGAAGTACTTCTACTTATACTACTGCTTCCACTACTACTGCTGCTACTACTACTACTACTACTACTACTAATAATAATAATAGTAATAATAATGGCCATTGCTGTTGTTTTGAAACTATTTTCTAACTCATGAATCTATTCCTAATTTCATTTGGAGCTGCTCAGTCTGACTACATGTCCCAGAATGCCGTTCAACATGTTGAATCGACCTGTAAATGATCAAATTACAGCATTGACTGGTGCCTGTGCTTTCACCCACCAGGGATCATTTTCATTGTGTATGTGTGGCTGGTGCAGTCTATTTGTCATTGAATACTTTACCACAGGTGGAGCTCAGGATCACATTAGCTTTATTAGGAATGAGTTGGGATTAGTTCCTCTATATTTTAAAGCCCTGCTAAGATCGTTATAGTGGAAGTGACAGAAATGCTCTGAAGTCAGCACCAAAGGGAAGCAGCACTGCGTGATAGCAGTCAGCATTTCAAAGGGTTACATAATTCTGACATTATTGTTGTTGATTTACGGTTCTATCATTTCAAGGTGTGTTTCAAACATATTTTGGTATGTTATGGTGAGTAAGGCTGCATGAGTTCATTTTTAAGAAAGTAAAGGCAGATTAAAAGTGTGGTTTGATTTTATTTTGAGGAGGATTTGCTCAGATTTGTTTGTAATGTGGCCTAATTAAAACAGAAGAAAAACAAATGCTTATTTGTAGAAATGTATTTGGCCTTGAAAGTAGGCTTGCTTTGCACCCTTTATTTAGAACAGGAATAAATAATTCTATATTCTACAGTACAAACTCTCACCAGGAAATACACTATCAAGTAATCCCATATGCTATGGCTGTACAATATAATATATATATATATATACTATGTAATTGTTATTGTAATATTGCAATATGCAAATGGAGCCTTTATCCAATCAAAATATATATTTTTAATTTAATCTTTTAAATAGAAAAGATGTTCATGTAGTTTAAGTCAATTATTTCAGTTTGAATAATGAATAATGAAGAGTATTTAACCATGTTGCAAAATTTAACCATGTTGATTCACAAATGTGTTTTTTATATATATATATATATATATATATATAGAGAGAGAGAGAGAGAGAGAGAGAGAGAGAGAGAGAGAGAGAGAGAGAGAGAGAGAGAGAATAGATTTACAATAGATATACTACAACGTTTGTTCTAGAACGTTGGTCATCTTGTGCAGTCCTCTTTGTGTGAGTGTGTGTGTGTGTGTGGGAGGTGAAATAATCTCCACAATCTGCCACTCAGCATGTTGGCAATTGTACTGTGTATTTCCATGACGTCACTGCAACTACATTTTTCCTGTTCTCACTTAGTGATATGTAAGAATAAAAAACTGTGTACTGTGTGCTTGGTGTTCTGAACAGTGTTTGTTCCTCTATGGCGGGCAGAAGGCTTTCCTTGATATTGTCTTTATTAGCCCACCATCAAATAGTTTTATTTAACATTGCATTTTAAATGTTCATAGTTTTCCTCCAGAAGCATTTGATGGTCACTCATCTCAGGACATTTCATGAGCCTACATTAGGGTTGAGATATCTACCAAACTGGCATATGACAATGTCTGCATACCAGACAGTCCTTTTTTGACTACCTGCGTGACGGAGTGATGTAGGAGTGAGCCCACAGTTGGCACACAATGACCCTTCGTACACAGTGTCTAAACAGACATGTTCAGCAGGCCTACACACTGGAAATTCTCACTGATGCCTAGAAAAGGTTTGCAGATATTACACAGGCAGTCTTTTTTCATCCATTTACCTGCGAAAATGATAAAGAGGAGCTTGTTAAAAGAATGTGCAGTTGTTTACCCTTTGTAGTGATTGTATCATTGTCTATTGGCCCAACCCTATCTATCTTTTCATTAATCACCATCTAATAACACAAATCAATTTATGGCACAAAATAAACCTTCTCTGCTTTTACTTCAGGCTTTTACATCGCTAACTGCTGTTAAAGCTATACCTAGCCTGTCTAATTTAGCAACTAAACTACCTTTATTTCTTACTAAAGCTTTAGCTTTATTATTTTGAAGTGCCCATTTTTCACTGCATGTTGTTTGATTGGACATATGCACCAACAACAGCCATATTTAATATTCATCTGTCCAACATTAAACAGTTGTCACTGTTACTCTGCCTTTATTCAAACAGCAGCCTGGGATGAAATGCTTTTTACAACTTCAGTGCTAATAAGTGCAGCTGACTACTATAGGCTAAATAGGTGGATACTTCCACCTGTTTAAATGTGAGTACGGCTACAATCTACAATCTACAGTTTCTAAGTAACTGTTTTTATGGTGTCACAAAAAGCTATTTTTTCTGCCTTGACTTGAGAGTGATGTAGCTGTGTACATTCACAAAATACTTATTTCTTGCAAACCACTGCCTTATGATATAGGCTGGCCGCCATTTTATTTAGATCACTAAAGTCCAGTGGCAGTCATGGCCCTTGAAAGGGCAATAAAACCATAGGACTTTGGCCATTGTTGCTATTCGCTAGAGCTGGTGGAAATTAAAAACATTCCTCATGTGCAAGCCCAGTGTACCCCTCTTTAGTGGTTATTCTTCCTACATGTTTATTGTAATTGGAGGTCTGTGGAGGGCCACCACCAGGAAAACAGTTGATCTCTTGATCACTTTGTAGTACTTTTTCCACTTTTGTAGGCTATCGCCCACACGCTGCAGTATTCATATCCAATGTACATATTTTTGGATTTATATACGACTTTATGACAAGTAAAGTACCAGCCATTTATGTCCAGCCCAGATTGCAAGATCTATCATATGCTACTATTATGTATTATTTGCAACACATTTCTTTAAACTTTAAGTAAAAATAAATTTAAACCAGGCATATAGTCAATATCTTGCTGCCTTAGAGACTTTGCAGTCGTGTTAAATTGACCTTATTCTTTCATAATATCTGTAGTCTAATATACTGTTACCAGACCACATATATAAGTAGTGTAATTATGGTTCATAGCCTATCATTTATGCATGTGTAGTCTCTATGGATTTGAATAGTGTGGTGACCCCAATGAAAGCGGCACAGACCTTTATGCACTTTCTAAATGCTGTATTACGTACTTTCTCGCTCTTTTTAAACTCTGATTCCATTTCACTGTTGTTCTTTTCCTTCTCTTCTTCTTTCGTTCTCTCTTCATTCTTCTCCCCTTTACTTCTTTTCTTCTTTCCCTCTCTCGCTGTCCAACGGGTTGGTGGTTCATCATTTTGTCAGTGTGAATCTTTGTTTTTCAAGGCAAAAAAAAATTCCTTTCTCTCAC